>CM019063.1:84076795-85276795 GCA_009667805.1 Leptobrachium leishanense
AGACCGTATCTCCAGAAGGATATAGACATCTTAGAGAGAGTTCAGAGAAGGGCTACTAAAATGGTGTACGGCTTGAAGGAGAAAAGTTACCAGGAAAGGCTTAATGATCTTAACATGTACAGCTTGGAAAAAAAACGAGACAGAGGAGATATGATAGAAACATTTAAATATGTAAAGGGAATCCACAAGGTAGAGGAAGGGAGTATATTTAAAAGGAAACAAAATAGCATAACAAGAGGACATAGTCTTAGATTAGAGGGGCAAAGGTTTAAAAGTAACATCAGGAAGCATTATTTTACTGAGAGGGTGGTGGATACATGGAACAGTCTTCCAGTAGAAGTGGTAGAGGCCAAAACAGTAATTGAATTTAAGCAAGCATGGGATAGGCATAAGGCTATCCTAAACAAAAGATAAATCCAGGTAAAGTATCCATGTAATTGGGCCGACTAGATGGGCCGAAAGGTTCTTATCTGCCGACATTTTTCTATGTTTCTATGGTTCATAACGACCATCTTGGGCAAGACTTTGGTTCACGAAAATGTATATAGCGAATATTAGCTGAAAAAGACGAGTTTGCATAGATTTCTGGAATTCCTAAAACTAACAGGCAGAGCAATTAAATAAGCAAAGATCCGGGCTAACACAAGCAGGAGTGTCAGAATACTGATTTAGCTACATCAAGGTCAGAGCCAGAGCCGAGAACAAAAGCCCTCATTAGACCATCTGCACCCTTATCAGTTTGTATAGTAAATAAGTCCCGTGGAGGCGGACAGAGACAGGATCTGGCTAGATGTTAAATTATCCAATTGTCATAACTGTATATGAAAGATGCCAATTTACTGCCAATATGTGGAATGTCTTTGTATTTGAATTAAGGGGATGGCACATTTGCCCTAGGGAGGACAAATCGCCCTTGGGTGGGTTGTTGGAATGTACCTGTTTATGTATTCATGTATAAAACTTTGAACCCATGCTGATCGCGTCACTCAGTCTTTGCGATTCAATCCTGGCTGAGACTTGACATCAAATAAAGTATGCCTTTCCTGCAATTGACTCGTGTCTGGATAGTCATTGACCGCACCAGGCCGACCTTTCTCCCGACCGAACTGAGTGGATTCCGGTAAAAATTTTGGGGGCTCATCCGGGATCGGTCGGCAGCGGATCGGCAGTGGCTACTGGGCAGTAGCGGTTGACTGCAAGCGCAAGTGGTCCCGGAGGTTGGGCGTTCGTTGAAGGTGAGCTGACATCTGCAGGCGCCAAACGGTATTTCCCGTTACGTGGAGCTCGACTCATCCCTAACGGACTCCCGGCCCGGGAAACTGGGACACCTTCGAGTCTGAGGAAACAGTGTCCGGCGCAGTGTTTGGATAAGGTAAAACCGGTATTGTTTGTTTGATACGCCTGGCCATAGTTGGGTAAGGAGACCCCGTACACGGTTCCATTGGCATTCTGGCTCTGTCGCCATGAGCATGGGGACTAGTTAGCTGCACCTCAACGGCTGCTAGTTGACACGGGGCTGCACTCGGCAGACCAGATGTCAATTTGATAATTTGGTATTGGATTGAGGTACTGCTCCCCTAAGGAATCCGTTCCAAGTGGAGCAGTGTTTATTTTTTTGTGAGCTACACGTGTGTAAAGAGGAGGAGAGACATTGGAGGTGGGCTGAGAGCCCCGAGCAGTCATTGTTACGTGTCCCGCTAAGAGTAAAGGGGTTTTGGTGGGCTGATAGCCCCGGACCATTGGTAGCTGCAGAATAAGGGTGCTTTGGTGGGCTGATAGCCCCGGACAATTGTATGGGCAGGTGTGTTGATTAGTAGTGGGATACGTGACATTAGATAGATAGGATACTCGTGGAAGCTGGAATTGTACTATCTTGTGCTGAATGTATCTGGTATAGTACGTGCTGTGAGTGACTCTTGAGGTGCGTTCCACGTCTGGGGCGACTCAGCCGGCCACCAACAGAGGAAGCGGATACGTCACGAGTGAATTGTTGATTGAAATACCAGTCTGTCAAGTATTAACTGTTGTGGGATTTCATTGCATTGTGAAGAAATTATTGTTGAAAAGAGTTACAATGGGTAGTGGAACATCACGTCCAAAGAAAGCTAAAGAGGGAGAGACACCTCTAGAATATATGGTGCGCAATTTTAAATTTTTGTATGAGACGCATCAGTATGGTGTTTCAGCTGAATAAAGAGAAGTTAGATCCTATGTACTTTAGTCTGGCCTATATTAGTTCCCGAATGGCCTGAGCAAGGATCTATGGACCCAGTACTCATTCAAAAAGTACATACCCAAGTTACGGGGAGGGCCGGATTCCCAGATCAGTACCCGTATATAGATATTTGGAGGTACTGTGTTAGAGACAAAAGTCATTTTGTTTTTTTGTAAATCCATTTTTTATTAGATTTTCATGAACACATTTTAACAAAGTATAATAAAATACAGCAAAATATATTGCATCTTAGCAGTGTACAAGAATACTATTGGACTATCTGATCTCGTAAGGTCAGTCATATTCGACGATGCGTCAGACACGAGAAAGTGAAGCAAAACATAAAAAGCATACAAAGCATAAAAAGAAGGGGGCATAAAAAGGTATTGAAACATATAGGGAAAGGATTTAAGAGAAAGGATGTGGGCTGTGGTATCGGTCCCTTACCAATAAGAGGTGTATATTTAGGTGCTGGTATGGGTACGATCGTAACCTCTTCAATCTCGGTGTGTAGACATTATAGCTTTAAAAGAGGATGAGGACGTGATCAAGGACCATCTGGACCAGATTGTAGTATACAGCTCTGCCTGGTCCGTTGAGTTAAAAATCAGCTGCTCTAGGGTGTGCAGGTCTTCCATCTTAGACCGCCAAACTGGTAAAGGCGGGCAGTTTATTTGTCTCCAATACAATGGGACAACACTCTTGGCCACATTTAGAATCCTAACCAGTATTGATCTCTTGTAAGTGCGTGTGGATATTGAGGTGTGGTGGAGGAGCATTGATGCAGGGCTGAAAGGTATTGGGGGGTCTACAAATTCCGAGGTTACCGCGTGAATGGCCTTCCAGAAGGGTACAAGGATTGGGCAGCTCCACCATATATGTAGCATCGTGCCTTCATCCCCGTTACATCTCCAGCATGTTGGGGGCAAATCCGGGAACATCTGGTTAAGTTGTGTGGGCACTCTATACCATAACGTTAAAACCTTATATGCCGCTTCCTGAACCTTGCTTGCTACGGAGCAGTGATGTGTGAGGTCTAGGATCTTATTCCATTGGGGTTCAGAGAGGGGCATTTCCAGCATCATTTCCCAGTGTCCCATAAAAGGGGCTGGTGTGTCCGCAGCTGCTGTTTGAAGCAAAGAGTAAATGTAAGAAATACCGTGGGCCAAGGGGTTAGGCATCATGCATTGTTGTTCAAAACCAGTGAGTTGTCTAGTGAGTTTATGTTGTTGCGGGATTGCTCGTAGATAATGACATAACTGGCTATATTTAAAGCTAAGCAGAAAAGGTGGTGGTCCTGTTGTATATAATTCCCTTAATTGTCTGTACCCGTTGTTTCGTAATAGGTGATGTGCCCTGGGATCTCAGTCGAGAACAACGTGCAGAAAGTCCCGACTGCAATCCCAAGGTGAAATCTCGTTATGTACAATTGGTAGCATTGGGGACGGAGAAGTGGAAAGGGAGAAGGTCTTAGAAGCGAGTCTCCTAATGGCCATAGTGGCCAGTGTGTAAGGGGATGTGATGTCATGATGTTTATCTTGGGATGGTGGAAGCCATGGTAAGGTGGCCAGGGGCACCTTCAACAAGTCTTGTTCCGCGTCTTTCCATCTCTTTCTGACCCCTGATTTTGACCAGTCAAGAATGCGTAACAGGTGACTCGCTATATGGTAGCACCGGAAGTCCGGTACCGCCAGACCTCCCCGTGACTTTTGTCTAGTGAGTATGTCAAAACGAAGCCTGGGGGTCCTGCCCCTCCAGATGTATTTGATCAAAGCAGATTTAAGGGTACCGAAAAACTGTTTGGGCAAACGGATGGGTATCGTTTGAAAGAGGTATAGTAATCGCGGTAGGAGATTCATTTTAACTATGGCCACTCTTCCCAACCATGATATGTGTGCATAGTTCCAATTGGATAAGTCCTTTTGTAGTGTGGCTAGAAGTGGTGCAAAGTTGTCTCGGTAATTCTCCGCTGGATCTGCGTTTAACCAAATCCCCAAGTACTTGAGTTTCGTGAGGGAGATTGGGAACGGGAAATGCTGGAGATGCAACGGGTAACGTGCGTCTGCTGTCGGTATACTCAGGATATTGGATTTGCCAAAATTAATTTTTAGGTTGGATAAGATCCCGTATTCCTTAAAAGTGGATAAAATGCATGGTAGTGACACTCGCGGGTTTGTCACGAAAAAGAGCAGGTTATCTGCGTATGCTGCTATTTTGTGTTGAGTCGTGCCAATGATGGGTCCCGTTATGTCTGAGTGTTGTCTAACGGCGGCGAGGAAGGGCTCCAGGGACAAAATAAAAAGTAATGGGGATAGGGGGCAACCCTGTCTCGTGCCGTTTCGTATTATAAAAGATTCCGAATAAACCCCATTCACGCATATCCGGGCCGAGGGATCAGTGTATAAGGCTTTTACCCAGGATTGCATGTTCGTGCCCAACCCTATGTGTGCAAGTGATGTAAACAGAAAGTCCCAATTGACCCTATCAAAGGCCTTCTCTGGATCTGTGGATAGAAGGAAATCCTGACCTGACGAGCGACCTTGGTGAATCATCTGCAGGGCCCTTATCGTGTTGTCTTTTGCTTCCCTCCCCGGGACGAACCCCACCTGGTCGCAGTGAATCAAATTAGGGATGTGTGGTTGGAGGCGTGTGGCTAGAACCTTAGCGAAAAGTTTAATATCTGAGTTGAGTAGCGATATTGGTCTATAATTCGCGCAATTAGTAGGGTCTTTGCCCTCTTTTGGTAATAGGGTGACATTGGCCATTAGTGCCTGTGGCGGGAGGTTTTCTCCATGGGTCAGGGCATTAAAGGCTTTTAGAAAATGTGGTATGAGGACCTTTCGAAAGGTCTTATAATAACGGAGCGGGAGACCGTCTGGGCCAGGGCATTTGCCTGTTTTAGATAATTTAAGGGCAGCCGACAGTTCCTCTTCCGTTATCGGAGCTTCCAGGAGAGCTGCATCTATCTCAGAGAGTTTGCGTGTGGAATATTTAGAGAGGTAAGATTGAATCCGGTCGAACATCGTCCGTCTAGTTTTGTCTGTCTGGGGGCCCGTAAGGGAGTAAAGTCGCTTGTAATAGTCGCGTAGGACTGTCATTATTTGCGGTGGCATGTATTTTGATCGACCCTCCGGTCTCGAACACAGGCTATATATGTAGCAGCCCTTTTTTTGGCTATCATACGTGCCAGGAGGCGGCCACTTTTATCTCCGTGAGTGTGGAAAAAGGCCTTTGTGTGAAGACATGTTCTATGATGTAGTGTGTTCATAAGATCTGACAGGGAGCGTCGCATGGTCGCAAGCGTAGCAAGATGTGTTGGGTCTGCGTCCCGTTTGTATAGGCGTTCAATGTCTGAAATCTGGCGTACCAGATCGCTAATCTGTGTGGCTCTCTGTTTTTTAAGTTCTGCCCCTTCTTAATGTAGTGACCCCTGATTACGCATTTATGCGCTTCCCATATTACTGTGTCGGTTATGTCTGGGGTCACATTTTCAGTGAAGTAGGTCTCAAGCACCCTTTCACTGTCTTCTATAAGGGAGTCATTAGCCAAGAAAGAGTCGTTTAGACGCCAGGAAAATGAGGCGGGCGGTAGAGCTGGGACGTGAGAGTAATGTGTATTGGAGCATGATCTGACCAGGTTGCAGTACCAATACATGCTGTTTTCAGTGTGTGTAAATGGTAGTGTTGCATAAAGAAATAGTCCAGACGGGAGTAGGACTGCTGGGGTTGTGAGAAGAACGTGTAATCTCTTCCTTCTGGGTGTTGTGCCCTCCAGCAGTCTGCTAAACGGTGCGCATGTAGGGTCTTGCCGATAGATCGAAGTATATGTAAAGGAAGGGATGTGGTTCCTTTGAATGTGTCAGCTAGTGGGGCCAAGGGGACATTAAAGTCCCCCCCCAAAATTAGGGTTCCTTCCGTGAATTCCATTACTTTGCGTAGGCTGGTGGCGATATAACGGTGTTGGGCTCTGTTTGGGGCGTATAGGTTAGCGAATGTGTATAGTGTGTTTGCTATGTGTCCTTTAACCACCAACAGTCTCCCCTCCCCGTCTGTCAGAGACGCCTTGCTTATGAAGGGGATGTGTTTGTGAAACAGTAACGCCGTGCCTTTAGATTTAGAGGTGGGGTGGTTACTGTAGAACCCAATCGGGAAGTGCGAGTCTGTTAGTTTAGGATGCGTGTCACCTCTGAGGTGCGTTTCTTGTATAAATACAACTGATGCCTTACAGTTCCTGAAGTCACGTAACGCCTGAGAGCGTTTTTCAGGTAGATTAAGTCCTCTTGCATTTATGGACAGGAGCGAGAGATCTTGTGGGAGAGACATGTTATCTCAGTTATGAGTAATGGATGTTTCCCTTATTGTACCAAGGATATTGGGAAAAGACCGAGGGGTAAGGAATGGAGGGGGGGAAAAGCGGGAGAAAATAACAACTTATTTACAACTAAGAGGTATGTGTGACCGTGTTTCCGTCAGTCCGTGAGCCGGCTGTCGCCGGAGACGCGGGTCGGAACACTGCAGCGTCACTGCACCTCGGTAGGGGTGGAGGGCGTGGACTCGGAACGCCTCACCGCGGCGTGTGGTCTCAAGGTAACTTCGATCACCGGAGTGAGTGTATTCCCGTTCCTGGGGAACACCTAGTTGTCGGGGTGTGATTCAAATAGGTACGTGATCGACTACTTGAACGGAGATTAATCTGAAGATGTTATATGTTATATGAACGTAACGCGCGACACGCCTAGAATAGAAGAGTGAGAAGGGGTACACGTAAAGCATCCGTTTCTAATTGCCCCCCGTGCCCTGGGGTTGTTCTAACGTTTAGTGGCGGGCCTGCGGGAAATTATAAATCATTACAATACTGTAAAAGTCTCGCCACCGTAAAGGACAGTGTGTGCGTCAATCACCGATGGATAAAAATGGTGTTAGGCAAGTGCGTTAATACGATACCGAGCTGCTGTTATTGTCCAGGGGTATCCGAAGCAGTACAAGGGTCGATAGTGTACGTCTTGCATAAAGAGAAAGAGACCCCCCTAGGTGGCCAACCCTGGTGGCATGTAACCACCTCATGCCTGTTCATAGGTATGAATGTCTTTTTGCTAGCCGATTTTGCTTCTTTGGAGTGGTCCATCCCGAGGTTGGTTCAAATAAGTGAGGGAAGTCGTATCTAATCAGGATCTGATAAATATGGTGCTTAGGTTCAGTCTTGATGTGAAGTTCGTTGTCCGTTGTTTGTCTGCCTCCGAAGTTTTTTAGGGTAGGGTTGAGCAGGGTTGCGCCTGTGGTTTGAGGTTGGAGTCTGATTGTAAAAGTGTTTATCTGTGTCACCCCAGGGGGTGGAGCCCTTGGCAGGGGCAGCGGTGTCCCCGGACATCAGAAATCTAGGTCAGGTTTGATAATAACGCCATAGTTGCTTGAAGCGGTCTGAAGTGTTGGGTCTAGGGCACGGAGAGCTGTTCCTGTTGTAGATCAGGCCAGAGAGTTCGATTCAGTCGTGTGAGTTAATGGTTTAGGCTTGGGAGCCCGATCGCCTTCCTGCGTGTGCAAGTAGCCGCTGTGGTCTTGGTGGCAGGGGTCTCGGCCGTGTAGGTCGTGGACCAGCTGAGTACACCTGTAGTGGGTCAGGCCAAGTCAGGGTCATTGCAGGTAGTTGTAGTTCTTCCAGCAGTGCGGTCATGTCATCTATGGTGTTGATCAGGTACGGGCCTTGAGGCGTGTGTACCAGTAGCCCCGTGGGTATGTGCCAGCGGTATCTCAGCTGTTGGGTTCGTAGCAAACTCGTGAGGGGTTTAAGCGCTCTTCGGTATTCTAAGGTAGCCGGTGATAGGTCCGGGAATATTTGGAGCGGGGAGCCTTCGTAAGAGATCTGGTTAATCGCTCTGGCTTTTGACAATATGTCCTCTTTAAGTCCATAGTTCGCTAGGCAACATATCACGTCTCTTGGAGGAGCTCCCGGGGGTCCTCTCGGTCGTAGTGCTCTGTGTGCGCGAACAAATTCGATAGGCGATGTAGCGTCACGTTCCAACACAGAATTCAGGATGACCGTTAATGCCTCGCGGAGTTGCGGTTGTGTTTCCTCTCCCTCCGGGAGCCCTCTCAGGCGCAAGTTATTGCGTCTCCCACGGTTGTCCAAGTCCATAATGTGTAATGCCATGCTGCGCATCTGGGTCTGTTGTGCATCAACTTTCTCCGCGGTCTTAGTGTGTGCAATGGAAGTTCTATCACAGTTTCCTTCTAGAGTCTCGACCCGTGTAGTTAGGCCTTGGATATCGGTTCTCACGTGCTGTAATTCCGTCAGGATCGATTGTCGGAGCTCTGCATTAGCTTGGTGTAGGTCAGATTTAGTGGGAAGGTTTTTTAGAAGGTGTACCCATTCTGGTGTTTCGAGGTCTGCCGATCTGGCATCTGACATGGCTGGGGAGGGCGCTCGGGATGGTATGCTGGGAGAGACCGGCGATCCTGTCTGCTCTGGGGGAGCGCTTCCGGTGTCGGTAGCCGGTATCAAGTACCTGCGGAGGGAAGGTGTCTCCGGCAGCCTTTTCCCCTCCTGTGTCTTCTGGGTGACTGTCCCTTTGCCTGGTTTCCCCATGTTGTCCAAAAAGTATTACGCAGCCGGCGTTGTCCGTTAAATCTCCTCAAGGTCGCCGCGTTAGGCAGCCATAGCCTGCCTTAGTCGAGCCGAATTTTTCTGTTTCTGTTTTTTTTTTTCTCTTTCCCCCTATTTTTTCTTTTTCTTTTTTCTTCCCCTCCCCCCTCCCCCTCTCCTCAGGGTAGCTCAAGAGGTACCGCAGTTCTAGTCCATTACCTGGGGGTCAGAGGGCCCGATTGTCGAGGGTATAATGTTGTGCGTTACTGGGGTGTGGGGATAAACGATTGTCCACCTGTCTGAATCTTGCCTTGACTCAGCGCGTTATCCGGACTTGGCGTTCTGCGTGGCTCCGGTAACTTCCGGCCTTGGTTGCAGGCCCCCCAATGTCTGATGCCGTCTTCCCTGCAAAACGAGGACTTGTGTGGGCCTCTGTGGTGTCGGATTCCTCCAGCCCTTAAAGCAGCAGTGGGTCTCCGTCGTGCCTTTAAGGCAGTATCGCTGTCTCCCCTCCGATGGTCGGGATGTGTAACGTGGACGTGGGCCACCGCGCAGGGCCGTTGTTATGCCCGTGTGTCGGGGTAGAGTGCTGTGCGGGGTAGAGGTGAAATCTGCGGCCCTTTGTGTCGGTTCTTACCCCGAGGGTTGCCTCAATGTTTGCGGTCCGACTCCTGAGAGCTTCAATCGGCGCAGCCGCAGTATTCCCCGGCCTAGGCTCCCCACGTGGTGTAGGCCTCTGTTCTTCCGGCGGCACCTCTCCCGCGACCTAGGTCTCCACGTCGTTCTGATCGGTTCCACTGTGATCTTGGGGGAGAGGTGTAGACTGTTGGGTCCGGTGGGGTGGTAAAATTTGCTTTTAAAAGCGGGTTAGTGCGATGTTTGGTGGGAGCTCTTCCCAGGCACGTCCGCTCTGTTCGGCGCCAAGCCACGCCCCCAAAAAGTCATTTTGTTATGCTGGCGGGGCAGACTAAGAATGAGGTGTCCCTGGCCTAAGGTGGGAACCCTCCAGTGTTAGTGGGACATCCTGTAAGGAGCGTCGCCGACGGCGTAAGAAAAAGCCTAGCGCTGCCTCATAGTGATGAGACTGAGTAGTATTGCCAGTATTCAACTCCTACCATGCAGCGCTCAGGTGTTGTTTAAATCAACTAATCACCCTGCATAAAACCAGGCCACACCTGAAGCCCAATGCTTCCGCATTGCCTTGGAATCTCCAAGCTGTAAGGAGCTACCTCTAACCTCTCTGTATTTGCCTGGATACCTGAATCACCTTCTACTCCACTGCACATCCTATTCCTCCAAACCCTTATTCTGCAGACCACCTGGATATCCTATTTGTTTACAGACTTCCTGGATTTATTTCTGAAGTTACCTTCTGGATTACTTGCCTATAACTCTAAGGACTCAGATACAGTTGTGTTCAAAATTATTCAACCCCCACTGAAATTGAGTGTTTTGGCCAGTTTGACATTGATTTTGATCATTCAGTCATCTTGCATACAATTAAATCAAAGAGGCACGTGTAGGTCAGACAAATATAACATAACATTTATAATGAAATAACCACAAATGTCTTTTCTGTGCTCACATCATTATCAGTTTTATTCAACCCCAAGTGACATTCAATCTTAGTACTTAGTACAACATCCTTTTACAGTTATAACAGCTTTTAAACGTGAAGCATAGCTTGACACAAGTGTCTTGCAGCGATCTACGGGTATCTTCGCCCATTCGTCATGGGCAAAAGCCTCCAGTTCAGTCACATTCTTAGGCTTGCGCACTGCAACTGCTTTCTTTACGTCCCACCAGAGGTTCTCAATCGGATTTAAGTCAGGTGACTGCGATGGCCACTCCAAAATGTTCCAGCCTTTAATCTGCAACCATGCTCTAGTGGACTTGGAGGTATGCTTGGGATCATTGTCCTGTTGAAAGGTCCAACGTCTCCCAAGCCTCAGGTTTGTGACGGACTGCATCACATTGTCATCCAATATCTCCTGGTACTGAAGAGAATTCATGGTACTTTGCACACGCTGAAGCTTCCCTGCACCTGCAGAAGCAAAACAGCCCCGAAGCATGATTGACCCCCCGCCATGCTTCACAGTAGGCAAGGTGTTCTTTTCTTCATAGGCCTTGTTCTTCCTCCTCCAGACATAGCGTTGATCCATGGGCCCAAACAGTTCTAATTTTGTTTGTCCACATGACTTTTGGCATACAGCAGTCGACTCTTCTTATTCTTTGGAGACAGCAAGGGGGTGCGCCTGGGAGTTCTGGCATGGAGGCCTTCATTACGCAGTGTGCGCCGTATTGTCTGAGCTGAAACTTCAGTACCCACATCTGACAAATCTTTTCTCAGTTCCTCAGCAGTCACACGGGGACTTTTCTCCACTCTACGCTTCAGGAAGCGCACAGCAGTCGAAGTCAGCATCTTCTTTCTGCCATGACCAGGTAGCGTTTCAACAGTGCCCTTTGCCTTGAATTTGCGAATGATGCTTCCTATGGTCTCTCTTGGTATGTTTAACATCTTTGCAATCTTCTCATAGTCATTGCCCTTCCTGTGAAGAGTAATCACCTCTTCTCTT
Organism: Leptobrachium leishanense; assembly: GCA_009667805.1. Lineage (NCBI taxonomy): Eukaryota > Metazoa > Chordata > Amphibia > Anura > Megophryidae > Leptobrachium > Leptobrachium leishanense. Next base: position 84,088,166 of record CM019063.1, read on the forward strand.
GTCTTCCTGGACCATTCTCTTGACTTCACCATGGTTGTAACCACACCAGTAAATGTCTAGAAGGAGCTGAGTATCACAGTCATTTTAAAGCTGCCTAATTGGTGCTTATTATGCTTTATTGCTGCTCCGTGACATCCACAGGTGTTTTCAATACCTGATTGAAAACACTTGAATGAACCTCTGTTTTTCAGAGTGGTAGTCTTTAAGGGGTTGAATAATTGTGTCAATGAAGAATTCACAAAAGAAACATTTACTACTGTATTACAAAACCAATTGATGTCATTTTAGTTGCATATGGTTCTTTAAAAAGTCCTTGTAGGATTTCATTCTGAATACAATTACAAATGTACACTAAATTCCCTAAAACCCTTTACAGCATTGGGGGTTGAATAATTTTGAACACAACTGTATATATATATAATATATATATATATATGTATATACAATCTCCCCTTCCCTATTCCTTAGCTTTCCTTCTCTCCTGGAGATACATATATCTATTTCTCCTCTATTCAGTATCTGTCTCTGCATCGCTCTTATTTTGACTTTCTATATTTTGTTCTAGTTTATATCATTATCTATTATTACTTATTCAGTATTCTCCTACTTCTCTCGCTTACCCCTCCTAGATTCTGTTGTTGCCTCTGCCCATTTCTTTTTGTGCCTTTTACAATAAATCATTATATATATAGATATATATAGATATATATCTGGTTTGCTAGTCTTATTCATTGCACATTGGCTTGCACCTACCGCCCCGGAACCTGTATCTTGACACATCCAGAGGACACTGATCTCCTCCTGCCGCCCTATCCGTCATGATACGCAGCGGCTCGGCAAGCGTTGGATGCCATGGGTGTGCGGCCTGAGGTAGGGGTGCAGGCTGCTGCTATTTCCCCACCTGTGCCCTCGGGTCTGGTTGGGGGTACTGTGGCTACTGGAGTGGCGGGAGAACATATCATTATTTCTGCTGATAATATTGAGACGTCTGATGGGGCAATATACAGATTATAGAATCCAAAACAGGGTCCCCTTGAGGTGGCTATAGCAGATTCCAAAGCCGTGACCCGAGCTGACAATAATATTGTTAAAACCCGAGTAGTGTACCAACACAACCCTGGCAAACTCCAACTCCCATTACGAGCAGTACCCGGCCCAATGACAGATGATGGCCCCGGACCGATGGTGTATACATGTATCCTGTTCACCACCACTGATCTGTTTAATTGGAAAACCCAAACCCCACCTTTCTCTGAAAAGCCCGCTGTCATGACAAGTCTAATAGAATCTATCATGGCTACACATAATCCCACTTGGGCGGATTGCCAGCAGCTATTGCTGACAATGTTCACAACTGAAGAGAGAGCGCAAATTAATAATAACGCCCAAAAATATTTATTAAACCAAGCGGTAGAAGAGAGCCAGGTGAACCCAGAAGCCTGGGCTGAGGAGCACTATAATCTCCAGAGTTATCGAGCGGCTGTTTTGATTGGGATAAATCGGGTGGGAAGAAGCCTGTGACTATGAGAAAAATAGCTGAGGTAATGCAAGATCTAAAAGAATCTCCAAGTGCGTATTTAGAAAGGCTATTGGAAGCGTATAGGTTATATAGCCCTATAGACCCAGAGGCGGTGGAGAATCACCGCCTGGTAAACTCATCTTTTGTAAGCAAAGCACAGAGAGACATGCAACAAGTTACAAAGACCGGAGTGATTCTATGGAATGTGACTTAGCCAATTAGTAGAAATTGCTAATAACGTGTACCACAATAGAGATTTAGAAGAGAAGCGGGAAGAGTCACGAAAACAGAGAGCAAATGCTGGCATGGTAGCCGTAACTATGGGCGAAAGAGGGGACGTGGGAGGAGTAAATAGGGGAGCCCAGGGTGGTGATCACGGACGAGGAAGGGGACAAGGGAAAGAGGTGGTGCCAGAACCGATCTGGGTCGGAACCAGTGCGCTTTCTGTAAGGCTGAAGGTCATTGACGTAACAATTGCCCCAAATTAATTGTTAAACATGGGGGGTGAAAATTCAGGTGGAGGGATGGCTCACGAACAAGTAACTGATGGGAGGTATGAGAGAAATAGGAATAATGGCACTGGGTTTGTGGGTTTGGCGGGGACGTCCTTTGACGGACAGAATGCATATTGACACAGACCTGGGCCGGTCCCACTCGGTAATAGCGAGCCCACGGTCACAGTGAGATTGGGGAATAATGATGATGTTTTTATGGTTGATACTGGGGCAGAACATTCTGTTGTGACACAGCAAATTGCACCCCCGGCGGGAGAAGAAGTTTCTATAATGGGTGCAATGGGTGTGTCTGCAAAATATCCTTTTCTCGCTGCACGTAAATGCAGCTTAGGGGGCACAATGTTGAACATCAATTTTTGTACATGGCCAAAGGTCCTATCCAACTCCTGGGGCAGGATATTTTGTGCAAATTGCAAGCCCAAATTACGTTTCTCCCAGGGGGTCACGCTATGTTAGACCTGCCCGAGAGTGGCAGCTCTACTCGGCAGCACAATCTGACCGAACCAGCCGAACAGCCCAGCAAAATTGCAGTAATTATGCTGAGGGAGGAAGAGTGGGGGGCGGCATCAACAGTGCCGGTGGCTCCAGACCCGTACGCACTACTACTGGGCAGTCCTGAAGTGTGGGCAGAGGATAACCCAGCCCGGCTTAGCAGTAAATATCCCTCCGGTCTATGTTGATTTAAAGCCCGGCGCAGTGCCTGTTGCTTTGAGACAATATCATATTCCACAAAAAGCTAAGCAAAACATCCAGACACCCTTGTGAAGACTAAAAGATCATGGCATGTTGAAATTTTGTGTGTCTCCATGGAATACACCATTATTGCCAGTGCAGAAAGAAGGAACCCAGGAATATCGCCCAGTACAAGATTTAAGAGCAGTTAATGAGGCAACAGTAACCTTACACCCCGTAGTTCCCAACCCGTACAATCTATTGGCATTGATACCCAGATGTACAGAATACTACACTGTGCTAGATTTAAAAGACACCTTCTTTTGCATTCGTCTCACCCCTGCAAGCCAGCCCCTCTTTGCATTTCAGTGGGAAGATTCTAAGACCGGGGCACAACATCAAATGATTTGGACACGCCTTCCCCAAGGTTTCAAGAACTCGCCCACTATCTTTGGCTGCGCCCTCAGCCGGGACCTCCTGTCCTTCAGCACTCAGCCAGACAAAGTTGTATTGCTGCAATATGTTGATGATTTGTTGCTTGCTTCCCCATCTTAAAAAAAACCGGCTGCAACCAAAGCCCTTCTACAGCTCCTATGCCAAGCTGGCTACAAGGTGTCTAAGAGAAAAGCCCAAATTTGTAAGCAAAGTGTGAAGTACCTAGGTTTTCAATTAACCAGCACAAAACGTGCATTAGGGCCGGAATGAAAAGAAGCAGTCGGCCATATCCCACAACCAAATACTCGCACACTGGTTCGTGAATTTCTAGGTGCTGCAGGTTTCTGTCGTCTATGGATCCCCAATTTCGCAGAAATTGCTAAACCGCTGCATCAAGCGACCAAGGGGGGTGAGCATGATCCATTCCTCTGGGAAGAAGAACAGACAGCAGACTGACTGCAACTAAAGACTTTGTTAATGGAAGCCCCAGCATTGACCTTACCTGACCACAGCAAACCCTCCCAGCTTTACGTGCATGAACATAACCACACTGCCACTGGAGTCCTGATCCAACATCTGAGGCCATGGCCAAGGCCTGTGGCCTACCTTTCCAAGCAGCTCGATCCTGTGGCCTGCGGCCTACCCCCGTGTCTAAGAGCGGTGGCTGCCACAGCAATGTTAATATCTGAAGTTGACAAGTTGACCCTAGGACAAGCTCTTCACGTCAAAGTCCCTCATGCTGTCAAAGCTCTGCTGGATGTCAAAGGAAGCTACAGGTTCAGTAATAGACAGATGACAAAGTACCACGCCATGATGTGTAACAATCCACGCTTTCATCTGGACCTCATCGCAACTCTGAACCCTGCTACATTGCTACCTGACTCTGAAGAAGATCCAAGTCATGAATGTCTTCAGGTCATGGAAGAAGTATTCAGCAGCAGGCCCGATCTGAGAGATGTACCCCTAGACAAGTACGACCTGCAACTATTCACCGATGGAAGTAGCTACGTTGAAAATTGCAAAAGACAAGCCGGCTATACTGTTGTCACGATGGATGACGTTTTAGAAGCAGAACCTTTGCCAATGGGAACATCAGCACAGCTTGCAGAAATCCAGGCTTTGACCAGGGGCCTAGAACTGTCAAAAGACAAAAGAGTGAATATATATACTGATTCAAAGTATGCCTTCATGACTGTCCATTCACAACGGGGCCCTTTTCAAAGAAAGGCGGCTCTTATCGTCAACTGGAAAGCAAGTGAAGTACTCCAAGCAAATTTTGAATTTACTGGATGCTGTCTGGAGGCCCAGTGCTGTCAGGGTTAGGGATGGTACCAGGGTGGCACCGGGGGTGAGGGGAGTATGAGCCCAGCGTGCAGTGGTCTGCACAAATAAACAGAGGAATAGGGTAGAGGAGGGTGGATGAATATGATGACTGACCAGGTTGATTGCAGAAGGATGATGGGAAATGAAGGTTGTAGTTGCAGGAGCCAGAAATGGGGAATCAGGAACAGGTAGCAGATCAGCCTAGATCAAGTAGCAGTGTTCACTCTTCGTGAGCATAAGCTGTAATGAACCAGCAATGTGTGAGTGTGGGGCAGAGCCCTTTATTTTGTGTCACGTGTGTTTTGGTGATGTAACTGTTGCATTGCTGGATGCTGATACTGAATGCTGGTTGCAGGGCAGGAACAGTACATGGATTGTACCACCACAGGGGGTTTCAGGATGGTGGCTGCCATGGGGCATGACGATTGCTGTCAGTATAATGCTTTGTTGCGGACACCAGAAAGGTAGTGAAGAAATACCCAAAGGAAACAGAAAAGCTGACCTAGCTGCCAAAACAGCTGCAAAGACTGTCAAATTGAATGAACAGTTATCTGACTATCATTCTACAAGCAAAATGCTACCTTGTGTGTCCAACTACAAGCAAGCTGAGATCCCTGCGTCTAGAATGCCAAATTATGAATTCTACATGAATAAATTGAGATTTGCTCCGAATGGCGACTTCATTGAAGTTATTTTGAACAAGTGGAGAAATGATTATGAATTTCTTGAAATGCATCATAATTACATCCAATGGCTTTTTCCAACATCAGAACAAGGTAGAAACAAATGGGCTTCCCCGCTGCCTTCTGAAGAGACTGCTTTGATGAAGAACACAGTGGCATAGCGTGGGGGGGCAGGGGGGGCCGTGGCCCCGGGCGCAGTTTTGTTAGGGGCACATAATTTATTTTGAAATTATGCGCCCCTAAAACTTGTGGCCCGACTGACCCGCCGGGCCCTCGGGCGCCGCCCAAGGGCCCGCGGGTTGAGGGGACCCAGTCAGATGCCGGGCAGCGGGAGTGCCTGCCAACTGCCCGGTCCTGAACAGTGAGTCCGTCCTGTTGATTGAAGGGGATGCGGCTGCGTGCAGGCGCAGGTCACGTTGTCCGTCTAATCAGGTGGTACTGAGTCTCTGTACCACCTGACTGGCCGGACCGCGTGACCTGCGCACGCACGCAGCCGCCTCCCCTTCATCAGGACGGACTCGCATGCTGTTCAGGACCGGGCAGCAGCACTCCCGCTGCCCGGCATCTGGGCCCCCTCAACCGCTGGATCCGGAGCTGGGGCAATATCCAGGTGAGAGCTGGGGCAAATCCATGAGCTGGGGCATATCCATGTGCTGGGGCAAATCCATGTGCTGGGGCAAATGTGTGAGCTGGGGCAGTATCCATGTGCTGGGGCAAATCCATGAGCTGGGGCAAATCCATGAGCTGGGGCAAATCCATGAGCTGGTATCCATGAGCTGGGGCATATCCGTGTGCTGGGGCAAATCCGTGTGCTGGGGCAAATCCGTGTGCTGGGGCAAATGTGTGTGCTGGGGCAGTATCCATGTGCTGGGGCAAATCCATGTGCTGGGGCAAATCCATGAGCTGGGGCATATCCATGAGCTGGGGCAAATCCATGAGCTGGGGCATATCCATGTGCTGGGGCAAATCCATGAGCTGGGGCAAATCCGTGTGCTGGGGCAAATGTGTGTGCTGGGGCAAATCCATGAGCTGGGGCAATATCCATGTGTGAGCTGGGGCAAATCCATGAGCTGGGGCAAATGTGTGTGCTGGGGCAAATCCATGAGCTGGGGCAAATCCATGAGCTGGGGCAATATCCATGTGTGAGCTGGGGCAAATCCATGAGCTGGGGCAATATCCATGTGTGAGCTGGGGCAAATCCATGAGCTGGGGCAATATCCATGTGTGAGCTGGGGCAAATCCATGTGTGAGCTGGGGCAATATCCATGTGTGAGCTGGGGCAATATCCATGTGTGAGCTGGGGCAATATTCATGTGAGAGCTGGGGCAATATCCATGTGAGAGCTGGGGCAATATTCATGTGTGAGCTGGGGCAATATTCATGTGTGAGCTGGCTGGGGCAAATCCATGTGTGAGCTGGCTGGGGCAAATCCATGTGTGAGCTGGGGCAATATCGATAATGTGTCCACAGGTTGGGGGGGCGCACAATTCTTGGCTGGCCCCGGGCGCTGACAACCCACGCTACGCCACTGGAAGAACACCTCAGAAATCCAGCAAGGGCTCCTTCGGGCCTACAAGATGATGCTGAATTTCTTCGGTGTAAAATTAGTGGGGGAGGATGGAGAAGAAACAGAAGAAATCGAAGTTGAACGAGCAGACAATTTCTCCACCAGATTCGAGAATCTTAATTCTAACAGCCACCATAATCTGCAAATCACAAGAATTCTGAAATGTCTGGGGGAATTGGGAGTTGAAAAATAACAAGCGCCACTCGTGAAGTTCTTCCGGAAAGAAACACTTGTTGAAAAACGCCTGCCGAATGTAAAAGACAGTGTGCTGAATTATTTCCTGTTTACTGTAAAGAATCAACAGGAACGGCAATACCTGATTTACTTTGCATGGACCGACTTTTACCCCCAAGAAGAATTCAAATGGGGAGAGAGAGAGGAGCTGGAGACATACAAGACACCATACTCTATCACGGCCCCACTATTGCCGGCTCCCTTGAGCAAATAGACAGTTGTGTATTCAGAAAAGGAGAAGAAGTGGCTTTCCGAAGAACCAGGCAAATATGGAGAAGATGATGGTTCCAGTTAACAAGTAATCAAATCGTCCCTGCAACACTGGCCCCAGAAATTGTCAGAGCCTTTCATGCTAGCACTCACGGAGGAAGAGAAATGATGGAACAACAGTTAGTCCAGGAAAATAGAAATGCGGTTCTATCGGTCATCTGCAAGGCAATAGCCCAACAATGTGTGACCTGTGCAAAGAACAACCCAAAATCAGGTACATCACAACCTCCAGGAATGCAACCTATTGGGCTGTCCACAATGGCATCATTCCAAATTGACTTTACTGTGCTTCCTTCATGCAAAGGATATAAGTACCTGTTGGTAATGATGTGTACACTGACTGGATGGGTTGTGTTACATCCTCAGCCCCTGCTGTAATTGCCTGGGGGCTCTGGGCATAGTTCGGTGCCACTGGCTGGTTGATTGCCAGCACCTTGTAATGGCTGAGCGGCGTCTGAGGGGGCGGGGCCTGGTGTGGGCACGAGGAGCCGCAGGGTTTAAAGCCGGGAGCGAGGAGTTGCCTCGTCGCCCTTACGTGCAGTTCTGTTCCCGCATCGCTAAGCTTGTTCTCATTGCTGATTTAGTTGCTGACCCATTTCTGTCTACGATTCCCACTCCTGATTTTGACCCGGCTTGTTTCTGACCATTCTGTTGCTTCCACCAATAGCAATCCCTAGTATTGGGCATTGGTGGATTGACCCTATGTTTGCTGCTGGGGCTTTCACTCGCTATCTAGGATTATTCCCATCTCGCTCTGGGGTATCATTTGTGGCTTTATCTGGTTACTATTTAAGACCCAAGGTGTATGTTTCATTGCTAAGAGCATATGTGCAAACCGGGTAAAGAAATACTGTTTAAATATCGCATATGATCATTGCATCCTAACCGCTAAATATACCTAGGTCTGTACCAACTGTATAACCCGAATGCGTGTCAGCCACCTCCTGATAATGGTAAGGTACTTCTTACCTGCTCAATCTTATCAGATAAAGCTAAATCTGTACATTTGTTGACTGCCCTGCATCCTGCACAATTCATTGACTGTCAAGCTAATCATTGTGTTTCTGAAGGGGCTCTAAGTTGTCCGTTGGTCTTGAAACCTTTGGAACTTAGTGGCAAATCAGTTCTTTGGTGCTCCTTGGCTTTGGAGTACAAGTCTGTTAATACCGAGTATTTGGTAAAAATCAAGCAGGTATTTCTGTCCAAAAAGATCTCAACCTCGCTACTCCTGTGTGAACTCTACGGTGCCCGTTACAGGTTGAGGCCTTTCCAACCAGAACTGAGAAGACAGCAGAAGTAGTAAAATGCCTCATGAGAGAAATTATCCCACGATATGGATATCGGGTCAGATAATGGCCCTGCGTTTGTTCAGAACTGTTTGCAGCAACTTGCCCGCCTGTTGGACATCATCTGGAAACTGCACACAGCATACAGGCCTCAGAGTTCTGGAAAAGTCAAACGGATGAACAGAACTCTAAAGACTTTTATGGCAAAAATGTGCCAAGAGACATCGCTGGGATGGCTAGACGTGCTGCCGATAGTCTTGTTGCATATTAGATGCAGGCCAACCCCACAATTGAAACTAAGTCCGTACGAACATCTGTTCGGGCGGCCTACCCCTCTGATTACTAGGATAAGGGGGGACCTTCAGGCATTAGGTGAGACTAAGTTGAATGAACAAGTGTTGTTGTTGGGTCAGTCAATGCAGAAACTGAACACCTGGGTGGGCGCTAATCTACCTCATTTCTTGTATCCCCCATTGCATAAGTACTGCCCAGGTGATACAGTTTGGGTGAAGGAGTGGAAGATTGATCCACTAGGCCCAAAGTGGAGAGGTCCTTACCTTGTTCTATTATCCACTCCCACAGCAGTGGAGGTAGCCGAGGTGGTTCCGTGGATACACCATTCGAGAATAAAGATAGCTGCAGCTGTTGCAGAACCAGAGTGGAAGACCGTCCCTAACGAGTCCAATCCACTAAAGCTGAAGTTGACAAAAACTGCAGTTGCATCCGTCTAAAAGACCAGCAAGTAGGTGTATTGACAGCCATAATAAAGCCTAACCGCCTGCCAGCGATGGAAAGCCGGGAAGCCCAAGGGAAACCCGTGAAGAAACACCCCTTCCTCTGCCTCGTGAAGGGGCACCCCTTTCTTTCATTGTTGTTGAGAGAAGGGAGGAAATGGATATAGTTATTAAACAGGGTGTTCAGGCAACTTTTACAGTGGGAGCTATTTTGATGCTAATATTATTCATAGCAACATACATTTCTGTCCTACTGGATGGCAGAAAATGCCAGGAGACAACTGTGGGACTAAATATATCTCACTTGTGGAACTAGACAAGTCTCCAGTTATGGAACCAGACAAACGGGAGGAACAAACGTGATTTGGGACCCGTGTCCTCCCCTAGAGATCATCTGCTGATAAAATTCAAGTATGCTTATACTCAAAAGTCTGGACAGACCTCATGCTGGCTGTGCAGCAGATTGCACCCAGAGACAATCTATATTCCATTTGCTGCAGTCCCTATGAACTTAAGTACATTTTCTTTTGGGAACATCACAATCTAGCCTTTGAATGACACTCAAATGAGGCAAGCTGGAGCCCTACCAGTCTACCCGATAACTGGACCAATCTACCCTCCTGATTGATGTTTTCAAATAGGAGAAGATGATCTGAATATTGAGAATAACCCATGCCAGTCCAACCGTTTTAATTTGACAGTAAACCCTTCCTTGTTGATAAAGATGATGGTTGAAGTCCACAAGGGAGTACACTATATATCCCCATTCTTGCTTACAGGGGGATATCATGTGTGCTGTGGGAATGCATGTTACACTTGGGTACCACCTACTCTCACCGGGTTGTGTTATATAGCCAAATTGATCCCTATCCAGATGGTACAGGGGGATGACACATTGCCTGACACTACCTCACACCCTAGGTATCCCTTAGTCTTTGACAAACATAAGCGAGAACTGGTCTCAAAAGGGGACCAAGTATGTGCATGGTTTCCGGCATGGACTGGCTGGGGAATAGAATTGATGAAAAGGATGAACAATTATTCTGTATTGATGGATGAAATTTTGAATCTCACTAGCAAAGATATCCAACTGTTGAATCTTGAACTGCGTGAAATCCGAAAATTGCAAATGATACATGATATGGCTTTAGAACAGATTAGTGCAGCATTGAATGGGTTATATGAAATGACAATGCATTATGAATGTTGTACCTTCATCCGAAACTCAACTGAAGAGGTCCCAGATTATTACCCGGTAATTCAGGATCATCAAGAGAAGGTATCACAGCTACAGAACAAGGCCAGGAATATAGCTGCGGAAGGCTGGAATCCTTTTCGAGGATTTGGGTCATTCGGAGATTGGTTTGGATCCATTCTGGGTTTTATCTCTTGGGTCGGATCCATGATTATGATGATCATTGTGCTCTTGGTGATAGGAATTGTACTCTATCGGATAGGATTGTGCCTATTGTGCCTGGTGTAAGAAAGCCTTGACTCCCACAAAGAAGATACCGTTAGTGACTACTCCTGATTTGTTTCCCATGAAGGAGCCACCCCACAGAGTACAAGGTCTTTGATAATGAAGGGTTTAGAGTGTAGTGGCTAAGGGTCTCAAGGGAGGAGAACCTGAGACCCTAGCCAAGGGGGGAATGTAATAGAATCAGGCCAAAAATAATCTGCCATGATGGTTCATAACGGCCATCTTGGGCAAGACTTTGGTTCACAAAAATGTATATAGCGAATATTAGCTGAATTAGACGAGTTTGCATAGATTTCTGGAATTCCTAAAACTAACAGGCAGAGCAATTAAATAAGCAAAGATCCGGGCTAACACAAGCAGGAGTGTCAGAATACTTTTTTAGCTACATAAAGGTCAGAGCCGAGAACAAAAGCCCTCATTAGACCATCTGCACCCTTATCAGTTTGTACAGTAAACAAGTCCCGTGGAGGCGGACAGTGACAGGATCTGGCTAGATGGTAAATTATCCAATTGTCATAACTGTATATGAAAGATGCCAATTTACTGCCAATATGTGGAATGTCTTTGTATTTGAATTAAGGGGATGGCACATTTGCCCTAGGGAGGCCAAATCGCCATGGGTGGGTTGTTGGGATGTACCTGTTTATGTATTCATGTATAAAACTTTGAACCCATGCTAATCGCATCACTCAGTCTTTGCAATTCAATCCTGGCTGAGACTTGACGTCAAATAAAGTATGCCTTTCCTGCAATTGAATCGTGTCCGGATAGTCATTGACTGCACCGGGCCGACCTTTCTCCCGACCAAACTGAGAGGATTCTGGTTACAAAAACACACATCCCACATTAACACTCCCTTGACTCCCAGCAACCAATCCCTTCAACGCTCCTTCCCCCATAAATAACCAGGATCCGCTTCCCACTTCCTTTTTTCTTGCTACTCCTGCACCAGATAAGTATCACTTTCTGCTCTCTAATCTGGTTGTGAGGGTGGGTTTGGTTTTATACGTTTTGGCACTCGCTAGCTCGGACGTCAGGCAGGTCACCTTTTACATCTAGGCCACAGTGTCGACCTACAAGGGGGCGAGGGTAGATCCTGCTCCCGTCCTCTGTTCTCGTGAGAACCGGAGATCTCACGCAGGTGCTCTGATCTTGGATGTTGCTCTTTTCTCTCTGGTGTATAGATCTCTTTGCAATCGGCTGTTTCTGCATCATCATGTTATAAAACCTGGTAGCAAATCGGTATTAGCGAGTTATACCGTGAGCTTACTGTACGTTCCGCAACCTATACATAACATGTATTAACAACTTAACAGAGGCTCACAAGGTCCTAATACTAGTTATAAAGAGCTGTCGCTAACTGAAAAGGTAACAACAGCTCTGAGCTGCTGCTAACTGATTCCTTTGCTTCAGAATCAGCAGCAGCTGAAAATCCCCTTAAAAAAACATATACTCACTGCTCATGCCACGGCGAGAATGGTGGCCCGATCCATTGCTTCTGGCCGCCGGGAGCAGAGGGAGACTGGGGGGGGGGAGTCCCCAGTCTCCCTCCGCGATCACTGCACCGACCTGCAGTATCTCGCGAGAGGCGAGATCCTGCCGGTCTCGTGACCAGGCAGGAGAAGCCTCCATGAAGTCGTATGGAGGGGATGCTCAGGACAGCGTGTTAGCGCTGCCCCGAGCATTCACGAGCCTAGCAGCCCCTACGGGGCAGGCTGCTGGACTCAGCGCCTGCCTCGAAATCTAAAGGTAAGCCGGGACACAAAGGGGAAATTAAGCAATCACTAATTTTTCCCCTTAGTGTCCTGGTTTTCTCGAGGTGCAGATGATAGTGCCCTAAGTGTCTGCTCTAACCGTGTGTTGACACTGCTGTGGTCAATGTCACCTCTAGCTGATATGTCTGAATAGTCATTTTACACAATGAAGCTCAGGGATCTTCGAGTAAATAGAGGTGGAAGTTGATGTAATTGCCTCGCATACAGAAGAAATCTATAACAGTAATCAATATTTTCTCAAACACTGAAAGCCGTTGTTTTCAGCATGAAATGTCTAAATATGTATACTTTACAGACTTCCTCATAAAATAGACTTCTTTCAATGTCATATCTGTGCAGCAACACTGTTGATGCGTTTCTATTTCTATAGGATGAAGGATTCTAATAGAAAGCTGTTGCTATGGCGAAAATCTTGTGGGTTTTTTTTTTAATGCCTCAGTTTCAGGTTTTTTATGTTTTTGAAGAAGTCAGAAAAATACTTGGTTAATGTCACTTGACTTCTTATTGCTCCACCCACCTCTGGAGTTATCCAAAGAGCACCGGTATTTGCCGAACTTGCTAAAATTGCTGTTGCAACTGCAACAAACGCTGGCATTTCACAAAAAGAAAAATACAAACGGCGGCAGGAGAAGCTTTTTACAGTAAATATTTTTTTGTTTCCCAACACTTACTGTACATTACTGAAGAGCCAGCATTTCGAGAGATTGTAGTGCATTGCTAGATAATTTCCTTATTTTAAAGAAGAGTGAGATTTAATTTCCAGGACTGCAAGAAAATATCTGCACGCTTTGAACTGCCAGCCTGTCCTTGTAAAGCTTTCTATATTTACAGCATCTGGTAGTCAAATACTGACCCTGTTAGAGCACACTCTGCTGGTATTGTTGGTTGTACACATTCCCTGTATCTGCACAGGTCTACAGAAATGGCATGCTTCATACAGATGTCGTTTTGCTCTTTATTTTGTCACTCATTTTTAGCTGTCACCGTGAAAACTACAAGAAATAAAACCAAATAATGTTCAAAGTATGCATAAACACAGTCCTTTACAAATCTCTCAAATGCAAAATGAGCATGTCTTTCCAACAGAAATATGATAAATCGAGTTGTTAGTGCAGCATCATTGTTCACATCATAATTGAAATGTGAACGATAGTGCTGCATTAATAAGAAAAAGCACATTTTTATCAGCCGAAAATCTGGGTCTGTGCGAATTGTGACCGTCAGCGACTAGTCAATGTTAGGGCAGAACGGAGAGTGGCAAGACTGGTACAAGACAACAGAAGGGCAACAGTGCATCAAATTACTGCAGATCTTAATCAGGGATCCTCTCAAATGATCTCTGAATGCACTGTTCGCCGTACAATGCATCGTATGGGATATGGAAGCCGAAGGCCTGTTCGGACACCTTTGCTGTCTGCAGTTAACAAGATAAAACGTCTCCAATTCGCACAGGAACACAAGGATTGGACAGTCGAGCATTGGAAAAAAGTCATGTGGTCTGATGAATCACGTTTCCAGTTGCATCATGCAGATGGCATAGTGAGAATTTGGCGGAAACCTCATGAAAGCATGCACCCCACATGCATGAGTACAACCCTTCAAGCTGGTGGTGGCAGTGTTATGGTTCGGGGCCCTTTAATTCATCTGGAACAACGTCTGAATAGCACAACATACCAAAGCATCGTTGCTGATCAAGTTCATCCTATTATGTTGATGGCGTATCCCAATTTAGATGGCTTCTTCCACCAAGACAATGCGCCATGCCACGGTGCTCGTATTGTGCAGGAGAGGTTTCAAGAACATGAGGGAGAATTTACCTTGCTTAGGTGGCCCCCACAATCATCAGATCTCAATCCAATTGAGCATTTGTGGGACGAAGTTGAAAGAGCCATCAGGCAGCTGGTTCCACAACCATCAAATCTCACAGAACTGGACAGTGCTATTCATCAGGCATGGTGTCAGATTCCTCGCATCACCTTTCAACATCTCGTGGAGTCAATGCCATGATGAATCGCCGCAGTATTGAAGGCAAAAAGTGGCCCAAAGAAGTACTGATGGGGTGGTCATAATAATCTGGCCACTCAGTGTATATACCAATGCACGATATCCTGCAACACTGAGACTGAATAAAAGTCTTTATTTTTTTAACACCACTTCATTGTCGACGTTTCAGTCCTGAAGGACTGGTCCTGAAAAAAGTCCTTCCGGACTGAAACCTCAACAATGAAGTGTTAATAAAATTCTTTATTTTTTTAACAAGTCTACGTTTTGCAGGATATTGTGCATTGGTATATTGGGGCAGCATTTCTCCTGGCTCTGGAGCAATACTTGGAACAGAGAAGGATTGCAGTGATTGTAGTATATTACAGTATATATAGATTTATATATATATCTCCAACAATCCCAAAAATCTACAGCAACAAGGGAATTGGTGCCCAGCCAGTAACTCCAATTTCTATAATCCACTGGATGGCCGCAGTCAGGATAATATACAACAACATATTTATTAAATCATTTAAAACGTCTGTATATTTTTTTAATGATTTAATAAATTTGTTATTTTATATTACCCCGAGTGCGGCCATTCAGTGGAATATATATATATATATATATATATATGTGATGCAGTTCTTTGAATTGCTGTGATGTGCAAATGACTTCTGCAATAATAAGCGCATAATTATATATATACACATTTATATATATTTTAGGGGTCCAAATACATGAAGAATGTAAATGTCATAAAAACAACAACAACTTTTAAACGAATAGTGTTAAATCCACTGTTAATTTATTTTCAGGCAAACCAGGAGAGGGTGATGATAATAACTGGTCCAAACATGGGTGGGAAGAGCTCCTACATCAAACAGGTGGCACTGATCACCATCATGGCACAAATTGGCTCATATGTACCTGCAGAAGAAGCCACTGTTGGTATTGTGGATGGAATTTATACAAGGTAAAGACAGAGTAATATTTTCAGAAATTGAATGCAATGTTTAGCGGTTTTAATTTTTTAAAAAAAGTATGTGATTATGTTTTTAAAGACCTACGGCGATCTTCCAAAACCCAATAACCAGGGGATTATTTGTGTCCCTAGTCTCCATGACATCTGATAAGGAAGGGCACCTTTGGAGACCGCACATCTGGAGAATATGTAGCACAGAACGAATATATACCTTTTTCTGATCATTTTCTTTTAGGAAAAGTATAGATCCATATCAGAGAGGGAACGAAGCGCAAAGCTGGCAGACGGCAGCAGCCTCGCTCCACGCCTCCATGAGAATCAGCTCCTGGAGTCCATATCACTATTACAATCAACTTCTAATATTTTATATTTTTTGAGAAAGGATTTTACCAGGAAGGATACATTGACATTTCTCTCATTTTCAAGTATGTCCTGGGTGGCGAGTATGTACCGTTAGGTGTCTTGCCCAAGGACACTTACTGGAGAGGTTGCTCGCTGGGATCAAACCCATGACTCCAAAGGCTCTCTCCATGCAGAGCAGTGATGTTACCTCTACTCCAATATGAGGGAGATGCTAAAGGATACTGGCAGCGGTGTCACCTTCTTGAATATAACTTCACCGAGACTTGTGTAGGGTTAGTGGAAGGACACTTAGAACTATCTGTTCCCAGTTCCTTTCCGCACATGGCCGGGAAGGCAGTGGATCGCACCATGCTCCTTGTGAGATTAGAAGTAAAAAAGGAATTCATTTTTTTAACATTTATTTTAAAGTATTAAAGGGATACTCTAAGCAACTTGACCACCTAAGCTATTTTAGGTGGTCATGATGCCCGGAGTATCCTGCTCTCTGTCCCCCCTCCCTCCACTCAGCGGTTCAGCTGTAAATGCTGAAAACAGCTGAGAGAGGCGGAGAACTTTACTCCGCCCTCCCAGCTGTCAGTCAGCAGAGCGGGAATCATATTTCCCGCTTCTGCCGACTTTTGCCGAGTAGGAGACGTCATCGCGCTTTCAGCGGGATGACGTCTCCAACTCACCGCAGAAGCTGGCGGCTCCCTCTGAGGGTTAGTGTTGCGTGCATCCTCTTGCGCGCAACACTAATCCTCAGAGGGAGCCGGGAGGAAGCCTGCCGATTGGCTGGCTTACGTGAGAGGCGCGCATGCGCGCTTCTCACGTAAACCAGAAGGCAAGTCGGATAGAAGAAGGACGGGAGCGGAAGAGGAGGGAGGTGAGTATAAAAAAAAAAAACAGCGCTGGAAACAAGAGGATTTTAGGGTAAGTACTACAGTTACACAAAAAAAAACAAAATAACTATTTATTAAGGGAATAGGGATAGGTTAGGATTAAAAAACAGGGGGGGGGGGATTTTTTTGTTAGTGTTCCTTTAAGTGATTTTGCTTTTGCACCATCACTTAACACCTTGGCCTCAGAGCCATTGTTCTTGTTTGAATAGCGGCACGTAATGAAAATAATGAGAGAATTTAAAGTAGCTTGTTATTCTTTGGCTGGCTGCAAATTAACACTTGCTATAGAAAGCATTAATTTGCAGTAAATATGAATTAAACTGGAGTTACAGGGGTCCGTTACTGTTACAGAGTGATCTGTATTATAGGACCGCTTTTAGTATAGCAAATAAGTATAATAGGACCCATTTTTTCCTCTTGGCGTGGTCCATGTTTTATTTCTTACTGTCTCTGTTATTTCCTTTTCCTCCCATTTGGCTTTGCGCGGCCACTCTTTATTTATTTAAAAGTCAAACTGTCATATTTTATATACTTGGAATACAAACCAAAAGTACATTTTGTTACCTCTAATTGTCATTGCTACTGTACTAACATCTCAGCTGGTGTCCATTCTTTATTCTGTTAGTTACTTATTTTTAATTTGCATTAAACCCTTTTGACTGGACTGTGCTTTGCATGGTGGCTTTTGTACCTTAGATCTGTATGGGGGATATATTTTTACATAATTTTATATCCTACGGTAAATCCACATTCAAAATCCCGTTAGCCTGAATGAGGAGGTATAATGTGCTGAAATCGTTCATTTGGGCAGGTGGATTTGTTTATATTTGGGGTTGTATGCCTGTACTTTCTAACCACTAAAAAAACAAAAAACAAATTTTAATTGCGATACTTTAAACAAACATCTCACTAGGTCACCCTTTCCCTTCTGACTCCATGAATTGTTGACTTACGAACTACAGTATATGGCTTTAATTATGGAGCATGAGTAAAGGAACCTTCTGATTAATACTTTGCACAGTCTCTAAGCAACAGCAGGGTCTCTCTAAGGATCCTTTGCCTTGCAGCTGTATAGCATCACTTTGCTATTTCATTATTTACAAAGCATGTTTGTTCTGCTGACCACTCTAGCAGTAAATTGTGCAAAAACAGAGGATCTTAATGGGACCGGGCTATGTCAGATATAGATGTAATCCAATTTATTTCCTCCTAACTTTATTTGTTATTTTTTAATTCCCATTTTATTTATCTAGGAAAATAAAAAAAATACAGATAAAAACAATTAAACGTAATATATATGTAAACGATACAGTCTTCGACTCATGAGCATCTCTTTTGATCTTTGAAGAATTGCCAACTTCGTTAATAATGTTTAACTAGTAATTATGAAACATTGTTACCAATTATTGCAGATCAAGTGGGGCAGTGTCCTGATGTGCTGTTAGGCTGCAGTCACATGAGTACACTGTTTGTGTCTGTCTGACCGCACGGTTTGCTGTCTGTCATAGCTTTTCAAAGGAGTCAATAGAGAACAACACACGAAGCACGTGCACACTTTTTCACGCATGGGTAATGCATGTTGCAACAGACGCCAATATGGCATTTTTCGTGAAAAAGCTACTAAGGACGTAGAGAAACCCCTGCATACAGCTTTTCTTTTAGATATAACCCCCAGCAGGCCCATTTTAGATAGAATGACACCCAGCAGGCCCATTTTAGATACAATGACCCCCAGCAAGCCCTTTTTAATCTAATGACCCCCAGCAGGCCCATTTAGATATAATGACCCCCAGCAGGCAGGCCCAGTTTAATATAATGACCCCCAGCAGGCAGGCCCATTTTAATATAATGACCCCAGCAGGCAGGCCCATTTTAAAGAAGACCCCTAGTAGCAGGGCCATTTTAGATATAATGACCCCCAGCAGGCCCATATAATGATCCATTCTCCACTTCCAAAACGAACAATGTAACGGACACTCACAACCGGTGGCCCTGGCAGGCAACATTCAATCGGCAAGCAGCTCCTCTGTGTCCAACGGAATCTCGACTCTCGCTTGACCCCACGGCTTCACCCGTCTTTGGTATCTTCTTCTGCGTGCTCTTCTCACGAGACCCGCTGGAGGGGGCGGCGCCAATGCAGCGCTGCGGATCTCGGTCAGTCAAGCACAAGATTCAGACTCCAAAAGTCCAATACCAGAGCTGCCTGCCCACAAGCAGTTATGCGCAGGAACAGCAAAGAGTTAAGCTTATGACTCTCGTGCCGGCACAGAGGGCCCCGCGTGCCAGCTGTGGCACGCGTGCCATAGGTTCACTATCGCTGGACTAGAGGATCCTCGGCAAGGTATAAATGGCAGCATAACAAGGTCAAACGCTGAAATAAGACTGATGTATAACTGAACTTTGCATTGGCCGGGTTCTGCAAAAGTAGGAATAACTAGAGCTTTAATTCTACAAGACACGGTAACAAAAGCAACGAAAAAGTGCAAGGTCAGGCATGTTAACCAGTTGAAGAAGCCAGAGGTAGAATTGTCAAAAACAGGCAGGATAAGGAATACCAAAAAAGTTAATAGAACAAAGAAAACGGGCCCTATCACCTGGTGTGAGCTATAATGCCATCACTAACAGAAAAATCTAGCGCGAGTCACTAAAAGGTGCGGCAGACAACCCACCAAAAAACCACCTTGTCCGCGGGAGTCTGCGTGCAAGGTTGTTTAGTGCGCGCTAGGGAAATACTGAGACCCGGCGCTAATGCAGTTTTGTACAGGATAGAACAGTTTTTTCCCAGTACAGAGTGCCAGACCATACCTATCCCCGCCCTCACAAGCTTGTATAAGTATGAACACATCCAGCCAAGAGCCCTCAAACCCCTGCATTAAAATCCTCCAAGGTGGCCATATTATCCATGTTTATATGCACACATATTTTTATTAAGCTTGATGGGCATTGCATGATAAATGCCACCCAACAGCATGTGGAATCATTACATGCATTTAATAGATCCAAAAGGAAGGCCAGGTGAGCGACAATAATTTCCCTGCTGCAGCGTATAAATAATACAGGTTTCAGGGCAAGACTTATCCATGTGTCCCGTTAAACATGGTCCACACGGTCACCCTAATAATCAACCGCTTGCATACTATGAATAACCCCCAGCATAAAATGTTTCAAATTAGGCAATATATTAGAATTAGGATATATGTGGATAAAGTATACATATATATCATAATAGAGCCTACTGCAACAGCAGCGACATTGCTGACCAGATCCAATACTATGATGTATGGGGCCAAGAGAACGCCTGTGCTGCATTCCTTTCAATTGCCTGTTATTTCTGGTCAAGGGCCTGTTTATTGTGGTGTTTTGGAGTTACCACCAGGGTTAAGCAGTAGGTAAAATTTTGCGATTATCATCCATCTAAAAATTAGCGCAGGCACCAAGTGATCTGTTTGTTACAGTAGCGTAAGTGCTCTCTAGCGCTCCCCATGTTAATTATAGGACGCGGTAAGTACAGTAAGTTCCCGTTTCTTGTGAGAGGCAAACAATCGTTTGGTCAGGCACTAGACTCCTTTTAACTGGCGCTAACGTAAAAACATGCTGACGCTAGGGTTAGTTCACGCTGGGTGATAGGGCCCATAGCGTTTAAGGGCAACATACCTTGAGAAATCACCAGCCCAGAATGAGCAGAGTTTATATAGCAGCCCTGAAATCATATGGATTGATCCACCAACCATCTTCTTTTTTTCTTTTCATTTTTCTTTCAATGCGATAACTGCAAGAAACTAGAGACATTCACCAAAATGCCGTAATATTCTCACCATTATAAAGGCGTGCAGATGGGGCTTGTATAAGCTGACCTATGCGCCGGCCGATATGGCGTTGCGTGGGACAACCTATTCCCAACACGAAGCTTAGTGCATTAGAAATCGTGTACAAAATAGCATTGCGCTCCCAACACCTTTGCCAACACATGCAATATTGTGTTCACCAGATTGCACAACTCTGAAAATATTTTCACAGTCTACAGTAATTGGACTATTTATACATGTAAATGTGGTGTTACCTAATCTATGTCAGTATTTGGTGACATAATGATATTTCATATCAAATGTTTTTTGTTTTTTTTGGATTTATAGTTTAGAAACATAGAAAATGTCGGCAGATAAGAACCTTTCAGCCCATCTAGTCTGTAACTCGGTAGCAAGTCAGGAAGAATTTATAACAATAATAGCTGTTGCTCGCGTGGATTTTGCGATTTGTTGTAAATACCAATTTTCACGCCTGTTACATCTTTGGTTTTTGAAATATAGGTATACCGATAAAAGTATTCAGTATGAAGTGGGATACATCAAAAAGGAAGCTTTTTCATTGAACACATCTCGTATAGTTCATACCATAAAAGATTTGCCTGGGATTCAGCGACAAGCTCAGCTTTGTCCATGCAGCCTGCCAGGGGTAATTATTGTGTAATTATTATTTTAAAGTGGTCAGGATTTGAGGAGTGCCTCACCTTCTCCTCCTAACCCTGCTGGCCCCAGTTGGGTGTAATAATTGGGTAAAGTGGGGGAGTTTCCTCCATCCCACCCAGTATCACCAGTAGCCAGGATTTTGAATTTCCTGGCTGCCTGTCTCCAGATTGGTCACTAGTGATGTCAGAATGCAGAGAGCATGCCAACATCACCCTCTCTGTTGATGGAGGAATATCTGACTGTATGTAAACCACTAGGGGTTAGATCACCACTGAGAACCAAACAGAGTTTGCGACTCTTGTAATATCATTGTGACTGTTAATGCAGTGGCTGGAGCGGTTATGTCTATTGGATCCTGCCGTTGACTAAATGGCTTTGTTGTAATATAGCCCTTGCTCTGCATCCTATTAATTTCCCTGCCTTTGCTGTGTGTTATTCATGCGTTTATTATGAGACACACATACAAAAATGGAATGGATATCACAGCAATAAATTAACAGTTTACAGATGTTGTTGCATGGTACTTTCTGTATCGAGACAGGGACAACGTACCTGCTGGATGGAGTTGCGGTAACATCACTGCTCTATAACTGTGGAGACCCAGGTTGGCATCCTGGCCAGAGCACCTCTCCAGTAACTGTCCTTGGGAAAGACACCTGACGGTACATACTTACCACCCAATGGGCCATATTACATAGTTGGTGCTAACTTAACCAGAGCAGTTGTAAACTTAAAACCGTATTACATAGTTAGTGCTAACTTAACCAGAGCTGTTGTAAACTTCCCAGAGCCATTATAGCCTATGGAGGTTTTAGGTTTACAACTGCTCTGGTTAAGTTAGCACCAACTATGTAATATGGCCCAATATCGGCTGTGGAGTCCAGTGGTAACGTCTCTACCCTTTGAATGTGGAGAAGCAATTCCCTTTCAGCACATCTCTCCAATACAACTGTGGATAAGCAAGTCTCGACTTTATGAGAAGTGGGTTCAACCTCACTACCAGGTCGTTGATCTACAATCATGGAAAGACGGCTCGAGCCCCCACTCAGAAGACGCCACCAGCGAGGGTCCTAGGGCAAAACACCTAATGATATAAAAGCGCCTACCTCACAAAATACTTGTACATCTCATCAGGGGCGGACTGACAACTAATGGGGCCCCCGGGCAATTGGAGATCATGGGGCCCCCGTGTGCCGCACCCACACAAAACCCCAGCCATACAACGCAACATCCACATGTACATTATTGTACTAAAGAATTATTTCTTAACTCCTTAAAATACTCTTTTGAAAATTGTGTAAAAAATAAATAAATCCATTTCGACCCAGACACGAATTGGGGAATCCACTGTGTCCCTCAGACTACCAGATGTCCAGCACTCTGCTGCAGCAGCCATCACCCACTCATTGCAGCTAAGCCTGCACCGCAGCACTGAAAGTCCCTGTGGGAAGCTGCCGATCACTTTAAAAGATACTGTACATTACTGACACACTGCACATTACAGAGCTCCACAGCAATAAACCTCACAGTAATGTGCAGTGTGTATGAGCATATCAGAGCTCCACAGCAATAAACCTCACAGTAATGTGCAGTGTGTATGAGCATATCACAGAGCTCCACAGCAATAAAACTCACAGTAATGTGCAGTGTGCATGAGTGTATCACAGGATTCCACAGCAATAAAACTCACAGTAATGTGCGGTGTGTATGAGTGTATCAGAGCTCCACAGCAATAAAACTCACAGTAATAATGTGTAGTGTGTATGAGCATATCACAGAGCCCCACAGCCTTTTTGACACTCCCGGCCAATCCCATTCTTCATTACACCCCCCATGGCCCCTCCATTTATTTTTACGCAGGTCCCCCATTTTTATTTCTAGGCAGATCCCCTTTTTTTTCTAGGCAGGTCCCCCCTTTTTTTTCTAGGCAGGTCCCCCCTTTTTTATCTAGGCAGGTCCTGTTTTTTGTTTCTAGGCAGGTTTCCCTTTTTGTCTAGGCAGGTCCTGTTCTGTGTTGCTAGGAAGGCGTCCCCTTTTTTCTCTAGGCAGGTCTTGATTTTTGTTTCTAGGCAGGTGTCTCCTTTTTTCTAGGCAGATCCTGTTTTTTCTTTCTAGACAGGTGTCCCCCTCTTCTTTCTAGGCAGGTGTCGTCGTTTTGTTTTTAGGCAGTTGTCCCCTTTTTCTCTCTAGGCATGTGTCCCTTTTCTGTTTTTAGGCAGGCAGGTGTCCCCTTTTTGTTTTTAGGCAGGTGTCTCCTTTCTGTTTTTAGGCAGGCAGGTGTCCCCTTTTGGTTTTTAGGTAGGTGTCCCCTTTTGGTTTTTAGGTAGGTGTCCCCTTTTTGTTTTTAGGCAGGCAGGGGTCCCTTTTTGTTTTAGACAGGTGTCCCTTTTTGTGTTTAGGCAGGCAGGTGTCCCCTTTCTTTTTTTAGGCAGGCAGGTGTCCCCTTTTTGTTTTTAGGCAGGCAGGTGTCCCCTTTTTATTTTTAGTAGGCAGGTGTCCCCTTTTTTTTAGCAGGCAGGGGTCCCCTTATTTATTTATAACACAGGCAGGGGTCCCCTTTTATTTTTAGACAGGTGTCCCCTTTTTGTTTTTTGGCAGGCAGGTGTCCCCTTTTTTTTTTAGGCAGGCAGGTGTCCCTTTTTGTTAGGCAGGTGTCCCCTTTCTGTTTTTAGGCCAAGCAGCAGGGTCCCCTTTTGGTTTTTAGGTAGGTCCCCCTTTTGGTTTTTAGTAGGTGTCCCCTTTTTGTTTTTAGGCAGGCAGGGGTCCCTTTTTGTTTTAGACAGGTGTCCCTTTTTGTGTTTAGGCAGGCAGGTGTCCCCTTTCTGTTTTTAGGCAGGCAGGTGTCCCCTTTTTGTTTTTAGGCAGGCAGGGGTCCCCTTTTTATTTTTACACAGGCAGGGGTCCCCTTTATGTTTTAGACAGGTGTCCCTTTTTGTGTTTAGGCAGGCAGGTGTCCCTTTTTGTTTTTAGGCATTGTATCCCCTTTATTGTGTTTTTAGGTAGGCAGATTCCATTTTGTTTTTAGGCAGGCAGGTGTCCCTTTTTGTGTTTAGGCAGGCAGGTGTCCCCTTTTTTATTAGGCAGGCAGTGACACAACACACATACACACACTGTTATTTACTTATATTTTAGAATCAGGTTAGAATCCTTCTCTCCTGGCAGGTCTTCGTCCTCGCCCCCTCCCTGCATGTGCTGGACACTTTCAGCACAGCAGGGAGGCTCTGCATCTCTTGGCTGTCTCTCTGGAGGAAGGGGCGGAGCCAGCATGTCCCCATGTGAGCTGCTGGGCAGCCTCCTCCTCCTCCTTCTCTTCCCCGGCGCAGCATGTGGGAGTCGATCCCACACGCTGGCCGAGTAAATGGGAGACCCAGGGCCGGACACCTTCCTGGACTGCAGGGCCAATCCGGGCCCCCTCCCATCTGTCCCCTCGGGCAGTGCCCGCGTACCCGATGGCTCAGTCCGCCCCTGCATCTCATAGATTGTCAGGGTTATTCAAAGAGAATCGAAAGAAAGCAACCACACGTTCGGTGACTTTTTGTTCTCTTCAATTCGGTGTGATTTGGCGATCCCATTTCGGCAACCCTGTGGTGTATTCAGCAAGCACCACAGGGCCGCCGTAATGCAGGGAAAAGTCGCCGCAAACCTGCCGAAAACTCACTGCAAAACGAGGGCGAACGCACACTGAAACCCGCAAAAACATCTGGATTAACCCGCCGAAGACGCCAGAGAAACCCGAGCAGTAGCCAATCGCAGCGCAGCCGCCGGAAAAACCCGACACCGCAGACGAAGGAGGTGAAGAAAAATAGAACAGTACGCTTGAATGTTTGTAAAGTGAAACGCTGTTTGCAAAGAAACTACAGAGTGAAAAAGTCTGAAATTCACATATGAGGTCCAGGGAATGATAATAAAAAGGGCTGTTACAGAAAAAAAGAAAAAAAAATTTTAAAAAAAGTTTGCAAACAAATCCCAAAAAATGCCTAAAAGGTCCTAAAAAAATCTAAAAATAAAGAGACATTTTACTGCAGAATATTATAATGAACGGTTTATTAGATATTGAATTAAAATGGGAATATTTTTAACATTGAAACCTATGGGATTCGCCTGAATAAACCACCGAATGGCAGGGCAATTTGGCAACTTTTCACTGCTGGTTTTTGTTCTCTGAATAGACGAAGCATTGCTTCTCTATGGGGATTCACTGCCCTCGAACAGGCACCGTATGTGCAGGCAATTCGCCAGGATTTGGTGAATTGCCTGCTCTCTGGATAGCCGAATGGCCAGGAAAGGTAACCGAACGCTGAATTTCATATATACCTTGCTTTATACATATAATACATTCCCTCATCTAACAGGATAGTAGCCAGTCCCTGTGCATTTTAACCCCTTAAGGGTGGCTAGGTGTCGTGTGTGGGTCTCTGATGGCAATGTTTCTATACATCCTACAAATCCGCCACTTCATGGGCAGGTTATGGGGACCTTCTAGGCACGATATTTAAAGGATTTTTTTATTTTTAACCCTTATTTTATGGAAAACTCACTGTTCCTTTAAAAACTTCTTTTTTTATACTTTTTTTTCTTGTTTCCTGTCCCCCAGGGCACTACCCGGACCCCCATACACCTTTTATGGCAAATATCTTGCATATGTGCCCTCTTGGAGGGCACTCTAAAAATCGAACTTTTGAGTCCCATTGAGTTCGGTTCGTGTTCGAGTTCGAACTCGAACTTTTGAAATTGTTCGAGTTCGAATGCGAACCGAACACGGGGGTGTTCGGCTCATCCCTAAACTAGACCTGTATGTAAAGGTTTCTTTACATTAAACACACATTTAAATTGGTGTAATCTGAGCACATGTGAGCTATTCCAGCCATATAATCTACTTGCTCCATTGAGGTTTCTATTATTTTTACTATTATTGATTTTGAGAAGCAAAACGTGCTCCATTTCCCCTGCGTTTCTTACATTGTTATTCGTGAGATTTATCCGAGTGACTTTACTATAAGTACATTTATTTTAATATCAAAACAATACTTTAATCCTATGTATGGAGAAAGCCTTCTTATCCGATTTTCATGTATACAGTTATCTGTTTGTGACCTACTTTCTGCTGCCCCGCCTACTACACAAAAAAGTTAAATTTTTTGACACATGAAAGCAGGCGTCCATTATTTCGTGAGAAGCAGCAAGATAGTGGAGTGCAGGATATTATTAAAGTAGAAGTAAGCATAGTTTTATTTTTTATTATTACATTCTTTCCGGCTGTCACTTGTATCACATAATGTACAGTCACTGAAAACTGGTATGTTATCCCTAAATTCATTTGAAGGAAACCTGGCTTCAATGAAACATAGCTATCCATTATTAGTGGAATATTTTTGGAAGTGACACCCAAATACCATAACTATTTGCAAGGTGTCCCCACTATATTACACTCAATACTGACACCCCTGCCCTAAAAACACTTTTGGAGACTGACATGTCAGCCAGCAATCGGACCCTGCAACACCATGCCAGCCAGCAATCCGACCCTGCAACACCATGCCAGCCAGCAATCTGACCATACATCACCATGCCAGCCAGCAATCTACTTCCATGGAATGCCATACCAGCCAGCAATCTACCCCCTGCAACACCATGCCAGCCAGCAATCTGACCATGCAACACCATGCCAGCCAGCAAGCTACTCCCCTGCAATGCCATACCAGCCAGCAATCTACCCCCTGCAACATCATGCCTGACAACCTGTCTGTAGGCTTAAGGACCCGAGACAAGGGCTGGTATCTATCATCTCCAGGCATGTACTGGCCATAGGGACTACAGGGAGATTCCCGGTGGGCCTATGGCTTAGTGGGCCAGAGTGAATGCTGGTTCAAAGTGTGGCTTGCACTGTCCTTAATGGGTGAGGTGAGAGCTTCCTCAACGTCTGTAAAACGGATGCAGTCTCATATTGGGGCCACCGTGCTGGTGAAACCCGCTGCGCATCCGCCTCACCTTAAGGTACGGTGCGCACTCAACTTCAGTGCCACTGCATTGCTTTACCCAATCAATCTGCAGTAACTCCGGTATCTGTAGAGTGATTGGTTTAGCGATCCGGCTGGTTTATATACTATTTTTGTGCATGTTTGCATAATTAAAGTGGGCCAGTCTGGATGAAGTCCAGGGCTGATTTATTTTTTGTCCCTAATATTACGCCTTAAGCTAACACAGCAGCTCAGGGATAGTACGTGGTAACATGTAGGCGCTAAGGGTTATTGGCTTGTGAACATATTATCCCTTAACGATTCCCTGTTACAACAAAATGGGAATAAGCCCCCAAATGTGCGCTGCCACCCCAGAGTATTGTGAGTAGAGTGTGGGCCTGGTTTTGTTTTTAACTACTATCATAGTTTTGTAAACTTGTATGGTAAATAATAAGTCTGTTTCTAGAGCTTTTTAACCCCTAAACTACTAAGGTTTTATTGAAAAAAAAATTCATAACATTTATTTGAAACATATAATGCAAAATTAACAATTAAAATGGGGTAAAATACAAATTACACACTGAGCTAGAGATAGTTAAAACATTAAGGGCACTATTCCGTCCCTCACGCTAAAATGGGACCCAAAGGGGGGAATCTGCGTCTGCTTACGGGTCATGAGATCGTGGAGGGAGACTGGGGTCTATTTGTTCCAAGTCTTACTCTGCTCCCTGCGTCAGGAAGGAGCGGATTGGGCCACTGTTCTCCCCGTGTGATCAGGGGTGAGAATCGGATTCATTGCACTGTGTGTGAGTGCTGCTCCTTGTAGCTTGTTTACAGTATATTAAGATAGGTTGAAAAGAGATAAGACCGTGGATTTGGTTTCTCCACAGGGGGCATGCTAATCTTGCTTTTAAAAGGTATGATAATGAGTATTGATATGCTAATGGTTGCTTTTCAACACAATACAATGCAAAATCGAGTTAATTAAATTTTGGGAGTGAATAGGTTTAAAGAGGTTGTGATGACCATTAATCAATGGTAGTGGCTTTCTTAAACCTTGTAGCACATGACAGAAACTCCAGGGCGCTTAGAAAATGAATAATTTTTCCATTTTTCCAGCTTGCCCCATCCCCCAGCTGCTGACCTTTGGCAACTGAAATCCTGAGTCTGACCACAGCAAGCATAATTTGCTGGATTTGTACATTTTAAATGTCAACTGGCGGCCAAGGCCTTGACCAATACAACACAGTGTTTTGTCTTTTAACACAGTCTTAGCGTTGTTCAATGTATGTGCAGTAATAGGTTTTTTTTGCGTTTTTTAGGTCTTTACTGTAGCTGCATGAATAGATCTGTATCTATATTTCAGAGCTGACATTTACCATTCAAATCTGAATAATAGTAGAATTTAAGTTATTTTTGTCCTTTAAATAAATACACATGATAAATTGTAAAATATTTATGGATTTCTAGTAAATCCAATGACTGAGGAAAACTACTTTTGTACAAAAATGACTGTGTTTGAAAAGTCCTATTCTACCCTCTATAGATGTTAACATGGAAACTCTAAATGTCTAAATATAAAAACCATGTGCTCGTAGGAGATTTTGAGCCCTATTCCATGATTGGCGCTAAGCGCTTAAGTTGTACAACATAACTTCTAGCTTAATTTCTCCTTGTCCGATGCCATTCCAGATATCACAGCTCCTTACTGTACATCACATATGTATTTTATAAAGGAACTGTAGCTAGCAGATGAAGAACGAGCTATTTAAATGTAGCTTTTCCTTCATCTGTGATGCTGTTATTCAGCAATGAATAATGGCATCTAATCGCTGGTGTTAAGTGACTGAGCTTTGACAAAATCACTTAACACATAAATGTAAACCCAGTAAAAAATCCCAGACTTACCTCCTTTCCCGTGGTGCAGAGAGCCTCATGATCCGCTCTCTGTATGAAGCTGAACATATAAAGGTCTAAACACCGACTTTGCCACCGTATTGCACCAAACAGTGAATTTCACAGTTCGGGGCAATTTCGGGGTAGTTTGTCTATTCACTAAGCTGTCAATTTGCCAAATACAGGCGAATTGATGGTGAAATGCGGTGTAGTTCGCTGGTCTTCAGCAGCACCGAAATTCTCCCATAGAGAATTAGTGGTTTGTCAGATCACAGAATGCAGAACTGTACCGAAATGTCAGTGAAATGCCGTGATTTTCTGTGTTTCTGTTAGGTTTAAACCAGAGTATCCCATAGGATTCAATGTAAAAACGTAATATCATTTTTTTTCAAAGATCTTTTTTTTTCATTTATAGAAAAAGTCCTTTTTATTTTTTAAAACACCTTTTTGTATTTTTTAGACATTTTTGTTTACCAATTTTTTTAAAAGCTTTTTTTTTTATTCCATAAAAAACTCACCTTTTAATTATTTTTTTAACAGACCATTCTTCTTATTTAGACACGTTTTAATAATTTTTTATCGGTTTAAACACCTATGAGGAGAATAGGCGCGTTCTGTTTTTTTGTGCTTTTTACAGTTCGGCGGAATTCGCCAAGACCTCTTCGGTGACGTTCTTCCTACCTTTTTGTGGGGCTTTGGCGACTCCATCTTCGGGGCACTACGGTGACCATTCACTAAATAGTGAATTCACAGAAATATCAGCAAAATGGAATCGTCAAAGTGAAAAGCTACGAAATTTCCCTGAAATTTCCGTGCTTAGTGAACCTTTTAGTTCTCAGTGGTCTTCCGTGAATCTTTTTGCTGTCCGGTTGTGACCCTGCAAGTGCAAGAAAGACTCAGTGGAGTTCCATGGACTCCTGGAGGAGATAACCGCATCGGCAAGCAGTGCTGCTGCTGCTATCCACCTGCAACTCAGAGATATTACAACTCGAGCTCCAGCAACAGCAGCTTGGAAGAAATAAGGGTGCTAATGGCGAGCCACAAATGGAAAACCGCTTTTGCGTAATTTTTCAAATTTGCGGCTGCCT
The DNA here is from genome assembly GCA_009667805.1 of Leptobrachium leishanense. Classification (NCBI taxonomy): domain Eukaryota; kingdom Metazoa; phylum Chordata; class Amphibia; order Anura; family Megophryidae; genus Leptobrachium; species Leptobrachium leishanense. The sequence goes on from CM019063.1 coordinate 84,118,275, forward strand.
ATTAATGTTTCTGATGGAACACAGGTCCCTTGACTATTAAAAAGAAATGTGCTTCTACATGTTCATTGCTTTCCTCTGCAGTTCCAGCACACTCAGGGCCCTATTACAATCAAACGCTAGCGTTGGGGCTCAGGTATGTGATCGTTAGCGCTAGTTAAGTGCCTTTTACGAATGCCCCATATTACATTCGGAATGCCAACGGGTTAAAAAATCCATTAGCGTATTGATGGTTGCACTCATTTGTGCGAGCTTACTGTACTTTGCGCTCCCTATACTTAACATGGGGAGTGCAATCAGTAAGTAGCATTAGGCTTACAAATTCCTAACGCTAATTACCGCACCGATGTGGTAACTAAAAAGTTAACCACAGGTAGACGCTGGTGCTGATTGTGCTTCTGCGGTATCAGCACCAGCTAAACCCCCCCCCCCCCAAAAAAATCTGATACTCACCGCTCATACCGCGGTGTGAACAGTGGCCGATCTGCCACTTCTGACCGCCGGAAGCAGAGCAAGACTGGGGACAAATAGTTTCCAGTGGCCTTCCTTGAATCCGCGTCCCTGCACAATCTTGTGGCCTGGCAGCACACGCCTCCTTAGAGTCCTATGGACTCTTAAGAGGTGATACTTGCGGCGGCGCGGAAGTGTTGCTGGGAGTATCAGGGAGGGTACTACTCGGTTACGGGGCAGGCTGCTGAATGAGCGCCCGCCCCTTAGTTTGGAGTTAAAATGGAGATGCTAAGGGGAAACCTGCAGGCATAGGTTTTCACTGTCGGCATCCCCGTTTTAGCGCATGGCACGTAATAGCGCCCTCAGTCTTTAACCTCCCACTTTTTTACTATTATTGTTAGTTTTTATTCTTTTCTGCTGTGTTTTGCTTTTCATTGCACCTGGAGGTAACCATCTCTTCTCTCTCCTCCTTTTCCTGTTTTCGTCTCATGTCTACTGATTTTGGATGGCATACTGCAGACGTGCCTGCATTTAAAACTGTTCTTTTTGAGCTGTGCCTTATGGTATTATTTGTTTTTCAGATATATATGGTGGACTTTCTGTTTTTTTGGTATATCTTTTCAGACATGTTTTGGGTTGTTTTGTTCTCCGTTTCGTACCGCGTCTTTATATATTGTGTTACATTTTCAAAATTCTAAATAAATAATTAAGAAAAGCAAGCAAACAAATATGCATTATAAACTGTTACTGATGGGAGTTTATTTGCATATAAGTATTGTTTTGCTATTCATTTTTATTTCATTGCAACTATTCAGGTTTTTTTAGGGTATACATACATCATCTTGTGATAGGTTGTTAGTATACAGGGCATATGTATCAGAATGTTGCCAAGTGCCAGTTACATCTATTGAGTGCTATTGCAGACAGTTATACAGACCTTTGGTAAGGACCTAATCTTCAAAATTACTTCTCAAGAAACTTGGCCATTTAAATGAATGAGAAAATAAAAAGGTTTTGGTTATTTGTACCTCTGGCTCCTACGTTTAATATAACATGGTATTTCACAAGTTTATTTCTACTGTGTATATATATATGTATATATTTGTAAAGCAGTGGTTCTCAATAATTTTGCATGGATACCACTTTTTTAGGACCGAGTACAAGTACCGATACTTTTATTTAATGTCCTGTGACCGCTTTCCAATAAATAATTTAGAAAGTTGCTGATAGCCTGTCCAGTTTATGTCAATATTGAAATGTATAGCCAGACACACCATTTACCCCCTGCACAGGCCTGCACACACCCTGACCACACAGACACCACACCTCAGATATATGTATACCTACTCAGATACATGTATACAGACCTACCAGACATAACCAAACAGATACATATATACAGACCTCAGACCAGACATACCCACTCAGATACATGTATACAGACCTCAGACCAGACATACCCACTCAGATACATGTATACAGACCTCAGACCAGACATACCCACTCAGATACATGTAAACAGACCTCAGACCAGACATACCCACTCAGATACATATATACAGACCTCAGACCAGACATATCCAGACAGACAGACGCTGGGGCAGCTGGCCGGATGCATTAAAAGTATTCGACCAGCGTTCCCCTCTGGTTGGACACCTTACCGAGCGGCCGCAGGGCTGTGACGCGCTCCTGCGAGATCTCAGCATGAGACAGCGTCACAGCTTTGTACTCATTCAAATGCCGGTAATTACACCGATACTAGTATCGGTGCATCCCTAGTTCCCAACCCTGTCCCCGGGTCACCCCAATAGGCCAGATTTTAAGGATTACCTTAGTGATTGCAGGATTCAATCTGCATTTCCCTGAGCAACAAATCATGTCACCTGTGCTGTGCTTCAGATATCTGGAAATCCTGGCCTGTTAATGGTTCTTGAGGATCACAGTTGGAAACCACTGTCAGATATAATAAAGGTTGGAGTCATTCATAAAAATAGCTTATACATTTTATTATTTAGTTATTTCTTGCGTTCCTTTCTCCTAGTAGTATATGATTTGCCCATTGAATGGATATTATGTTTAAATCCCTCATGTTCCATGTTAAAATCACACAAATTCTACAGGATTAGAAAAGCAAGATCCTTTTATTTGTAAGGATAAAAAAGGTTCATGAAAACCACGCAGAACAGGAGAATAAATAAAGCTCTAATCCAACACTCCTCCAACTGAAGGTGCACTTGTTGACCTCTGCTGTCTGATTGCTCATTAAGAGGTCACTTTCTGTTGAAAGCTGGAGTAACGTTTTATTCATGTATAAATCCAAGGCAGGAGTCAGACTTGTCAGTTTTGCAGATGTTTTCCCAGACATTCACAAAACCACTCATCACCAGCCCCGATCACTATTTGATTTTAAAATGTGTGCCTTAAGCATACAGACAGGTTGTCAGGCTCATGCGGTAACGTTTTCAGAGATCGCTGGCTCTGGGGATTTTTAAAACCGAGTAACAGATTTAATGTATTGTTCTTTGGATTGTCAAAATGTAATATGGTCATTGTTCTATCGTGCTATTCTCCATTTATTCCATATGCACCAAGTACCCTCTTCCCTTTGGAAATAAATCAGATTTTCGTTGTTCTTGTCAACTGTTGATGTATAACTTTATCATATGCCACGTTGATTTTATAGCTGTCTGTGGTGTTACTGGAGTGAATAACTCTCCCTCACATGATTGCATTTTCCTCTAGTAGTTTGGATTGGTTTACTTCGTAAAATGTTTTACTGCTTTGAGTTTTTTTTTATTTAAAGCACTCAATGTATTTGACATCATAGTGTCAAACATAAATGACAAGTAAGAAACGTTCTGAGACTGTATCTTCTGTAGTCTTCCACTGAGAAAAGTACGTCAATATCATCTTTAGACGTGTGAACCGTATTAAGAGTTTACTTTATCTATACAAAGATTACCCAGCTTGCACATTGCGGATCTGAGGCAAAGTAACATTTATTCTTTTTAATAGAAGCAACGTAAATTTCAAATATGTTGGGACCAATATTTCCTAAAGGAGGGCATATTTTGACCGTTACGTACCGTTGTGTACACTCTGCCTTCTAACAGCTTATCAGTCTCCAGGCAATGCAAACCATGCCAATCTGCACTGACCGTCAGCAAAAGATCTGTCCGTCAACCACTTTCTCTCGCTGCCTGTGGCCAGCTAGTAAAAAAGATTACATTTTGGAGTTTTCAGAGGATGAATCTGTATTTCTCTACACATTTTTCACTTATACCTTCACCCAATGCCTTAAATTGTTTATCTATTTACCAATAGGCATAAGGAAAAGAGAGAACTCAAACCAATGATTTCTTTGGAAGCAGATATGAGCACCCTCAGTTACGTATGAGTTTGCATCATCATCCTTTAAAAAGGTGCAAGAATCGCTCCTCATTTGGAGGTACTTTCCCCAGTGTCTCAAGGCCCTGCTACTGCTAATTTACACACACACTGGAGCTGAGGGGCTCTAACCTCAAACCTCTTTAGACTTGGATTCCCTTGATTAATCTCCTTCCCACACATCTTGGACATCATCAAGTGACAGTGGTCTGGACCCACAATCCTACTTTCGTGAACCTAACCCTGGGACTCGTAAGGGTTGTAAAAAGACCCATGTCCGTACTACCCCTACCATGTGCTGAAGCCTGGCCAGGTTTTATTTCTGCGTGTTTTTGAGATCCAGTCCAGTTGAGGGCAGCCGCAGGTGCTTCCACATCCAGCCTTGCAATCCATGGAGTTCATATGTAAGGGTGCCTTTGCATTGCATTAGTTAATAGTATGTCCAGGACTCTGTGATGAACTTCAGTTCGCCTTACCTTCCAATTGTGTGTCCTGTGTAGAGATCCCTGCCATCATTGTGTTTAATTTCGTGAGTCCCCATCTGATCCTGCCTTCTACATGCCCGGTGTGATTCCTGATCATTGTGTTATTAACGTTTGTCTGTTCCCTCTGAGTAAGTAGTGGGGCAACTGCGTTCCTACGCGTTCCCCCTCAACTTGACAGCTGTCTATACCTCCCAGGTAGCCACAAATGGTAACCTGTAGCTCTATAAGAAATATGTATTAAACTCTTGGGTAGGGATACACTGTGAGACCACTCATTACTTTCCTGACGCTATAGAGCGCTAAACGTCATATTCAGACAGTAGTCTCTCTATTCATATCTACTGTCCGCATGAGGTCCCGCTATGGTCCTTCTTGATTTCAAGTACTTGCCCTTTGTGGTCCATCTGTGATCTTAGACCTTCCACACATTACCCTTAGGACCTCTATATGTTTTTGTTAGTCTGTCTGCCTCATAATCCACCTATTCCTTCTTTCAGATCGTATTAATAAAAGTTGTGTTTTATTTAATACTAGTTGTAAAGCCTGCCCAGAGGGCAGTCTATTGTGGATATACTGCCCCTGCTCATGGATATACTGCCCCAGCTCGTGGATACTGCCCCAGCACGTGGATACTGCCCCCGCACGTGGATACTGCCCCAGCCTGCCCAGAGGGCAGTCTATTGTGGGTATACTGCCCCAGCTCGTGGATACTGCCCCAGCACGTGGATATTGCCCCAGCATGTGGATACTGCCCCAGCACATGGATACTGCCCCAGCACATGGATATTTGCCCCCAGCACATGGATATTTGCCCCCAGCACATGGATTTGCCCAGCTCATGGATTTGCCCCCAGCTCATGGATTTGCCAAGCACATGGATTTGCCCCAGCTCATGGATTTGCCCCCAGCTCATGGATTTGCCCCAGCTCATGGATTTGCCCCCAGCTCATGGATTTGCCCCAGCTCATGGATTTGCCCCCAGCTCATGGATTTGCCCAGCTCATGGATTTGCCCCCAGCTCATGGATTTCCCCCAGCTCATGGATTTGCCCCAGCTCATGGATTTGCCCAGCTCATGGATTTGCCCAGCACATGGATTTGCCCCCAGCTCATGGATTTGCCCCCAGCTCATGGATTTGCCCCAGCTCATGGATTTGCCCCAGCTCATGGATTTGCCCCCAGCTCCTGGAGTTGCCCAGCTCGTGGATTTGCCCAGCATGTGGATTTGCCCAGCACGTGGATTTGCCCCAGCTCGTGGATTTGCCCCCAGGTCGTGGATATGGTCCCCCAGCTCGTGGATATGGACCCCCCCAGCTCGTGGATATTGACCCCCCCAGCTCGTGGATATTGACCCCCCCAGCTCGTGGATATTGACCCCCCAGCTCGTGGATATTGACCCCCCCCCACCAGCGCTCATACTTACCTGTCGAGCGGCGCCAGGGAAGTGAAGATTTCCCCGCTTCCGGTCTTTGAAGGACCCAAGCCGCGGTCACGTGACCGGAGCTTGGGTCCTTCAAAGCGGAAGCGAGGGAACTTTCCCTCCGCCGCTCGGGGGGTTGGATGCGCGCGGCAGCCGGTAGAGGCGCAGCCTCTACCCGGCTGCCGCGCGCATCCTACCCCTGAGCGGCGGAGGGAACTTTCCCTTCGCCGCTCGGGGGACCCGTTAGATGCACAAAGCAGCCGGGTAGAGGCTGCGCTCGCAGCCTCTACCCGGCTGCCGCGCGCATCCAACCCCCCGAGCGGCGGAGGAAACTTTCCCTTCGCCGCTCTGGGGTTGGATGCGCGCGGCAGCCGGGTAGAGGCTGCGAGCGCAGCCTCTACCCGGCTGCTGTGTGCATGTGTAACCGCCGCGGCGAGCCGGCAGCCGGCTCGTGCCGCGGCGGTTGCATGCGCGCGCAACCAACCGCCGCTGGTTGCGCGCGCATGCGCAGTAAGGCTTTGGCGACGGACAGCCAAAGCCTTACTCTTTTATTATATAGATTTTGTACACCTTTACTCCCACAATCCCATTTACTGTAAGTCTTTTGTTATATGCTGTGATTTAGTAAACAATGTGCAGTACCGATGTGAAATATTATATATATTGCTTTCTCACAAGTGCATCTTGAGTGATGGTAAAAGTGACAACACCAGAAATTAAATAAATTTATTGTAACCTCAAAGACACATGTTTTTGCCTGTCCATTGGAGTCTTGGATGGTGGGCATGGTTTTATGAAAGTCCACGCCATACCTATGCACTAAAGGATAACAAACTTGTTTTCTAGTTGTTGAATGAATGCTATATTTTTCCAGTTCTCCCATGTACCTGATTTTCCCAACAGAGTCAAAGCAAAACTTTGATTGCGGAGGGAAACCATGTGGCGTCAAACGGTGACTCTGTGTACTAAACGTAACTATTTTCTTTAGATTAATCCTTGTCACATTCCTATACAAAATGATTAAATGTGTTATTGAACTTACAAAAATGATAACAGCTGAGTAGTGTGATTTCTCAGATGAATTCTTATAAATTCCTGTGTTATGTAAAGGTTTTATGTGAATAGACTGCCTTTATTCAGAGAATTTGTAAATGGTATAAAGCTGTTCAGTTTCAGGGTGACCGATCTAACAATACATTTCCCGCATCGATGACTACTTTGTGTGAGGATGCACTTCTAGCTAATAACGTGTCCGTGTACCACAATTCTAGATACATTTTTTTATGTAAAATATAAGTTAACCGACCCTTAAATTGAAATGTTAAGACTGAAAATGTGATTTTGAGCTGAACATGAACACATTACGGTGTCTGCCAAATGTTCTGTGCCTAAAGGCTCCAAGAAATGGAAACGCGTTCCCGTAAAGCAGAAGGTGTTATGGGACCATGTTACTTCACCGTACTATTTTATGTAACAGAAAGCTCTTTAATTCACAAAATCTGTAAGTGATGCGATTAAAATTCAAGACATTGAATGGTAATTTAGATGTAAATAAAAGAAATGACAGTCAAACATAATGGGTCACTCACTAAGCGACGGAGTTACAAACACAATCGGAAACTGTGGGTATTGCAGTGACGACAAATCCGGCATTTCACAAAGGTAGAATCAAAATGACAATATGAGAAGCTGCACTGTGAAGCTTCTACTGTCACGTTTCAGGTTTTATGTTTGTGAAATGTCAGTTTTTGGGGGCGGTGCAAGACACATAACAAAACTGGGCTTTGTAAATAAACCCTAGTGTGATCCAGCTCTTTTATTATGAAGAACCATGTCATTATAATACATCGGGGACCGTATACATAGGGTCACTGTTAACAACTGGTTTATATTGACCTGAGGATTCTTTTCTGCTCTAATATATAGAACAAAACCACCTCCTTGCTACTGTCAGTATATTAAATATTTCTTTTGCATGCTTGTTCCAGGCAGTTAAAACTACTGGCATAGCACGTAGAGTCTATTGTAACCTAAAAATCCTGTACGTACTGAAGTTGATAACTCGCAAGACTCAAAATCAGGCACAACCGTATCAGATTGACGTACTGTGCATTCTCTTCCATAACAAGCGGTTTCAGGCACAACCGTATCAGATTGACGTACTGTGCATTCTCTTCCATAACAAGCGGTTTAAAATACTGTACGCAATGAAAGACTATAGAGATGTATACACTTAAAATGCTGTTTCTGACTGAGGTTCCATATTTCTATACATGCATTGCTGCAGCTTTGAAAGAGGTTTATTAATTATTAATAAATGTGGCGTTAGCGCTCCAAGTGAGGGTATCTGCGTTTCTAGTAAATGCATGACTCCAGTTCCGTCTGCCAGACTCCGCAGAGGGTACATTGAATGCTGTGACAGATCCGGCAGCTGTCATTTAACAGCAGTCTTGGGAGCCTCGGGCCATATTGCACACCAGTAAATATCTACTGGGATCTGTTATTTTGTTTGTATTTATTCCTACCATCTCATTGAGCTCCGTCGCCATGTACACTTCATAAAATGATTTCCAGCTGCAGATTGATTAATAAATGATTAAGACGCGGTAAGGAGCTGAGGTGCACCACATTAACACCTTTAGAGTGTTCTTTAATTGTAGAATTTCACAGTTTAACTGAAATTTATTTATAAAGGATTTTACCAGGAAGGATACATTGAGATTTCTCTCGTTTTCAAGTATGTCCTGGGTTCAAGAACATTGAAGTGTTACAGTTACAGAAATACAAAGTAATACAATGCAAGATATTAAGAAAACAACACAAATATACAGATTAACAGAAAATAAATATGTAGGAAATAGTCATTATGTTACATGTTTACAGGTGCATTCTGTATTGAGGTATGTTAGTAAGGAGCTCTTGAGTGACTTAAGACTGGTGGAAGATTTGATGACGTCTGGGGGTTATCCCATAATTGCGGTGCTTTGTAGGAAAATGAGGATCGAGCCACTGTCTTTTTGTATTGTGGTATTGCAAGTAAGGTGCTGGTCCTGGATCGGAGGTTATAGGATGAGGGAGCTGCTGGGGGAAGCAGTCTATTCAGGTAGGGTGGCAGCTTCCCAGAAAAGCTCTTAAACACCAGGCTGGAAAGGTGAAGGGTGCGTCTGGATTCCAGCGATGGCCAGTTTAGCTCTTTTAACATGTCACAATGGTGGGTCATGTAGTTACATTGTAATGCAAAGCGGCAGAATGAGTTATACAATATGGTAAGTTTCTGTAGGTGTGTTTGCGGGGCAGCTGCACACACTACATCTCCGTAATCAATAGCCGGCATAAGCATTTGTTGTACAATCTGCTTTCTTACCGCGGGGCTCAGGCAGGATTTGTTTCTGTACAGGGCACCTAGTTTGGGGTAAAGTTTAGATGAGAGTTTTTCGATGTGCGGGCCAAAGGATAGATTTGGGTCTAACCACATACCTAGATATTTGAGAGAAGTGACTGTGGTCAGCGGGCTATTTGATTTTGTCCCAACACATAAATGGGGATTTTGCAATTTATGTAGTTTAGGTGCTGTTCCAAAGAGCATCGTTACAGTTTTGTCATTATTTAAAAAAAGTTTGTTGTGCTTGATCCACTTTTCTACCTCTGTGAATTGTTCTTGCAGCACGGCCTCCAGCTGCAGGAGATTTGGTTTGCTGGTATAGATTACGGTGTCGTCTGCATATCTTCGAAGTGTTCACGTATTCGCTTCTTGGTGGCATGCTCTTCAACATATCTCCAATATCTGTGACACGTTATGTCTTCAGTGCCGAAAATCAGCTGTTATTGAGCAGTAACATCGTGCTATGCACAGTATTCGGTCCAAGAGAGCAGGACCTGTCACAAAATTCAAATCTTACAGACACACTCAGAGAAGAGAGTCCATAACGAAAAATAATTTAAACATGTAATGTCATGTTTGAGCGTAGACTGTGTGGCTGGTCTACTGGAAAGATGCTGGGTTCGTAAATCAATCTTGCATATCTAAGTCAGGTGTGGGCAACTACGTCCCTCCAGATGTTTTGAAACGGCATTTCCCATGATGCTCGGCTGCTCATTAAGGGCTCTATTAACTGCTTCGCGCAAAAGCGCCCGCGTAGCAGCGCTACGTTAAACGCGCAGCGTTAAACTTTAACATGCGTAAATTAACGCTGGTATCACAATCCAAGCGCATTTTTTCATCCGTCAAAAAATATTGTGCGCAAAAACGCGTGCACATTAACGCTGCGTGCACAAGTCGGTGTGCGGACTGTTTTTTCACGCGATTCAGCCAATCTGAATTAAGAACCACAATTGTCTCCCGTTCAGTTTTTGCGCCTGTCAAAATCAGAGTATATATGCTGCAGCCATAATAAAAACACGCACAACGTCTCAATTTTATTGTTTGGGTATGTGTAGAATGTGTAACTATACTGTGCTGTATTTTTTTTCCGTGCTGGTGTATTTGGTTTCGGCCAGAACGTTCAGATTTGCAGTTACCACCAGCTTTTCAAAAACGTTAAAATTATGCGCGCAAACGTTGCCCGTTAAAATTTGCGCATTGATTGTGATACCATCCACGTACCAGCGCACGAACGCATTTGCGCTCCCAATGTTAAGTATGGGATGCGCGCACGAACTTGCACTCACGCAGGGTCACTCGCGTTAGACGTTAATGCGCATTTTGTGCGAGAACGTCGTAATACAACGTTCAGTGCAAAGGATTTTGCCCCTCGTGGTAATGCGTTTTTGCGCACGTGCAAAATTGTGCGCGAAGAGTGTAATAGTGCCCCAACTTTGCAGAGCCTCAAGGGAAATATAGTTCCAAAACATTTGGAGGGCCAGGGTTGCTGAGTCCTGATTTATAGGAATATTTAATATTACAATATGTCATTTTGCCGCCGTGTCCTGGGATACTTGTAATTAATAGAAATCCAGCTGTAATTTGTTTCTGATTTATTTGTTTATTTGCAAATTATTTTACCAGGAAGGTTACATTTAAAGTTCTCTCATTTTTAAGTATGTCCTGGGTTAGATAGATTATTTATAAAATGTTTATCAGAAACAAATTACACCAGGATTTCTATTAATTACAAGTATCCCAGGACAGGGCAGCAAAATAACATATTGTAATATTACATATTCTTATAAATCAGGTGTCCGCAACCCTGGCCCTCCAAATGTTTTGGAACTATATTTCCCTTGAGGCTCTGCAAACCTAACGAGCAGCCGAGCATCATGGGAAATGTAGTTTCAAAACATCTGGAACGGCTGTAGTTGCCCACACCTGCTCTAAGTTGTAGTTACAGTAACGGTGGGCTGTATAGAGTCAATAGAACTTTATAGAAGGTGACTGTATAACAAACCATTGTTCTGAGAGTGTGATAATATACTATATGCTACAACAATCGCCATTGCATCCTTACCCTTCCAAGCTCTTTTGTTAAGTAGACTGGGAGCTATAACTTGAATTCAAGAGCTTTAATCTTATGAAATCTTTAAGACTAGGAAGTCCTCAATTGTGATGTTTATTTTCATTGCGCATTACCTTGGAATTGAAAATCTATTGATCGAGTGCTTTTGCCTACAAATCCATATATTGATCTGAGGCCTGTTCAGTTCCTTAGCAACTGCTGAATTGCAGCGGTTCAATTTACTGCAGCTGTCTCACGGAACACTTTGGCTGTGAATATTGAAGCAAAAGGGCAGAGGATTGCTTAATGAAAGGTGCTGTTCCTGCAAAATCCACTTTTGTCCATTTTATTACCACTTTACAGTTAATGTTTAATATTTTCCAATACATATTTGGGGCTAAATTACAATCTTCACGCAAACGTTTGCGCCGGCGCAAAAAAACATTAACGTGAGGAGTAAAACCATTTGCGCCGAATCCCGTATTACATAGTCAGTGCAACCACGGCGCACAATCATCTACTGTGGGTGAACCTGTGCGAACCCTGCGTACTGTATTGCGCATGTCCTATACTTAGCATTGTGAGCGCAAATGCGAATGTGCGCTGGTACGCGGATGGCATTACAATCTATTCGTGGTAATTACCGCATAGTCTTTGCGCGCAAGAAAAAAAATAAATAAATACTGCAGCAAAGTATAGTTACACATTCTACTCATACCAAACCAATAAAATGGAGAAGTTGTGTGTGCATGTATTATCGCTGCAGCATACAGTCAGGTCCAGAAATATTGGGACATCGACACAATTCTAACATCTTTGGCTCTATACACCACCACAATGGAGTTGGACTGAAACAAACACAATGTGCTTTAACTGCAGACTGTCAGCTTTAATTTGAGGGTATGTACATCCAACTCAGGTGAACGGTGTAGGACTTACAGCAGTTTGCAGATGTGCCTCCCACATGTTAAGGGACCAAAGGTAATGGGACAGAATAATAATCATAAATCAAACTTTCCCTTCTTAATACTTGGTTGCAAATCCTTTGCAGTCAATCACAGCCTGAAGTCTGGAACGCATAGACATCACCAGACGCCGGGTTTCATCCCTGGTGATGCTCTGCAAGGCCTCTACTGCAACTGTCTTCAGTTCCTGCTTGTTCTTGGCATTTTCCCTTCAGTTTTGTCTTCAGCAAGTGAAATGCATGCTCAATGGGATTCAGGTCAGGTGATTGACTTGGCCATTGCATAACATTCCACTTCTGTCCCTTCAAAAACTCTTTGGTTGCTTTTGCAGTATGCTTTGGGTCAATGTCCATCTGCACTGTGAAGCGACGTCCAATGAATTCTGCAGCATTTGGCTGAATGTGAGCAGAAAATATTGCACGAAACACTTCAGAATTCATCCTGCTGCTTTTGTCAGCAGTCACATCATCAATAAATACAGGAGAACCAGTTCCATTGGCAGCCATACATGCCCACTCCATGACACTACCACCACCATGCTTCACTGATGAGGTGGTATGCTTAGGATCATGAGCAGTTCCTTTCCTTCTCCATACTCTTCTCTTCCCATCACTCTGGTACAAGTTGATCTTGGTCTCATCTGTCCATAGGATCTTGTTCCAGAGCTGTGAAGGCTTTGTTAGGTGTTGTTTGGCAAACTCTAATCTGGCTTCCTTTTTTTGAGGCTCACCAATGGTTTACATCTTGTGGTGAACCCTCTGTATTCACTCTAGTGAAGTCTTCTCTTGATTGTTGACTTTGACACACATACACCTACCTCCTGGAGAGTGTTCTTGATCCGGCCAACTGTTGTGAAGGGTGTTTTCTTCACCAGGGAAAGAATTCTTCGGTCATCCACCACAGTTGTTTTCCGTGGTCTCCCGGGTCTTTTGGTGTTGCTGAGCTCACCGGTGCGTTCCTTCTTTTTGAGAATGTTCCAAACAGTTGTTTTGGCCACGCCTAATGTTCTTGCTATCTCTCTAATGGGTTTGTTTTGTTTCTTCAGCCTAATGATGGCTTGCTTCACTGATAGTGACATCTCTTTGGATCTCATCTTGAGAGTTGACAGCAACAGATTCCAAAGGCAAATAGCACACTTGAAATTAACTCTGGGCCTTTTATCTGCACATTGTAATTGGGGTAATGAGGGAATATCACACACCTGGCCATGGAACAGCTGAGAAGCCAATTGTCCCATTACCTTTGGTCCCTTAACAAGTGGGAGGCACATCTGCAAACTGCTGTAAGTCCTACACCGTTCACCTGAGTTGGTTGTACATACCCTCAAATTAAAGCTGACCGTCTGCAGTTAAAACACATTGTGTTTGTTTCATTCCAACTCCATTGTGGTGGTGTATAGAGCCAAAGATGTTAGAATTGTGTCGATGTCCCAATATTTCTGGACCTGACTCTATATGCTCAGATTGACTGTGGCAGGCGCAATTTCTTAATGTGAGATAATTGTGGTTCTTCATTCTGATTGGCTGAATCGCGAGAAAAAAACTGTTCGCACACTGTTTTTTGCGCGAGACGGTACTGCGCGTGCATTTGGCCACGTTCTGTTTGCGTGCGGTATTGATCGACGGATGAAAAGAAGCGCAAGGATTGTAATTCCAGCATGATTTGCGCGTGCAAAAGTTTAATGCTTGCCGCAAAGATTTTTGCTTTGCACAAGAGTTTTTGCGCGAAGATTGTAATATAGCCCTTGGTGTTTTGTTCCACCAAAACTTCAAACTAAACATTTCCTTAGGCCCCGTTCACACCTGGGCATTTTACAGCGCGTTCCTGTGCGCTGTAAAACGCCTAAACACGGAAATCCCATGATTTCCTATGGGGCCCGTTCACACCTGGGCGTTTTACAGCGCGTAGGATTGCGTTGTTAAACGTCCTACGCTCAAAGAAGTACAGGAGCTTCTTTGGGGCGCATTGCACCGCATTCTCGGCCATAGACTGCAGCGTGAACGCGCTGCAATGCTCGTTTTTTATGTTTGCGCGATACGCGCGTCAAAAAACATGAAGGTATGAGCCCAGCCTATTGAATTATTTGCTACGTGGAGGCTGCCATCTTTCCCACATCACACTCAGCTACTCTGCAGCACCTCTCTGCTTAGCTGCAAGTGCTAAGTTAGCAGTGCTGAGCTGCAGCACAGCGTTCAATGCCAAGTTGCTAACATAGCACTCGCAGCGGCTGAGGAACTGAATGCAACTCAGATATAAGTAAGAGAGCTGCTGTAGAGCTCCTTTGAATATAACGACAAGACTGCTTGGTTGAGAACTACCAGGAAACAACGTGTGACATGTTATCCATTGACGTTTCAGTTCCTGCTCTAGCACACTACCTCCCTCTGCCCCAAAAAATTTGTGGGTAAAGCTAGTGTTTGTGTTCAGAAGTATTATTATATATGCCTTTCATAAAGCCACAGTATAGTCATTTTTGCTCCTTACCTAAATCAATTGTGTGTGTTTAAAATAAGATTTTTTTTTGTTCATTTCTTTACATTATTTTCTTGGTACATTTACTAAGTTATTCTTATTTTAAGAGGTGTGTGTTCTCCCTCCTGACCGAAATGTGTATGCTTTGTTTCCGGATGAGCCTTTTCTCCAGCTCCTGCTATGTGTGTGATCTAGCAGTGCATTGCAGAAGCAGGAGACAGCATAGAGACTTAAATCTGCATGTGCACTTCATTTATCAGTTATGTCACGAGCAAGAAGTCTGAATCTTTAAGCAGGAATTACTTTCTAATGGAAGGAAATAAGAAATAGATGTAAATTAGGAAAATTATTGTTTTAACACGTGACGATCTTGGCAAATATAAAAAATGTAGAACATCCCTTTTAATGATTTTTTTTGACTGTATAAAACTTCTTACAAGAATGTGTTTGTATTTAATACTGTAAATTGTGTGATTCCTTTTAGAATGGGAGCTGCAGACAACATATATAAAGGTCGAAGCACTTTTATGGAAGAACTGTTAGAAACCGTTGACATAATAAAATCCGCAACTGCTCGGTCTCTTGTTATACTGGATGAGCTGGGAAGAGGCACCAGTACCCATGATGGAATAGCGATTGCCTATGCTACACTTGAATACTTTATTAAAGATGTAAGTGTGGTCATTTTTTATATAACAGTCTTTTCGAAACATGTGGGGAATATGATATTTTACCACTTAACATGAGAATGCACTTGTTACTTAGATGCAGATGTTATCAAGAAGTTTTTGAATGGAATGACAGCTCTAATTAAAAAGGATTCTTGTACAAATGCACATACGGTAGAGCAAACTTCAGCAACCGTGGCCCTCCAAATGCTTTGGAACTACATTTCCCATGAGCGTCAGCCAATCTAACTCGAGTATACCGCTAGATTTTGGTGACAAAGATTTCCCTTAAAATTGGAGGGGTCGCGTTATATTCGAGACCTCTGCATCGCGTATAAAAAACTTGACTTGCTCAGGGATCCCAAGTCTCCCGGAAGTTCCGGGAGTCTCCCTGAAGTGAATGCGGGCTCCCTGACGCCCGAAAACACTTCTGGAACTACTGCGAGAGGTGGGATCCATCATGGCCAGAGGGCACGCTCGGTTTAAGCCAATCATTCAAGATTGGCTTAAAACCAAGCATGCACCGTCAGTCCACGCAGCACAAGAGGAGGTCATCTCGCTGCGCCGGCCATCTTATTCCAAGTAAGAAGATGGGTGGCCGGCGGCTTCATACTTGGTAACAACTACAATCATTCTAGAGCAGAGCACCGTGGCCTGAGTGGGAGTCTGACTGTATAAAGAGAACCTGGAAGGATTTTAATTGTTTACCGGTATAGTATACGTTTATAATTTTGCTGCTCGCGTTATATTCGAGTTTTGAGTATTCTCTCATTTCCATAATGAATCCCTATCCATTGCGTTATATTCAGGTCGCGCTATACTCGAGTATCTACGGTAACTGAGCATCCTGGGAGATGTAGTGTCAGAATATCCGGTGGGCTAAGCTTCCTGACCCCTGCAGGAGAGTATACAGAGCTATAAAATTAGGTTACATCTTGAGTGTAAGCTGTTTGTTTAGTTTGTTTCCTATCTGCAGCTCTTTTGCATTATTTCTCATAGTTTTATCTGGGGTAGAAGATACTGTATGTACTTTTATCCCAGAGATACATATACACTCCTACATGTTGAGTTGTAAAACAAGGGCTATATAAATATGGTACATAGCGTAAAATAGTGTTTTCATTGTTGTTATGGTTAGGACTGTTTTTTTGTAGCATATATGATATATCATCTCTGTATATTTATTTCTTGCTGATTTTAGATTTTTAAAATCCTTTATCAACTGATTTATCCCCAAGTCCACCCTGTGTCCCGATCTGACTGACCACTAGCCAAAAGTGTGGATCACATATATCAACACCTTGATCAGACAAGGATTGCATATCCTAAACACACAGCTTATCTTGCAATAAACGATGTTTTATTTCAGGGGATGTGAGAGTTGCTTTCCAATCTGTAACTATATTATACGTGGTTGTGTTACATTAAAAAGTGGAGCCTGGACGCAATCCTGAGGTCTGAATTCACTTGATCTCACATTATATCTGTTAAACGTTACGCACATAAAGGGTTATTCACACAGTGACAGTGTTGCAAATATTGGCGAAAATCGTCGGTGTTGCAGCGGCGGTGAGTGACTAAAATATAACAAAACTAAAATTTAAAGAGGAGAAACTTCGTAGTAAAGTTTCTTCTGTCGCTCTTTGGAATGCCGACATTTGTCAGTGCTACAAACATCAGCACTTTAACAAATTTATTTATTTATTTATAAAGGATTTTACCAGGAAGGATACATTGTGATTTCTCTCGTTTTCAAGTATGTCCTGGGTTCAAGAACATTAATAGAGGTTGAAGAATAAAAACTCCAGTTTGAGTTCAACCTGTCCAATATCTGTTAAAAATATTAAGGGCCCTATTACAATCGTCGCGCAAACGTTTGCGCCGGCGCAAAAACACATTAACGCGAGGTGTAAAACCCTTTGCGCTGACCGTCGTATTACAATGTCAGCGCAACAAATGCGCGTTATCGTCTACCGCGGTTGAACCTGCCCGAGCGTACTTTACTACACGCGTCCTATCAATAACATTGTGAGCGCAAACGTGAATGATCGCTGGTACGCGGATGGTATTACAATCTATGCGCAGGAATTAACGCATAGCCTTTGCGCGCATAATTTTAGCAACTCCTAAAAGTTGGTGTTAATGGCAAATCTGAACGTCCTGGCCGAACCCAAATACATCAGCCCAAAAAAAAATGCAGCAAAGTATAGTTACACATTCTACTCATACCAAACCAATAAAATGGAGAAGTTGTGTGTGCATTTATTATTGCTGCAGCATATATACTCAGATTGACTTTTACAGTCGCAAAAACTTAACGTGAGATAATTGTGGTTCTTAATTGTGATTGGCTGAATCGCGTGAAAAAAACAGTCTGCACACTGATTTCTGCACGCAACGTTGCTGTGCGCTCATTTGTGCGCATCCGTTTTACGCGCGTTATTGCTCGACGGATGAAAAAATGCGCGAGGATTGTAATTCCAGCGTTGATTTACGCGCGTTAACGTTTAACGCTTTGCGCACAAGTTCACGTGTTGCGCGAGTGTTTTAACACTAAGATTGTAATAGGGCCCTAAGTAATTACCACTCAGGTCACAAAATGACTACAAAAATCTTTTAAAAAAATGTGAATTTTCCATTCAAGAGGGCTGTTATCTTGTTTCTTGTCAATTTTATCCTTGAATATATTTTGTGACAGAATAACTTCTTTAGGCAGAGGATTTTGAAAGGCTGTTCAGTGCAAGAATAAAAACATGTACGAAGAATTCTTCTTTAAGCAGATCCAAATACTTATATACAAGGACAAATACAACTTCCACGTTTGCAAACATGCAAGAGATTTAGCAGGATTGGATCATTTTATTAAGGATATATTTTATTTAAAACTTTGTTATAAAAATAAGTGTAGCTTGTAGTGTCATTGTTAAATTATTTCTGATTTGCAGAGGAGCACATTCCACGTATCTTTTATGTATTTAGCCATTTTATTTTTCCTTCTCGTCTGCAGGTTACTTCATTAACGCTTTTCGTTACGCATTACCCTCCACTGTGTGAGCTAGAAAAGGCATATCCAGCCCACGTTGGGAACTACCACATGGCTTTCTTTCTTGAGGAAGGAGAGAATCCCTACAATGGTGTGTTTATTTAGCAGAAGGTGAACTGTGTGCAACCACTTTGCTAAAGTATTGAAGGGTAGCATGATCTTTTCAACCTTATTAGGTATTCACATACATTTGTTTGTGTATATGTTACGGTTAAAGTCCGAAGTGCGGTTAATCTCAAGATTACCCGGGTAATCCTGACATTACCCAAGCGCCGTTGGCAAAAGTCTGATGCGAAACTATATTTCGGACTTGATCCGGGTAATCTGCAAAGTATCCAAAGGCCTCTGGGTACTCCAGTTTCTGCTGTGTGTTACCCGGATAAAACGCACATTACCCTAGTGTTGTTGGATAAAGTGCAATGAAACATCGGTCTTTATCCGGGTAAACTGCAAAGTTTCCAAACGCCTCTGCTTTTCTACGGTTTTCAGCAGGTTACAGTTGATGGAATTCCGAGGATTACCCGGGTAACGCTGCAAACTGTTATATGACTGATAATAAAATTGTGTTTTTTTAGTTATTTTTAACCAAATTGTATTCACAGTCACATACCACAATAAATAACCGTCATGTAACACATGTAACAATGTTAATTGCCTGAAAATTTATTTATGAAGATGAAGATAAAGATATTATATAAAGAGTAACATAATGGTTATTATGTTTTAAAAATGATATATAAGCACATATGACACATAATAAAGATCATGTAACTCTTTAACATTCATATAAGAAACATATCCTGTTACTCTGTATATTCATTATATCCACAATACGTTTTAATATTTGTCTTTTGCCTTTTTCATTGATAATATCCATAGATAATAGCAAAATTCACTGTTACCTAAGGGGGTTGGATGCTCTGCAGATTACCCAAGTGAAGCTGTGGATAGTCCTCAGATTACCCGGGTAAAGCTTCAGACTTTTATCTGAACGATAACAAAATTCGGTTTTAACCACACGGGGTTGGACAGTCTGCAGATCATCCGGGTAAAGTGCGAATTTTTCAGCTCTTCCAGACTGTTACCCAAAGGGCATTTGGTTAGTCCTAATATTACATGGGTAAAGTCTGAATTTTTCATTTTTTTGCACCCAGAGGTTTTGGGTAATGTCAGGATTACCTGGGTAATTTTAAGATTAAACGCACTTCGGACTTTTACCCGTAACATATACACACATACAGCCAGCGGACAGACTCAATGGACAATATTACATAGGTAATGCTAACGTTAGTGCTCAGCTGTGTGAGCTTTACCGTTAGCTTAGGTGGCCATAGCGCGGGCCGACGATATAACATTCCGAACACTAACCGTTTAAAAAACCCATTAGCAATTTGGAGCTTGCGCTTTTCAGCACGAGTTTACTGTACTTTGCGCTTCCTATGCTTAACATGGGGAGCGCAAAGTGTTAAGTAGCATTAGGATTACAAAGTCTAAAGCTAATTACGTCCCGCTGTGGTTAACTGAAAAGTTAACCACAGCTTGGAGCTGGTGCTAACTGATTCCACTTCAAGCTAAAAATACCCCCAAAAATCACATACTCACCTCTCATCCTGTGGCGAGAATGGCGGTCGGATCTGTCGCTTCTGGCCGCTGGGAGCAGAGTGAGATTGGGGGGGGGAAAGTCCCCAGTCTCCCTCTGCGATCATTCCGTGGACCTGCAGGATCTCGCAAGAGGCAATCAGCCGGTCATGTGACCTGGCAGTCAAAGCCTCAGTGGAGTCCTATGGACTGCATGGAGGGGATCACTGGCGTGCGCAGACCGTTACCTTAGGGTGTGCACCCATAGAACATTTAATAACTGAAAGCTAAAGTTTAGAAGATTTTGCAAAAAATGCACATTTTTCTTTCAAAATAATGAGCCTGTAACCAGAGATACAGAAGGTTTTAATGGTATTTATCATAAACCAGATAAGGGACATCTAAAATGTCAATGTAGGAGGTGAAAAATGCTGAGATACAGTAACTGTTTGTGTAATTTATCATGAAACAGATAAGGAACATCCAAAATATCTATGTAGGGGGTCAAAGATGAACCCTTCACTCAACATTAGGGTGTGCCTGGCACACCCTGTGCGCACGCCTATGGAGGGGATGCTTGGTGTGGCGCATTAGCGCTGTATCGAGTATCCTGAGGCTTAGTGTTGCTTTACGCCTGCCCTGTAACATGGAGCTAAAACAGGGACGCAAAGGTGTATGTAATACTGCCCAATGACTTCAGTTAAAAAAAAAAATCTTATTCCAAATCCATATTTAGAAGGGACCAAAACATTGGTCTGCATTTTATTTTTTGCTTTTGTTTTAAGTCTGTTGGAGCAAAAGTTATTTTTTCCTTTTAAGTCCTCGAGTGTGTCCACTGGCTGAAACCTTTAAAATAATTGTTATGGGATATGAGTGCTGGCTACTTAAGGGAATATATGTAGTTATTTCATTTTCTTTTATCACACATATTTATATATGTCATAATCTCATTGTATATCCATTACGATCGAATAGTTGGCCGATTTTATTTTTTCTATTCAACGGATACAAAAAAGTAAAAAAAAAAAGTTGTTTACTTTAAGGCTAGGGTCAAACGAAAGTATTTTTACACGCGAACGTAAAAAAGTGCGTCCGAACGGATTGATGTATTTTTTCACGGAATATGCGAAAACGGTCATACGATGCGCATGTTCGTGCGCGATGTTTTACGAATCCAAACCAGGAAACTTTTTGCGTCTGGACGTTATGTTGGCCGGACACGAGCAGGGTCTGACGTCTCCAAATCACACACACACACCACTAGCGGGCGCAGCGCACTCTGTACGTCCGTACTAGCGGTTCTGCGTTCTCGAAAAAATGCGTTCATTTTCCACTTGCGTTGCGCGGCCGGACTTTCGTGCGACCGTACTTCGTTTATTGGCCGTCATTGCCCGTCATTTGCTGCTAGTGCGGCCGTGATTAAGTGCGCTAGAACGCACGTTAAAAGTGCGCTGGTCTGACCCCAGCCTAAAGGAGCACTGTGTAAAAATCAATCCCTCCCTCTCCCCCTTTTTTCTTATGCATTTTGTGTTTTGTACATAACTTTAATGCTTTTTTTGTTAGAGGTAGAAATGTGATCATTTAATGACAAATCCATCATATGTTTACATATTATTTACTCTGGCATTTGGTACACGCCTAAAGAAATAAAATGAGACAGGAAACAAAGGACCTTTGTGCGAGATTCTATGTGTTTGCACAAAAGTTCTACACCTCTGATACAACAGGAAAATCTATTATTTTTCCATCCACCTTTGGAGTCAGAACTAAATCTCTTTGTTGTACCAAACAGCAACACATACAAATCCTCTGGGTTTGCACACTCTATACATTTATCTAAACAGCATTTATATTGATTTGTGCAGCAGAATAAATACAAATTGAATCTCACAAGTCAATACTAAAGTACAATCTGCAGCTGTATTCCTTGAAGAGATAATTGACAACATATGACTGGAAACTGTAACATGAGTTGTACATCAATAAGCTTTCCGCCGGTTGGCTGCAAAATCACTGGATGAGCATCATTACGCTTAAACAGAATATAAACCTACTTCTGCTATTCCGCATGACAGAATTTTTACAAATGCAACAACCCTGACTCCCTTAAACATGGAATTAGATGTAAAATACTCTTCCCGAATGGATGTCGAGATTTTTCCTGTGTACAGGATGAGTATACCCATTCTCACCTCTGTTCTAAAAATCGAAACTCTCAAACATTTCAGTTGGCGTTTTCCAGTCAGTGTTCTGCAGTGCGCCTCACTCACCTCCTGCCGCATCCCTGTACATTCCCTCATTCTTCATGACGCACCAGTGCGTTCAGAACTGCACAGCATCAATGAGGGACATGCTTCATAATGCCAGGGTGAAACTTGCTGCTGTTGCATAGCATGTTCCTTGCTCGCCCTGTGCAGCGTGTCATACGCTGGTGCCACTGATATTATCCCTCAAGGCCCTCTTGCTGCTCCCTCTCTCTTTTCCCGTTGTGTGAAATCCTAGCAGGACAGCTTTCAGCAACACATCCAATAATATCACACTGATTGGACTCAAGGTTGGCTCACTCCTGGCTCCAATTAGCTCTTGGAGAAGTCATTAGGCTAGGGGTTCACATACTTTTTCCACCCTGCACTGTGAATGTTTACATGTTCTGTTCAATGAAAACATGAAAACATATAATGTTTGTGTTGTATTATTTTAAGCAGACTGTGTTTTTCAAATTGTTGTGACTTAGATGAAGATCAGAGCACATTTTATGACCAATTCATGCAAAACTCCACGTAATCCCAAAGGGTTCACATACTTTTTCTTGCAACTGTAGATAAATCCGTAACTCAAAGTAGCTCAGATTGAGGGGAATGAAAAATAAAGTTCATCAACTATAGAGTTAACTGTAAGTTATCCAGCCATGCATAGCACCAGTGTGTGTTTGTGTGTGTCAACCTGAAGCCCAGTTACAGAATTATTTCCTTAAGGCCAACAGATGGTTTAACCCATATAGAGGGAACTAAAGATTTTATTTATTTTTTTGTTTCCACATTCAGATCTCCGTTAGTTTGTTTGAAGTGGATTTTGGTTTTGTATTTTCTTTGTATAATCAGTCATTCTCCCCTTTAATCTTTTCTAGTCTCTGACTCTGCACTACATCCCGAGTATATAACATTTTTGTACCAGATAACCAAAGGGGTTGCTGGAAGGAGTTATGGATTGAATGTTGCTAAACTGGCGGATCTCCCAGAGGAAGTTTTAAAGAAAGCGGCTTGTAAATCAAAAGAGCTTGAAGTACTAGTCGAAGCTAGGAGGTAAGGATGTGCGAAATGGCTTTATATGGAATATTGTGTTGAATGTGACACTTCCACAAAACCTTATTCATTCCCAGTGATATGATCTTCCATTGTCTAGAAGTCTTTTAGGTGAATCTCTGTCTGTACCCCAAGGTCAGAGTTTAGACGGCTCAGAGAAAGCATATTCTATTAAGATAATTTGATTTCTTTCTCATATAGCAGAGGTAAATCAATGAGAGATGGTCCTGCAAGTGGATTCATGTCCCCATTTGGGTATATCCTTTGGTTTTTTAAATATCAACACATTTATCATTTTCTGGATGAGTGGATGAAATTCCGTAGGAAGCCGCATTGTGAAGCACACTTGAAGTCTCATTGACTACATATGCCATGCAGTGAGCTAAAGCCGCAAGGGTGCACAGTACATTGCATTAGAGTGTTCACTGGGAAAATTTATTTACAAATCAGATTGAAACTGCCTCTTTAAAGAATATACATACAAAAGTGGGGCACAAAATAAAAATATTGCCTCAATTTGTCATCCCCTCATGTTAATTATTATTATTCTTTAATTACAGTCAGGTCCAGAAATATTGGGACATCGACACAATTCTAACATCTTTCACTCTATACTCCATCACAATGGAGTTGGAATGAAACAAACACAATGTGCTTTAACTGCAGACTGTCAGCTTTAATTTGAGGGTATGTACATCCAACTCAGGTGAACGGTGTAGGACTTACAGCAGTTTGCAGATGTGCCTCGCACTTTTTAAGGGACCAAAGGTAATGGGACAATTGGCTTCTCAGCTGTTCCATGGCCAGGTGTGTGATATTCCCTCATTACCCCAATTACAATGTGCAGTTAAAAGGCCCAGAGTTCATTTCAAGTGTGCTATTTGCATTTGGAATCTGTTGCTGTCAACTCTCAAGATGAGATCCAAAGAGCTGTCACTATCAGTGAAGCAAGCCATCATTAGGCTGAAGAAACAAAACAAACCCATCAGAGAGATAGCAAGAACATTATGTGTGGCCAAAACAACTGTTTGGAACATTCTCAAAAAGAAGGAACGCAACGGTGAGCTCAGCAACACCAAAAGACCCTGGAGACCACAGAAAACAACTGTGGTGGATGACCGAAGAATTCTTTCCCTGGTGAAGAAAACACCCTTCACAACAGTTGGACAGATCAAGAACACTCTCCAGAAGGTAGGTGTATGTGTGTCAAAGTCAACAATCAAGAGAAGACTTCACCAGAGTGAATACAGAGGGTTCACCACAAGATGTAAACCATTGGTGAGCCTCTAAAACAGGAAGGCCAGATTAGAGTTTTCCAAACAACACCTAACAAAGCCTTCACAGTTCTGGAACAAGATCCTATGGACAGAGGAGACCAAGATCAACTTGTACCAGAGTGATGGGAAGAGAAGAGTATGGAGAAGGAAAGGAACTGCTCATGATCCTAAGCATACCACCTCATCAGTGAAGCATGGTGGTGGTAGTGTCATGGCGTGGGCATGTATGGCTGCCAATGGAACTGGTTCTCTTGTATTTATTGATGATGTGACTGCTGACAAAAGCAGCAGGATGAATTCTGAAGTGTTTCGGGCAATATTATCTGCTCACATTCAGCCAAATGCTGCAGAACTCATTAGACGGCGCTTCACAGTGCAGATGGACAATTACCCAAAGCATTCTGCAAAAGCAAACAAAGAGTTTTTGAAGGGACAGAAGTGGAATGTTACGCAATGGCCAAGTCAATCACCTGACCTGAATCCCATTGAGCATGCATTTCACTTGCTGAAGACAAAACTGAAGGGAAAATGCCCCAAGAACAAGCAGGAACTGAAGACAGTTGCAGTAGAGGCCTGGCAGAGCATCACCAGGGATGAAACCAGCGTCTGGTGATGTCTATGCATTCCAGACTTCAGGCTGTGATTGGCTGCAAAAGATTTGCAACCAAGTATTAAGAAGGGAAAGTTTGATTTAAGATTATTATTCTGTCCCATTACTTTTGGTCCCTTAACAAGTGGGAGGCACATCTGCAAACTGCTGTAAGTCCTACACCGTTCACCTGAGTTGGATGTACATACCCTCAAATTAAAGCTGACAGTCTGCAGTTAAAGCACATTGTGTTTGTTTCATTCCAACTCCATTGTGGTGGTGTATAGAGCCAAAGATGTTAGAATTGTGTCGATGTCCCAATATTTCTGGACCTGACTGTATATAGCGCCAGCATATTCCGCAGCGCTGAACAATGGACACAATATAAACAGGGTTACAATACACTGAGACTGAACGACATTTGATAAGCCAGTACAGGAGGAAACGAGGGCCCTATTCCCGTGGGAACTTACAATCTAGAAGGAAAGGGGGTGGAAACAGGAGGAGAGGACTGCAAGGTGAGAGTGATGGACTGGTTGGGGCAGTGAGGTGTATCAGTGAGTCGGGTGGTATGCTTCCCTAAATAGGAATGTCTTAAGAGAGCGTTTGAAGGAAGGGAAACTATGGATCTGTGATGAACTAAATATGAAGTACCTAGATAGTGCCCCTTATGCCAACATAGCAAGTAACAGGGAGCTGCTACAGAGAAAAGTTGGTACAACCCATTAACCCTGCCTGCTCTATTGTGGATGAGTGCTATGGTAGCAGTTTGACTACTAATAGACGGAAGTGTAAACAGATACCGGCCCTGCTGCTGTTCACATCATTCCATCAAGTCCACACAGGTCGCATGGGGTCAGCGTCTGGACACTGCAAAAGCAAAATCCCTTAACACCAGAGTCTCACAGCTGTTTATTTTTTCATACCAGCTTGAGATGAGAGTAACGAGCAACTATGGAAGTTCCAAAACAAACTTTAGGAAATGTTAAAGGGCCGCTCTACTGATCCTGACCACTTTAGCTTTTTAAGTGGTGAAGCTGTGTGAAGTGACCCCCCCCCCCCGCCTCCTTCATTGGCTGGAAAGTTTGCATGAAGCGGCGGAGTTTCTTCTGCCCCGCAAACATCACCAAGCAGCCAGAATTTTGAATTTCCCAGCTGTTGCTCACCAGATAGATTACCGATGATGCCCGCATGATCTGTGAGCTGACATCATCCAGTGTCAGACCTCTCGCAAAAAAGCAAGCATCCTGAGAGAAGGCGGCCGATGGATTGGTTCTGTGCATGCACACGCAGCTTTGATTCATCGTCCTGTGTAGGCACTACGTAACCTGCGTTAAAAAAGTATGCAAGTTCCGAGCGATGCTCAATTTGCGTGTCATAGATACACAAATTGCGTAAAAATGCTGCAGGGACTTCCACTTTTCAGAAGCCCTGAGCCGAAGGGGAGAACCAGCTCACCAAGGGAGAGTATTTTCTTCTAAAATAAAAATAAATAATTAGGCAAGGAATAAAAAAGAGTGGGGGGGGGTTTCATTAGAGTGCCCCTTTAATTTTCAGTAAGCAGCTGGTACAACTGAGTAGAGAGCAATGTTTGCGTCTCGGCTGTAATAACTACTCAACAGGTTAGTGTTAACAAGAAGCCTTGACGTATAGTTGTGTTCAAAATTATTCAACCCCCACTGAAATTGAGTGTTTTGGCCAGTTTGACATTGATTTTGATCATTCAGTCATCTTGCTTACAATTAAATCAAAGAGACACGTGTAGGTCAGACAAATATAACATAACATTTATAATGAAATAACCACAAATGTCTTTTCTGTGCTCACATCATTATCAGTTTTATTCAACCCCCAAGTGACATTCAATCTTAGTACTTAGTACAACATCCGTTTACAGTTATAACAGCTTTTAAACGTGAAGCATAGCTTGACACAAGTGTCTTGCAGCGATCTACGGGTATCTTCGCCCATTCGTCATGGGCAAAAGCCTCCAGTTCAGTCACATTCTTAGGCTTGCGCACTGCAACTGCTTTCTTTAAGTCCCACCAGAGGTTCTCAATCGGATTTAAGTCAGGTGACTGCGATGGCCACTCCAAAATGTTCCAGCCTTTAATCTGCAACCATGCTCTAGTGGACTTGGAGGTATGCTTGGGATCATTGTCCTGTTGAAAGGTCCAACGTCTCCCAAGCCTCAGGTTTGTGACGAGCTGCATCACATTGTCATCCAATATCTCCTGGTACTGAAGAGAATTCATGGTACCTTGCACATGCTGAAGCTTCCCTGTACCTGCAGAAGCAAAACAGCCCCAAAGCATGATTGACCCCCCGCCATGCTTCACAGTAGGCAAGGTGTTCTTTTCTTCATAGGCCTTGTTCTTCCTCCTCCAAACATAGCATGGATCCATGGGCCCAAACAGTTCTAATTTTGTTTCATCAGTCCACAGAACACTATCCCAAAACTTCTGTGGTTTGTCCACATGACTTTTGGCATACTGCAGTCGACTCTTCTTATTCTTTGGAGACAGCAAGGGGGTGCGCCTGGGAGTTCTGGCATGGAGGCCTTCATTACGCAGTGTGCGCCGTATTGTCTGAGCTGAAACTTCAGTACCCACATCTGACAAATCTTTTCTCAGTTCCTCAGCAGTCACACGGGGACTTTTCTACACTCTACGCTTCAGGTAGCGCACAGCAGTCGAAGTCAGCATCTTCTTTCTGCCACGACCAGGTAGCGTTTCAACAGTGCCCTTTTCCTTGAATTTGCGAATGATGCTTCCTATGGTCTCTCTTGGTATGTTTAACATCTTTGCAATCTTCTTATAGCCGTTGCCCTTCCTGTGAAGAGTAATCACCTCTTCTCTTGTCTTCCTGGACCATTCTCTTGACTTCACCATGTTTGTAACCACACCAGTAAATGTCTAGAAGGAGCTGAGTATCACAGTCATTTTAAAGCTGCCGAATTGGTGCTTATTATGCTTTATTGCTGCTCCGTGACATCCACAGGTGTTTTCAATACCTGATTGAAAACACTTGAATGAACCTCTGTTCTTCAGAGTGGTAGTCTTTAAGGGGTTGAATAATTGTGTCAATGAAGAATTCACAAAAGAAACATTTACTACTGTATTACAAAACCAATTGATGTCATTTTAGTTGCATATGGTTCTTTAAAAAGTCCTTGTAGGATTTCATTCTGAATACAATTACAAATGTACACTAAATTCCTTAAAACCCTTTACAGCATTGGGGGTTGAATAATTTTGAACACAACTGTATAACAGCCCCACTGGTCAACACTAACGTCCCTGTGGGAATAGGGCCCAGTGACGGTACAACTGTAAATGTGGATATAGAACTGAATGGGACCAACTCAACCCATGATAAGGCTCGCATCCCATGATAAGGCGCACATTAGCCCCGACTCCCTCTTCCACTTGCCTATGGTTAAGCAATAGGGCTCTTGTCCGCGTACGCTCAACTAGCCATGTTAGGAATAGTCTAATATTACTTATTCAGCCTATGGTTTGATCTCTTACATGGTACGGCAGGGCTTGACAAAGCCAGGAGCCTGGTAGCCACTGGCTCCTAGAATTTTACTCCTGGCTCCTAAATTTCCAGTTTATTTTACTTCAATGTTTTCTTCCTGTCTCCTACATTTAATGTAAATATATCCAGACCTGGTGTATGTATTTATATATGAGGTCTGGTGTGTGTGTGTGTGTATTTTGGGTAAATAGGGTGTCCAGTGACAACAGAGCAAAGAAAATAATAAATAAAACAATATCACAACGTCACAATGTACAGATATTAACAACACAAATAATATAATCAGTATATATATATCAGAGCGGCCAAACTGATATTAGAAGCAACGCTCTACACTTCTAGGCTCAAAAAAGTAGCCACAAGACCACATGCACAAAAAATACCTAACAACAAAAAGCACCGGGTAACAAAGTGATAAATAAATAGAAGCAGCTAAAATCATAATCTGGGTCAGTACAAACCAGCTCCCAGATGCAGAGGTATACCTTGATAAAGGCGAATCCTCACGACACGTTGGCTCCTAACTTTTGTAGCTGGCTCCTAGATTCAAAGCAAATTTGTCAAGCCCTGTGGTACGGTGAACAAATACTGACTGGCGTAACTCGCAGTCTACAGGTCACTTACAGCTTAGTAGATAGCACCCGCTTTGTTGCTAAACGTCTCACAAGGTCATCAATATAGATCTGTTCGTGTTTTTTTTAGCGAAATTATAAAGTAATCTGTATTGATATCACTTTCACGCTGAGTCACTTTGCAGGTTTAATAAGGGTATGGTGTTTATATAAAATGTGAAAGTGGAGTGTTATGTCTGTGTAGATATAAAACAAGTCATTTATTGTTTAGGAGAAAGATAAAAGGATTTCAGAAGGCTTGGAATATCCACTGTGCGGCAGAACTCGCCGGATGGCTAAAGGGGACAGAATGAAGAGTGAAGCAAATAAAACGTCCAGAGCCTCGAAGGTTCAGCTCTGCCGTGTGAATCCTGTGCAGGAAATCATTGTTAAACCGCAGATGCCATCATGGACTAACCTGATGTGAAATAGCAAACATTTTATGGAACAAATTCAATTATCATTATCTCTGTTTATTACGTGTCACATACAGGTCTTGATCATTATTTTATTCGTTTGTGATTGTTTATTTATCTTCTTTTTTTTTGCATCCTGTTTATTGGAATGAACTTCTCCGTTTAATTGCACCAAACTGTAACCTCTTGGATATATTGCAATGAAAGAGACGGCAGCAGAATATGGATTTATTGTGCGTCAACCACAGGGAGGTGATACAGCTGTCAATTCCAGTGTCACTGGCTTCCAATTAACCTTCCATGTTAATGCAATTTTGATCCAGTGCTTTTAGTAATTCGATGCATTGTGCTCTGGTAAAAGGGTCATATAACATATCATATATATGTATATCATGAGTGAGTGTGTAAAACTATGGATCCAGTGTGCAGTGAAGCAGGTGAATAATATGTTTATTTCTGGCTTATTGTAATAAATAATGACAACATGTCCTGAGATATGTGAAATGTTGTAATAGGGACACATTTTGTTTTCCGGGGGGGGTTACACCTTGTACAGCAGGGATCAGCATACTTGGCGCTCCAGTTGTTTTGGGACTACATCTCCCACAATGCTCAGACACTCAGATGCGTTGAGCCTTAAGTGAAATGTATAAAACATAACAAGATATTGAACTGGGTTGTTACACCTGGCTGTTGTAGCTGCTCTGGTACAGGCGCGACGCCATTTTTTCTGTACTTTAATGAAATGTAGTTACAAAACATCTGGAGGGTGATGGTTGCTGACCCCTGATGTGCAGTACAGCCATTTTTTTGACTATGACTTATTGCTTACCTTCCAGTGAGTGAATAAATGTAGGAGTATGTCATGCACTCCTACACCACCTCTGCAATCTCTTACACCACCTCTGCAATCTCTTACAATCTGCCAAAGAGGACATGGCAAACTCAGAGTATCCATTGTGAGGTGCACCGGTTTGGTTATGGCTTCCCGCAATAGTTGGACAGGATTGGCTGAGATATCTCCAGCAAGTCCTTGCTGAAGTAGATGGCTCGAGTATCAGGTTATTTGCTATTAGGCACATGCATTCTTAGACCATTATCTATTTTTAATGTATTATTTTACAGTATCAATATTATCTGCAGATTTGTCAATGGAGCTTCATCTTTTTTGCACATGTTTTCTTACGGATTATCATGTTTACAAACAAGACAAAAGTGCTATTTAATGAAAGTAAAAATGGCATCCAAGAAGGAATGAAATCCTATTAGACAGTCCTGTATCCGGTGTGTGCATGTGTGTAAAGAAGACTCTTCTATTTTCAAGTACGGTATATTAATCTGCTTATGTCTACTGCTCTGTTTATTGGCTCCATAACTACTGGTGTAGGCATTTATTTCAGTTAGTGAATGTTTCTAATAATGTTGAGTTCAAAGGTGGACAATCCCACCATATATAAAAGAGGATCAATATCTGAATACCATTTTTGCCATTTATTGTTGGCAGAGGTAAGGGTTTTTAAAATCAATATAGAACAATTTTGTAGTGTTCTTTATTGTGATCTTTTAAAATGTGTGGTTCGCCAAGGTCCATTTGCAGTTTTTTTAAGGATCTATCAAGTGCTTTTTCCTACTAATACTTACAGGCTTATTCAAAGAGCTCCTAATTGGGGCCAAAAGGTAACCGAACTCTGAGATTCAGCAGACACTTACCTTTCTTGGCCATTCGGCTATCCAGAGAGCAGGCAGTTCGCCAAATGTTGGCGAATTGCCTGCACATACGGTGCCTGTTCGAGGGCAGTGAAATCCCCATAGAGAAGCAATGCTTCGTCTATTCAGAGAACACAAACCAGCAGTGAAAAGTTCCCGAAATGCTCTGCTGTTCAGTGGTTTCATTTGACAGGTTTATTCAGGCGAATGCCATAGGCTTTAATGTTAAAAATATTCCCGTTCTAATCCAATATCTAATAAACCATTTTTATTTTATCCTGCAGTAAAAAGTTTCTTTATTTTTAGATTTTTTTAGGATCTTTTAGTAATTTTTTGGGATTTTTTTGCAAATTTTTTTTACTGTCTTTTTTTTCTTAAATCATTTTTTCTTTTTTCATTAACAGCCCTTTGTTTTATCATTCATTGGATCTTATATGTAAATTTCAGAAATTTTCGTTCTGTAGTTTCTTTGCAAACAGCGTTTCACTTTTCAAACATTCAAGCGCACTGTATTTTTTTTCTTCACTCCATTCTTCTGAGGTGTCGACTTTTTCCGGCGGCTGCTCTGAGCTGTGATCGGCGGCTCCTTGGGTTTGTTCGGCGGGTTTAGTCCAGATGTTTTTGTGGGTTTCGGTGTGCGTTCGCTGGGTTTTGCGGTGAGTGTTCGTCGAGATTGCGGTGGCTTTTCCCTGCACTACGACGGCCCTGTGGTGCTTGCTGAATACACAGCAAATGGGATCGCCGAATCGCAACGAAATTGAAGAGAACGAAAAGTCACCGAGTGTGCGGTGACTTTTCGATTCTCTTTGAATAACCCTGTTAGTTTTTATGAATAGTAGGCAAATTCTCCTTGAACTGTTTGTCTTTTATCTGGGTTAAAAAATAATCAACACAATATATTTATATATATACAGTATATGTATGATATTTTAGGAAAGAACATAGACAAAGGCCTGGGTAATGTGTGCATCTTTAAAACACAAAACATACAGTATCATCAAACATACAGAAAACTGAACACATGAGATAATAAAAATACATATTTCTTTTGTATCCTAGATGTTTTGAGAAAAACGAACTAAAATGATCAAATTCTTGGCCCCATTGATGGATCATATTTAGCAGATATAAATTCAATGATCCTTGAGGTAACCAACTTTTTTAAACAGAATTTGCATTGCAAAAGTAGAGCTTTGTGAAGAAAATGTTCATTAGTGTTTATACATTTATATAGTACCCATCATACTCACTGCTGGCTGGCACCTTTGACTCTCATGTGCTAGTGTTAGTACCAGGATGGCAGCATCATGCCTTTAAGTATGACAGGTGCACTTTTAAAATGACTGGAATTTGTTAGCTGGAAAGCACTTAGGGGTGGTATATTAATAAGAGAGCTGGCAGCTATATTTTATGGTAAGCACAAAAAATACCCAATTTTCGCCCATGCAGCAACAAAAGAACCCTACATAAAATCATATGGTAAGAGGAAAAAAAATATGTTAGGTGCAAAAAAAGATCTATAAATGTATTGTATACTAAAGGTACATACCGCCTATTCCAAGATATCACTGTCAAAATTACTATTGGAATAGAAGAAAAATTAATTGGTTTTATTCATATTTTGGCCATTGGACAGACTGGGAAAATGTCAGATGGACTTTGGACCAGCTGGTAGATTACATATAACAGCCAGCCCATGTAATTACTATCTTCAGCTGGTAGGGAGATGGAAAGACATCCCTACTCAGAGCAAGACTGAAAAATGGCAGTGGCTGCATGAATACTGTAGTGCAGTGGTTCCCAACTGCGGACCTCAAGTAATCCTAACAGGCCAGGTTTTAAGGATAACCTTGGGGAAATGCAAACTGAATCCCACAATCACTGAACAGCAAAATCTGGAAAACCTGGCCTGCGGTTGGGAACCACTGCTGTAGTGTATTGGCCCATTCAGTCACTCATTGCCTGTTCTTCAATCCCTGACCCATGGCCATCCCAAAAACTAGAATCTGCCCCAATCTAGACCTTTTTTTAATGTTACAGTTTACTAAATATTAGTTTTAACTTAATAAAACCTTAACCACAAATGCTGAAGTATATCCAGTTTAAGTTCTTATTTGGCATCCAACATGCCAGTCGTGCATTTAACCCATTATTCGGCAGGTTGCTCCATTTGACAAAAAGAGTCTGCACATCTCCTGTGAAGAAGTCAAAGCGAGCTGGACCTGTACATTCATAATCCTGCTGACGAAGGGGTCATTTCAGTAAATCATCCATATATTTCAATAAAATTAGAAATAACCTAGTAAGTAACATGTGTATGATCATAGGTAATTAGATGGCGGCATGTTTTCAGTGTTCCAAAATGTACTGTCGATACAAAAATTGCTTTATGTACTGGTATGGGGCATGCTGCGCAATAACTGGATTATGGAATATAATTTTAGAAATCGTGTAATTGATAAAACGCCTGTAAATGTAAAGTGATTCATTCTAACATACTTTTGTTTCTTTGAGGCGTTCTGTACAATTGATGTATCCGCTATACATTATCAAATCCCGCGTTGAAACGCTTCTGTTTGGGTTTATAGAAAATGTAAACAATCTAATATAAAAAGTGCAGTGACCCCCATTAAATTGTACTGGAAACACTGCTGCTGCTCGATGTTAAGTGATTGTCCTTTGTTAATGTGGCGCTCAGCGCAGGAAATAACATTCAGCACCTATGTTTAACTCTGCTTGAAACTCACTGACAGGGATTCTGCCACATGTAATTGAATTTCCAGGAAGAGGAGCAAAATACTCCAGAGATGTAGACATAAACAGTGCACATTATACAAGAACACATCTCTGTATAGGGGGATGACAGTGCATATTGGATTTTCTTCCTGTGAGCTTACAATGTGTCATTCAAAGGATTAAATGGGAATTTAGAACAAAAGTCTAAATATTAGTTTAACTTTTTAAACGGATACAATTTGGCAGAGATAAGGATACAGAATAGCATAAGATACATCTAGAGCAGTGTTTCACACCACTGGTTCTCACTTACCCCCAACAGGCCAGTTTTCCCAGATATCTGAAGCCTGGCCTATTAGAGGGTCCTGAGGATCGAATTTGAGACGCACTGATATAGAAGATAGGGCCCCCATAGGACTAACAAGACTTGCCAAGTTTTAAACAATAAAATTGCAATTGTCTTATGTTGCTAATATATTCCATACAGCAGTGGTTCCCAACCCTGGTCCTCAAGTCCCCCTAACAGGCCAGGTTTTAAGGATTACCTTGGTGAAATACAGACTGAATCCTGCAATCACTGAGCAGCAAATCATTTCACCTGTGCTGTGCTTCAGATATCTGGAAAACCTGACCTGTTAGGAGGAATCGAGGACCAGGGTTGGGAACCACTGCCATACAATATTGGTCCCCAGGAAAATCAGGATATGTAGTTTAACACATTAAAACTTAAGTTGAATTATCTTAGCATGACCCTATTATTAGAGCCAGATTTGAAACCAGGATATGACACCCTCATATAGCTACTATCATTCAATCCGGTTTGGTGCCTTCGTAGGGTAGGCTTTAGGGCACTGTGTCAGGCACGCTCACGTACCTGAGGGTGGACGAACGGTTAGCCCTACGTGAAAACAGGAGCCTCGAGTACGTAGAAGAGAAACCAGTCCTTGTAGTGGCTGGGTTAACACAAATAATGAGGGCTGCCCTGTATTCAGGCCAACACCAACCAAGGGTACGTAACGGCTTGTGCCGGTAAAGCAAGATAGAGTCACAATGCAGGTACCAGTCCTTATAGTGGCTGGGTTTCGCACAAACAGGAGGTGAACCTATAAGGCAGGGACACAAGGAGGACAGGAACCAGTCCTTAGAGTGGCTGGAGTAAACGCTGGTAAGCCAGGAACGTATATCAGAAAGCAATAGGGTATAGGCGAAAACAGAGTCGAGTAACAAGCCGGGTCAAGGGGTTAGATGGTAACACAAGTCGAGAGAGATAGCCAGGTCATACACAGTAAGTCAAATTGAGTGAAATAAACGAGCACTTAAGGGCAGACAGGCAAAAACCACGAAAGGGCACTGAGGAATGGGAAAAGCAGTTTAAATTTTGGTGCCTTGCCTTGTGATTGGTCCTTCGCTGTCACATGGAGATTTGGTGACGTCGCGCCGCCGAGGGCTAAGGCTAGGGTCAGACGAACGCATTTTTCTCCGCGAACGTGGAAAAGTGCGGTCGAACGAACGAACGTATTTTTAAACGGAATGCGCGAAAGCGGTCATACGATGCGCATTTTCGTACGTTTTGTTTCACGGAGCTGCAAGAAGAGAGATATGATCAACCAAATCAATTGCAGAATGAATCAAATAAAAGGGAAGGGGTATAAAAAAGGCATTTTGGGAATGGTGGCATTTTCCAAGATGGATGCAGTCCAAGTGTTTCTTTTTGCTGCACTGGGATACCTGTACCTGAAGAAGAAAAGACAACGGCGAACATGGGTCCATCCACTCAACACTGCCAGACCCACGCATGGCCACTTTGTGACACTGTACAGGCCACTGCGAGAGAGGGACCCCGTGAAGTTCTTCAACTACCTGCGGATGTCCATCCACACCTTTGATGAACTGTTGATGAAGGTGCGTGAGCCGCTGACCAGAAGAGGACACCAACATGAGGGCTGCCATACCACCGGAGGAGATGCTGGTCCTCACTTTGCGGTAAGTACTATCAAACACGTGCATTCATGACATCGCTGCCAGTCATCAGACATGTGCTCGGTGTGCAGAGGCTCTATTGTAGGTCAGTAGTTATATGCCCACACACACACGCATGCATCACCTTGCACAACACGTAACGAAAGAGTAATGACACTGACAACGATGTGAAACAAATAAAATATTTAGTCCCAAAATAATATGACAGAAGATAACAATAACATATTAAACACATATATTATTGCATGTCCAATGAAGGTAATAAAAAAAAAAATATTAGAACAACATGAATAAACTGTGACAAACATAAACGAACAGACGATACACCTCACATGCTATGATACCGAGGAGCATCTGGGTCATGAGGACCGTGCATATGGCTGCGGTGGTACTCTGGCTCCGGGGGTGGCCCAGCAACAGGGGACATGGGTGGGCGGGCAGGCAACGCCTGGCAGTGGTGGGAATAACCATGGGGGTATTGTGGCACGACACCGTGATATACAGGTGCCTGTTGTGGATGGGACAGTATCTCATGTATCAGGTCCAGGCTTCGGCGGCGATAATCCAGCTTCTGCGCTGGGGTCATCATGTTGAGCCAAGAGAGACATGAATTAAAAAAGGACATGTCCTCGGAATCAGCGACCATGCAGCGTGGATGTGTATGGTGCGCGTCCATGAATGCGACCATGGCCTGCTCGACATCAGCTGATGGTGGCTTCTTCCTCCTGGGAGCCGTACTGGTGCTGTCTGTGGTGCTGTACCCGGCACCTGCTGGGACTCCACATCCTCCACCTGGGACTCCGCACCACCTGCTCGACCTCCACCTGGCAGCTGCCAGATCCTGCGGGCTGCAGCTCTTGCCCTTGTGAGCTAGAGGTGGATGGCCGGTCAATACTGCTCACAGTCTTGCGCGGCTCCTGGCTCTTCCTCAGGAAGGACAGTTGGTCAGCATACAAATAGCTGCGCCTCTTCTTTGCACCAGCTCCAGAGCGAGCAGCTTCAGCCTCCTTTTTCAGGACCCGGGTGTGATTGTCCCTCACCGTGCGCCATTTATTGATTGCTTCATGTGCTGCAAAACATGATGAGAGTGACATAAGGTTAGGTTCATATGATGTGATCATAACACAGCTTCTTTCATGTTCTAGGTATCTTGCTAGTGGATGCAGTTTGAAGGATCTGCATTACAACTTCCGCATTGGCAGATCGACAGCTGGTGAGATCGTCCGCAAGGTCTGCCAAACAATATGGGAAACCATGAAGGACCAATGTTTGCCAACACCCACAGACGAGGCATGGCTGGCAATTGCAGCAGGATTCTGGGAGAGAGCGAACTATCCCAACTGCCTGGGAGCGGTGGACGGCAAACATGTCCGCATTGTGAAGCCACTGCACAGTGGCTCACTGTATCAAAATTATAAACATTATTTTTCAATTGGCCTACTGGCGGTGGCAGATGCCAATTATAATTTTGTGTATGTGGATGTCGGATCATACGGCAAGGACTCGGACTCAACACTGTTTCGGAACTCAACACTGTGGAATGAGATAGAGGGTGGGAACCTGAACATCCCCAGACCCGCACCTTTGCCTGGCAGCGACGTGTCAGTCCCCTATGCCTTTGTGGGTGATGAAGCATTCGGCCTATCCACACATCTCCTGCGGCCATACTCGGGGACACACCTGACTGTGAAGAAGCGGGTGTTTAATTACAGGCTGTCGCGGGCGAGACGGTATGTCGAGTGTAGCTTTGGCATACTGAGCAACAAGTGGAGGATTTTCCATCGCCCACTTGATGTAAATGTGGATTTCTGTGTGGATATAGTGAAATGCTGTTGCATCCTACATAACTATGTTCGTGCAAGGGATGGGGTTAATTTCGAGGATACCCTCACAGTAACGGGTCTGGATGAGTATGCTAACGATGACATAATACCTGTGAATAGACACACCAACAGGTTTCGCGATGCTCTGTCTAATTATTTCACTAGCAATGCAGGGCAGGTGCCATGGCAGATGGACATCATTTGACATGTGACACCTAGGCTTGTGCACCGATTATTTTTTCTGTTCGAATTTTCGGATGTTTAAAGTTTTCGATTCGGCTCATTCCGAACGAACCCTGTTTTGATTCGATTCGGTTCGACTTGTTTTTCGGGATATGTAATCGGAATATGGACCATTTTTCGTTTTTTTTGGTCACTTTGCTCGTTTGTTGGATCTACTTTTCGTGATTTCGTACATTTCTCGTTTTTCGCAACGTCTGTTCTCGTTTCAAAACAATACATTTCGATTTGACACAATTCAAGTCCAATAGCATATTCGTACAATATTTTGTTTCGGCTCGGAAACATTTCGGATCTGACATTTTCGGATCGGAAAATTATCTGGGAATCACCCGCATCAGAAAACACGAATCGTGAAAATGTCGTTTAAATTCCGAAATGTCGTTTAAATTCCGAATAATTATTGACAACGAAAATTCGTTATGCCATTTTGTTTGATATTACATTCAAGTTCAATGCAATTGAATTCTATGCAATAAAATGATCATTTACTCACTCTGAAGCTTCTGCTCTTTATCAGACCACGTCTCGTACTCTGGGTACACCACCCTGGACACTGTGACCCATGCACTGGCCTTCTTCTGCCGGTCTTTGTAGCTGTCGCAGGCCGTGTCCCACAGCTCGGGATGATCTGCCACTGCATTGATCAGCCTCTCCACGTCGATGTCAGTCCCAGCCATTGTCCAACGCAACTTGCAGCTACCCCCAGACAAGACAGGAAGTGTTTTGGTGTGTGCACGTTATGTTGGCCGGACGTGTGCAGCGTCTGACGTCTCCCAATCACGCAAACACGCCGCTATGTAGCCGCAGCGCACTCTGTACGTCAGTAGTAGCGGTTTGACGTTCTCGAAAAAATGCGTTCGTTTGCCACTTGCGTTGCGCGGACGAATTTTCGTGCGGCCGTACTTCGTATGTTCCCCGCATTGGACGTCATTTGCTGCTAGTACGGCCGTGATTTCGTGCGGCTAAACGCACGTTAAAACTGCGCTAGTCTGACCCTAGCCTAAATCCGGAACTGCCGGCGGGCGCGCGCCCTACTGCGCGCACAACAGGACTCGGAGAGGACGCCGACCCCGGAGCCGGGAAGAAGGATGCCGGGTCGGCGGCCCGGCGGGACGCCG
Source organism: Leptobrachium leishanense (assembly GCA_009667805.1). Taxonomy (NCBI): domain Eukaryota; kingdom Metazoa; phylum Chordata; class Amphibia; order Anura; family Megophryidae; genus Leptobrachium; species Leptobrachium leishanense. The sequence goes on from CM019063.1 coordinate 84,157,513, forward strand.
AGCCGGCGGCGCCCGCCGAGCCCTGACACACTGCAGCTGGAGGGCTACACTGTACTCTGGCTGAAAGGCAAGGCCCCACTTCTGGGGTCCAGTACGTGCTGCACGGCTGCCAGTAAATCAACATTCATGATGCCAGGTTCCATGCTCTGATTTGGTTTGTTCGAAAACAAATTCATTGACCAAAATTCAAACAAAATGATTCACAGCATGATTGATGTTCATAGAAACCAAATGTTTTCTTTTTTTTCTTCTTCTAAATCTGTTCGTACAAAAGCTAATTTTTCCACTGTGCCTAAAACTAGTGTGTATTCCACAAATGGTTCATCCTGAGTTCCATAGTGTTATAATAATGCAGGTTAATCTAAAATTAAAACCGGCACTCCGGGATCTCTTAAGAAGGTGTATTGAAGAGCAACGTGTCGACTCCTTTGTACCTTTTCCAAGCTCAGAAGGAGCTGAAACATCGTTTTTTTTTTTTTTTCTTTCAACAAACCTGTCTTAAGAGATCCCGGAGTGCCTGTTTGCAGTGACATGTTGGGAGGTGGTGGAGCTTGGTTCGTGGTGGAACCCATGGTAATTATCTCTAAAATTGTCTGATTGCGCTCTCCTACCCCATCTATGTATATAGTAAGTTAAGTTAAAAGATACCAAATTCAGAGCACTTCACTTTAATATAGTTCTAAAGATTTTAAAAATACTTAATTTGGAAATAAATGATGGGGATTTACTTACAAAATATGATTACCCCAGACGCACCCCTAGCATTTACAGGGCTCTAGGTCACACTTTCAACGCCACACCTCCTTATATGCCACTTTTTCCACACACCGATGCACACAATGACCCCCCTCCATACTGATCTACACAAATAGACACCGCTCCCCCCAAATAGACACCCATGATCCCTCTTGTTCCCAGATCTCCAATCTAAATAGAAATCATAACACTCCCTTATCATTGCTTATTTGGAGGTGTGTGTTTTGGAGGGGGACTTTCAGAGTCAGGCATTCATGGATGCAAGTGAAGTTCCATGGTGGTCATTGGCACTGTGCGTTTTAGTGGCAGGTGTTTGCAGTGGCGTGGGACCCCCTCATGTGCGAGGCCCAGGACATGAGCTCTGCTCGCCCACCCAAAGGGCAGGCCTGGATCACACTGTGCATAAGCTTGTCACATCAACCTATCCCATCATGGTAGGTCTTATCCTTCCTAACCTAATGATTGCTCTTATGAGATGAACCCACTTACTTGGGACATACATCGTCCTGGAGCTATCAGCAGTTCAATTGTTTTTAAAATCTTTAAAACTATGTTAAATGGGAGTGCTCAGAACTTGACAAACACATGTTCTGATTGACTGCAACCATTTTTCTAGTTTAAATACACACAGGGTTATTCAAAGAGAATCGAAAAGTCACTGCACCTTCGGTGACTTTTCGTTCTCTTCAATTCGGTGCGATTTGGCGATCCCATTTCGGCGACCCTGCGGTGTATTCAGCAAGCACCACAGGGCCGTCGTAGTGCAATGAAAAGACGTCGCAAACCTGCCGATCACTCACCGCAAAACCCGGCGAATGCACAACGAAAACCCGCAAAAATATCTGGATTAACCCCGCCGACCACACAGGAGAAACCCGAGCAGGAGCCAATCAGAGTGCAGAGCAGCCGCCGGAAAAACCCGACACTGCATACTAATAGAGTGGGGGGGGGGAACGTACACTTGAATGTTTGAAAAGTGAAACGCTTTTTGCAAAGAAACTACAGAACGAAAATGTCTAAAATTTACATATAAGGCCCAATGAATGATAATAAAAAGGGCTGTTACAGAAAAAAGAAAAAAACGATTTAAAAAAACCTGAAAGATTCTAAAAATAAAGATACTTTCTACTGCAGAATATTATAATAAACGGTTTATTAGATATTGAATTAAAACGAGAATATTTTTAACATTGAAGCCTATGGGATTCGCCTGAATAAACCTGTCGAATGAAACCACCGAACAGCAGGGCAATTCGGCAACTTTTCACTGCTGGTTTGTGTTCTCTGAATAGACGAAGCATTGCTTTTCTATGGGGATTTCACTGCCCTCGAACAGGCACCGTATGTGCAGGCAATTCGCCAAGATTTGGCGAACTGCCTGCTCTCTGAATAGCCTAATGGCCAGGAAAGGTAAACAAACGCTGAATTTCAGAGTTCGGTTACCTTTCGCCAGCAATTCGGAGCTCTTTGAATAACCCTGACACTGTAAGTCCATCAGGTTCAACCCTCTGTTACTGTTGGTAATTCAAAATGGAGACAAAACTATTTGTACTAAAGGTAAATGCCCAACTGTGCTCCAGAAAAAAGGAAAATGTACTCCTTACTTTATAATTGCGATGGGCTTTCTGCTTGAATATAGTTTTTACACCTGGCCTGAGCGATCCCGAGACAACACCCATGACAATACATCGATTTCAATGACCTCCAGGAGTTCTCACCATCGCTGGTGCAAGTCTCTACTGTCACTGTCTGCTGCTTCATCCACTTTCTGCTTGTAATTCAAGAGCATTGAAATACAACAGTCACTTGCAAATAATCACTCCAATCACAAGAAGGGCTCATTACTTGTTTACTTGAATGTATACGTCTTCTTGATCTATTTATCGTGCAGCCGGAAATCTTTATTTATTACTATAGTAACAAATAATAGACTTTTACAATCGTATTGTAGCCCTGGTTTCAAGCAGTGGTTTCCCACGTGATGATGCATCAAGTTGAAATTCTCCGTGTAAACCTCCTGCACGCTGCAACATGAGTGACAACCTTTTCAAGCCTTTATTATGTAATCTGTAAATTATAGAACCGGCAGGGAATGCACAACGCGTTCTAGATTCATACCAGTGTAAGAGCTGACAAAGTCCATCATCACGTGGAGGTTGTGAATTGGTCCTAATGTTTGATAGTATCGCCAGCTAAAGCACAATATAGCTAAGTGTGCCCTTGGGTTATTTAGTTAGAAGTGCAGCAGTCTTTATGGATTAATTTATGTACAGTAGCTATAGTAACGGAGTGCTATCACCAAAAAATGAAATATCACGCTAGACTGAACTTCATTGTCTAAATATATCAAACACGGGATGAAGAAAGAACATTTTGTTATATACCCTTGCTTTTTATAGTAAGAATAGAAAATCGTTAAACGGTGAAGCTGCAGTGCATTTAACTAGAAAAATTAATGTAATTTATTATCATAGATATGATCAACATGTTGTGAACAACTATTACAAGGCGGGTACAGAGAATGCATGCATAAGACAAGGCACTTCAAACAGAAGTAATGTGAGCCCCTGCTTTTAGGCGTTCAGTTTCCTGATTCTTAGAGAATTCTGAGTGAATAATCCCGCTTTGTTCCTGATCATATAAGTTATTCATAATTAGTTGTATTTTTAGAGTCTGCCAATTAACCTGTTAATTAGACAGATTGTTTCAAATAAGGCAGGCTCATTAGGATTAATAGAAGAAGGAACTGAACTCGCAGAAACCCGAGCATTTTCATGCATCACACCAGTCTTGGCCCAATTACAAAAGTAAGTGTTCTGTGGGTTTGCTGGCTGTGCCCAGGTATATCTTAAGGCAGTCACTTTCAAATGTTATTAATCCTTTACTAGCTGCTCATAAAGGGACACTCTACTCACTTTACTCTACCACTTCAGCTTTTCTAAGTGCTCAGGATGAGAGGGGCGTAACTACCAGGGGTGCAGAGGGTGCCACCGCACCCGGGCCCTTGAGTCTGGGGGGGCCCACACTCACCTACCTGGGCCTTGGGGCTTGCCTATATTTCATATATATACTTATAATTATTTTTTAAATTTATTTTATACTTATTTGTGAGTTTTACTTTGGGGCCGTCATGGTTCCTGCACCTGGGCCCTGAGGTTTCTACCAGCCAGGGACCAATAATTTAGACATGCCTTGTACGTGCTGATATATGGTCCTCTTAGGGTTCTCAGATCAACCATGTTTTCCTGGACACTTACTACTATTTCATGCAGGGGACTCGCATCGAAAGTGTTACCCTGCAACAAGTATAAATCATATGCTGCAGGAAGGAAACCAAGGCAGGTCACCAGCAATTCCTAAGTATTTTCTTACATGTATCATATGAATTCTACCTACTGCGGGGTTGCATTTTTCATGCACTTCCCATCAGCATGAATAAATAATGTGTGTCCAGGAAAACATGGCCGATCTGGTAACCCTAAGTCCTCTTTGTGTCTTTGCAAGTACTCACAGGAGCCCCCACATATATTGACATCATCCCACCCTCATACACATGGACACGCTGAAGACAAACAAACCCCTACACACACCAACCTTACCCCCAAACACACTGACCCCTCATTCCCTGCTAATCACCCATCATAACCCCCCACACACACATACAAGCACAGGCCATGCTTGTGTATTGTCTTACTATTGTTGTTGGCAGAATTGGTAGTGTAGGCTCCCTGATTCTTTTTGCAGAGGGAGAGCTTATCACACGGCTATCAGTCTCCGCATGTGAGTTCACAGGGTCACTGCTTTTTTGCTCTCCCTCAGCGGGAGTGACCAAATGAATGATGTAGCTTGTGAGATGGAGTAGCTTCCTACGGTGCTGTCACGGGGGCACCCGGCGTGAGCCAAGGTGGGCCCTCTATAATGGATATTCAGCCCTTGAGGCAGGTTTGTTTCTGGCTGCACAGATACAGATCTCAGCAAAGATATACTGGACAAGAGAAATAACAGAACAACTGGAACAACAGGAAGGGCAGGAGAACAAAGCGAAAACAGGATACTAAATGTAATCCTAAATCTAGAATAAGGTCCTTGCAGTGGCTTTCTGTCTAGGGAAAGGGAACCTCACAAGAATACACAGCAACACAATATACTCACACCCAGCAGCAACACAGGGAAACCCTGAACTGGGATAAGGTCCTTGCAATGTTCTTCTAAACTAAATGAATAATATGCTGCTGGGTGATTCAATGAACAGGATACAGGACACAAGAAAACACATAACAGATTAATAACAGGGATTACCAAGAGAGTAGTCAGAATACAATACAAGCCAAGATCATATACCAGGGCAGGAAGTCATAACAGCCAGGAATCAGGAACCAGAGAGGGAAGTCAGCCAAGCAGAGTTCGGTACACATATATCAAGAAACCGCAATACACAGTACAGGGATGAACCAAATGGATTTGTCAATACCAGGCCAAGATCATACACAGAACTTCAAGTCAGGGATAGCAGAGATTGTACACTGGAAATACTAGGACAAGATCACAGGAAGCAATGACTCTCAGGAAACAAGACCCTCAGGAACTAGACCCATGCAAGAGCAAGGAGCCTATGCTCTGCCTGCATATTTATAAGAACAGGGTGGACCATGCAACCCCAGGCCAGACAGCTGCAGGGGAGTCCAGAAGCAGCACAGGGCAGAATGGCTTGGCTATGCAAAACAAGAGCTGGCCTGGATCACTCTCACCACCAGGGGGCAGGGCTGGAATGTGACAGGTGCATAGCACCGTGACCACTTGGTTCACCAGGTGCTGATCAATGGGTCGGCGTCCCTTCCCCACTGGACCGGCAGTAAACATCTTTGTGTAGTCACTGTTCACAAGTAATGGTTTGCATGGACCTACTGAATTCTACAACATAAGAAAGCTGGATAAGTATGTAAAAATGAAAACAGAATGAGAATTAGGAGGGGTTGGTCAAAGAACAGACAAATATACTGTTTGTTAAAAACAATAAGTCAAAACTCGATATTTTCTTCAAAAACTCAGTTAATGGAATTAAGTCGAACTCCTATTTTGAAGTGATTTGCTTTTGTAAATGTAAAGTGCTTGAAAAATCCCTTACTTACCTAAAATCCCACAGTTCAGAGGATGGCGCAATCAGCCAATTCCTCTAGCAATGAGCAGCAAATAGTTCCCAGTGTCCGTTAATGGTTCTCCGCTCAAACAAACTCACACGGAGCTTATGCAGCATCACGTGGAGTTCCATGGACTCCTAAGGACTCCTGGAGTCCATATTGGCGGTGGCAAACTGCTCTGCTGTCTGTAACAGCAACTTAAAAATATTGTGGCTTGAGCTGGTGGTACAATGACTCGGACAGAAAGGCGCTGTCCTGGGTGGTCTGGGTGATGATCTAGCCGACAGGTGGAAAAAGAAGGGAAAGGGTGTAATGTTTCTTTCTTTTTTTATGTGTATATTCTCCAACACATGGGTAGCCAGTTGCTAGCCCCCGGGTAGTATACCTGACAGCTCATGTGATGCATTACCAGCCTATAGAAACATTGATGTACTTGTTACTCCCGGCAAGGAGAGATTATGACTCATTATGAGACATGTTAACTGAACCAATGTTCTCGCAAACTTACCAGTTTCATGGACTTTAATGGAATTGGTACATGTACCACACCATTGGTTAAACGAACACATGATTTTAATATAAAGCCCTGGTTTGTTACTGTTTGCAACATAAGCTACATATAAATGGGCCATCACGTCATATGTACTTAATTTGCATATCAGGTGTTTCAAAAGAAAGTCACAGGTTTGCTCTGAATATGCAAACATGAATCAGGTGACTTGGTGCCTGCTAAAGAAAATACATGGTGACTAAGGCTAGGGTCAGACGAACGCATTTTTCACGTTGTCCGTGAAAAAGTGCGTTCGAACGAATGGACGTATTTTTTCACGGAATACGCGGTAGCGGTTATACGATGCGCATTTTCGTACGTGATTTTGTACTGATCATCAATAAAACCCTTTTGCGTCTGGATGTTATGTTGGCCGGACATTAGCAGCGTCTGACCTCTCCTAATCACGCACACACGCCGCTATGCGGCCGCAGCGCACTCTGTACGTCAGTAGTAGCGGTTTGACGTTCTCGAAAAAATGCGTTCGTTGGCCACTTGCGTTGCACGGACGAACTTTCGTGCGGCCGTTCGTCGTATGTTCCCCGGCATTGGACGTCATTTGCTGCTAGCACGGCCGTGATTTCGTGCGGCTAAACGCACGTGAAAAATGCGTTCGTCTGACCCTAGCCTTACACTTGGAAGGTGCAGCTCTCTCGTTCGTGGTTAATTTACTGTCTGAAGATAGAATGACTACTGAGTTGAGCTGATTGCTGTAGAAGCCAATTTTTGTTGACAGTTCGATGAGCTGCAGGTGTCTTGCAGCCTTAATTTTTATTATCCAGTTTAGCTATATGTAAATATACAGTATATGATGTTATTTTTGGGTTGCCAGCTTTTATTGACTTTGGCCTCAAGTTATTTTGGCCCAATAGTGAAATTCAGGACCTTTCTTGGCCGCATCGTGGCCATTTTACAGTTCGGGAGATTGAAATTCAGCGCTTACTGACATTTCGATTCCTGATAAATTCGGATCAAATATCAGCACTTGCGTTTCTACTTTTCAATGGCTTTAGCCGTTTAATTCGAATTTATCAGTATGTCAATTTCTGAATAACTATCAAGCGATGAAAGGTGTTGACAAAAGGCTCTTTGGAGGCTTGTTATGCGGTTTAATGTTATTGGTTTGGCTCTTACTGTATGGACATTGCAAGTTGTGCGTTTCAATGTAACTCTGGAATAGATTAAAAAATTTTGTCTTGAACCAGCTGATATTTTTTCCTATAAAACATCCGATAGAATTAAATCGAGCACTTAGTTGGAAGCCCCCATTTCCCTTTCAAATGTCAATAGTCTAGATTCACTGGAGCTCCATGCTAGATCTAGAAATAAGCTGTGAGATCTCATGGGATTCTTTTAATAATGTGACTCTTTGGGAATCCAGTCCTTGGTGATTTTACATTTTTAAGGCTAATAGGCCCATGAGATTACACAGCTCATTTCTAGATGTAGCAGGGGAGTTCTAGTGAATCTATCTTGATGTCCCATCTTTATGAATAGTTGACTTGTGACTGTGCCATGGAAATTTACCCCTCACCCTGAAGAAAAGAAAAGTATCATGGAACCAGATTCCTTATTTACGCCCCCCCCCCATGCTTTTACAGTTACAAGTATTTATAAAGTGGCAACAAGTTCCGTAGCACTGTACAATGGGAGAAACAGAATAACAAATATACATACATGTTACACACACAGAACAATAGGAGAGAGGACCCTGCTCGAGAGCTTACAATCTAAGAATAGTACCGGCTGGGTGGAATAGAGGTAACATCCCTGCTCTGCGTGGAGAGAGCCTGTGGAGACATGGGTTCGATCCCCAGGAGCACCGCTCCAGTAAGTGTCCTCGGGCAAGACACCTAACGGTACATACTCGCCACCCAGGACATACTTGAAAACGAGAAAAATCTCAATGTATCCTTCCTGGTAAAAATCCTTTCTCAAAAAAGGAATGGTTTAGTCCACTCTCCCTGTCTAACTCCCATAGTTTGATCCAGTTTCCTTTTCCTTTGCAGCAAAGCTTCACTTCCTGCATTCTACCCATGGAGGCTTGTCAGCAGCATCCTGTTTATACTGGGCAGATGCATTATATTTTACCTTTCTCCCATACCAAAGCCTACTACAGAGAAGCCCTCTCTATCTGTATAAAGACACCATATTTTGCTGTTACTTTCTCAATAAAGTGAATAAAAATACAAAGGACTGTGTGCTTTCAAAAGAGGATGCGTTAAGCTATCTGACTTCAGTCATATCCTGCATATGACATTCACTTCTTGCATATGACCCTGGGGTTGAATAAAAAGGATGTAATCTGCTGCCTCTTCCCACCACACAAGGACATGAAGAAAACACTTTTTATGCTTTCAGCCACTAACACTGCGACTGATATATATTTTAGGTGGTATTAGGGAGATGCTAAGACTTTATGATGTATGCTGATTTTTAGTCTTTGTGGCTCCCAAATACCAGCTAAGCAGGAACATGGGCCGGGGTCTAGCTCTGTGATTATTATTGGTGACATTTAAAATGCACATTGGTGCCAATATATAAAGCATACAATACTCACTTCATTATTGTAAATCTGAAGGACCTGTTATGTATGTTTCATTGTTATTGCAGGTATACTTGTTGTTGTATACAACAAAGAACCAATTCAGGAATAATGTGATAAACATGGAGCAATCGCTATGGAAACCATTGAGATTCTCATTCTTTTCACACTGAATACTTTGCTGTAGCATTGCTCTTTATACTGTATGTAGCTATAAATACTTCCATATGTCGTTACGAGCAAATCTTCATGTTTCCAGTGGTGAGCAGGTAAACACAGAACCTAAGAACGGGTAACGGTGTGGGCCACATGTGCAAATGGAACCATAATAATTTAAATACTGCTCATGTATTTCAACACACCAGGCACTGTGTAAGAATTTTCATTATGACTGCGTATTTTAATCACTGTGTGCAGCCAAACGCCAAGGTTAAATTCAGTGCCTCGATGATATTCTGTCCTGTGTCTGTCAATAGGATTGACAGTCGGGAGTACTGCTCTGATTTCTGCAGTGATTACAGTGGTTTAATCTTCATCTGAGCCACAATTATGCAAAAAACACAATCAAACATCACTAAAAAACAGTAACTTTAACATCTTTAATGAGGTCATTGAGTAATCCTGCACTGTGCGGGCTGGAAAAAGTCAGAACCTCTATGTTTAGCAACCTCTCCATAAGCTATTTGGAGCCAGGTGTTTTGGTTACGGAGACGAGACTGGAAGTGTGGGTTGCAGAGGTGCCCTGCTCTCGAATCACACATAGCCGGGTTACTGACACACTCTAGAAAGACAGAGAAAACAATGCTTTTATCCCCAAAACAATCACAGGACCTCCGAAGAATAGCATTATAGAGATTTGCAAAATACTGGAATGTCTTATAAAAGTGTTGGTAAAGACCTGGGTGTTCACCAATCGATGTATTGTCTACAAATGCTACTGCTTCTCGGTCTAGGAGTGGGTGTCTGGAAATGTAACCGTACTTTACTTTCATTAAATAATATACATATATACCATAATGTGCCCTCACCAACCTTACGCATTTTGCTACTTGACCTTCATAAGCACCTGTATGGAGAAAAAACGGCGTCGCACCTATTCCCTAACAGGCTGCGTAGACCAGAAGTATCCAGCCCGCTTCATGTATAATACATAACAGGAAAAAAAGGTTGTAATTTGCGCTCACCACTGTAGCTCCATGCGAAACAAAACACAATCAGAAGTTTTAGTTTGCTTGAATGGCCATTGAAGTGTAAGCCCACCGGCCACATCACGGCACCTCTGAGTCAAGTGGGTCCTACCCAATGAAACCAAGAGCTGCTTTGCAAGCAACCACATATCCTCATGCTGCTTATCAGCTAAGCACCTGCTTGGTCCCCGATATAGCGTTAACTCGATCTGGTGTGGTTCTGGAGCAATGGAAAGGAATTTGGCTCCAGATCATGCCCCTGAAATTCCAACACATCAGACATGACAACTGATGTGTTGAAATTATTTGAAAAGCTGCCATATCAATCGAAAATGTAGTAGCTCTTTTTGACGAACCCTGTGCCTGTCAAAAAAGACCTCCTATACAGTGAACACATACAAAAGGACACCTTTGTTTATATTTACTGTGTGGGTAATAGAATGTCATTCTCCATAAAACCCTTGTATCCTGCCAGTGGTGTCACGACCACTACGCGCGCTGCTGCGAAAGACGCCGGGTTAAGCCGCTCACTATCTATCTATCTATCCTAGACCCAGATAATTACACGCGCTTCTCTACCCGTCCCGGCCACACTACCTCTCACAACAGGCACGTAGAGCGTGATATACTGATCCCAGGATTGCAACGCAGTACAAGTCTTCTCCTGAAGCGCGTACTAACTACGTCTCTCATAATCCCGGAGCTCACTTTCTTATTCTATTAGTAACGCTGCCACCAGTCCTCATGGACACTATGCGCATCGCAACAGGAGACGCAGGGCTTAGCAGCCGCACTATCCTAGACTCGGACAGTGACTACAGATCCCACAATTCCCTGCCATTTCCTGGCGACCGCAACTCGCAATTTCTTATATATAACCGAGCTTAAAGCAAATAGCAATACTCCCAATCTCTTAGCGTGGTTTTCATCAGCCAGAGTCAAAACTTAAATACTTTTTTGTTTATTTACGATAGAAAAATCACAGTGCTTTGTCACATAAAAAATTATAACTACAATAAATCAATTAATTACACACTACACAGCAAATAAAAAGAAAAGGGGTTAATCACAGAGCCTTATTTACGACGGACTAATCAGTAGCTAGCATCGGTGCCTCCTGGAGCCTGGAGGTAGGAACATGGACCGATCAGTCCTCTTTAGAAGGTACCCCAAGTGATCAGCCCCAGCACATGGCCAGTTTTCAGAATTTATACACTTCCTGATCTTTCCAGTTCACCCCCAAATGGCCCAGTGTCCTGGACTACATTTCCCAGAGTGCCCTTTGCTACAGCACATGTCAATTAATCTTTAATTGCCCAAAGGCATCCCTCTTCCCTCCAGACCCCCCTTAGAGATCAAGGATGTGCTTCCTGTCTTTGAAGATTGTGTCCAAATCTCTTGGTGCCGAGCTGGCTGCCAAGGTGTGATTTTCTATGTTAGTGTACAAAAGAAATTCCCTTTTTACAGCTACGTGTTATATCCTCCCCCCAGGGGAGAAAGCTAACCATGTTAATTACATTTCAGCTGTGAACACAGGGATACACTTACCAAATGGCCAGACACAAATATGAATATACTCTATATGGAGGAGATATGTATAACCAGGCAGATAGACACATATATACAGGCAGACCCTTATATAGATAGAAATACAGATCTAGTCTGCCACATCTCCCATACAAAGGAGACGCAGAAAGGGAGGGGCTAACTAACATGCCTCTCACGTGCGTCTTAACACGGGTTCATCAACGGGCATCTGGCACCTGCACCAGTCGCCAGCACTATTATGGAGTGGGGGACGCACAGGTGTCCGTGCACTTTGCCCACCAAAGCGTGCATTCCCTCTCGCAACCGCATCACACATTGCCCCATGCAGGCCTTTGGCGACTCCACCATTCTTGCCCACCTCTCCCAAACCTGGGGGAGGGGGTCACTCATACTGCACTCACAACATGGCACAGACTCGGGGAAGCCCCTGTGCTTCTGCAGCCCCTCACTCTCAGCTCGCACCTCAGTCTTACAGGCAGCAGAATCCTCGTAACCCGTAGCCTGCTCTGGAGCCATGCTTACAGCAGGGGGTATGGAGAAACAGGGTGAAGAGCCCCTCTCCCCAGTAAACGTCCCCCCTGCATCTGCCAATGGAGTCAGATATCGTAGCTGGCTCTGGGCAGATGGCTGGGAGTACACAGGAGCCACACCAGGACCCGCTGCCTCGCCGTCTCTCACTGTCCCCACACATTCAGAATTTGGGGAACCATACAGATGGGGCACAAGATTCTCCACGCTCACCTCGCCCCCCCATTGCACACAGTTTCCCCACTTTATCACACAGTTTATCAAGCACGCCTTGCTTCGTAACTGACGAGCATACAGCCGTATGCCACCCTCCTCTACAGAGAGGTTGCTCAGTACCAGTTTCCTGTGGTACTGGGAATCTGGTTGGCTTTCCCCCAGGGCAACACACGTCCACCCCAGGCCCTTCCTCCTGACCACACAGCATGCGCTCGGTGCCACCCGCAGCCTCAGACACATGTGACACAGACTGGCATACCACAGTATCCTGCCCATCCAGGATGTTCTGCCCTTCACTCCTTTCACCTGGCACCGCCAACCTGGATGGTTCATGACCTGGATAACCCTCTGCCACCCTAGGCCTCTCCTTCCGACCACCCAGTATGCCCTCTGAGCCACGCCCAGTCTCAGACACCCATGACACAGGCTGGCACACTGCAGTATCCTGCTCATCCCAGGCCTTCCGATGCCCACACCTTCCCTCCAGCACCACCGACCCAGTTGGTTCAGCCCTAAAGGAACCTGCCTTGGTCCTTTGTTCTCCCTCCCAACCGCGTGGCATCACAGACACACCTGAGTCTGGTCGGGGCAGGCACACCACATTATCCTGCCACCCCTCCCAGGCATTCTGATCCACACCATTCTCACGGGGCACTAGAGTTCTGATTGGTTTAGGCGCAAGCAGACCCGCAGTCATCCCTTGCCCTTGCTCCCAACCATATGGCGTCACAGACAGACCTGAGTCTGGTCTAGGCAGGCACACCACAGTATCCTGCCACCCTTCCCAGGCATTCTGACCCACACCATCACACGGCAGAGACGGGCCTTGTGCCCTACTCCCCGCCAACCGCCAGCGGGTACCCACTTCCACCATGGGAACCGCGGCTCCCCACGCATGGGGTCTGGGGAACCAGCTGACTCGGGTGCAGGCGGGCATTCACTCGCCCCCTGCCTTTCTTCCCAGTCACACTGCTCCCTCATGCTACCACACAACACCTCAGGCACACCTGGCGCAGGTGCAGACTGACTCACTGCCATCCCCTGCCCTCCCGTCCAGGAATCCTGTTGTGCATCCCCACACACAGCCCTCCCCACTGTAGAGCCACTAGTGGGCCTGGGTAAATCCACAGCATCCCTTTCCAGCACATACTGTGACACCAATTTACCCAAATCCGTGCCCAGTAACACATCTGTAGGAATATTTTCAGACACTCCCACCTCCCGCAGACCTCTCCCAGCTCCCCAGTCAAGATAAACCCGTGCCATTGGCACTGCAGGACGTACCCCACCAAAACCCTTTACTGCTAGAGTCCTGCCAGGAATAAAGTCTGCAGGGCTGACTAACACTGGACGCACCAAAGTTACTTCAGCTGCCGTATCTTGTAAACCCACAGATACCTGAGTCCGGACAATGACTGCTTGCTGGTTCATATTGGCACTGCCCTCCGATCTGGTCACAAACAGGACAGAGGGTGATGTTGAGGGGTATCCTCCCCCAGCTGTGGATGCAGGTTTCTTCCTCTGCGGGCACGCTGCCAGGAGATGGTTGGCACTGTCACAAATAAAACAGCGACGGCGCACACTTCTTCCAGGCGAAGAAGGATTCGCTTCCCCCTCCCCAGCAGAGACTGGCACAGAGGGGGGTGTTGCCGCCGTGATGTTGGGGGGTCGTGCTGAGTTGGGCTTCCATCCTGATGATCCTTTGGGGGAACCTCTGCTCTGGTCCACAGATGCTCTGTTGGCCGCATGGAAATCGGCCAGCTCACCAGCTTCCAGGGCCGTCTCGGGTTTGCGATCCAGAAGCCAGTCCTGGATATCCGGTGGGCACAGCTGCACGAACTGCTCTTTGATTAACAGGTCTTCCAGGGCTTCCAAGGTATCAATCTTCAGCCCCCTGACACATTGTCGAAATAGGGTGGTCAGGTGGCTCACAACTGCAGAGTAGCTCTCCGCGACCCGCTTCTGCAAGGACCTGAACTTTTTGCGATATACCTCTGGCGTGAGGTTATAACGTCTCTGCAGCGCGGCTTTAATCGCCTCATAGTCCTGGTCGCTTTCAGCTGGTAACTCTGCAAAGGCTTCAAGCGATGGACCTTTTAGTCCAGGAGTGAGGTACCTGGCCCATTGCTCCTTGGGCAGCTGGTACTGTCGACAAGTCTTTTCAAAACTTCGCAGGAACACATCCAGGTCCCCATCTTTGTCCAGGGTGGGAAAGTTCTCAGCACGAGGTCTGGGCGTAGAGAGCTCTGCAGTGCCCGCAGGAGCAGGAGATAATTGCGTCCTGCTTGCCTGTGCCAGAGCGAGCTGATGTGCCCGTTCGGCTTGGCGCTCCGCCACTTCTCGCTCACCCGCAGCCCTGCGCTCTGCAGCTTCTCAGTCCGCCTCAGCTCTGCGCTCCGCAGCTTCTCGTTCAGCTCTGTGCTCCTCTCGCTCTTGGTACTGCAGGATGAGCTGAAGCCGCATCTGCGAGTCTGCAGAGTCCACATGTTTTAAAACAGTCTGCAAGTAAACATCCAGGGCAGTATCACCCTTGGGCGAAGCACTTGACACTGTCCTTTCCACTGGACTTGCGCTTCCTTCGACTGGGTCAAGCGTGGTACCCTGCTCTGCTGTGTCCTGGACTGCTTGCCTCGCCTCATAATCCTCGAGGGCTTGCAAAAGTTCCTCTTTCTTTTTATCCTTCGTCGAAATATTTTTGTCTCGAAATAATTGTTCCAAGGTCTTTTTCGATGATTGTTGCGACATTCTCACTCCAGCCAAATAAAAGATAGAAAAGAAAAACAAAGAAGGGTAAGGGAACTGCTTTGTATTGTGTAAATTCGAATAAATGCACTGAGTTCTGCTCTGGAAATTGGAAAACCAATTTCTTTAGTATCTGGATCTATGTTGCTTCACAGATCCAAATACTAACCTGATATCCCACCACTTGCCACCAGTTGTCACGACCACTACGCGTGCTGCTGCGCAAAGACGCCAGGTTAAGCCGCTCACTATCTATCTATCCTAGACCCAGATAATTACGCTCGCTTCTCTACCCATCCCGGCCACACTACCTCTCACAACAGGCACGTAGAGCGCGATATACTGATCCCAGGATTGCAACGCAGTACAAGTCTTCTCCTGATGCACGTACTAACTATGTCTCTCACAATCCCGGAGCTCACTTTCTTATTCTATTAGTAACGCTGCCACCAGTCCTCATCACGGCACCTCTGAGTCAAGTGGGTCCTACCCAATGAAACCAAGAGCTGCTTTGCAAGCAACCACATATCCTCATGCTGCTTATCAGCTAAGCACCTGCTTGGTCCCCGATATAGCGTTAACTCGATCTGGTGTGGTTCTGGAGCAATGGAAAGGAATTTGGCTCCAGATCATGCCCCTGAAATTCCAACACATCAGACATGACAACTGATGTGTTGAAATTATTTGAAAAGCTGCCATATCAATCGAAAATGTAGTAGCTCTTTTTGACGAACCCTGTGCCTGTCAAAAAAGACCTCCTATACAGTGAACACATACAAAAGGACACCTTTGTTTATATTTACTGTGTGGGTAATAGAATGTCATTCTCCATAAAACCCTTGTATCCTGCCAGTGGTGTCACGACCACTACGCGCGCTGCTGCGAAAGACGCCGGGTTAAGCCGCTCACTATCTATATATCCTAGACCCAGATAATTACACGCGCTTCTCTACCCGTCCCGGCCACACTACCTCTCACAACAGGCACGTAGAGCGTGATATACTGATCCCAGGATTGCAACGCAATACAAGTCTTCTCCTGAAGCGCGTACTAACTACGTCTCTCATAATCCCGGAGCTCACTTTCTTATTCTATTAGTAACGCTGCCACCAGTCCTCATGGACACTATGCGCGTCGCAACAGGAGACGCAGGGCTTAGCAGCCGCACTATCCTAGACTCGGACAGTGACTACAGATCCCACAATTCCCTGCCGTTTCCTGATGACCGCAACTCGCAATTTCTTATATATAACCGAGCTTAAAGCAAATAGCAATACTCCCAATCTCTTAGCGTGGATTTCATCAGCCAGAGTCAAAACTTAAATACTTTTTTGTTTATTTACGATAGAAAAATCACAGTGCTTTGTCACATAAAAAATTATAACTAGAATAAATCAATTAATTACACACTACACAGCAAATAAAAAGAAAAGGGGTTAATCACAGAGCCTTACTTACGACGGACTAATCAGTAGCTAGCATCGGTGCCTCCTGATGCCTGGAGGTAGGAACATGGACCGATCAGTCCTCTTTAGAAGGTACCCCAAATGATCAGCCCCAGCACATGGCCAGTTTTCAGACTATATACACTTCCTGATCTTTCCAGCCCACCCCCAAATGGCCCAGTGTCCTGGACTACATTTCCCAGAGTGCCCTTTGCTACAGCGCATGTCAATTAATCTTTAATTGCCCAAAGGCGTCCCTCTTCCCTCCAGACCCCCCTTAGAGATCAAGGATGTGCTTCCTGTCTTTGAAGATTGTGTCCAAATCTCTTGGTGCCGAGCTGGCTGCCAAGGTGTGATTTTCTATGTTAGTGTACAAAAGAAATTCCCTTTTTACAGCTACGTGTTATATCCTCCCCCCAGGGGAGAAAGCTAACCATGTTATTACATTTCAGCTGTGAACACAGGGATACACTTACCAAATGGCCAGACACAAATATGAATATACTCTATATGGAGGAGATATGTATAACCAGGCAGATAGACACATATATACAGGAAGACCCTTATATAGATAGAAATACAGATCTAGTCTGCCACAGCTCACCACTGTAGCTCCATGCGAAACAAAACACAATCAGAAGTTTTAGTTTGCTTGAATGGCCATTGAAGTGTAAGCCCACCGGCCACATCACGGCACCCAATGAAACCAAGAGCTGCTTTGCAAGCAACCACATATCCTCATGCTGCTTATTAGCTAAGCACCTGCTTGGTCCCCGATATAGCGTTAACTCGATCTGGTGTGGTTCTGGAGCAATGGAAAGGAATTTGGCTCCAGATCATGCCCCTGAAATTCCAACACATCAGACATGACAACTGATGTGTTGAAATTATTTGAAAAGCTGCCATATCAATCGAAAATGTAGTAGCTCTTTTTGACGAACCCTGTGCCTGTCAAAAAAGACCTCCTATACAGTGAACACATACAAAAGGACACCTTTGTTTATATTTACTGTGTGGGTAATAGAATGTCATTCTCCATAAAACCCTTGTATCCTGCCAGTGGTATTATTGAAATCACTTAGTATTGAAGGGGTTAGTCAACTAATATCAATAGTTTTATCATTTTCACCTTAAAGTGAACCAGTCATGCGCTAGAAAATGATCCCATCACAGACAGGTTGACTTTCTCTGCAATATTCTGTAGAATAATGTATACATCACACTAAGAAGATCAAAGACACATTTCATCTTGAGATAGAGTTGTACTATTCCTTCCGTATAGTAACTGTCATGCCCCATGATTTAGGATTTATTTTATATTCTTCTGTTTTCTATCCAAAATAAATAAAAAAAATCAGTGGATGTATGTATGAGACACTAACGATGTACTAGTACAGAGAATGATCACAAGACATTTGGAAACTGGATTAAGAAATGTAAATGTTTCACAAAATATGACAAAAACATTCATAAAAGCAGTTATAACAAAATTCTGTGTTTCTTCTGCATAGCATACCTGCTAAAGAGCAACTATAAATATCTTGAAATTTTACCTGGCTGTCATCCTTTGTTCTGTAATGATTGGCAGACGCCTTGGTTATGCAATCAGTTAGGAGAAACTCTGCAGAAATTATTCTGGATTTATTTTATGCTTTTTTTTTGATTAGTGAAAACAGTAAAATACATGCAAGGGTTCCGTGTGGCTTCACTTTACAGTGTCAAACCATCAATACCTGAAAAGAATTCCTACCCATATCTACTAAAATACAGCCAGCAGCTTCCTTTTTGTGTCAAAGGGAAATGGCACAAATTCAGTTGGCTCTTTCGTTATAATTTTTTTTTGTCTTGATGATTTTTCAATCAGTACAGCATCTTATTTAAGAAGAAACATAATACAAAACAAACCATTGGAGCACATGTGCTATTGGCTACCTTAAATTAAACCTTGATTATTCAGTTTCCGAAGATAAAATGCAGTGAATGTTTTAATATTCATTTGAAAAAGACACCAGAAGAACAAGGTAAATGATGTCAATCTGGCAGGAGGAAAATGTAATATTAAATGAATATTAATATTCAGCATTTTAATCTTTAATACACAGAATAAAATATTTTCATTGTTCATTTCATATATTGGAACAAATTTTATTTTGAAAGAAAAACACTACCTCACAGTATGAATACTTAAAGGGACATGCATGCTTTGCTAGTCTGCTTTTAAATATGTGCAATGCTTTTTGAATGAGTCAGTAGTGTTACCCGGCAGGCATAAAAAGTAAATATGATATTTTTTTCATATTTACCTGCTTTTCCTTCTTGGTGGCTTCCACGCCCACCTCAGGAGGCACTTTACGCAAACCAATCAGCATGTACTCATAGGGATAGATAAAAATGCACTGAGCATGTGCGACTGAGTTGCTCCTCCCTCTTGCACTGTGAGCTTAGTGCATGCATATCCCTTTAATGCTTTCAATCATCAATTCAATTCAATTCAATGAATCGATTCTTTATAATGTTTCCCACAGCACCACATACCTATCAATTGGCCGCGGTGCCGAATCAGCACCACAGGCCAATAGACAGTGAAATATGGTGTAGTTCGGTGGTCTTCAGCGGCAGCAAAATTGTCCCATAGAGAAACAGTGAATGATTCCTCTATGCACAAATGGTCGAACAGCACAGAAACAGTAATTTAACACTAGCTTTTAACCCTAATCTAACAGTAATTGGGCTGGATTTATTGTTTTTTTTTAGTGATACAAATCAATCCGAAATAATGAAAATGAATCTGCAGTCAAATAAATTCGGCTGAATTTTTTTTTAAACAAAACAAATTTTTCAGCTGTGCACTCCTCTAATGCATCATAAAAAGAAAAAAGCGTGACATTTTTATTGACCTTATTTTTTTTATTTTTAAACATAACCTGTCATTTTCTGGCTGTTCCAATGATACCATGCATGACCCTGTAGCTACTTTGGTTGCGGAGAGATAGAGAGGTCAAAGGACCCCAGTATCTCTTCCATTTGGATTTCCCTACCTTTCTAGGGGGAGGTCCCTTTCTAACATCATCACGGCCATGTGTGATGATGTCAGTGGGCGGAAGGCGGTCCAAAGGATTGACTTCCAGGAAGTCATACCACTGCAAGATTCCCCCCAGACCCACAGAGGTGTCCCCCACGGCTGTGGGAAATCCATGATGTGTGGGGGAAGTCCTCCACATCCTGCAGGGAATCCCCATGATGTCTTCCGCAGCCAAGGGGTTAAGGGAGATGGAAAGGAAAGATGCAACCTTAAAGGGACACTCTAGGCAACATGACCACCTAAGCTATTTTAGGTGGTCATGATGCCCGGAGTATCCTGCCCTCTGTCTCCCCTCCCTCCGCTCGGCAGTTCAGCTGAAAAAGCTGAAAACAGCTGAGAGAGGCGGAGGAGTTTACTCCGCCCTCCCAGCTGTCAGTCAGCAGAGCGGTAATCATATTTCCCGCTTCTGCCGACTTTTGCCGAGTAGGAGACGTCATCGCGCTTTCAGTGCGATGACGTCTCCAACTCGCCGCAGTAGCTGGCAGCAGCGGCTGAGGGTTAGTGTTGCGCGCATCCTCTTGCGCGCAACACTAATCCTCAGAGGGAGCCGGGAGGAAGCCTGCCGATTGGCTGGCTTATGTGAGAGGCACGCATGCGCGCTTCTCACGTAAACCAGAAATCAAGAAGGACAGGAGCGGAAGAGGAGGGAGGTGAGTATAAAAAAAAAAAGATGCCGCTGGAAAGAAGTGGATTTTAGGGTAAGTATTACAGTTACAAAAAAATAAATAAAAAATAAAGATTTTTTAAGGGAATAGGGATAGGTTAGGATAAAAAAACGGGGGGGGTGATTTTTTGAGTAGAGTGTTCCTTTAAAGCTAGTGTCAGACGAGCATCTTTGGAGAGCGGAAGGAACGTTCGTGAAAGTGGACGTTCCTTCCACTCGACGCCCGTCTGGCCCCATCGCTGAGTGCACTCCGTGCACTCAGCGCTGCAAAGCGCGATCCTCCTATGGAGAATTGCGCTTTGCAGCTCCGTCAACGTGCATCGTAGCCCTTTGCCGGAGAGGCTTGGATAACGGACGCTTGTTGCGTGCACATTTCGTGCACGCGCACAAGCGTGTGACCAGCCCCGTTGCAGCGACACAACGCTGCGACGGATGCTGGTAAGCACATCAGTACGGGCGCGCATAGCACACTCATCTGACGCCAGCCTTAGGAGATGCAAAAAAAAAAAAAGACATTGGAGGGCTGGAGAAGAATTAATTGGTATGATGAAATGGAGGAAAGATACATTAAGGATGGGAAAGTGAGGAAGTGAGTCTCGGGACGATGGAGTTTCAGGAGAAATACAATTAGAGGTAATGGACATGATGAAGACATATTAAGGGCAGGGATGGCCTGTATACCATGATATGCTTCCATTATACAAGACAAAAACTGTATTTTACGCCAGCAACACATACACATAATACATATTATATTTATTTATTTGCGAAGTATTTTACCAGGAAGGATACATTAAGATTTCTCTAGTTTTCAAGTATGTCCTGGGTCATATACTCAGAGGGCTATTGGCTTGTGTACACCTGGTAAAGTAATTTCATATTTTGTACATAAACAGCTGACTCAAAAAATAAATGCCATATTACTTCAAAATTGACTTCTACTTTGCCAGTGTTCCTTAATACCTGCTTTAGTGAATAAGCCCTTGTGTATATTTGTTTTATGAAAGTTGAAGTTGCCCGGAGGGTTGTCTGCAAAAGAATAGCATAATGCTATTAGTCTTTCCAACAAAATCTCATACATATTCATTTGAGACAGAAATAAGTCTTTACTTCCTGACACATGATCGTTGTGTCTTCTGTATGCTTTTCCCATACTCAGAAATGCAGTACTTTTCATTTTTTTCAGGGACTACACTTTTTTTTTAACCAAGGAGCCATTGAATGGAATCCGATTTGCTACATTCAGCCGCACAGCCAGAAAGTGTTTCATCTCTTTTAGTATTGCAGAATTTAATCACTAGCAGCCTTTGATAACATTTTTGTTTCATTCCACAGTATTATGTTTAATCATTGAAAAGTTTGTTAAATGTGGTTAAAAAATGCGTGCATAATAATAATAAATTATAGTGCTATAATCATCCAGCAATGATAATTCACTAAGAATCAAGCAAGGCTTATGCAGTGCGTAATAGCTGAGTTTTATACACCATTATCACCACATTTAATGATATAGATCATTTGATGGACTGGCTTCTAGCAGTAAACCATGTCATTCTTGCACATAATCGAGCACTCCATGCTACGAAACGCCTCTGTAGATAAAATGCTAGTTATTTATTACAGACCTGAAATCAATTTCAGTTATTAGAAAGCAGAGATTGTAAAGTCTGATGCGAAAGCGTGTTTATTTGATTTCCTATTGTGAATGTAGCCAACATGACATTAAACTGTGTGAGGCATAGAGCAAAATGTCACAATGACGGGATTGATTTTATATCACGCTTTTACACGTGCTTAAAATATACCCCAATCCAAGTTGGGTGATGGTTTCTTGGCTTCACTAAATGTCAGCCTATAAAAAAATATTTTGATTGTTTGAAACAAGATCGAACATATTACTGTATACATCTATAACATGAATTCAAAAGATTCAACTTCTTCCAGCCAACTATGGGAAGACTTGAGGAGCAAGGTAACATTTATTTCAGAAAAGCCTCCAGGACAGACACTTCCTCCAGTTCAGAAGCTTGTAGGACTTACGAAGCCCAGGGCCGAATTAACATAGATGTTGTATGAGCTCCAGCTTCAGACCAACACCCCAAAATACGCCTATTGTTTCCACCAACATGATAAAATTAAGAGGGATGGGGCAAAATCAGAAAGGATGATGTGAAGAATATGGCAGAAATACAATGTAGCAGAGAGGGTTGCAGCAGGGAAGCGGTAAACACTTCAGCTCCAGGCCCATACAGCTCTCAAACTAGCACTGTTGAAAATGCTAACACTCTTTAAATCCAGTTGGGAATGTGTCTAAAACACATATTCCTAGATGGTCAAGTACTGATCCCAGTTATGTAGTAGCTCTATTTCTCCAGCAGATGGAAACATCTACCTGCCAGGACATACTTGAAAACTAGAGAAAATCTCAAAGTATCCTACCTGGTAAAATACCTTATAAATAAATAAATAGATTATTACTGTAACTCACAGCTATCCACGACCTCTTCATCTCCAACTCCTTCAACCTCCTATAGCTGTTACTGAAACCTGGCTAACTCCCTCTGTCACTGCTTCCATTGCTGCTCTCACACATGGTGGTGTACACTTCAGCCATACCCCCAGACTGGGTGAGAGACATGGTGGCGGGGTCTGAATTTTGCTTTCTCCCACCTCTACCTATTTGCATCTCCCTCCACCCCCATCCCTCTCCTCTTTTGAAGCACACTGTATCCGCCCGTTCTCTCCCTGGCTCTCAGGGTGGAAGTCATCTACCACCCACCAGGGCCAACTTCCCAGTTCCTTGACAACTTTGCTATTGGCTTTCTCACTTTCTGTCTACTAATCTTCCATGCCTAATTCTTGGGGACTTCAACATTCCCATTGATGATCCTTCTGCCACTGCCTCCTCCAAACCTCTTTCACTCACTTCCTCCCTCGGACTTAGGCAATCCTTCCTTCTCCCTACTCACCATGAAGGTCACTCTATTGACCTTGTTTTTTCCAACCTCTGCTCCATTTATGAGTTCACTAGTCACCCTTTCCCTGTCTCTGACCACCACCTTCTCTCCTTCAACCTATCTGGATTTCCTAAACTTCCTGCTCCTCCATCCCGCACATGCACTCGCAGAAATCTGCATGCTGTGGATCGCCATCAATTCTCCAAAATTCTTCAACATCTCCAGCACACATCAACCTTCACCTGCCCTGATGCTGCCACTGACCACTATAACGCTACTCTTATCTCTGCTTTAAACGTGCTTGCTCCTCCTCAACTCTGTAAGGTCCCACGCCGCCAGCTTCAGCCCTGTCATACACCACAGACACACTACCTGAAAAAAAGCTCTCGCACTGCAGAGCTTGCCTGGAGGAAATCCCGCTCTGAAGCTGATTTCATCCATTTAAAATGTATTCTACGGTCATAGACCTTGACCCTTCACTTGGATAAACAAGCCTTCTTCTCATCTCTTATATCTACTCTGTCCGCCAACCCTAAATGACTCTGGTCCACTTTTAATTCTCTCCTCCACCCACCCGCACCTCCCCCTTCTCATCTGCCTTTAGTGCTCTGTACCTGGCAGATTACTTCTTAAATAAAACTCTCACTATCAGAAGCAACATCCCAACACAAACCGATAATCCACCACCTCCACTCCCAGAAGCCCCTTCTGCTACCCTCTGCCGCTTCCTCCCAGCCACTGAGGAAGAAGTCAAATTTTACTGTCCTCCTCACATCTCACTACGTGCCCGCTTGACTCCATTCCCTCACATCTAATACCCATACTCTCCTTCTCCCTCACCTCTGCTCTCACACACATCTTCAGCCTATGTCTTCCCATCTGCCTTCAAACATGCACAGGTTACCTCTATACTAAAGAAACCCTCCCTCGATCCTAACTCTCCATCCAACTACCGTCCTATATCCCTCCTTCCATTTACCTCTAAGCTCTTGGAAAAACTAGTTTTCAACCACCTCTCCCTCATCCTGTCCTCTAATTCCCTACTCGACCCCCTACAATTAAGCATCCATCCCCTACCAAAGTCACCAATGACCTTCTAACTGCTGAAAACCACAGCCACTAGCCCTATTCTCATCATGCTTGAACTAGGAGCTGCTTTTGACACTGTTGACCATAGACAGACTCTCAGCTCTCTCGGTCTCTGTGACACTGCGCTCTCTTGGATTGACTCTTATCTGTCTAACAGGTCCTTCTCTGTGTCACTTGCTGGTAACTCCTCCTCTACAATGCCTTTATCAGTTGGTGTACCTCAAGGCTCTGTCCCTGAGAGAAATCATTAACCACTTTGGCTTTCATTACCACCACTATGTTGATGATACTCAGATCTACCTCTCCACCCCTGATCTATCTCTTCCTGTCCTCTCCACCGTCAGCGACTGTTTATCTGGTATCTCCTCCTGGATAGCCTCTCACCACCTAAAAATTAACATGTCCAAGACTAAGCTCCTATTAATTCCTCCCTCTAATGACTCCCCCCTGACTTCTCTATCATGATCGATGGTATCACTATCTCCCCATCAAACAAGGTTCCCTGTCTCAGAGTTACACTTGACTCTAGTCTTTCCTACATCCCCCACATCCAGTCTCTTTCCTCCTCCTGCCGCTACCAATTACGTAATATTTCCAGAATTCGGACATTTCTTACCGCTGTCACCTCAAAGCAACTTATCCACCCCCTTGTAATCTCCCATCTTGACTATTGTAATAATCTTCTAGCCGGGCTCTCTCTCTCCCCGCCTCACCCCCCTGCAATCCATTCTGAATGCCTCTGACAGGCTCATCCACCTCACTCGCTGCTCTGTCTCTGCCGCTCTTCTCTGCCGCTCCTATCTGTGAGTCCCTTCACTGGCTCCCCATCCACGGAAGAATTAAAATCAAAATCCTTACCCTGACCTAAAAAGCTCTCACTAACTCAGCTCCCCTCTACCTTTCGTCACTAATCACCAAATGCACCCCAGCCCACTCCCTAAGGTCAAACAGTGACCTGCGCCTATTTCTCACGCGCAGCCCCCATCCTCTGGAAAACTCTCCAGCGTACTGTCAGACTGTTCCCTAGTTTCCTTTCCTACAAACGCTCCATTATTCCTATTCAAACAAGCCTACCACCCTTGTCACTAACACTGATCTGCAATTTTTCAACCTTTTTCTGTTGTTTTCAAATGAATAGGTGTATCTGAATGGATTTTTTGTGCAGATTTGGAAAATGACCTTCCAAATTCCGTATCACGTCAGGTTTTTTCACAAATGATGGAAATGTGAAAATTTAAAAAAATGTTATTTTTTAACGACATTGCTATATGGCAACGTTTATAACGTTTGAAAATGTTCTCTGGAGGGGCGGAATGATTGTTTAAGGAATAGATAAACATAAATACATATTCAAAAGCTAACATTCGCCACTGGACTCCCCTTCAAACTTCCTCTTTTTGGATTTTCTTCGGTGTGCATCTGTTCATGTCTCTGTTCAACATCCAACAATAGTCGGCCATCATATGTACAGTCCACTTTCCTTGGTATCTCTTTTCCATCACTTTAATATCCTGATAGAAGCGCTCGCCATGTTCTTCCAAAAAATCACCAAGATTGTTAGGAAAGTAATTTAGATGTGCATGAAGAAAGTGAACTTTGACGCTCATGTTGCAACCAAGCAGTTCATAGGATTCCAGCATATCCTCGACTAAAGTGGTGTAATTTGAAGCCTATGTGTTCCCCAAAAAGTTGTGCACCACATTCTGAATGCAGTTCATGCTCGCAATTCGCACTCACTCATGGTTTCCTCGAATATGTTGTCTGTCATTAATTTTCGTATTTGAGGGCCTATGAAAATGCCAGCTTTAATTTTTTCCGACATGATTGATAGAAACTTACCATCAAGATACTGAAAGCATTTAGGCTAGGGTCAAACGAACGCATTATTCGCAGCAACCATCAAAAAGTGCGTCCGAACGCATTGATGTATTTTTTCACGGAATGCGCGAAAACGGTCAGACGATGCACATTTTCGTGCGTGATTTTTTACGGATCATCAATAAAACACTTCTTGCGTTTGGATGTTATGTAGGTTGGACATTAGCAGCATCTGACATCTCCTAATCACGCAGACACGTCGCTATGTCGCCGCAGCACACTCTGTACGTCAGTACTAGCGGTTCTGCATTCTCGAAAAAATGCGTTCATTTTCCACTTGCGTTGCACGGCCGGACTTTCGTGCGGCTTTACTTCGTATATTGGCCGTCATTGCGCGTCATTTGCTGCTACTGCGGACGTGATTAAGTGCGCCTAAACGCACGTTAAAAATGCGCTAGTCTGACCCCAGCCTTACTGTCCCTGCTTAACGCTGTCATGAATTGCTTCATTAAGCCAAGTTTGATGTGTAAAATTGGCAACAGTATTTTCGAGGGATTAACCAGTGGAAGTGAAACAATGTTTTTTTCGCCAGGTGTGAATGTACTTCTGACTGGCCACTGCTGCCGAACCCAATGTTCCGTCGTTGCTCTGGAGTCCCATTCACACAAAAAGCAAGGAAATTTGGTGTAGCCTGCTTGTTGGCCGATCAATATTCCAATCACCTTGAAATCCTCGCACAAAGACCATTCATGAAACATTTTTTTAAATTTTCACATTTCCGTCATTTGTGAAACAACTTGACGTGATACGGAATTTTGAAGGTCATTTTCGGAATCTGCGCAAGAAATCCATTCAGATTCACCTATTCATTTCAAAACAACAAAACCATGCATATTGGTGTAATACACCTCACTGCCCCAACCAGTACATACCTCTCACCAGTCCGTCACTCTGACCTTGCAGCCCTCTCCTCCTGTTTCCACCCCCAACTCTTCTAGATTGTAAGTTCCCACGTGAATAGGGCTCTCGTTTCCACCTGGTACTGGTTTGTCAAATGTTGTTCAATGTATTGTAACACTGTCTACATTGTGACCCTTATTCAGCGCTGCGGAATATGCTGGCGCTATATAAATAAATAATAGTAAAAATATTACTGTAAGGAATACATCGGAAATATTTTTTACCATATGATTCATTAGAAATAATTTTCTAAAAACCCACTGGTTCCTGATAGTGATATTCTGGAATATCCTAGTGAAAGGGTTAATAAAAATCAATACCATAACTCATGACAGTGAGACTTCAAATGTTGTAAAACAAATCCAAAGCAATGCCACCTAAAAGTAAAATGATTTATGGACTCCCTGAACTGAAGGTTATGAAACGAGCCATTTACATACAACTCCGACGCCTCATCGTACAGCGCAAGTTTGACTTCAGTTTGTCTATTTAATTATAGTGATGTCAAGGACTCATTATACACAATTATCAGGTCTCGTAACAGAAAACACATGTTCTTAAAGCATATGAAACAGCAGTAATTTATTGTTTATTTTTTCACCTCAGACGTTTACAGATGTCTGACTCTAAGACACAGAACGTTAACACAGAGGAATGCCAAGTTACCGTTTATTTAAAGGAAATCTATTGCCACAAAGCGAAACATAAATCTGCATCATGGTTAAAGACAAAAGAGGCTGTTATGCCATTGTGATTAGCTGATACTAGTGTCATGATGTGGAGTCTTTGCCCTCCTGGCACCTGGCAGCTTGCAGGGACTCCTTCGCAGGACACCAGTTTATATTGCCGGCTCTGGCACGCACCAGAGTGACGCAACGGCTGGAAGGGGGAGCGGCGTTATTACGTGGGCTAATGGGAAATGCCCACCAATTTTAAATGCTGGGATTTCCGTGATACTGGTGCCCTTTCATTGTTTCTATTACCCGAGAGTGAGTTTTGGTTTATTTCTAGTGTATGACGTTTTGGCTATGCCCTTTGACTATTCTGACCTTTGGCTTCCCTATCTGACTCTGGCATACATTTAACCCTTCTGGCTCCTGACTCTGGTTTACATTTAACCCCTGTTGCTCCTGGCTCTGATATATGTTTAACCCCTTTGATTTCTGACCACAGCATGTATGACTACCCCCTCCGGTTCTGAATTCTGGCTTCTAATTATGTTCTCTCTATCTTTTTGTTATTTTTTTCGGCTATTCTAAAGACCGACAGGTTAGGGAGTGATACCAGGGCCGGCCCGACAATGGTGCAGAGCGGAGCAGTGGCGACAGGCGGCAGAAATTCGGGGGCGGCAAATTTCAGCCCCCGGCACCGCTGCTGCGCTCTGCACTATTTTTTTTATGCGACGGCGGCAGATCGTGTGGCCGCGACATTCGTTCCTTCAACGAGCGGCAGCCGCATGAGTATCTGCTGCTCGCCTGAGATCCATCCACCAGCCTGCCGCGATCGAGATCACAGCAGGCTGGAGGGTGGATCCCAGGCGAGTGGCAGATACTCATGAGACTGCCACTCGTTGAAGGAAGGAACGCGGCGGCCACACGATCTGCCCGTCGGAGGGGCCTGGCAGAGGTGAGCATAGGGGCAAATATATCAATGTGTGAGCCTGGGGCAAATATATCCATGAGTGAGCCTGTGAGCAAATATATCCATGAGTGAGCCTGTGAGCAAATATTTCCATGAGTGAGCCTGTGGGCAAATATTTCCATGTGTGAGCCTGGGGGCAAATATTTCCATGTGTGAGCCTGGGGGCAAATATATCCATGAGTGAGCCTGTGAGCAAATATTTCCATGAGTGAGCCTGTGGGCAAATATTTCCATGTGTGAGCCTGGGGGCAAATATTTCCATGTGTGAGCCTGGGGCAAATATATCCATGAGTGAACCTGGGGGCAAATACCTCCACGTGTGAGCCTGGGGGCAAATATATCCATGAGTGAGCCTGGGGCAAATATATGCATGTGTGAGCCTGGGGGCAAATATATCCACGTGTGAGCCTGTGGGCAAAAATATCCACATGTGAGCCTGGGGGCAAATATATCCACATGTGAGCCTGGGGGCAAATATATCCACGTGTGAGTCTGGGGGCAAATATATCCACGTGTGAGTCTGGGGGCAAATATATCCATGAGTGAGCCTGGGGCAAATATATCCATGTGTGAGCCTGGGGGCAAATATATCCACGTGTGAGTCTGGGGGCAAATATATCCATGAGTGAGCCTGGGGCAAATATATCCATGTGTGAGCCTGTGGCAAATATTTCCATGTGTGAGCCTGGGGGCAAATATTTCCATGTGTGAGCCTGGGGGCAAATATATCCATGAGTGAGCCTGTGAGCAAATATTTCCATGAGTGAGCCTGTGGGCAAATATTTCCATGTGTGAGCCTGGGGGCAAATATTTCCATGTGTGAGCCTGGGGCAAATATATCCATGAGTGAGCCTGGGGGCAAATACCTCCACGTGTGAGCCTGGGGGCAAATATATCCATGTGTGAGCCTGGGGGCAAATATATCCACGTGTGAGTCTGGGGGCAAATATATCCATGAGTGAGCCTGGGGCAAATATATCCATGTGTGAGCCTGGGGGCAAATATATCCATGAGTGAGTCTGGGGGCAAATATATCCATGTGTGAGCCTGGGGGCAAATATATCCATGTGTGAGCTGGGGCAATATACCCATGTGTGGGCACTGCTGGGTATGTGACGCTGGGCACTGCTGGGTATGTGACGCTTGGCACTGCTGGGTATATGATGCTGGGCACTGCTGGGTATGTGACGCTGAGCTCTGCTGGGTATGTGACACTGGGCACTGCTGGGGTATGTGACACTGGGCACTGCTGGGTATGTGATGCTGGGCACTGCTGGGTATGTGAAGCTGGGCACTGCTGGGTTTGTGACGCTGGGCACTGATGGGTATGTGACGCTGGGCACTGCTGGATATGTGACGCTGGGCTCAGTTATATACACCTCACATTACTGTATCACAGAGCTCCACAGCAAGAAAATTCTAATGTACGGTGTGTATGAGTGTTTGAATTTTATTGATGTGGCGCACTGTGATACGCTCACGCTGCATGTTTTTTTTGGGGGGGCAGCATTTCATCCTTCGCTCCAGGCAGCACAATGTCTTGGGCTGGCCCTGAGTGATACGTCTGCGTGTTGGGATCCAGGAGTCGTGACAAATAGCTACAAAACTTTGCAGTATAGCCAACTTATAGATACAACTGGAGATGTTTCCAACATATTGACCATTGCAGGGCCTATATAAACCTTGCACTGATGTGATCCTAGGTGGATACATGCCTCATGGAAGTGGGTTAATCTCTAGTGATGAGCTGTTCGGTTCGATCTGTTCGGAGTTCACATCGAACATCGGCTGTTCGTCGAACTCCGAACATTTCCGCGTGTTCGCCGCATGTTCACCCACAATGCACCACAATGCACTATCCACAATGCACTTTTCAACTGGCCTGAAGCTTGTAATTGGCTACAGCCTTGCACCTGACCACAGGTCAGGTGCAAGACAGGTGCAAGACTATGCCAATCATGGCTCAGAGTCCTGATTGGGCAAATTTTTGCCCAATCATGGGCTCAGAGAACTAAGTCCCGCAGCACGCTATATAAGGCGTCCCTCGCAGCCCCAGCATGTGTTTTTTGAGAGGAGATTGTTCTGTTAGTGCGTGTTCTCACTGCCAGCAGTGAGTGAGGGTCTCACTTCTATGAAATATCTGGGAATTGTTGTAATCTGTGTGTTCTCACTGCCAGCAGCTATTGGGGGGTCTCACTCCTACAATATATATCTGGGAATTGTAATCTGTGTCTTGTCACTGCCACCCATCAGGGGGTCTCACTGATTTATAGGAGGTTTCTGGTAATTGTAATCTGTGTCTTGTCACTGTTGCCAGCTATCAGGGGGTCCTATCAGGGGGTCTCACAGACTTGTAGCAGATTTCTGCGAATTTTAATCTGTGTCTTGTCACTGGCTGCCAGCTATCAGGGTGTCTCACTGAGTTATACCAGAGTTCTGGAAATCTTTAATCTAGATAACACAGTTGAATCAGAGTTCTGCATATCTCCAATTTTTATAACAGAGTTGAATCAGAGTTCTGTATATCTTTAATCTATATATCACTCACCATGTCAGAAAGACCAAAAAGGACAGGCAGACGCTCCCAGACACAGATAAGAGGGCAAGCAGCCTCTGTGTCGGGAGGCTGTGCCTCTGGTCGTCATGGACGTGGTGCATCCTCTGCAGGGGCACGCTTGTCCTTTCTAACTGGTGCTGGCCGTCTTAAGCAGCAGCAATTTACAGAGGATTTGGTGGATTGGCTAACCAGGCCATCCTCATCCTCTGAGTCCTCTGCCAGCCAGGCTTGTAGTGGTTTACAGTTCACCTCAGCTGCCAAAGCATCTAATGCAGCCTCCATGTCCACAGCTACTCCTGCCGTAGCCTCACCAACATACACGGAGGAGTCAGCTGAATTGTTTGACTACAATGACAGTGACATGCTGCTTGAGGATGCGCAGCAACTACAGTGCTCTGATTCAATCTCTGAGATTGAGGAAGGGAGTATAATCAACCTAGAGGAAGGGGGTGCCAGTGACACACAAATAACTGGCACTCATGTTCCCCCAGCAGCTGCAGCATATTGCGAGGTTGGCTCCAGTGATGAGGAGAAAGGGGGTGATGACGATGATGAGGTCACTGACTCCACCTGGGTGCCTGATCGAACAGAGGAGTCAAGTGAGGAGGAGGCACAACAAACACGAGGCACAATGTCTTCTATGACCAATTGTAGCCAGTCCAAGGCATGAGAAGTCACAGCTGCTCAGGTGCAGAGCGCTGTTGTCTCAAAGCACATGTACAGGAAGTCTGCTGTCTGGGAGTTCTTTAAGAAATGTGCAACATACCGCACCGTTGCTTTTCGTAATCTATGTGGAAAGACATCCCACGCTTGAGTACCACGTGCTTGAGGCGACATATGACCACCTGCCACACATCCCGTTGGCACAACACTTTGCATAGGTCTTCCTCCTCTTCCTCATCTGTCTCTACCCCACTATATGTCCTGCCATGTCATTGCCTACAACCTCCACTGACAGGGATGATGCTACAGTAATGGGTGTACCAGGTCCTTCCTCAGAATGTGACAGCATCCCATCAGCTGAAGATTTTTGCAGTCCGATTACATTGCCCCAACTGCTGCAGCATAAGAAAAAATATAGTCCAAACCATCCCCAAGCACAGCGTCTAAATGCCAGCTTAGCAAAATTACTCGCATTACAGCTGCTGCCTTTCCAGCTGGTGGACTCTGCTTCCTTCCATGAATTTGTTGAATGTGCTGTACCACAGTGGCAGGTTCCAAAACGCCATTTCTTTTCACGGAAGGCCATTCCAGCACTATACCAGCATGTGGAACACAATGTTATGGAGTCATTGGGAAAGGCAGTCAGCAGCAAGGTGCACATGACTTTAGACACGTGGTCCTATAAGCATGGACAGGGCCGTTATATTTCCTTCCCGGCACACTGGGTGACTCTGATTGCAGCTGGGGGGGGATCCAAGACGGGGCTCTGTGCTGGAGCTTGTTCATCCACCACGCCTCCAGAAAGCTGCTTGTATGAGGTCTGTCTGCTCCACCATCTCTTCCTCCTCCTCCTTCTCTGTCTCTGGCAAAGTGGCAGTTAAACCGATGTGTGGGCCAGAAATTCTGTCAGCTCTGCAGGTGCAGGTGCAGAGATGGTTAACACCACGCCAGCTTCAGCTGGGAATGGTCGTCTGTGATAATGGCAGCAACCTTCTCTCTGCCCTACACCAGGGTAAGTTGACGCATGTACCATGCCTAGCACATGTCCTAAATCTGGTGGTACAGCGTTTCCTAACCAGGTACCCAGGGCTGGCAGAGCTTCTCAGCCAGGCCAGAAAAGTCTGCAGC
The DNA here is from genome assembly GCA_009667805.1 of Leptobrachium leishanense. NCBI lineage: Eukaryota > Metazoa > Chordata > Amphibia > Anura > Megophryidae > Leptobrachium > Leptobrachium leishanense. The sequence goes on from CM019063.1 coordinate 84,190,727, forward strand.
CACTTCAGACGGTCATTCCCAGCAAGTGTTCGCCTGGCAGAAATTCTAAGAGAATTCCACCTTCCCACAAACCGTCTGATCTGTGACATGCCCACCAGGTGGAACTCGACATTAGTAATGCTGCCGCGTCTGCACAAGCAGCAGAGGGCCATCAACGAGTACCTGTGTGAGTATGGCACAAGGACAGCTACAGGTCAACTTGGGTTTTCCCCCCCAGCAGTGGCTGATGATCAAGGATGCATGCACTGTACTGTCACCATTTGAGGAGGCAATGAGGATGGTGAGCAGGGACAGTGCATGCATCAGTGACACAATTCCTTTAGTTTTCCTGCTGGAGCGCACTCTGCGGGGAATTATAGATGTGGCACTAGAAGCAGAGCAGCGGGAGGGAGAGGAGGCCTTCCCTAGCTCTGAAGGCCCCAGTCTTTACGCAGACAGCATTCCTGCGGGTCCTCAGATCATACAGGAGGAGGAGGAGGAATATTTAAGTAGTGGGGGCATTGAAGGTGGGGATTCCTCAAGGGAGGGTTTTGTGCGCCCAGAAACCCAAGGACTAGTACGTGGCTGGGAGGAGGAAGTGCACGATGGGGTCATCCTCATTGACCAGGAAGACTCGGACGCTAATGCCACCTCCAGCCTATGCTGTATGGGCTCCCTTATCCTGCAAAGTCTGCTAAAGGATAAGTGCTATCAAGGAGAGAGATCATTACTGGTTGGCAAGCCTTCTTGATCCACGATACAAGGGTAAAGTTGCAGAGCTCATCCTTCCCGCACAGAGGGAGGATAGGATGAAACAACTTGAGGACGCTCTAAAGCGACACTTGTGTAACACCTTTCCAGGCACTGGTAGGTTACCAAGTGATGACACAGGTGCTTCTGAGGCTGCGGATGATCAGAGGAAGAGCGGTGAAGGCCGGGGCCGCTTGACTGATGCCTTTTAAATTTTTTTTAGCCCACGATGCCCAGGGACGTCAAATGTAGGCACCCATTGCCAGCGTCTTCACCAAATGGTGCAGGAGTACCTAGGGGCAAGGGCAGACCTGGATACCTTTACAGCAGATGATCCTCTGGCTTACTGGGTGTTGAGATTGGATCACTGGCCAGAACTTAGCCAATATGCTATGCAGCTACTAGGTTGCCTTTCATCCAGCGTGCTTTCTGAAAGCACATTCAGTGCCGCTGGAGGTTTTGTCACAGACAAAAGAGTGCGTCTGTCCACCGACTCTGTAGACCGGCTGACAATTATAAAAATGAATCAGTCCTGGATCAACAGCTATCAATCCCCTGATGCTGACGTAACTGAATAGATCGGGGATCTCTTCTGCACTCCCAAAACCTCCACCACTGCACTCTTCAACAATACCACAAAGGGGTTACGGTGTGAAGGCACTTGCTGCCACCAAAGGCACAATATTTGGATGCACTGCCACTGACGCCTACACCAGATTCAAATCATTTTAATATTGGACCGCAGGGTCCAACCCTGCACTCTTCCACAATACCACAGAGGGGTTACGGTGTGACGGCACTGTTGCCGACACTAAAGGCCCAATTTTAAAGCACCTACTGTTACTTTCATCCAAAGCCTGCATAAGTTTCACCATAATTTAGCCAAAAAAAATCACTAAACTTGTTCTGTGTCCTAAAACGTCTCCTCTTTTCATACAGGCTGCCGCCCCAAGCAGTTGTTTTTGAAAAGATTTAAGGAAAGCCATTTACCGTCATCTGAAATGTCATTTTTTTGTTTTCAAATGTTTCTATACATCCTACAAATCCGCCACTTCACGGGCAGGTTATGGAGACCTCCTAGGCACGATATTTGAAGGAATTTTTCATTTTTATTCTTAACCTTTATTTCATGGAAAACTCCCATTTCCTTTAAAACTTTTTTTTTTTTACTTTTTGTCCATGTTTCCTGTCCCCCAGGGCACTACCCGGACTCTCATACACCTTTTATGGCAAATATCTTGCATATATGCCCTCTTGGAGGGCACTCTAAAATTCAAACTTTCGAGTCCCATTGACTTGTATTGCGTTCGGTTCGTGTTCGAGTTCGAACTCGAACTTTTAAAATTGTTCGAGTTCGAATGCGATCTGAACACGGGGGTGTTCGGCTCATCACTATTAATCTCATAAGAGCAATTATTCAGTTAGGAAGGATAGGACTGAGCGATGGGGTACACTGCCATTGTGGTCAAGCTTATACAATATATCATGTTTTGTAACCAAATCCCTGTCATTTAATCCTAAATCAGTGTCAGGAGTGTGAGGTGGGTTTGCAGGTAAGAGTCCAGTATGCAGTAATACAGTGAAGGGCCAGACAGGTTCCAGGGCACAGCAGCAAAGGTTTATTAGCCAAGAAGAACAGGGGTAAGGTCAAAAGCAACACTGGCGACAAAGCTGAATATTGGAGGCACAAGTCAGTGTCTGGTCTTTCTAATGGTACCAAACATGACCATGTAAATTGTGATGTAGAAAAAAAAAAAAAAAAACATAAAAGAATGGTTTTATTTTTTGTTCCTAAGCAATGGCATTGTCCATTTGCCACATGTAAAATGAGCAATACTACTGCCATTACCTATCTTCTCATTTTCCACGCGGGGAGCAAGTTTTACACATACAGGGTTGTTCAAAGAGATCCAAATTGTGGCCAAAAGGTAACCGAACAGTGAAATTCAGCGTACGGTTACCTTTCCTGGCCATTAGGCTATTCCGAGAGTAAGCAGTTCGCCAAATGTTGGCGAATTGCCTGCACATACGGTGCCTGTTCGTTGCCTGTTTCGAGGGCAGTGAAATCCCCATAGAGAAGCAATGCTTCATCTATTCAGAGAACAAAAACCAGCAGTGAAAAGTTGCCGAATTGCCCTGCTGTTTGGTGGTTTCATGTGGCAGATTTATTCAGGCGAATCCCATAGGCTTTAATGGTAAAAATATTCCCGTTTTAATCCAATATCTAATAAACCGTTGATTATAATATTCTGCAGTAAAAAGTCTCTTTATTTATAGATTGTTTAGGATATTTTAGGCCTTTTTTTTCTTTTAATCGTTTATTATTTTTTCTGTAACAGCCCTTTTTATTATCATTCATTGGATCTTATATTTAAATTTCAGACATTTTCGTTCAGTCGTTTCTTTGCAAACAGCATTTCACTTTTCAAACATTCAAGCGTACTGTTTTTTTTTTCCACTCCATTCGTCTGCGGTGTCGGGTTTTTCCGGTGGCTGCTCTGCGCTGTGATCGGTGGCTGCTCGGGTCCGGCGTGTTCGGCGGGGTTAATCCAGATGTATTTGCGGGTTTCGGTGTGCATTTGCTGGGTTTTGCAGTGAGTCTTCATTGGGTTTGCGGTGGCTTTTCCCTGCACTACGACGGCCCTGTGGTGCTTGCAGAATACACCGCAGGGTCGCTGAAATGGGATCGCCAAATGTCACCGAACGTGCGGTGACTTTTCGATTCTCTTTGAATAACCCTGATGGTCATGTTATTCATAGAACACAATGCAGCAAAACATAAGTGAAAATGTTAGTTTTTTTCAGTTTTAGTTAAAATTGTGTGTTTTCTCAGAAATGGGAACCTGTTACTGTATTTTTCTAACTTTTTTAACAAGAGAGCCCCATAGAATATATAACCACTAAGGTTTGGATGATAAAATGTGAAAAAAAATATTTTACAAATTATTGAATTCTGAATGGAAATTTTACATTTTTTGTTATGGTATTCTGACGGGACATAACACACATACATTATATATATAACAGCAGGAAGGCTGCACTCATCCTAAACTAGCAACAACAGCGGGTGCATCGAAGACATTTAATACAAAATACCAGGAAAGAGCACTCCATATCAATGACCACCTTCTTCCATCATATATACTGTATATACTAATGATATATTATGAATCTGCCGAATATGCTGAATATAAGGATATATAATTTACCTGGGTCCTACAATATGATGAGCACAAAATGTTCAAAATGGGTTCAGCAGCAAAGGGGGTTATAGTGGAATGCTCTGAATTTTGTGTTTTTATGAAATATCAGACATGGCAAGTCACCTATCCAACTTATTTTTTTTCTGCTTCTCACATGTCTTCGGGTTTATCCCTTGCTGTAGTGCAGGTGACAGAGGTCTTCTATCTCCTCCAGACTTCCATAGTAATTGTTATCTGTAGTTTACTCTATTTTTCTATTATTTTTTTTGCTCGTGCTTGCTTTCCCTTGCCTAATGAAAACAATGTGGTTCTATGAACAATTCGGGACAATTAGCTAATTAGGCACAGATGTGATCACATCTGCCGGGCTCGATGTGCTAAACGTTCTGAGATTTGATTTGATATTTTTATTTTTTTACGGCAACGCTGTTAACCCATTGCCCACCGAAGCAGTGTATTATACAATTCTACTCAAAAAGTTCCATGTCTGTTCCGTGGTTTCGATCCAGGATCGGAGGGATGTATAGGGCTGTAGGGATACTGTGGGATCATGACCAATCACACAAAGTTTGAAGCTCCATTCACTGCAGTCGCCGCTCATCATGCAGGAGTGCAGTGACCTATCAGGAGCATTAACCAACATTTCCACACATAATTAGCCAAGCTGATGCTGAAAAGTACAACAGCCTGCACTTGTCGGCACTACTTTGCATGTTGGGAATCACACCCCAGGATTCATCCTAGCTTGTCTGTGCACTAAACTGACAGGACTAGGGTTTAAACTCACCTTTAGCCACTCTCCACTGTCTCTTGTATAAACAATAATCTAGCTGTAATGCTTTAGAGATTTGATACAGTGTTATGATTCCTACAGGAAAGACCTCATTTTCAAGCAGAAGTTTTTAATCATTTTTCTGGTAGTGATAAACAATATACGTATACATATTTTAATTTCACACATACAGGATAATTCAAAGAGAATCGAAAAGTCACCGCACGTTCGGTGACTTTTCGTTCTCTTCAGTTCAGTTCGTTTTGCTGATCCCAATTCGGCGACCCTGCTGTGTATTCAGCAAGCACCACAGGGTCCCCGAATTGCAGGGAAAGGCCGCCGCAAATCCGACAAAAACTCACCGCAAAACCCGGCGAATGCACACCGAAAACCCGCAAAAACATCTGGATTAACCCGCCGAAAACGCCGGAAAAACCTGAGCAGGAGCCGATCACACGCAGCGAAGCCGCTGGAAAAACCCAACACCGCAGACGAATGGAGTGAATAAATTAAAGAAACAGTTTGCTTGAATGTTTGAAAAGTGAAATGCTGTTTGCAAAGAAACTACTGAGCGAAAATGTCTGAAATTTACATATGAGGTCCAGGGAATGATAATAAAAAGGGCTGTTACAGGAAATATAAGTAAACTTAAAAAAATAAAAAATCGGATTTTTTTTAAAAAAAAAATCAAGAAAAATGCTTAAAATATCCTACAAAATCTATAAATAAAGAGACTCTTTACTACAGAATTTTATCGTGAATGGTTTATTAGATATTGAATTAAAATGGGAATATTTTTAACATTGAAGCCCATGGGATTCTCCTGAATAAACCTGCCGAATGAAACCACCGAACAGCAGGGCATTTTGGGAACCTTTCACTGCTGGTTTGTGTTCTCTGAATAGCTGAAGCAGTGCTTTTTTATGGGGATTTCACTGCCCTCGATCAGGCACCGAACAGGCACTGTATGTGCAGGCAATTCGCCAGGATTTGGCGAATTGCCTGCTCTCTGAATAGCCGAATGGCCAGGAAAGGTAACAGAACGCTGATTTTCAGCGTTCGGTTACCTTTCTCCAGCCATTCGGATCTTTTTGAATTACCCTGATAGTGTACTTATGATCACATTATAATATCCCTGAGGAAAGCACAGGACATATGCGTTATTTCGTCTTGCCACCTGCAACCTCTCAGTTGGAAAGATCGGCTTTGACAATTATTCCTTAGCTCACAGGTATTTTTTTTCTCACGACAAAAGAAAGAGCTCTGAGAATCTACTTCTTAGAAAGAAAATCCAGTAAGCAGATCACCTACATGCTCCGGAAAACCACTTATTCTGATTTTCATACTATGAGCAAGTACAGTGAGAGAGCTCCTAATTCTGAAAAGATCAGACTTTTATAATTATTTCTGTGTCCTTTGAGTTACAATTTGAAACGTTCTTAGGTGGGAAAATTCAACACTAATTACACGTTTCAACAACCTGCCTTATGCGTAACTGACAGTTTGTCATCTAAATTTTAATATATTTGTGCCGTAGACAATTAGTTTAATATGGTTTAGTTCTCATACGTACAAATCACGAGTTATAAGACTCATCGAGGCGCAATCACTGCTCTGGAAGATAGCCGAATGGGTTGAATAACATTCATTTCCTAATGATAATACCTCTTCTGCAAGAACTTACAGGGTTATTCAAAGAGAATCAAAATGTCACTGCACGTTTGGTGACTTTTTGTTCTCTTAAATTCGGTGCGATTTGGCGATCCCTTTTCGGCGACCCTGCGGTGTATTCAGCAAGCACCACAGGGCCGTTGTAGTGCAGGGAAAAGCCGCCACAAACCCGCCGAACACTCACCACAAAACCCGGCGAACGCACACCGAAACCTGCAAAAACATCTGGATTAACCCCGCCAAAAACCTGAGTAGCCGCCGATCACAGCGCAGAGCAGCCGCCGGAAAAAGTCGACACTGCAGACGAATGGAGTGAAAAAGAAAAAGTACACTTGAATGTTTGAAAAGTGAAACGCTGTTTGCAAAGAAACTACAGAATGAAAATATCAGAAATTTACATACAGTCAGGTCCAGAAATATTGGGACATCGACACAATTCTAACATCTTTGGCTCTTTACACCAACACAATGGAGTTGGAATGAAACAAACACAATGTGCTTAACTGCAGACTGTCAGCTTTAATTTGAGGGTATGTACATCCAACTCAGCTGAACGGTGTAGGACTTACAGCAGTTTGCAGATGTGCCTCCCACTTGTTAAGGGACCAAAAGTAATGGGACAATTGGCTTCTCAGCTGTTCCATGGCCAGGTGTGTGATATTCCCTCATTACCCCAATTACAATGTGCAGATAAAAGGCCCAGAGTTCATTTCAAGTGTGCTATTTGCCTTTGGAATCTGTTGCTGTCAGCTCTCAAGATGAGATCCAAAGAGCCTTCACTATCAGTGAAGCAAGCCATCATTAGGCTGAAGAAACAAAACAAACCCATCAGAGAGATAGCAAGAACATTAGGCGTGGCCAAAACAACTGTTTGGAACATTCTCAAAAAGAAGGAACGCACCGGTGAGCTCAGCAACACCACAAGACCTGGGAGACCACGGAAAACAACTGTGGTGGATGAATGAAGAATTCTTTCCCTGGTGAAGGAAACACCCTTCACAACAGTTGGCCAGATCAAGAACACTCTCCAGGAGGTAGGTGTATGTGTGTCAAAAATCAAGACAAGACTTCACCAGAGTAAATAGAGGGTTCACCACAAGATGTAAACCATTGGTGAGCCTCAAAAACAGGAAGGCCAGATTAGAGTTTGCCAAACAACACCTAACAAAGCCTTCACAGTTCTGGAACAAGATCCTATGGACAGATGAGACCAAGATCAACTTGTACCAGAGTGATGGGAAGAGAAGAGTATGGAGAAGGAAAGGAACTGCTCATGATCCTAAGCATACCACCTCATCAGTGAAGCATGGTGGTGGTAGTGTCATGGCGTGGGCATGTATGACTGTCAATGGAACTGTTTCTCTTGTATTTATGGATGATGTGACTGCTGACAAAAGCAGCAGGATGAATTCTGAAGTGTTTCGGGCAATATTATCTGCTCACATTCAGCCAAATGCTGCAGAACTCATTGGACGGCGCTTCACAGTGCAGATGGACAATGACTTAAAGCATACTGCAAATGCAACCAAAGAATTTTTGAAGGGACAGAAGTGGAATGTTATGCAATGGCCAAGTCAATCACCTGACCTGAATCCCATTGAGCATGCATTTCACTTGCTGAAGACAAAACTGAAGGGAAAATGCCCCAAGAACAAGCAGGAACTGAAGACAGTTGCAGTAGAGGCCTGGCAGAGCATCACCAGGGATGAAACCCAGTGTCTGGTGATGTCTATGCGTTCCAGACTTCAGGCTGTGATTGACTGCAAAGGATTTGCAACCAAGTATTAAGAAGGGAAAGTTTGATTTATGATTATTATTCTGTCCTATTACTTTTGGTCCCTTAACAAGTGGGAGGCACATCTGCAAACTGCTGTAAGTCCTACACCGTTCACCTGAGTTGGATGTACATACCCTCAAATTAAAGCTGACAGTCTGCAGTTAAAGCACATTGTGTTTGTTTCATTCTAACTCCATTGTGGTGGTGTATAGAGCCAAAGATGTTAGAATGGTGTCGATGTCCCAATATTTCTGGACCTGACTGTATAAGATCCAATGAATGATAATAAAAAGGACTGTCACAGGAAAAGGAAAAAACGATTAAAAAAAAAATGGAAAAAAACTTTTCGCAAAAAAATCCCGAAAAATGCCTAAAAGATCCTAAAAAATCTATAAACAAAGAGACTTTTTACTGCATAATATTATAATAAACGGTTTATTAGATATTGAATTAAAACGGAAATATTTTTAACATTGACGCCTATGGGATTCTCCTGAATAAACCTGTCGCATGAAACCACCGAACAGCAGGGCAATTCGGCAACTTTTCCCTGCTGTTTGATGTCTCTGAATATACAAAGCATTGCTTCTCTATGGGGATTTCACTTCCCTCGAACAGGGATCGAACAGGCACCGTATGTGCAGGTAATTCACCAGGATTTAGCGAACTGCCTGCTCACTGAATAGCCATTAAAGGTAACCGTACGCTGAATTTCACTGTTCGGGTACCTTTCGGCCACAATACGGATCTCTTTGAATAACCCTGATAGTAATGAGGTAACTTTCCCACAACTCCCCATTGGGTGCTGGCGAATGGCTCCAATATAGCTCTGTATCCAAGGGGTGCTGGACAAAATCCCTACAGCCAGGTTCCCTAATGCCACCATCCTGACGGCCAACTTCCACACATACCAAGTTCCCTACACGGCCAATTTCCCTACACAGCTAACTTCTAGACATCCATAATCCCAGCGGCTAACCCTAATACTAACACCCTAATCCTAGGTTTAAGGGGGTTAGGGTTAGGACTAGGGTTAGGGGGTTAGTGTTGTGGCTAGGTTTAGGGGGGTTAGGGCACGGTTTAGTGGGTTAGGGCTACATTTAGGGGGGTTAGGGCTAGGTGTTAGGGCTAGATTTAGAGGGGTTAGGGTTAGGGCTAGGTTTAGGGGGTTAGGGTTAGGGCTAGGTTTAGGCGGTTAGGGTTAGATTTAGGGGGCTTAGGGCTAGGTTTGGGGGGTTAGGGCTAGTTTTAGTGGGGTTCGGGCTAGGTTTAGGGGGTTAGGGCTAGGTTTAAGGGGGTTAGGGCTAGGTTTAGGGGGTTATGGTTAGGGTTAGGTTTAGTGGGGTTAGGGAGTAGGGTTAGTGTTAGCCTCTGGGATTTTGGGTGTCTGGAAGTTGGCCGTCACGGAGTTGTCTGTGTAAGGAAGTTGGCATTAGGGAACCTGGTTGTAGGGATTTCGACCCAAACCCGTATCCAAGTAATGAAAACAATGGACCACAGACCCTCTACAAAAAGGATGGCAAACCCAGACCCCCAGATGGTTATGGTCTACAATAACCACAAATGTTTCTGTGCCATAGAAGGCCAGAGAATCATGGGAATTGTAGTTCAGCAACATCTGAGGGGGGACAAAGCTTGACACCCCTTGTGACGAAACAGCCGCCCCAATGTTTATTTGCAGTTATTTTCTTTACAATTTATTGTCTCTGTATATAGGGTAGAGTATTGTTTCTGTGTACCTTCTCTCTGTATAGTGTACATCTCTGTATTAGCTGTTCTCTGTCTTTATATTGTACTCCTCTGTGGCTACCCCCCTCTCTGTAAATTGTATACTCCCTGCTGTTAGAGGATCCCCTTAAAATGAGAATGCATGTGTAAACAATCCATTGTGCTGGATGGCTCTTTCTATTGTTTTCTGACTGGAAACTCTTGATCTTATCTGTAATGTATTCTTTAAGGGAGGGGGTTGTGTCTCAACTGTTAACTGTGTGTATTTGAAATAAAGAAGCATTCTCCATTTGTATTTTGAACCAGCAACAACTCCTCATACAGTTTACGTGTTGTCTATTCTGTGTGTTTGTACGAATATATCCTGTGTTCAGGGGAAAGGGGTGTCTGGGGTGCCAGGATCTGTAACACCCCTGCTCTACATAGTTGTGTGGCAGTAAATGTATTTCTTCGAATAGAAAGATGCTATGATGAAGCCACAGGTCAGTAACAGTCACTAAGAAGGGGCCATGTCAACCGTGAGCTGAGCGAGCCGTTCCCCATTTGTGGCTCGCCGTTAACGGGTCTATTTTGGCCAAGCCACTGTAACATCAGTTCGAGACAGAATATTTTTTTCCTGATCTGAAATGGTGCTTTATTCCATCATGGTATCGTCTACTGGATTCCATAGGACTTTCATGAAGCCCAGCGCATCTCTGCAGGAGCTCTGTGTGAGCTTGCCTGAGCAGGGAACCCACAGGAGCCACAGAAAAACTTTGAGAACTAGTTGTTCCCAGTCTTTCGCTACTCCTGGCTAGAGGAAGAGGCGGATCATGACGTTCTCTGCACTGCAGGGTCTGAGGGATATTTTGATTCCTTTAGATTCTAGTGTTACTATTACCTCCATGAAGCGTACTGTGCCGTCCCCATGGCATTTGGGCTATGAAGCCACAGGGCAGCATAACCTGCCCCACTGGTTTCATTGGATCTCTGTGCTCGCGCCCACCAGTTAGCCTACACCATTGGCTGCCGTAGGACAGCCTGAACTCAGGCCATTCCCCTGCAGCCAATGACACGCGCCACACGTCAGTTGTGAAGACCACGTCTCTGGGTACAACCTTCCAGTAGGAAAGGGTTTAATTGATTTTGCTTTTGTAGAAATCACTTAACACCAGCTTTTGAAAGTCAGTGTATATCTTTTTTTATGATTTTTAAATAGCAGTTACAGTTGCAAGTACTTATACAGCGCCATCAGATTCCATAGTGGTTTACAATGGTGAAGCATAAACAGGAGATGTACATGATACAAGAATAAAGGCAATCCTGCCCGTAGGATAACAGCCAGGTAATACAGCACTTCAAACAAAGGGCAGTATTACAATGTTGGTGCTAACTTAACCAGAGCTGTTGTAAACTTAAAACCTCCATAGGCTATAATGGCTCTGGTAAGTTTACAACAGCTCTGGTTAAGTTAGCACCAACTATGTAATATGACCCAAAGTTTTCAGGCAGACATCCCAAGAGCTTACAATCTAAGGGACAGAGGTAGCTGAAACAAATGGGAACAGAGGGAAGGTGAAACTGGTGGCCAGAAGAATATCGTAGGGATTGCATGGGAAGGACCAGAAGTTTGGGCTTAGTAAGACAGCTGGAAAGAAGAGCTGAAATTATGGACTGGCCCTGGGTGGGAGGGTGGATGGGGAGGGTGGAGAGGGACAGCAGAGGGAGAGAGAGAGAGATGGAGGTCAGTCTGTGAGCGTATGCTGTGGAAAGACAATGAGGTTGGTGAAAATGCCCTGATAACTAACCATTTGCGACGTGTGGGGGTGGGGGAGGGGGAGGAAGAAACCGAGTTTTTCTAGGAGAAATGGAGGGAGTCTTAAAATATGACTAGTAATAAATGCAGACAAAAACTACAATTGCAAGAATATGGCAGCCTGGAATATAGTGTTGGATGGCACATTGAATCCTGGATATCTTGAAGCAGGTTTCAGGGAGCAGAGGGAGAGAGAGATGGAGGTCGGTCTGTGAGAGAAATACCAGCTTGAAAGGAGATGATTGATCTACATTGGAATAGCTTGTACTTATCCTGATAGATGCAAATGAATGGCTCCAATACAAAGTATAGGAGCCATTAATTTACAATAACTAGATGAAACGTCACTGGGAGTTGTTAAGCTATCGTCCAGAACTGATCTGTCATTCGGCTCCAGCCGACAACTTTACAGGCCATTTGTGATCTGGCACAAGTTTTCTTTGTTAGCAGGTTGCAGAGCTCATTCTTGAACACATCAGACAATGACCCATGTGAAACATTTACCGCGGTTTTTTCATAATAATGAGATTTAAGTTACATTTCTTGCCAGAATCCATTCTAAGGTGACACTACTCTTTTTTATTTATTAAAAAAGTATATGACAGCAGTGACATTACAGGATATCTCAAGCATCTAATTGAGCTTGGGAAGCCTTCTAAGTGAAGTCTTCAAAGTGAGCACTTAGAGATCTTCTGGAGATACTCTGGAGGTAGTCTGAGGTTAGACAGGAGGTAGAAAACCTACAAATAGGTAAAATTTGTTGGTTTAAATCCATTCTTTTATAATGGCAGGCTTGGTCCAGTGTAAGAGCTGTCATGCATTTGTTTTTAGATCCAATTTTTGGAGGTTTGGAGTATGCCTGATATGTAGGCAGCTCTCTTTATTGCAGCAGGAAATTGCCTGTTTGAAGTCTGAGATTTGTAAATTATCTGTTACACAAACTCAGGCTATAGCTATGACTGTTACAAAGCCACTGCCACAGAGGCCTCCTAGGAGTGGCAGATGGACTACTGTAGGATCTGGTAGACTTAGAGTTGTGGATATTAGGCATGTCCCACAGTCTGTGGCTCTTCTTAATTCTTTCGAGGCACTTTCAGAGTGTAGTGGTGAGACGGAAGTAGGCTCAGACACCATAGTTGAGGAACCACCATCCACTATGCCTAAGGTATGCAGGACTGCAACCAAGAACAATAAGGAAAAGGTGGGACATGATAGAAGGCAATTGTTGCTGGGTGATTCTATCATAAGAGGTGTTGAGCTGGAGAGTAGTGGTTTGGTGAGATGTCTTCCTGGGGCTACTGCTCGTAGAGACAAGAGACGTATTCTCAATATTGTCAAACAAGCAAAGCAGCAAGGGGAAGTGGATGTTCTAGTCCATCTAGGGACAAATGACTTGGCTAGCAATGAGGTTTCTGAGATTAAGGAAGAGTTTTGTGTTCTTGGAGGTGAAATACAGCAGATTGCGTCCACTGTGTCATTCTCTGAAGTTTTGCCTGTGCATAACATTCAGGATAGGCAGATGCGCAATAGGGAATTTAATTTGTGTCTTCGGGAATGGTGTCGAGAGCAAGGATTTGGCTTTGTGTCCCATGATAGCTCTAATTGGAGCAGAAAGGAACTGTATAAAAAAGATGGTTTGCATCTTACTCATAGAGGAATATATGTTCTCAGTGAGAAGTTCAAAGGTTTCGCAAAGAAATATTTAAACTAGGAGGGGGGACAAAAGGGTAAAAAACAATCTGCCTGATTGTCCCCCAAAACTAAATTGGAGGGTGCAAGCAACATGCGGGGAAAAAAATGACAAGCTCAGAGTCGTGTCTATAAATGCTCGCAGTTTAGTCAATAAAATCAATGAACTGGAGGCAATGATGGCAGCTGAAAAAGTAGATTTAGTTGCGGTTACTGAGACATGGTTCAGTGAGAAAAATAACTGGAACATAACAATACCGGGGTACTCTTTATATAGAAAAGACAGAGAAGGTAGGAAAGGAGGAGGAGTGGCCCTGTATGTGAAAAACAACATAAAAACGAACCAAATAAAAGTGAGCGAGGTGAACATAGAGTCAGTTTGGGTTACGCTAACATTTGGCAATCATACAGTAGCTCGTGTAGGTGTGATCTATAGACCCCCTGGACAAGTAGAAGAGCTAGATAATCTGCTGCTTGAGGAAATAGCCAAAATGGCAATGAAGGGGGAAGTTATTTCATGGGGGACTTTAATCTTCCTGATGTGAACTGGAAAACCAAAACAGCTGGGTGCACCAGGAGTACAAATATTCTAAACTCCCTACTGGGATTATCTCTAACACAAGTAGTTGAGGAGCCGACCCGTAAAGAGGCCATTTTGGATTTAATACTCACAAATGGAGGTTTGGTATCGGACGTTGTTGTAGGTGAAAATTTGGGATCTAGTGATCACCAGTCAGTATGGTTTAATATAAGAACAGGGATGGAGCCGCACCACACAAAAACAAAAGTTTTAGACTTTAAAAAAACAGATTTTTCTAAAATGAGACTTTGTGTGAAGGAGTCATTATCAGACTGGAGGAGTTTAAAGGAGTCCAGGAGAAATGGGATTATTTAAAGGAAGCATTATTGAAGGCCACAGGCAATTGCATTCGACTTGTTAGCAAAAACAAAAAAGGGAAGAAACCACTGTGGGTACTCTGCAGAAGTGGCCAAAATAGTGAAGAACAAAAAGACAGCATTCAATAATTATAAAACAACTCAGAGTGAAGAAGATAGGCAAACCTATAAGATTAGGCAGAAAGAGGCAAAGCAATTTATAAGAGCTTCCAAAGCACACGCAGAAGAGAAAATAGCTCAGTCAGTAAAAAATGGGGACAAAACATTTTTTAGATACATAAACGAGAAAAGTAAAACAAGGATTAGTTAGATTAAAAACAAAGGAAGGAAGGTATGTAGAAGAGGATAAAAGTCTCGCTGACTGCCTCAATGAATATTTTTGTTCAGTCTTTGCAGAAGAAAAGGAAGGAAAGGGACCTCAGTTAGGAGGAAACACTAACGAGACAATTACATATCAGTTTACAGAGGAGGAGGTTCTACAGCAGCTGTCTAAAGTAAAGACAAATAAGTCAATGGGGCCTGATGGGATCCACCCTAAATTATTAAAAGAGCTCAGTGATGTAATAGCAAAACCGTTAACAGATTTATTTAACCAATCCTTGCTAACGGGAGTCGTCCCAGATGACTGGAAATTAGCAAATGTTGTGCCCATTCACAAGAAGGGTAGTAGGGAGGAATCTGGGAACTATAGGCCAGTTAGTCTTATGTCAGTAGTGGGGAAATTAATGGGAACCATGTTAAAGGAAAGGATTGTTGAACATCTAAAAACACATAGATTACAGGATCAGAAACAACATGGGTTTACCTCAGGGAGATCATGCCAAACTAATCTTATTGATTTTTTTGATTGGGTAACAAAAATAATAGACACAGGTGGTGCAGTAGACATTGCTTATTTAGATTTCAGTAAGGCTTTTGATACTGTTCCGCATAGAAGGCTGATCAATAAATTGCAATCTTTGAGCTTGGATTCCAATATTGTTGAATGGATTAGGCAGTGGCTGAGTGCAGGCAACAGAGGGTTGTGGTAAATGGAGTTTATTCGGCGCAAGGTCTTGTTACCAGTGGGGTACCTCAGGCGTCAGTACTTGGACCCATTCTATTTAATATTTTTATTAGTGATATTGCAGAAGGTATTAATCGAAAAGTATGTCTTTTTGCTGATGACACAAAGATTTGCAACAGGGTTGACGTTCCTGGAGGGATCAGCCAAATGACAAATGATTTAGGTAAACTAAAAAAATGGTCGGAGCTGTGGCAATTGAGTTTTAACGTGGATAAGTGCAAGATAATGCACCTGGGACGTAAAAACCCAAGGGCTGAATATAGAATATTTGATACAGTCCTAACCTCAACATCTGAGGAAAGGGATTTAGGGGTTATTATTTCAGAGGCTCTAAAGGTAAGTAGTCAATGTAATAGAGCAGCAGGAAATGCTAGCAGAATGCTTGGTTGTGTAGGGAGAGGTATTAGCAGTAGGAAAAGGGAAGTGCTCATGCCACTGTACAGAGCACTGGTGAGACCTCACTTGGAGTACTGTGTGCAGTACTGGAGACCGTATCTCCAGAAGGATATAGACATCTTAGAGAGAGTTCAGAGAAGGGCTACTAAAATGGTGTATGGCTTGAAGGAGAAAAGTTACCAGGAAAGGCTTAATGATCTTAACATGTACAGCTTGGAAAAAAGACGAGACAGAGGAGATATGATAGAAACATTTAAACACGTAAAGGGAATCCACAAGGTAGAGGAAGGGAGTATATTTAAAAGGAAACAAAATAGCAAAACAAGAGGACATAGTCTTAGATTAGAGGGGCAAAGGTTTAAAAGTAACATCAGAAAGCATTATTTTACTGAGAGGGTGGTGGATACATGGAACAGTCTTCCAGTTGAAGTGGTAGAGGCTAAAACAGTAATTGAATTTAAGCAAGCATGGGATAGGCATAAGGCTATCCCAAACAAAAGATAAATCCAGGTAAAGTATCCATGTAATTGGGCAGACTAGATGGGCCCAAAGGTTCTTATCTGACGACATTTTTCTATGTTTCTATGATTCTTGACATTTTCTCAGTGTCTTTTTATCAGCCATATTTTAAATGGCTTCTCCCTTCTAGAACACTTTTTCAGCATTCGTCAGAGTCCTCTCAAGATATACCTTTTACATGGATAAATGGTTTTATGATGGCTCTTAGTTTGTTCTTAACTGCTCATAAACGCAATGTTGGAGAGATTATAATGCCATGTCTATCCAGGGACAATCTGGAGAAAAATGTATTAAGTTGAGTTTGTGTTGACTCATCAAGAGACAACCTGTAAAAAACCCTTGAAGGCTACTTGGCTGCTAAATGAGCACTTTAGGTGGTTAAGAAGAGTAAATATGAACCTTAATATCCTCTTTGCCTGAAGTATCTAATAAAGAGCAGAACTGTTGGCAAATTTACTCTGAGAAAACAGGGCAGAATCATGTGAGCCGGTGTTCATCCTTAATTAAAAAAACATTCCTGCATAGATAAACACTCCTCAAAAACACACAACTATCACACGTATAGTTTTATTCCAATCACTTAGGTCTCTTAGTTTGGGATACAGTGAGGAGAACTGACAGCACTCTTGGCCATCAGCCAAACATAGCCTCCAGCCCCTCGCACACATATAATTTATTCGATATTTAATATTCACTTAACAAGGAATTGTGGAAACCTGCCAAACACACTGTTGGTTTTAGACCAAATTATTCTAGGTGAGGAAGTAGCTAAAATTGAGTTTTAGCTTTTTAAGTCATAATTTTGGTGTAAAATGTGACATCGCTGTCCCAGTTCCACTCAAGTTTTAGTTTTGCAAATTAACCATTTTGTGTTTACATGTATATTAAGCAAGGGTATACTCAGTATAAAAGTAAAAGGCATGTGCTTATTTGTGGGTATTTACAAAGGGTTGGCTGTCCTAAAATTAGATTTTATCCCTGAGAGGGTTCGACCACTTTATGAACCAGCACGGCAAAACCACTATTTAGTTTGATTGCCTGCTGAATGGGGAAATGTGGGTTTGTCGCTAGAGGGTGAGAAAAAAGCCATGTCTGGAATTCTGCGTGAGATAGCTAAGTAATTCACACAATGACTACCTGTATGATTCCAAAAGAAAAATGCAGTGAAATTAGCCTTTACCCATTAAAAAACTCGACGTAAATACAGCATCCAATAAATCAAAAGTCATAGTATAAATGCCACTTGACGGATTTATTTATTTATTTATTTATAAAGGATTTTACCAGGAAGGATATATTGAGATTTCTCTCGTTTTCAAGTATGTCCTGGGTTCAAGAACATTGAAGTGTTACAGTTACAGAAATACGGATGCAGGTTAAGTGTTTTAAAGTAACTGCGGGTCTTACCGTATGTACATTGCTCATTCACTGTAAAATTCTGAATGATGTCTAAAGGTAAGATAGGGGATGGGGGGGTGGCCAGCCACGTTAGGGAGCAGACGTGTTTCAGAGGAGCTCCGCTCGATTTCGCTGATAACGGGGATTTCTTAGCAGATTTCCCCACGAATTACCCTTTTTTGTATTCCCTGCAAGGCTGGCCGTCAGGTGGAGTACTCTGGAGCCCATTTTGGTCCCCCCTCCGGAGCCTAGCAGAGAGTAGGGTCTCCGTTTCCTGTCGGATCTAAGCTGCGTTCGGCCATATTAAGGCCTACTTTTCGGCTCCTACTCAGCCAGCTCCTCGTTCCTGACCTTCCCTTGTGGAGGCCCCATGCCTGGCGCCTAGGTGACCGACAGCTGCGAGGATGGAGTGCCCCAATTTTCTGGCCGCTGCGGTTGTCCCTATTGCTGAGACAGCAGGAAAGGGCACAGACTGGCAGCTTCTGGCTTCTCCTCCCCCTGCCAAGGGCCTGGAGTCCATATTGGAGGACCTTGAGGCCTGCCTGGAGCTGCTGTTGGTGGACAAGGGGCACCCACCCACTCACGCGAGGTACCTGGCGCCGACTGATGGCCGTGATGAGGGTCGACTGGGAGATGGAGGCTCTGGCTGGAGCTGAGTTGGGGAATGCCTCACCTGCTGGCCATGTGGATGGCATCTCCGATGTGGAGGTTGGTGAGCCGCGGAGTGATGGGCTTTGTGGTCTGGATCCTGTGCCGGGCATGGATCCTCTACTTTCAGGGGTGGCCCCTGAGCCGTGCAGTGGAACCAAGAGGCTTATTGACAGAAGCTCTGCTCACGATATCCGTACAGTAAAACTTGCACGTTTACATTAGAACCCATAATTTGCCATGTGTCTACTATAAAACCTACTGCTGAACAGTAAACCTGCAATGTGTCTACTTTAAAATAAGAAATTTTGCCGTATTGTAAAATTCACTTTTTTACTTAAATAAGTGACTCGCAACATCAATACTGTAATCCTTTTTACTTTAAATACAATTCTATTATTACGGTCAAGTTAGATAGGACCTGTCAACGATGGGGTACATTGGCGACTGTGACAGGCTTACGCAAACTATGATCATACTTTGCAAACTGAATCCCCATCATTTTACCTCAGTCAGGTTTTTTGAACTTTTGAAATGTGTATTTTTTGTTGCAGAAAATGGTGGATAAAGGTGGTCATTGATATGGAGTGCTCTTTTTTTGGTGTTTTGTATTTAATGTCTGAGATGCATCCGCTTATGTTGCAAGTTTAGGTGGAGTGCAACCCCCCTGCAGTTTATTTCAATTATATTATTAGACGCGCTTCTGTCTTTTTATCTACTTCCCTGCGAAGGACGCGCTCAGCTTGCGGAAGATGCGCTGAGGGCGTCCTCACTTCGCAGGGGAGATTGGCTGGAATTTCAGCTGATCGCTGTGGTCTCCCAGTGTGGGCTGACTAGGGATGAGCCGAACACTCCCCGAGTTCGGTTGAGCCCGAACCCAAACTTCCCATTTGTTCGGGACCGAACCCGAACCCCATGCAAGTCAATGGGGCTGAAAATTCGGTTTTTTAGAGTGCCCTCCAAGAGGGCATATATGCTACATATTTGCCATAAAAGATGTATGGGGGTCCGGGTAGTGCCCTGGGGGACAGGAAACAAGGACAAAAAGTTAAAAAAACTTTTTAAAGGGACAGTGAGTTTTCCATGAAATAAGGGTTAAAAATAAAAACCAAAAATTCCTTCAAATATCGTGCCTAGGAGGTCCCCATAACCTGCCCGTGAAGTGGCGGATTTCTAGGATGTATAGAAACACTTAAAAACAAAAAAAATGACGTTTCATATGACGGTAAATGCTTTTCCTTTAATCTATCCATAAACAACTGCTTGGGGCGGCAGCCCGTATGAAAAGACATTTTAGGACGCGCAGAAAAAGTTTAGTGATTTTTTTGGCTAAATTATTGTGAAACTTATGCAGGCTTTGGATGAAAGTAACAATAGGTGCTTTAAAATTTTGCTTTTAGCATCGGCAACAGTGCCGTCACACCGTAACCCCTCTGAGGATATGAATCTGATACAGGCGTCAGTGGCAGTGCACCCAGATATTGTGCCTTTAGTGCCAGGCATGCAAGTACTATCATACAGTAACCCCTCTGTGGTATTGTGGAAGAATGCAGGGGTGGACCATGCGGTCCTATATTAAAAAGATATGAATCTGGGAATGGGCGTCAGGGCACCCAGATATTGTGCCTTTAATGCCAGGCCAGCAAGTATCATCATACAGTAACCCCTCTGTGTTATTGTGGAAGAGTGCAGGGGTGAACCTTGCGGTCCTATATTAAAAAGATATGCATCTGGTTAAGGCGTCAGTGCACCCAGATATTCTGCCTTTGGTGCAAGACTGCCAGGCCAGCAAGTATCATCATACAGTAAGGCTGGGGTCAGACGAACGCAGTGTTAACGTCCGTGTTGCCCGCACATAAGTACGTCCGTGATAGCATACAATTGTGTTAAATGGAGCCCCACACACGAAGTACGTCCGCACAGAAGTGCGGGGGCTGACGGACGCTGCAAACGGACGCAGGTTAGGCAAGAACGTAATACTGCTAGAACGGATGTGCAGAGTGCGCCACGTCCACAACGTCCGCATAGCTTTGTGTGTGAGTGATGCAACAAGGTCAGACGGACTGCATTTATACGTCCAGCATTTTTGACGGACAGAATGTTCTTTCATTGTAATTTATTTTCCCTGCTACATCAGTCAAAAAATACGTCAGTGAAAAAAACGGACTGTGTGGCCACTACCTTGTCGTCAGTCAGTAAGTACGTCCGTACTGCACGGACGCACAGTCCGTAGAAAATGCGCTCATCTGACCCTAGCCTAACCCCTCTGTGGTATTGTGGAAGAGTGCAGGGGTGGACCATGTGGTCCTATATTGAAAGGTTTTTGATCTGGTAATGGGCGTCAGTGCACCCAGATATTGTGCCTTTAATGCCAGGCCAGCAAGTATCATCATACAGTAACACCTCTGTGGTATTGTGGAAGAGTGCAGGGGTGAACCTTGCGGTCCTATATTAAAAAGATATGCATCTGGTTAAGGCGTCAGTGCACCCATATATTCTGCCTTTGGTGCAAGACTGCCAGGGCAGCAAGTATCATCATACAGTAACCCCTCTGTGGTATGGTGGAAGAGTGCAGGGGTGGACCATGTGGTCCTATATTGAAAAGTTTTTGATCTGGTAATGGGCGTCAGTGCACCCAGATATTGTGCCTCTAATGCCAGGCCAGCAATTATCAACATACAGTAACCCCTCTGTGGTATTGTGGAAGAGTGCAGGGGTGGACTTTGCGGTCCTATATTGAATAGTTTTTGATCTGGTAATGGGCGTCAGTGCACCCAGATATTGTGCCTTTAATGCCAGGCCAGCAAGTATCATCATACAGTAACCCCTCTGTGGTATTGTGGAAGAGTGCAGGGTTGGACCCTGCGGTTCAAAAAAATAAAATGATATACACTTAAATCTGGCACAGGCGTCAGTGCAGCCAAATATTGTGCCTTTCATGGCAGCAAGTGCCTTCACACCGTAACCCTTTTGTGGTTAGGGATGAGCTGTTCGGGTTCGGACGGTTCGGAGTTCGACCCGAACTTTGGCAGTTCGAAAGTTTGCGAATTTCGAACTTTTTGGGCGTGTTCGGTTCGGGTTCGGAAAAAAAAAGAAATTTTGAAAAAGTATAGAAAATGCTTAAAAAAATACTAGAAAATCTAGAAATAAAGAGACTCTTTACTGCAGAATATTATAAGCAACGGTTTATTAGATATTGAATAAAAAACTAATGTGTACGTGGAAAGATTATCAACTCTAAATGACCTCTGTTCACAAACGGGCATAACACCAGGTGTTTTTAGTCTGGTAATCAATTTGATACATTGTATAATATACTGAGGGTGGGGTGGTGTCTGGTGTCTGCTTCTGATTGAGATTTGAGAATTAATTTCCCTAAAACATCCTAATATGCTGCATTTAACTGGTGTTTGAAAAAAATCTAAAGCAATGTTATTTTTCACCTCGGGATTAAACATTCACAGGGTTATTCAGAGAGCGGTGAAAAGCAGGAGAATAACTGGAGAAGTGAAAATTCTAGGTCAAAATAGCCAAACCAGAAAAATTCTCCCAATTATCTCACTTTCCAAATCAGCTATTTGGTCTAGATTGTTCTCTTCTCTTGCCAGTTCTCCTGGCTTTCACCTCTCTCTCAGGGTTGTTCAGAGAAAGGTATAAACCAGGAGAATGGCAGGAAAAGAGAACAATCTGGACCAAATAGCCGATTTGGAAAGTGAGATAAGGCTAGGGTCAGACTAACGCATTTTTCGCAGCGACCGTCAAAAAGTGCGTCCGAATGCATTGCCGTATTTTTTCACGGATTGCGCGAAAATGGTCATACGATGCGCATTTTTGTGTGTGATTTTTTACGGATCCAAGCCGGGAAACTTTGTGTGTCTGGACATTATGTTGGCCGGACATGAGCAGGGTCTGACATCTCCAAATCACGCACACACACCGCTAGTGGATGCAGTGCACTCTGTACGTCCGTACAAGCGGTTCTGCGTCCTCCAAAAAATGCATTCATTTTCCACTTGCGTTGCGCAGCCGGACTTTCGTGCGACCGTACTTCGTATATTGGCCGTCATTTGCTGCTAGTGTGGCCGTGATTAAGTGCGCCTAAACGCATGTTAAAAATTCGCTAGTCTGACCCTAGCCTAAATGGGAGAATTTTTCTGGTTTGGCTATTTTGACCTAGAATTTTCCATTCTCCAGTCATTCTCCTGCTCTTCACCGCTCTCTGAATAACCCTGACAGGGTTATTCAGAGAAAGGTGAAACTCAGGAGAATGACTGGAGAATGGAAAATTCTGGGTCAAAATAGCCGAACCAGAAAAATCTCCCATTTATCTCACTTTCCAAATCGGCTTTTTGGTCTAGAAGTTTCCATTCTCCTGCTTTTCACCGCCAAAAAATCTGTAAACTTTTTCTGCGTGTCCGAAAATGTCTCCTCTTTTCATACAGACTGCCGCCCCAAGCAGTTGTTTATGGATAGATTAACCCCTTCACTGCTGAGCCATTTCAGTTCTTAAAAAAAACACATTTTTCTTTTCTGTATTATTATTGTTATTATTTGTTTTCCTTACTTTAAACATGAACATGTTTGACATCATTCGAAAGGCCATGCTCTGGCCTTTCTAATGATACCAAATATGACCCTACTAGCGGAAAACAGTTGGGAGATATCTGGGTTCAAACAAACCCATATCTCTACCCCTATCTTTCCTTAGGAGTCAATGATGACGTTCCCCACATGTCCTCAGCAGTGAAAGGGTTAAAGGAAAAGCATTTACCGTCATTTGAAATGTCATTTTTTGGTTTTTACATATTTCTTTACATCCTAGAAATCCGCCACTTCACGGGCAGGTTATGGGGACCTCCTAGGCACGATATTTGAAGGAATTTTTCATTTTTATTTTTAACCCTTATTTCATGGAAAACTCACTGTCCCTTTAAAAAAGTTTTTTTTAAAACTTTTTGTCCTTATTTCCTGTCCCCCAGGGCACTACCCGGACCCCCATACACCTTTTATGGCAAATATGTAGCATATATGCCCTCTTGGAGGGCACTCTAAAAAACCCGAATTTTAAGCCCCATTGACTTGCATGGGGGTTCGGACCCGAACAAATGGGAAGTTCGGGTTCGGGCTCGAACCGAACTCGGGTATGTTCAGCTCATCCCTATTTGTGGTATTGTGGAAGAGTTCAGTGCTGGAGGTTTTGTGAATGCAGAAGAGTACATCCCCTATCTATTCCATTACTTCAGCATCAGGGGATTGATAGCTGCTGATCCAGGACTGATTCATTTTTATAAATGTCAGCCGGTCTACAGAGTCGGTGGACAGACGCACTCTTTTGTCTGTGACAAAACCTCCAGCGGCACTGAATGTCCTTTCGGAAAGCACGCTAGATGAAGGGTAACCTAGTAGCTGCATAGCATATTGGCTAAATTCTGGCCATTGATCCAATCTCAACACCCAGTAAGCCAGTGGATCATCTGCTGAAAAGGTATCCAGGTCTGCCCTTGCCCCTAGGTAGTCCTGCACCATATGGTGAAGACGCTGGCAATGGGTGCCTACATTTGACGTCCTTGGGCGTCGCGGACTAAAAATTTTTAAAAAAGCATCAGTCAAGCGGCCCTGGCCTTCACCGCTATTCCTCTGATCACCCGCAGCCTCAGAAGCACGTGTGTCAGCACTTGGTAATCTACCAGTGCCTGGAAAGGTGTTACACAAGTGTCGCTTTAGAGCGTCCTCAAGTTTTTTCATCCTGTGCTCCCTCTGTGCGGGCAGGATGAGCTCTGCAACTTTCCCCTTGTATTGTAGATCAAGAAGGGTTGCCAACCAGTAATGATCCCTCTCCTTGATAGCACGAATCCTGGGGTCCTTTAGCAGGCTTTGCATCATTAGGGAGCCCATGTAGCATAGGTTGGAGGTGGCATTAGCTTCCGCCTGGTCAATGAGGATGACCGTATCGTGCACTGCCTCCTCCCAGCCACGCACTAGCCCTTTTGTTTCTGGGCACACAAAACCCTCCCTTGAGGAATCCCCACCTTCAATGCCCCCACTACTTAAATAGTCCTCCTCCTCCTCATCCTCCTCCTGTCTGATCTGAGTAGGACCCGCTGGAATGCTGTCTGCGGAAAGACTGTGGCCTTGAGAGCTAGGGAAGGCCTCCTCTTCCTCCCGCTGCTCTGCCTCTAGAGCCACATCTATAATTCCCCGCAGAGTGTGCTCCAGCAGGAACACTAAAGGAATTGTGTCACTGATGCATGCACTGTCCCTGCTCACCATCCTCGTTGCCTCCTCAAATGGTGACAGTACAGTGCATGCATCCTTGATCATCAGTCACTGCGGGGGGGAAAAAAAAAAAGTTGACCTGAACCTGTCCTTGCGCCATACTCACACAGGTACTCGTTGATGGCCCTCTGCTGCTTGTGCAGACGCTGCAGCATTGCTAATGTCGAGTTCCACCTGGTGGGCATGTCACAGATCAGACGGTTTGTGGGAAGGTGGAATTCTCTTTGAATTTCTGCCAGGCGAACGCTTGCTGGGAATGACCGTCTGAAGTGGCTGCAGACTTTTCTGGCCTGGATGAGAAGCTCTGGCAGCCCTGGGTACTTGGTTAGGAACCGCTGTACCACCAGATTTAGGACGTGTGCTAGGCATGGTACATGCGTCAATTTACCCTTGCGTAGGGTGGAGAGAAGGTTGCTGCCATTATCGCAGACGATCATTCCCAGCTCAAGCTGGCGTGGTGTTAACCATCTCTGCACCTGCCCCTGCAGAGCTGACAAAATTTCTGACCCGGTGTGGCTCCTGTCCCCTAAACAAACCAGCTCAAGCACAGTATGGCATCTTTTTGCTTGAGCCATTGCGTAGACCCTGTCAGGCGTTGGTTTAACTGCCACTTCGCCAGAGACAGAGAAGGAGGAGGAGGAGGAGGAGGAAGAGGTGGTGGTGGTGGAGCAGACAGACCTCATACAAGCAGCTTTCTGGAGGCGTGGTGGATGAACAAGCTCCAGCACAGAGCCCCATCTTGGATCCCTCCCAGCTGCAATCAGAGTTACCCAGTGTGCCGTGAAAGAAATGTAACGACCCTGTCCATGCTTGCTGGACCACGTGCCTAAAGTGACATGCACCTTGCTGCTGACTGCCTTTCCCAATGACTGGATAACATTGTCTTCCACGTGCTGGTATAGTGCTGGAATGGCATTGCGTGAAAAGTAATGGCGTTTTGGAACCTGCCACTGTAATACAGCACATTCAGCAAATTCACGGAAGGGAACAGAGTCCACCAGGTGGAAAGGCCGCAGCTGCAATGTGAGAAATTTTGCTAAGCTGGCATTTAGACGCTGTGCTTGGGGATAGTTGGGACTATATTTTTTCTTTCGCTGCAGCAGCTGCGGCAATGTAATCTGACTGCGTAAATCTTCAGCTACTGGGATGATGTCACATTGTGAGGAAGGACCTGCTGGTACATCCATTACTGTAGCATCATCCCTGTCAGTGGAGGTTGTAGGCAATGACATGGCAGGACATACAGTGTGGGTAGAGACAGATGAGGAGGACCTACACAAAGGTTTGCGCCAACGGGATGTGTGGCACTTGTTCATATGTCGCCTCAAGCACGTGATACCCAAGTGTCCGGTGTTTATCCCACGCTTCAGCCTCATCTGACATAGATTACAAATAGCAATGGTGGGGTCTGCTGCACATTTCTTAAAGAACTCTCAGACAGCAAAGTTCCTGCATGTGTTCTTTGAGACAACAGCGCTCTGCACCGGAGCAGCTCTGACATGTGATGCCTTGGACTGGCTAGTGCTACGGTTGGTCACAGAGGATGTTGTGCCCCGTGTTTGCTGTGCCTCCTCCTCCTCCCCGTCCTCCTCACTTGATTCCTCAGTTCGATCTGGCACCCAGGTGGAGTCAGTGACCTCATCATCAATGTCATCTTCACCCCCTATCTCCTCGTCACTGGAGCCAACTTGGCAGTATGCTGCAGCTGCTCGGGCAACATGAGTGCCAGTTATTTGTGTGTCATCACTGGCACCCCCTTCCTCTAGGTTGATTATGCTCCCTTGCTCAACCTCAGAGATTGAATCAGAGCACTGTACTTGCTGCGCATCCTCAAGCAGCATGTCACTCTCATTGTAGTCAAACAATTCAGCTGACTCCTCCATGTGTGATAGCGAGGCTACGGCAGGAGTAGCTGTGGACATGGAGGCTGCATTAAAAAAAACTGTCGTTTTTGTTCTTTCAGACATGGTGAGTGATTTATAGATTAATATATACAGAACTCTGATTCAACTCTGGTATAAAGATTTAAAGAACTCTGGTATAACTCAGTGAGACACACTGATAGCTGGCAGCCAGTGACGAGACACAGATCACCTCAATTCACAAATGTTTTAAAGAAATTAGTGAGCCCCAAAATACAGCGTGGTACTGGATGTGTGACGAGACACAGATCACCTTAATTCACAAGTGTTTTAAAGAAATTAGTGAGCCCCAAAATACAGTGTGGTACTGGATGTGTGACGAGACACAGATCACCTTAATTCACAAGTGTTTTAAAGAAATTAGTGAGCCCCAAAATACAGCGTGGTACTGGTTGTGTGACGAGACACAGATCACCTTAATTCACAAGTGTTTTAAAGAAATTAGTGAGCCCCAAAATACAGCGTGGTACTGGTTGTGTGACGAGACACAGATCACCTTAATTCACAAGTGTTTTAAAGAAATGAGTGAGCCCCAAAACACTGCGTGGTACTGGTTGTGTGACAAGACACAGATCACCTTAATTCACAAATGTTTTAAAGAAATTAGTGCGCCCAAAAAACAACTTGCTGGCTGTGTGACGAGACACAGACGATCACCTCAATTCACAAATATTTTAAATAAATTAGTGAGCCTCAAAATACTGCGTGGTACTGGATGTGTGACGAGATACAGATCACCTTAATTCACAAATGTTTTAAAGAAATTAGTGAGCCCCAAAATACAGCGTGGTACTGGTTGTGTGACGAGACACAGATCACATTAATTCACAAGTGTTTTAAAGAAATGAGTGAGCCCCAAAACACTGCGTGGTACTGGTTGTGTGACAAGACACATATCACCTTAATTCACAAATGTTTTAAAGAAATTAGTGCGCCCAAAAAAAACTTGCTGGCTGTGTGACGAGACACAGACGATCACCTCAATTCACAAATATTTTAAATAAATTAGTGAGCCCCAAAATACTGCGTGGTACTGGATGTGTGACAAGACACAGATCACCTTAATTCACAAATGTTTTAAAGAAATTAGTGAGCCCCAAAAAGATTTGCTGGCACAGTCACAAGACCCAGAATATCACCTCAATTCACAAATGTTTTAAAGAAAGTTGTAAACCCCAAAAAAACTTGCTGGCACAGTGACAAGACACACATCACATAAATTCCCTGATATTTGGTAGAAATGAGACCCAAAAAGATTTGCTGGCACAGTGACAAGACCCAGAAGATCACCTTAATACACAAATGTTTTAAAGAAAGTTGTAAACCCCAAAAAAACTTGCTGGCACAGTGACAAGACACACATCACCTAAATTCCCTGATATTTGGTAGAAATGAGACCCCCCCCAGACCCCCCCCAGTAGCATGGCAGACCGGCAGTAACAACACACAACTATCTCCTTTGAAATCTCTTCTGAAATGCGTGCAGAATCGGCGCGTGGAAACGTTATATAGTGTGCTGCGGGACTTAGCTCTGTGAGTCCATGATTGGCCAAAATTTGCCCAATCAGGACTCTGAGCGGTGATTGGCATAGTGTTGAACCAGTCTTGCACCAGACCTGTGGTAGAGCACCGCAAATATGGAATAACCTCCCAGACACCGTCAAATCTTCCCCCAGTCTAAAGTCGCTTAAGACTTCCCTATTAACATACAGTTGTGTTCAAAATTATTCAACCCCCAATGCTGTAAAGGGTTTTAGGGAATTTAGTGTACATTTGCAATTGTATTCAGAATGAAATCCTACAAGGACTTTTTAAAGAACCATATGCAACTAAAATGACATCAATTGGTTTTGTAATACAGTAGTAAATGTTTCTTTTGTGAATTCTTCATTGACACAATTATTCAACCCCTTAAAGACTACCACTCTGAAGAACAGAGGTTCATTCAAGTGTTTTCAATCAGGTATTGAAAACACCTGTGGATGTCACGGAGCAGCAATAAAGCATAATAAGCACCAATTAGGCAGCTTTAAAATGACTGTGATACTCAGCTCCTTCTAGACATTTACTGGTGTGGTTACAAACATGGTGTAGTCAAGAGAATGGTCCAGGACGACAAGAGAAGAGGTGATTACTCTTCACAGGAAGGGCAATGGCTATAAGAAGATTTCAAAGATGTTAAACATACCAAGAGAGACCATTTTAAGCATCATTCGCAAATTCAAGGCAAAGGGCACTGTTGAAACGCTACCTGGTCGTGGCAGAAAGAAGATGCTGACTTCGACTGCTGTGCGCTACCTGAATCGTAGAGTGGAGAAAAGTCCCCGTGTGACTGCTGAGGAACTGAGAAAAGATTTGTCAGATGTGGGTACTGAAGTGTCAGCTCACACAATACGGCGCCCACTGCGTAATGAAGGCCTCCATGCCAGAACTCCCAGACGCACCCCCTTGCTGTCTCCAAAGAATAAGAAGAGTCGACTGCAGTATGCCAAAAGTCATATGAACAAACTGATCCCCTGCATACTTTTGCTGGTAAGACTCTATCACCCAGTATCCACAAACACCCACATCTCAACTGATCCCCTGCATACTTTTGCTGGTAAGACTCTATCACCCAGTATCCACAGACACCTGCATCTCAACTGATCCCCTGCATACTTTTGCTGGTAAGACTCTATCACCCAGTATCCACAGACACCCACATCTCAACTGATCCCCTGCATACTTATGCTGGTAAGACTCTATCACCCAGTATCCACAGACAACCACATCTCAACTGATCCCCTGCATACTTTTGCTGGTAAGACTCTATCACCCAGTATCCACAGACACCCACATCTCAACTGATCCCCCTGCATACTTTTGCTGGTAGGACCCCCATCACCCAGTATCCACAGACACCCACATTGTAACGTTACCTTGGTCTCTTTTTTTTAAATTTATTTTTGTCTCCTTTCTCCACCATTTGCTTTGCTAATTAGCATGTGAATCTCCTGCCCTATTAACACAGCCCATCCAGCATCAGGCGTTTACCTTTTAACTGCCTGAATGCAATTAGTCTGCCCTAAATAACAGCTAAGACTGGCTCCATTTGAGCCTTGGCTCTTGTGGCATCCTAAGTGGACGTTTAGAGTTGATTTCCTGGAGTTGCGGGACTGGAGGAAGGAACTGCAAGGCCCACTTTTTACTCTGGGTAAACACACGTCTATATCATGCTTTCTCTCACGCTTCTACTCTTTACTTCTACCTTTCTCCTTAAATGGAACTCCTGCCCCTCTACCACCGACCCCTACACTATTTGCATCTCTCCCTCCCTCCTCTCGTCCCACATGATGGCCTCACATGAGCTCCTTTGTTTCCTCAGAACATGGTCTCCCTCTAACTCTCGTGCTGCCAATCACTCCCACTCCCACAAACCATTCCCACCTTCTCTTTCTCACCCTCCTGCTGTTACTCTATGCAGGTGACATATCCCTAACCCTGGCCACAACACATCCAATACTTCCCTCTCATCCTATCTCCATCGCACATAAATCACCTCCCTGCAAGCCCAGCAACCTCATTCCCATAAACCCTCAGCGCCTGTCCTCTTTCTCCTGCGCCCTCTGGAACGCTCGCTCTGTGTGCAACAAACTCACAGCAATCCATGACCTCTTCCTTTCAAACTCCTTCAACCTCCTAGCTTTAACTGAAACCTGGCTAACTTCCTCTGACACGACCTCCGTTGCTGCTCTCTCACATGGCGGTCTACACTTGAGCCATACCCCCAGACCGGGTGAGAGAAATGGTGGCGGGGTCGGAATCCTGCTCTCTCCCACCTGCACCTACCAGCATCTCCCTCCACCCCCATCCCTCTCCTTCTCCTCCTTCGAGAAACACTGCATCCGCCTGTTCTCTCCTCTGGCCCTCAGGGTGGCAGTCATCTACCGCCCACCGGGACCAACCTCCCAGTTCTTTGACCACTTTCCTACCTGGCTTTCTCACTTCCTGTCTTCTAATCTTCCATGCCTAATTCTCGGGGACTTCAACATTCCCATTGATGATCCTTCCGCCCCTGCTGCCTCCAAACTTCTTTCACTCACGTCCTCCCTTGGACTCACACAATCCTCCCTCCTCCCTACCCACTGCGATGATCACGCTATTGACCTTGTCTTTTCCAACCTCTGCTCCATTTCTGAGTTCAACTGTCGCCCTTTCCCCATCTCTGACCAGTACCTTCTCTCTTTCAACCTACCTGGACTTCCTAAACACCCTGCTCCCCCACCCCGCACACACACACACTCACAGAAATCTACATGCTGTGGACCCCCATCAATTCTCCAATCTACTTCACCACCTCCCTCACACCTCATCCTTCACCTGCCCTGATGCTGCCACTAATCACTACAACACTACTCTTATCTCTGCTCTAGACACTCTTGCTCCTCTTCGACCCTGTAAGGCCCCACGCCGCCAGCTTCAGCCCTGGCACACCCTCCTGACTCGCTACCTGCAAAGATGCTCTCGCACTGCAGAGCGTGCCTGGAGGAAATCCCGCTCTGAAGCGGATTTTGTTCACTTCAAGTTTATTCTCCGGACATACACCTCTGCCCTCCACTTGGCCAAACAATCCTTCTTCTCATCTCTTATATCTACGCTGTCCTCCAACCCTAAACGGCTCTGGTCCACCTTCAACACCCTCCTCTACCCACCTGCACCTCCCCCCTCAGCTGCCTTCAGCGCTCAAGATCTGGCAGACTACTTCCTCAGTAAAACTCTAACTATCAGAAGCAACATCTCAACACAAGATAGTTATCTGCCACCTCCACTCCCAGAGGTCCCCTCTGCCACCCTCTGCCGCTTCCTCCCAGCCACTGAGGAGGAAGTCAATTCCTTATTGTCCTCCTCACATCTCACCACGTGCCCGCTCGACCCCATTCCCTCACATCTAATTCCTCCCCTCTCCTCCTCCCTCACCCCTGCTCTCACACACATCTTCAACCTATCTCTCTCCACTGGCTCCTTCCCATCTGCCTTCAAACACGCACTAGTTACCCCTTTACTAAAGAAACATCCCTCGATCCCAACTCTCCATCCAACTACCGCCCTGTATCCCTGCTTCCCTTTACCTCTAAGCTCTTAGAAAAACTAGTCTTCAACCGCCTCTCCCTCTTCCTTTCCTCCAATTCCCTACTTGACCCCCTGCAATCTGGCTTCCGTCCCCTACACTCAACTGAAACTGCCCTCACCAAAGTCACCAACGACCTCCTAACTGCTAAAAAACACGGCCACTATTCTATTCTCAGCCTGCTTGACTTCTCGGCTGCTTTTGACACTGTTGACCACCCCCTCCTTCTACAGACCCTCAACTCTCTGGGTCTGGGTGACACTGCACTTGCTTGGGTTGACTCCTATTTATCCAACAGGTCCTTCTGTGTGTCCTTTGCTGGTAACTCCTCCTCTTCATGGCCTCTATCTGTTGGTGTACCTCAAGGCTCTGTCCTTGGTCCTCTGCTCTTTTCCATCTACACCTCCTTCCTGGGCAAAATCATCAACAGCTTTGGCTTTAATTAGCTCCTCTACTCTGATGACACTCAGATCTACCTCTCTACCCCTGATCTCTCTCCCCCTGTCCTTTCCAAAGTCAGTGACTGTTTATCTGGCATCTCCTCCTGGATGGCCTCCCACCACCTAAAGATCAACATGTCAAAGACTGAGCTCCTACTTATTCCTCCCTCCAATGCCTCCCCACCTCCTGACTTCTCTATCACGGTGGAGGGTATCACCATCTCCCCATCAAACCAAGTTCGCTGTCTTGGAGTTACACTTGACTCTGCTCTTTCCTTCATCCTCCACATCAAGTCTCTTTCCTCCTCCTGCCGATACCAACTGCGTAATATTTCCAGAATTCGGCCATTTCTTACCGCTGTCACCACAAAACAACTCATACACGCCCTGGTAATCTCCCGACTCGACTATTGCAATAATCTCTTATCTGGCCTCCCTCTGTCCCGCCTCTCCCCCCTACAATCCATCCTGAACACCTCCGCCAGGCTAATCCACCTCACCCGCCACTCTGTCTCTGCCGCTCCCCTCTGCGAGTCCCTTCACTGGCTCCCCATCCACTGCAGAATTAAATTCAAAATCCTTATCCTTACCTACAAAACCCTCACTAACTCAGCTCCCCACTACCTGTCCTCACTAATCACCAAATACACGCCAGCCCGCTCCCTAAGGTCAAACAGCGACCTGCGCCTAGCTTCTCCCCGCATCACCTCTTCCCATGATAGACTGCAGGATTTCTCACGCGCAGCCCCCACTCTCTGGAACGCTCTCCCTCGTACTGTCAGACTTTCCCCTAACTTCTCTTCCTTCAAACGCTCCCTTAAAACGTTCCTATTTAGGGAAGCCTACCACCCAACTCACTGACGCAACCATCAATCACTCTCACCTTACAGTCCTCTCCTCCTGTTTCCAACCCCAACCCTCCTAGATTGTGAGTTCCTACGGGAATAGGGCCCTCATCTCCTCCTGTACTGTTTGTCAAATGTTGTTCAATGTATTGTAACCCTGTCTATAGTGTGCCTATTGTACAGGGCTGCGGAATATGCTGGCGCTTTATAAATAAAGAATAATAATAATAATACAAACCACAGAAATTTTGGGATAGTGTTCTGTGGACTGATGAAACAAAATTAGAACTGTTTGGGCCCATGGATCAACGCTATGTTTGGAGGAGGAAGAACAAGGCCTATGAAGAAAAGAACACCTTGCCTACTGTGAAGCATGGCGGGGGGGTCAAACATGCTTTGGGGCTGTTTTGCTTCTGCAGGTACAGGGAAGCTTCAGCATGTGCAAGGTACCATGAATTCTCTTCAGTACCAGGAGATATTGGATGACAATGGGATGCAGTCCGTCACAAACCGGAGGCTTGGGAGACGTTGGACCTTTCAACAGGACAATGATCCCAAGCATACCTCCAAGTCCACTAGAGCATGGTTGCAGATTAAAGGCTGGAACATTTTGGAGTGGCCATCGCAGTCACCTGACTTAAATCCGATTGAGAACCTCTGGTGGGACTTAAAGAAAGCAGTTGCAGTGCGCAAGCCTAAGAATCTGACTGAACTGGAGGCTTTTGCCCATGACGAATGGGCGAAGATACCCGTAGATCGCTGCAAGACACTTGTGTCAAGCTATGCTTCACATTTAAAAGCTGTTATAACTGTAAAAGGATGTTGTACTAAGTACTAAGATTGAATGTCACTTGGGGGTTGAATAAAACTGATAATGATGTGAGCACAGAAAAGACATTTGTGGTTAGTTCATTATAAATGTTATGTTATATTTGTCTGACCTACACGTGCCTCTTTGATTTAATTGTAAGCAAGATGACTGAATGATCAAAATCAATGTCAAACTGGCCAAAACACTCAATTTCAGTGGGGGTTGAATAATTTTGAACACAACTGTACCTCAATACGAAATGCATCTGTAAACATGTAACATAATGACTTTATTTCCTACATATTTATTTTTCTGTTAATCTGTATATTTGGTCTTGTGTTAATATCTTGCATTTTACTATTTTGTATTTCTGTAACCACTCAATGTTCTCGAACCCAGGACATACTTGAAAACGAGCGAAATCTCAATGTATCCTTCCTGGTAAAATCCTTTATAAATAAATTAACTAAATTACGAGCTTCAGGACAGAGGGAAAATGCATTGTGGTCCATTGTGGTCGAACATGCGGCGAACACCCGGAAATGTTCGGTGTTCGCGATCTACTCGAACAGGCTAAGTTCGGGTTGAACCCCGAACCGTCCGAACCCGAACAGCTCATCCCTAGGGCTGACATCTTTGATATCAGCCCGCCTCCGGGACTCCGGCCAGCGGACTGACTGCACCACGCCGGGCGTGTTGATGTCCATTTCAGGCCCCCCCTCGCAAGAGCAGGGAGAATGCCTGAAGGGGAGGGTGTCATTAGGACCCCTCTGTCTCCCCAGCGGTGGTGGCCACAAAGAAAAGGCAGACACCACTGGGAAGGGCGCAGTCTGCCCTTCACACTGATGCCTGCCTTTAACCCCAAATGTGGATGACGTTAGTTTGGGAGTTAACCCCTAACTGCCACCTATCGCAACTAGAGGGTCATGTTTGGTATTATTGGAAAGGCCAGAACATAGCCTTTCCAATTATACCAAGCATGACCAGGTTCGGTGTAAAAATAAATTTTTTAAAAATTAATGAATAAATAGAAATAGAAATTAAACTTTTTCCTTGTTTTTTACATTTATTAATGCAGCACTATTATTTACTTTTAAATTATAATGTCACACAATGATGCTGCACTAACTAAAAATTCCTTTTTTTCAGTTCTAGCTAAAATCCCATTTTTTCTCCAAAAAATACAGTACCGGTTTCCCATTTTTAATATTTTTAACAAGAGTACCCAAACAATATATAACCGCAAAGGCTTTGATAATAAAATGTGAAAAAAATATTTTACAAGCTGTAGATTTACATTTTATGGAAAAATCCACGTTTTTTTTTAAAAATTTTGTTATAGCATTCTGGCAGGACATAACAAATACATAAAATAATGGTATTGTGGATCTACCGAGTCTGCCAAAAAAAGGATATATAATATGTCGGAGTCCTACAATAAAGCATGACTTCAAATCGCGTTTAACCCCTTAAGGGCCGCTGACGTACCCTGTACGTCCTGTCCTCGGGTCTCCCTTAGACCCGCGGATGTACAGGGTACGTCAGCGGCGCCTAATCCCCCTCCCGTCCGATACTCACCTCCCTCGCCGGATCCCACGGCGATCTGGCAGGGAGGAAGCCTGCCCATGTGATTTACATGGGCAGGCGAGGCTGATGACGTCGCCACGCTGCGTGGTGACGTCATCAGCAGGCGTCCCCATGCATTTCAATGGAGGGGAGGGGGCTCCTTCAGAGCCCTCTATCTCCCCAACCATTGAAGCTAGGGAGATGCCGTTTGCACCGCTGGAGAGGGGAGAGCCTCCCCTTTTCAGCGGTGTATGGCATTAACCGTTTTGCTGCCGGATCACGTTGCGGCGCCAATTGGCGCCAAAACACGATTCAAACCTGGAGGGGGGCTGACATCTTGGATGTCAGCCAAGCCTCCAGGTCCCCCCCCACCCACTGACAACCTCACCATATGTGTGAGGATGTCAGTGGGCCAGTTAACCATCTAGCTGCCATGTAGAGATAAGGGGATCCTAAGGATCCCTTTATCTCCCGATCCATGGCAGCTAGATGGTCATATTTGCGATCATTTGAAAGGCCTGATTATGGCCTTTCAAATGATACCAAACATGACCAGGTTTGGTTTTAAAAAAAAAAAAAAACAATAAAAATTAAATTTAAAAAAATAATAAAAAAATTAAATAAAATAAAAAAATGTTTTTTTTTTAAAGTTTTTTTTGTCTGGGGGGGTTTACTTAAATAGGACCTAGGCTGTCATCTAAAAATAATTAGCACAAAATGGTCAGAATGAGCGCAGCGCACATAGGTGAACTGTCTCAGCAGTGAAGGGGTTAAAAAGCAAACGCATGTAAAATTTGGGTATTTCTAGTCTCGGGACAAAATTTTGAACCTATTTAGCCGGGGTCGTTTTGGGTGGTTGTAGATTTTGGGGATTAAATTACGAAAAAGTGTGTTTTTACCATTTTTTTCCTCATATTTCATTTTTTTTTTATAGTAAATTATTCGATATGATGGAAATAATGGTATTTCTAGAAAGTCCATTTAATGGCGGGAAAAAGGGTGTATAATATGTGTGGGTCGAATAAACGAGTAAGAGAAAAATTTGACCTAAACACTAACAGCGCAGAAACGTAAAAACAGCAGCGGTCACTAAAAGACGGATTTCTGTAAAACCACCCGGTCACTAAGGGGTTAAACATAATGAGCAAAACCAGTAAAAATGAGCTCAACACACAGAGATGAAAGGGCTCAGCAGTGAAGGGGTTAATAACATGAGTTTTTGTGGCCCAGATGTATTGCACACAGTATGAATTAAAACTGGCATACTCGCAGCGCCACCGATGGGCATACCAGATGCATTCCTGCTATATGTTGTGGTTGGAATGCAAGAAACACGCAAAGAAACTGCACAAGTTTACTTATGACGTCTTAGGATGTGTGTAGATATAAAATTCTGAAGGCACTTAACCAGTTATTTTGAAACAAAACTGCTCAGTGAACCAGGATATGTCACTTTGAAGATTTTAAATCTGTAATTATTGATTCTAATAAATCTATGCCAGATTAGCAGTTGAAAAATGCTAAAATAGATCCATAAAACTTCCAAGGACACCTGCTCTGTATGCACCAAGATGCCATCAATCAGCTTTTTGATAGACATGTGCATTCGTTTTAGTACTAAAACGATTTAGTCCAAATTTTGGGATAATTTAGTTTTCGTATGGCTCAAGAGATACGAAATTGCTCAGTACAAAAAACGAAAGAAACTAAAATAAAATGCACTACATTTTAATTTCAGTCCTTTTTGTGATATTACATTGAGTGAAGGAGACCAGCAATGAAGAGCGCAACATCCGAAGTTCTGGACCCTCCACATGCCAATGCAGTAGGATGTTCTATACAGAGAGGGGTATTAATTAATGCAGGAGGATGTTCTAAACATTATACAGAGAGAAGCCTTTTTTTTTAGCCCTTTAAATCCAGTGGCTGTGAGCGCTGAGATCGGCTACTTGTTACATTATCTCTCAGTACAATGTATCAGGCTCAGCTGTTACAGTAACTGACTGTAACAGCGCTCAGAGTTTCAGTAAAACAAGGAAATAATATTGTTCTAACCTCTTATATATAAAAATATTATTTACTAGTTTTACTGAAACTCTGAGCGCTGTGAGGAGCAGCAGACAGTTACTGTAACAGCTTTGCCTGACACAGGGCAGTATTACAATGTTGGTGCTAACTTAACCAGAGCTGTTGTAAACTGAAAACCTCCATAGACTATAATGGCTCTGGGAAGTTTACAACAGCTCTGGTTAAGTTAGCACCAACTATGTAATATGGCCCACATTGTGCTGAGAGTGAGAGATACTGTAACAAGCAGCGATCTCAGCCCTCTGAGGAGCCACTACAATAGTAATTGTATCCACTGGTTTTCGGATGAATGAAATTAGTTTTCATACTAAAGAACTGAAAACGAATTTCTGTAGCAACTAAATAAATTGCATTTTAGGACTAATCCATTAGTTTAAAACGAAATTTTGTGCTGTGCACATGTCTACTTTTTGATATACAGGTGAAACTCAAAAAATTTCAATATCACGCGAAAGTTCATTTATTTCAGTAATGCAACTTAAAAGGTGAAACTAATATATGAGATAGTTCAAGCCGTGATTTGTCATAATTGTGATGATTATGGCTTACAGCTCATGAAATCCCCAAATTAGGGATGTGCGTTTCTGGTTTCGGAA
Organism: Leptobrachium leishanense; assembly: GCA_009667805.1. Lineage (NCBI taxonomy): Eukaryota > Metazoa > Chordata > Amphibia > Anura > Megophryidae > Leptobrachium > Leptobrachium leishanense. Next base: position 84,228,666 of record CM019063.1, read on the forward strand.
TTTTCATGAAATTTCCCGATTCGTGCATTCGGATTCGACCGATTTTCTGAAAATTTCGGATCCGAATACGGCAGATCCGAACAAATTTCCGAGCCGAAACTAAAACTTTTCGAATGGGCTAGAAATGTGTAAAATCGAAAATCATTTTCGTTCCATTCGTGATTTCGGCTCCATTCCTGATTTCGGTTCCATTTCAGTAATTTCGGACAACGTATTTTTCGGTTATATCGCTGATTCTGTAATTTTCTTTGTATCATTCCCATCTCAATGTATCCTTCCTGGAAAACCAGAGAAATCTCAATGTATCCTTCTTGTAAAACCAGAGAAATCTCAAAGTATCCTTCCCGGGAAACCAGAGAAATCTCAATGTATCCTTCTTGTAAAACATGAGAAATCTCAATGTATCCTTCCCGGGAAACCAGAAAAATCTCAATGTAGGCTAGGGTCAGAGTGGGGCAGTCGGAACGCGCGTGCAGGCGCACTAAATCACGGCGGCAGTAGCAGCACATAACGGCCAATGACGGCCAATATACGCAGTACGTGCGTACGAAAGTGCGCCGACACCACGCAACCAGCAAATGAACGCATTTTTATCAGAACGTGAAACCGCTGCTACTGACGTACAAAGTGCGCTGCGGCCGCATAGCAGCGTGTGTGCGTGATTAGGAGATGTCAGACGCTGCTAGTGTGCGGCCAACATAACGTTCAAACAGCCGGATTTCCCTAGACTTCTTTTCACCCCATCGTCATGAAATACGTCCAGAATTGCGCATCGTCTGACCACTTAAGCGTATTCCGTGAAAAAATGCGTGCGCACGCATCGACGTACATTTTGACGGTGGCTGCAGAAAATGCGCTCATCTGTCCCTAGCCGTATCCTTCTTGTAAAACATGAGAAATCTCAATGGCAGAATTATCATATTGACAGAATTATCGTATCGACAGAAATATCGGATCTGAAAAAACATTAGTTTACGTCAAAACGAATAGACACTTTGAAACGAGGAGAACAGACGTTCCGAAAAACACGAAAATTTCCGAAATCACGAAAAAAAAAAAGTCGATACGAAAAAAACGAACCGAACCAAAACGGAAATCGGCCAAAAATTTACAAATTCTGAACGAACCGAAAAAAAAAATCGGTGCACAAGTCTACCCCAAATCCACAATCTCAGAAAATTAGACTATTGTGAAAAGGTGAAATATTCTAGGCTCAAAGTGTCCCACTCTAATCAGTTAATTAAGCCATAACACCTGGAAAGGGTTCCTGAGCCTTTAAATGGTCTCTCAGTCTGGTTCAGTAGGAATCACAATCACGGGAAAGACTGCTGACCTGACAGTTGTGCAGAAAACCATCATTGACACCCTCCATAAGGAGGGAAAGCCTCAAAAAGGTAATTGCAGAAAAAGTTGGATGTTCCCAAAGTACTGCATCAAAGCACATTAATAGAAAGATATGTGGAAGGGAAATGTGTGGAGAAAAAGGTGTACAAGCAGCAGGGATGACCGCAGCCTGGAGAGGATTGTCAGGAAAAGGCCATTCAAAAGTGTTCAGGACTTCCACAAGGAGAGGACTGAGGCTGGAGTCAGTGCATCAAGAGTAGGGATGAGCCGAACACTCCCCGAGTTCGGTTCGAGCCCGAACCCGAACTTCCCATTTGTTCGGGACTGAACCCGAACCCGAACCCCCATGCAAGTCAATGGGGCTGAAAATTCGGTTTTTTAGAGTGCCCTCCAAGAGGGCATATATGCTGCATATTTGCCATAAAAGGTGTATGAGGGTCCGGGTAGTGCCCTGGGGGACAGGAAACAAGGACAAAAAGTTTTAAAAAAAACTTTTTAAAGGGACAGTGAGTTTTCCATGAAATAAGGGTTAAAAATAAAAACGAAAAATTCCTTCAAATATCGTGCCTAGGAGGTCCCCATAACCTGCCCGTGAAGTGCCGGATTTCTAGGATGTATAGAAACACTTAAAAACAAATAAATGACGTTTCATATGACGGTAAATGCTTTTCCTTTAATCTATCCATAAACAACTGCTTGGGGCGGCAGCCTGTATGAAAAGACATTTTAGATCGCGCAGAAAAAGTTTAGTGTTTTTTTGGGCTAAATTATTGTGAAACTTATGCAAGCTTTGGATGAAAGTAACAATAGGTGCTTTAAAATTGGGCTTTTAGTGTCGGCAACAGTGCCGTCACACAGTAACCCCTCTGAGGATATGAATCTTATAAAGGCGTCAATGGCAGTGCACCCAGATATTGTGCCTTTAGTGCCAGGCATGCAAGTACTATCATACAGTAACCCCTCTGTGGTATTGTGGAAGAGTGCAGGGATGACCATGCGGTCCTATATTGAAAAATGTTTTTTTTTTATCTGTTAATGGGCGTCAGTGCACCCAGATATTGTGCCTTTAATGCCAGGCCAGCAAGTATCATCATACAGTAACCCCTCTGTGGTATTGTGGAAGACTGCAGGGGTGGACCATGTGGTCATATATTGAAAAGTTTTTTATCTGTTAATGGGCGTCAGTGCACCCAGATATTGTGCCTTTAATGCCAGGCCATCAAGTATCATCATACAGTAATCCCTCTGTGTTATTGTAGAAGAGTGCAGGGGTGGACCATGTGGTCCTTTATTGAAAAGTTTTTGATCTGGTAATGGGCATCAGTGCACCCAGATATTGTGCCTTTAATGGCAGCAAGTGCCTTCATACCGTAACCCTTTTGTGGTATTGTGGAAGAGTTCAGTGCTGGAGGTTTTGTGAATGCAGAAGAGGACATCCCCTATCTATTCCATTACTTCAGCATCAGGGGATTGATAGCTGCTGATCCAGGACTGATTCATTTTTATAAATGTCAGCCAGTCTACAGAGTCGGTGGACAGATTCACTCTTTTGTCTGTGACAAAACCTCCAGCGGCACTGAATGTCCTTTCGGAAAGCACGCTAGATGAAGGGCAACCTAGTAGCTGCATAGCATATTGGCTAAGTTCTGGCCAGTGATCCAATCTCAACACCCAGTAAGCCAGTGGATCATCTGCTGGAAAGGTATCCAGGTCTGCCCTTGCCCCTAGGTAGTCCTGCACCATATGGTGAAGACGCTGGCAATGGGTGCCTACATTTGACGTCCCTGGACGTCAAGCGGCCCTGGCCTTCACCGCTATTCCTCTGATCACCTGCAGCCTCAGAAGCACGTGTGTCAGCACTTGGTAATCTAACAGTGCCTGGAAAGGTGTTACACAAGTTTCGCTTTAGAGCGTCTTGAAGTTTTGTCATCCTGTGCTCCCTCTGTGCGGGCAGAATGAGCTCTGCAACTTTCCCCTTGTATCGTGGATCAAGAAGGGTTGCCAACCAGTAATGATCCCTCTCCTTGATAGCACGAATCCTGGGGTCCTTTAGCAGGCTTTCCATCATTAGGGAGCCCATGCAGCATAGGTTGGAGGTGGCATTAGCTGCCGAGTCTTCCTGGTCAATGAGGATGACCGTATCGTGCACTTCCTCCTCCCAGCCACGCACAAGCCCTTCTGTTTCTGGGCACACAAAACCCTGCCTTGAGGAATCCCCACCTTCAATGCCCCCACTACTTAAATAGTCCTCCTCCTCCTCATCCTCCTCCTGTCTGATCTGAGTAGGACCCGCTGGAATGCTGTCTGCGGAAAGACTGGGGCCTTGAGAGCTAGGGAAGGCCTCCTCTTCCTCCCGCTGCTCTGCATCTAGAGCCACATCTATAATTCCCCGCAGACTGTGCTCCAGCAGGAACACTAAAGGAATTGTGTCACTGATGCATGCACTGTCCCTGCTCACCATCCTCGTTGCCTCCTCAAATGGTGACAGTACAGTGCATGCATCCTTGATCATCAGCCACTGCGGGGGGAAAAAAAACAAGTTGACCTGAACCTGTCCTTGCGCCATACTCACACAGGTACTCGTTGATGGCCCTCTGCTGCTTATGCAGACGCTGCAGCATTGCTAATGTCGAATTCCACCTGGTGGGCATGTCACAGATCAGACGGTTTGTGGGAAGGTGGAATTCTCTTTGAATTTCTGCCAGGCGAACGCTTGCTGGGAATGACCGTCTGAAGTGGCTGCAGACTTTTCTGGCCTGGATGAGAAGCTCTGGCAGCCCTGGGTACTTGGTTAGGAAACGCTGTACCACCAGATTTAGGACGTGTGCTAGGCATGGTACATGCGTCAATTTACCCTTGCATAGGGCGGAGAGAAGGTTGCTGCCATTATCGCAGACGATCATTCCCAGCTCAAGCTGGCGTGGTGTTAACCATCTCTGCACCTGCCCCTGCAGAGCTGACAAAATGTCTGACCCGGTGTGGCTCCTGTCCCCTAAACAAACCAGCTCAAGCACAGTATGGCATCTTTTTGCTTGAGCCATTGCGTACACCCTGTCAGGTGTGGGTTTAACTGCCACTTCGCCAGAGACAGAGAAGGAGGAGGAGGAGGAGGAAGAGGTGGTGGTGGTGGAGCAGACAGACCTCATACAAGCAGCTTTCTGGAGGCGTGGTGGATAATCAAGCTCCAGCACAGAGCCCCATCTTGGATCCCTCCCAGCTGCAATCAGAGTTACCCAGTGTGCCGTGAAGGAAATGTAACGACCCTGTCCATGCTTGCTGGACCACGTGTCTAAAGTGACATGCACCTTGCTGCTGACTGCCTTTCCCAATGACTGGATAACATTGTCTTCCACGTGCTGGTATAGTGCTGGAATTGCCTTGCGTGAAAAGTAATGGCGTTTTGGAACCTGCCACTGTGGTACAGCGCATTCAGCAAATTCACGGAAGGGAGCAGAGTCCACCAGCTGGAAAGGCAGCAGCTGCAATGCGAGTAATTTTGCTAAGCTGGCATTTAGACGCTGTGCTTGGGGATGGTTGAGACTATATTTTTTCTTTCGCTACAGCAGCTGCGGCAACGTAATCTGACTGCGTAAATATTCAGCTACTGGGATGATGTCACATTGTGAGGAAGGACCTGCTGGTACATCCATTACTGTAGCATCATCCCAGTCGGTGGAGGTTGTAGGCAATTGCATGGCAGGACATACAGTGTGGGTAGAGACAGATGAGGAGGAGGAGGACCTACGCAAAGTTTTGCCCCAACGGGATGTGTGGCACTTGTTCATATGTCGCCTCAAGCACGTGGTACCCAAGTGTCCGGTGTTCATCCCACGCTTCAGCCTCCTCTGACATAGATTACAAATAGCAACGGTGGGGTCTGCTGCACAGTTCTTAACTCCCAGACAGCAGAGTTCCTGCATGTGTTCTTTGAGACAACAGCGCTCTGCACCGGAGCAGCTCTGACATGTGATGTATTGGACTGGCTAGTGCTACGGTTGGTCACAGAGGATGTTGTGCCTCGTGTTTGCTGTGCCTCCTCCTCCTCCCCCTCCTCCTCACTTGATTCCTCAGTTCGATCTGGCACCCAGGTGGAGTCAGTGACCTCATCATCATCAATGTCATCTTCACCCCCTATCTCCTCGTCACTGGAGCCAACTTGGCAGTATGCTGCAGCTGCTGGGGCAACATGAGTGCCCGTTATTTGTGTCATCACTGGCACCCCCTTCCTCTAGGTTGATTATACTCCCTTGCTCAACCTCAGAGATTGAAACAGAGCACTGTACTTGCTGCGCATCCTCAAGCAGCATGTCACTCTCATTGTAGTCAAACAATTCAGCTGACTTCTCCGTGTGTGATAGCGAGGCTACGGCAGGAGTAGCTGTGGACATGGAGGCTGCATTAGATGCTTTGGCAGCTGAGGTGGACTGTAAAGCACTAGAAGCCTGGCTGGCAGAGGACTCGGAAGATGAGGATGGCCTGGTTAGCCAATCAACCAAGTCCTCTGTATGTTGCTGCTGCTTAAGATGGCCAGCACCAGTTAGAAAGGACAAGCGTGCCCCTGCAGAGGATGCACCACGTCCACCACGACCAGAGACACAGCCTCCCGACACAGGGGCTGCTTGCCCTCTTATCTGTGGCTGGGAGCGTCTGCCTGTCCTTTTTGTTCTTTCAGACATGGTGAGTGATATATAGATTAATATATACAGAACTCTGATTCAACTCTGGTATAAAGATTTAAAGAACTCTGGTATAACTCAGTGAGACACACTGATAGCTGGCAGCCAGTGACAAGAGACAGATCACCTTAATTCACAAATGTTTTAAAGAAATTAGTGAGCCCCAAAATACAGCCTGGTACTGTATTTATGACGAGACACAGATCACCTTAATTCACAAATGTTTTAAAGAAATTAGTGAGCCCCAAAATACAGCGTGGTACTGTATGTATGTCGAGACACAGATCACCTTAATTCCCAAGTGTTTTAAAGAATTTAGGGAGCCCCAAAATACAGCGTGGTACTGTTTGTATGACGAGACACATATCACCTTAATTCCCAAGTGTTTTAAAGAAATTAGTGAGCCCCAAAATACAGCGTGGTACTGTTTGTATGACGAGACACAGATCCCCTTAATTCCCAAGAGTTTTAAAGAAATTAGTGAGCCCCAAAATACAGCGTGGTACTGTTTGTATGAGGAGACACAGATCACCTTAATTCCCAAGTGTTTTAAAGAAATTAGTGAGCCCCAAAATACAACGTGGTACTGTTTGTATGACGAGACACAGATCACCTTAATTCCCAAGTGCTTTAAAGAAATTAGTGAGCCCCAAAATACAGCGTGGTACTGTTTGTATGACGAGACACAGATCACCTTAATTCCCAAGTGTTTTAAAGAAATGAGTGAGCCCCAAAATACAGCGTGGTACTTTTTGTATGACGAGACACAGATCACCTTAATTCACAAGTGTTTTAAAGAAATTAGTGAGCCCCAAAATACAGCGTGGTACTTTTTGTATGACGAGACACAGATCACCTTAATTCCCAAGTGTTTTAAAGAAATTAGTGAGCCCCAAAAAGAAATTGCTGGCTGTGTGACGGGACACAGAAGATCACCTTAATTCCCAAGTGTTTTAAAGAAATTAGTGAGCTTCAAAATACAGCGTGGTACTTTTTGTATGACGAGACACAGATCACCTTAATTCCCAAGTGTTTTAAAGAAATTAGTGAGCCCCAAAATACAGCATGGTACTTTTTGTATGACGAGACACAGATCACCTTAATTCCCAAGTGTTTTAAAGAAATTAGTGAGCCCCAAAATACAGCGTGGTACTGCTTGTATGACGAGACACAGATCACCTTAATTCCCAAGTGTTTTAAAGAAATTAGTGAGCCCCAAAATACAGCGTGGTACTGTTTGTATGACGAGACACAGATCACCTTAATTCCCAAGTGTTTTAAAGAAATTAGTGAGCCCCAAAAATAATTGCTGGCTGTGTGATGAGACCCAGAAGATCACCTCAATTCACAAATGTTTTAAAGAAAGTTGTAAACCCCCAAAAAACTTGCTGGCACAGTGACAAGACACACATCACCTAAATTCCCTGATATTTGGTATAAATGAGACCCAAAAAGACTTGCTGGCACAGTGTGACAAGACCCAGAAAATCACCTCAATTCACAAATGTTTTAAATAAAGTTGTAAATCCCAAAAAAACTTGTTGGCACAGTGACAAGACACACATCACCTAAATTCCCTGATATTTGGTCGAAATGAGACCCCCCCAGACCCCCCCAGTAGCGTGGCAGACCGGCAGTAACAACACACACAACTATCTTCTTTGAAATCTCCTCTGAAATGCATGCAGAAAGCGCTGCGTTGAAACCTTATATAGTGTGCTGCGGGACTTAGCTCTGTGAGCCCATGATTGGGCAAAATTTGCCCAATCAGGACTCTGAGCGGTGATTGGCATAGTGTTCAACCAGTCTTGCACCAAACCTGTGGTCAGGTGCAAGGCTGTAGCCAATTACGAGCTTCAGGCAGTGGGAAAATGCATTGTGGTCCATTGTGGTCGAACATGCGGCGAACACCCGGAAACGTTCGGGGTTCGCGATCTGCTCGAACAGGCTAAGTTCGGGTCAAACCCCGAACCGTCCGAACCCGAACAGCTCATCCCTAATCAAGAGCCACCACACACAGACGGATCCTGGACATGGGTTTCAAATTTTGTATTCCTCTTGTCAAGCCACTCCTGAACAACAAACAACGTCAGAAGCGTCTTACCTGGGCTAAAGAAAAACAGACCTGGTCTGTTGCTCAGTGGTCCAAAGTCGTCTTTTCTGATGAGCGTAAGTTTTGCATCTCATTTGGAAACCAAGGAGCCAGAGTATGGAGGAAGAATGGAGAGACACACACTGCAAGATGCTTGAAGTCCAGTGTGAAGTTTCCACAGTCTGTGTTGATTTGGGGAGCCATGCCAACTGCTGGTGTTGGTCCACTGTGCTTCATTAAGTCCAGGGTCAACGCAGCAGTCTACCAGGAGATTTTTGGAGCACTTCATGCTTCCTTTCGCAGATGAGCTTTATGTGGATGCTGACTTCATTTTCCAGCAGGACTTGGCACCTGCACACACTGCCAAAAGCACCAAAACCTGGTTCAATGACCGTGGGATTACTGTGCTTGATTGGCCCGCAAACTCGCCTGACCTTAAACCCATAGAGAATCTATGGGGCATTGCCAAGAGAAAGATGAGAGACATGAGACCGAACAATGCAGAAGAGCTGAAGGCCGCTATTGAAGCATCCTGGTCTTCCATAACACCTCAGCAGTGCCACAGGCTGATAGCTTCCATGCCATGCCGCATTGAGGCAGTAATTGCTGCAAAGGGGTCCAAACCAAGTACTGAGTACATATGCAGCTTATTCTTTTCAGAGGTCCCATATTGTTCTATGCACAATCCTTGTTTTATTGATTGCATGTAATATTCTAATTTTCTAATTTTCTGAGTTTGTGGATTTGGGTTTATCATGAGCTGTAACCATAATCATCACAATTATGACAAATCAGGGCTTGAACATTCTCACATATTAGTTTCACCTTTTAAGTTGCATTACTGAAATAAATGAACTTTTGCAGGATATTCAAATTTTTTCGGGTTTCACCTGTATCTATTAACATGTAAATATTTTTAAATTTGTCATTTACTTTCAAGCAGCAAATGCTTTCCCTCAAAGCCCTTTTTCTGCAGAATAGTTCTCTTTGGGGGTGGTTTGAATTGTCAACTGTTGCCATTCCCTGTATATCTGAATTTTTTTTCAAATACATTGTTGCTCTATAAAACCATCTGCTCCAGTTCTTCAAAGGTAATGACGAGATGTAAAACATGTTTCGCTTTGGAATCTACTCAATATTTCCTAGAATTTGAGAACAAGATTATGAAAGCAAATGCTACAATTTTATATTAAACCTCAGATGCTTCAGACTATGGAAACATACAATCCATCTGCCTCTCCCTCATATATATTTTATAGAAGGAACAAAATAAAGAAATGATTGGATTCATAGCATAATGTTATATTTATTCAATATTATTTCCTAATAAGATTGCAGACTTTACCCCTGAAGGAGAGGTATATAACTGAAAACATATACAATACAATTAAAAGATCAGACAGCTCTTTTACTCCCTTCATTACCAAGCAATTTGTGTTGAATTTTTTTTATCATCATATTTGAAACATGGGATGTGAAGTTAACAATTAAATATAGGGTAAAATAGACATCTTGTACAGAAAGTATTATTCTAAGATAGTTAAAAAATAAAATGTTAATTTGCTCATTTTAGATTTTTCAAGTATTTGTTTATCCTTTACAGAAATATTGTTGAAATGTAAGATTCTGAGCTCTAGATGGTTTCCTTTATCTTACACAATTTCAAACAAGGTCTGCATTATTATCATACAGGCACAAAAGACTTATGTGTTAGATTCAGTAAATGTGATGAATAATAAAAATGGTCAGATCTCCTGCTTATGGTGGTTTGAAGTGATCAAAATGAGATTATTAGCAATGCAGCTTCCACAAAAAATAACAATAGAATATAAAAATATCTGTATGTGGCATAATGCCTGTATATGTAAATTATAGTAGCACCTTGTATCTGTACTGTACCAGGGGCAGATCCAGACAGAGGTTTTGGGGGGGGGGCTCTACCAGTTTTGGCTAAGAGCTGGTGTTGGGTTTGCAGTGACAGGCAGAGACGCACCTAATCACAATCTGTGCTCATTATACTCACTCTCCCCAGAACATGCACAGGGTCTGTCCTCATGTGGCTCATGAGCCCTGCGAAGCCTTTCCATACCATGGGCCCAGGGTACCTCCCTCCCAGCTCACATGTAATATATTGCCCCAGCTCACATTTTATATATTGGCCCCAGCTCACATTTTATATATTGCCCCAGCTCACATGGATATATTGCCCCAGCTCACATGGATATATTGCCCCAGCTCACATGGATATATTGCCCCAGCTCATATGGATATATTTCCCTAGCTCATATGGATATATTGCCCCAGCTCACATGGATATATTGCCCCCAGCTTACATGGATATCTTGCCCCCAGCTTACATGGATATCTTGCCCCCAGCTCACTTGGATATATTTCCCCAGCTCACATATATATATTGCCCCAGCTCACATGAATATATTGCCCCCAGATCATGTGGATATATTGCCCACAGCTCACATGGATATATTGCCCCCCAGCTCACGTGGATATATCGCGGACAGCTCATGTGGATATATTGCCCCCAGCTTACATGGATATATTGCCCCAGCTCACATGGATATATTGCCCCCAGCTCGCGTGGATATATTGACCCCAGCTTACATAGACATAATGTCCCCCAGCAATTGCCCCGTTGCCCACCCTGGATCCGCCCCTGTACTGTACAGGGATATTCAGTCATTGTAACCCATTGAATCGTATCACTGTACAACAGTGAGTGACCCCCCAAGCTCTCCCTGTATTCTACCCTCTCCCTGGCAGCTGTAATGCAGCAGTAATCTATTTGAACTTTTTTATGGTGAGGTTTAGGGCTGCTATTTGCAAATGGTTTTATGTCTCACACTGTGCTTGGAAAGACATAAAAAACCGATTTTGTTTCTCCACAGGGCACACATTGATCTTTCTTTAAAAAATGTGTGAAAATGGTCTTTTGATACACAATTGAGTGCTTTTCAATGCAAAAACCGAGAACTCAATTTTGGATGTGAAGGGGTTAATACCAAGTGATATTTCCATAAACCTAGTGGCAGGACCTAGTGGGTTTTTGAAAATCACTTTTCATTAATTGCGAGAGTGGTACCTATCCATAAAAGTGGTGAGAGTACTTTGGAATCCAACTACTGTCCGATATCATTGCTCCCTGTAATGTCAAAAATATTTGGAAAAATGTGTGTACACGCAATTACGTGATTATTATCAATATTGAAACTATTTAACCCCAGATCAATCCGGCTTTTGTCCAAATCATTCAACTACAACCGCCCTTTTAAAATTCTGCAATGATTTCCAAGCTGGCATGGAACAAGGAAACCTAACTGGAGCTATCTTCCTTGATTTTGCCAAGGCCTTTGACACAGTAGACCATGGCATCTTATTACAAAAACTTAAAAACTCTGGTATTGGTGATCGCATTCTAACCTAGTTTCAATCTTATGTGTCTGATCGGTCGCAATATGTTTCCATTTCTGGCAGCTCCTCCCTCCCCCTCCCAGTCACCTGCGGCCCCCTGCTATTCATGATATTCATAAATGATCTGCCCAATGTCTACAAAGCCTCAACTGTACACATGTACGCAGACGACACTGTAATCTATTCCAGCAGATCAAATCTCCCACAGCTGGAGGCCGTGCTGCAAGAACAATTCACAGAGGTAGAAAAGTGGATCAAAGATAACAAACTTTTTTTAATGTAATGACAAAAACTGTAATGATGCTCTTTGGAACAGCACCTAACCTATACAAATTGCAAATGCCCCATCTATGTGTAAGGACAAAATCAAGTGGCACACTGACCACTGTCACTTCTCTCAAATATCTAGGTATGTGGTTAGACCCAAATCTATCCTTTGGCCCCCACATCGAAAAACTCATCTAAACTTTACCCCAAACTAGGTGCCCTGTACAGAAACAAATCCTGCCTGAGCCCCGCGGTAAAAAAGCAGATTGTACAGCAAATGCTTATGCCAGCTATTGAATACGGAGATGTAGTGTATGCAGCCGCCCCGCAAACGCACCTTCAGAAACTTACTACATTGTATAACTCATTCTGCCGCTTTGTGCTACAATGTAACTACATGACCCACCATTGTGACATGTTAAAAGAGCTAAACTGGCCGTCACTGGAATCCAGACGCACCCTTCACCTTTCCAACCTGGTGTTTAAGAGCTTTTCTGGGAAGCTACCACCCTATCTGAATAGGCTGCTTCCCCCAGCAGCTCCCTCATCCTATAACCTCCGATCCAGGACCAGCACCTTACTTACAATACCACAATACAAAAAGACAGTGGCTCGATCCTCATTTTCCTACAGAGCACCACAATTATGGAATAACCTCCCAGACGCCATCAAATCTTTGCCCAGTCTTAAGTCACTCAAGAGCTCCCTATTAACATACCTCAATACAGAATGCACCTGTAAACATGTAACATAGTGAATATGTTTCCTACATATTTATTTTCTGTTTTAATCTGTATATTTGTGTTGTTTTTAATATCTTGCATTTTATTACTTTGTATTTCTGTAACCATTCAATGCTCTTGAACCCAGGACATACTTGAAAACAAGAGAAATCTCAATGTATCCTTCCTGGTAAAATCCTTTATAAATAAATAAATTATACAGTAAGAAAATCATTGCAGATATTCACAATGTATTTTTTTTACAGTATTGACCCTAATTCACATGCAGATATCGCCATATGCTGGCTAAAAAGTGCAACTGCAACTACAGCTTCGTGCTGAATGAGCTGGAAATCCCTTTTTTAGATACAGAGTCCCAGCTGTTCAAATTGCTTTAGCAGCTCCAATGTCATTTCTGCGGTGCTAAAACGTTTGGAAAACATTCTGTAGCCCATTCACAAATCATTTGTTTGCATTAAGTGGAATTCGTTTGCATTGCACCAGAATTTGAATTGAATACAATGCAATATGTTAAATACATACAACACAGTTTAGTTACAGCACTTCATGCACAGCCCATTTGTGAAAATTATTATCATATCAAAAACATTGATAGTGTGATATTTGGATTTGTATCAGGGCCAGCAGGAATCTCTAAAACTAACATATGCTGTATTATATGTTCATCGCTTGATATTCTGGAACCCCAGGGTCATATGCAAGGAGTGAATGTCACATGCAGGATATGATTGAAGTCAGATAGCTTTAACTCATCCCCTTTTGAAAGGACACAAAGTCCTTTATATTTTCTTCACTTTATTGCGAAGGTAACAGCAAATAAAAGACGACTTGAAGGCTTCTCAGGTGTACCTTGCTATGGGGAGATGGTAAAAACAGGATGCACTCACCCGGTACATATAGATGCTTGCTGACTGCCTCTGTGGTATACTGACAGAAAGGCAGGCTTTGCTAAGGAGGAAGTAGGGCTGGGCCAAACTATCTGCATTAGACAGGGAGAGTGGAATAATACATTTTAAGTAAAAACATAGCGGAAAAACAAATAAGGAATCTGGTTCCATGACACGTGAATAAAATTACATGTAGAATATCATTGGCATATTGGCAGTTAGACTGTGGAGTTTTCATTCAGAGCAAATACATATTTTTGTTAAATTGGGATTAGAGATGTGGACTGATTTTTTTTTTGGTTTGTTTCGGTTCGTTTCGTTTGGATTTTCTTTTCGGCTCGTTTAATTTCGGATAGTTTTTTGGATCAACTTTTTTTCCTTGATTTCGGCCATTTTCGTGTTATCGGATCGGCTCGTTTTTCGTATCGACTTTTTTTCGTAATATAGGAAATTTTCGTGTTTTTCGGAACGTCTGTTCTCGTCGTTTCAAAGTGTCTATTCCTTTTGACTGAAACTAATGGTTTTTCGGATCCGATATTTCTGTCGATACGGTAATTCTGTCTACGGTAATTCTGACAATTCTATTGTTTTTTTTATTAAATAAAGATCCTTTTTATCTTATGAATATGCATTGCACAACTTTATTTAATCATATTAAAATGGTATGAAAGGAACAAAAATGAACAAAACGATTTAAAAAATCCAAAACTGACCCAAATGGTCTGACTTTAAAAATAAAAACCAGAATAAAAGGTTTTAAAATAGAAAAAAAGCTGAACAAAATAAAATGATTTAAAATGAAAAAAAATAAAAAAAATTATTGCAGCATATGAATCCGCACACTGCTGGGAAGCGCCTCTCTGCAGTATAATTAATGCAGCATATGAATCCACACACTGCTGGGAAGCGTCTCTCTGCGGTATAATTAATGCAGCATATGAATCCACACACTGCTGGGAAGCGTCTCTCTGCGGTATAATTAATGCAGCATATGAATCCACACACTGCTGGGAAGCGTCTCTCTGCGGTATAATTAATGCAGCATATGAATCCACACACTGTAGGGAAGCGCCTCTCTGCGGTATAATTAATGCAGCATATGAATCCACACACCACTGGGAAGCGCCTCTCTGTAGTATAATTAATGCAGCATATGAATCCACACACTGCTGGGAAGCGTCTCTCTGCGGTATAATTAATGCAGCATATGAATCCACACACTGCTGGGAAGCGTCTCTTTGCAGTATAATTAATGCAGCATATGAATCCACACACTGCTGGGAAGCATCTCTCTGCAGTATAATTAATGCAGCATATGAATCCACACACTGCTGGGAAGCGTCTCTCTGCGGTATAATTAATGCAGCATATGAATCCACACACTGCTGGGAAGCGTCTCTTTGCAGTATAATTAATGCAGCATATGAATCCACACACTGCTGGGAAGCATCTCTCTGCAGTATAATTAATGCAGCATATGAATCCACACACTGCTGGGAAGCGTCTCTCTGCGGTATAATTAATGCAGCATATGAATCCACACACTGCTGGGAAGCGCCTCTCTGCGGTATAATTAATGCAGCATATGAATCCACACACTGCTGGGAAGCGCCTCTCTGCGGTATAATTAATGCAGCATATGAATCCACACACTGCTGGGAAGCGCCTCTCTGCGGTATAATTAATGCAGCATATGAATCCACACACTGCTGGGAAGCGCCTCTCTGCAGTATAATTAATGCAGCATATGAATCCACACACTGCTGGGAAGCGCCTCTCTGTAGTATAATTAATGCAGCATATGAATCCACACACTGCTGGGAAGCGCCTCTCTGCGGTATAATTAATGCAGCATATGAATCCACACACTGCTAGGAAGCGCCTCTCTGCGGTATAATTAATGCAGCATATGAATCCACACACTGCTGGGAAGCGCCTCTCTGCAGTATAATTAATGCAGCATATGAATCCACACACTGCTGGGAAGCGCCTCTCTGTAGTATAATTAATGCAGCATATGAATCCACACACTGCGGGGAAGAAGCGCCTCTCTGCGATATAATTAATGTATACGTCTCTGTTATATGTCCCTAAAGTCCCTTAAGACTACCCTATTAACACACCTCAATACGAAATGCACCTGTAAACATGTAACATAATGACTTTATTTCCTACATATTTATTTTTCTGTTAATCTGTATATTTGGTCTTGTGTTATTATCTTGCATTTTACTACTTTGTATTTCTGTGACCACTCAATGTTCTTGAACCCAGGACATACTTGAAAACGAGAGAAATCTCAATGTATCCTTCCTGGTAAAATCCTTTATAAATAAATAAATAAATAAATAAATAAATCTGTATATGTATCCTGTCTGTATATTATAACCTAAAATGCAATAAAATTAGAATTTTCAATAATTTACACAAGGAGTAAAGTGTTTTTTTTCACATTTTAACATGCGAACGTTTACGGTTATATTTTCTATCAGGGTAATTCAAAGAGATCCGAATTGCTTGAGAAAGGTTACCTTTCTTGGCCATTCGGCTATCCAGAGAGCAGGCAATTCGCGAAATCCTGGTGAATTGCCTGCACATACGGTGCCTGTTCGCTGCCTGTTCGAGGGCAGTGAAATCCCCATGAAAGAGCACTGCTTCGGCTATTCAGAGAACACAAACCAGCAGTGAAAGGTTCCCGAAATGCCCTGTCATTCGGTGGTTTCATTCGACAGATTTATTCAGGTGAATTCTATAGGCTTCAATGTTAAAAATATTCGGTTTTTAATTCAATATCTTCTAAACCGTTGATTATAAAATTCTGCAGTGAAGAGTCTCTTTATTTATAGATTTTTTAGGATATTTTAAGCATTTTTTTGGATTTTTGTTTTTAGAAAAAAACGTCAGATTTTTTTTTTAAAGTTTACTTCTTTTTTCTGTAACAGCCCTTTTTATTATCATTCCCTGGACCTCATATGCAAATTTCAGACATTTTCGCTCAGTAGTTTCTTTGCAAACAGCGTTTCACTTTTCAATCATTCAAGCAAACTGTTTTCCTAATTTATTCGCTGCATTCGTCTGCGGTGTCGGCTTTTTTCGGCGGCTGCGCTGTGTGTGATCGGCTCCTGCTCGGGTTTTTCCGTGGTTTTCGGTGGGTTAATCCAGATGTTTTTGCGGGTTTTCGGCGTACATTCGCCGGGTTTTGCGGTTTTTTTTCGTCGGGTTTGTGGCGGCTTTTCCCTGCAATTCGGGGACCCTGTGGTGCTTGCTGAATACACCGCAGGGTCACCGAAATGGGATCGCCAAATCGCCCCGAAATGAAGAGAACAAAAAGTCACCGAACTTGCGGTGACGTTTCGATTGTCTTTGAATTACCCTGTATGAGTTGCGCCTGTTAAAAAAATTAGAGATGGGGGACTTGTTACATACATTTTTTTGGGTAAAAATTACATGATTTTTAACAAACGCAACCCATACAAAAATCATTAGAGCAGCATCATTGTTCACATTATAATTGAATGGGAACAATATTGCTGCATTAGGAAAACAAAACAAAAAAAACCAACATTTTTAAAAAAAAAATAAAAAAATTTAATATGTTTTTATTAAATTTTTTATTTTTTTATATTTTTTCTCAACTTTTAACATGGTCATATTTGGTGTGGTTGGAAAGGCCATGCTTTGGCCGATCCAACAATACCAAACGTTAACCCCTAGCTGCCACAGATCGGGCGATAGGGGGTTCCAATGAACCCCCTATCTCCACCATTCGTGGCAACTAGGGGGTTAACTCCAGAATTTACTCTATCCGACGTCGGATAGATTTTGACTATTTTTTTTTTTACTTTCGGATAATCTAAATCTATCCAAAGTCCCGATGTTTCACATCGGAACTTTGGATAGAGTAGGTCAGCGCGGCCGTTAAATATATATACATTATGATTTTCTAACGATCAGGACGCTGGATAGCACTGTTGCTGTCCAGCGTCCTGATCCTGATCGTTATAAAATCGGACTGCCTATATGTTTAATAAACAAAAGACTTACTCTATCGGGTAGAGTAAATCTGCCCTTAGAAAATCAGAATGTTTATATTTTTAACGAGCAGCACCCTGGATAGCAACATGGCTGCGGTCACACGAGCGTTTTTGAGAGCAGAAGGAACGTCCGTGAGAGTGGATATTTCTTCCACTCTGATGCCCGTGTGGCCACCTCGCTGGGCACACACCGCGCGTTGAGACGAGCTCTGTGTGTCCAGATTTTCCCACCTCCCTCGCTCAGGCTGCGTCACGATGCGGCGCTGAGCGAAGGGAGTTGAAAAAATCCAACTTTCCCCTCGGTGGAGCGGTGCGATGAGGGGAGGGGCAGGATTTGCAGCACACGGAGCATGCGCCGGGTCCTGTAGATCCCTCCCACCTAGCGCCACTCTGAGTCCGCAGTGCAGTGCACTTCCTGGCTCTTTATCCGAGGAATATGAACGAAGTTCTCGACTGTGCGCGGCTGGCTGCCCCCCATACCTCCCCTTCTTGCTGCCTGTACCCTCCTTTTCCGCTATGAGTCTGGTCTGAGGTCTAAATGTGGGTATATAATATATATATACACACTATACCTTACCATACTATACTTGCCTTACTATACTATATCTAAAGTCTGCATGGGAGATGTATATACACTATATTGCCAAAAGTATTCGCTCACCTGCCTTGACTCGAATATGAATTTAAGTGACATCCCATTCCTAATCCATAGGGTTCAATATGACGTCGGTCCACCCTTTGCAGCTATAACAGCTTCAACTCTTCTGGGAAGGCTGTCCACAAGGTTTAGGAGTGTGTATATGGGAATTTTTGACCATTCTTCCAGAAGCGCATTTGTGAGGTCACACACTGATGTTGGACGAGAAGGCCTGACTCTCAGTCTCCGCTCCAATTCATCCCAAGGTGTTCTATCGCGTTGAGGTCAGGACTCTGTGCAGGCCAGTCAAATTCATCCACACCAGACTCTGTCATCCATGTCTTTATGGACCTTGCTTTGTGTACTGGTGCACAGTCATGTTGGAAGAGGAAGGGGCCAGCTCCAAACTGTTTCCACAAAGTTGGGAGCATGGAATTGGCCAAAATGTCTTGGTATGCTGAAGCAGTCAGAGTTCCTTTCACTGGAACTAAGGGGCCAAGCCCAGCTCCTGAAAAACAACCCCACACCATAATCCCCCCTCCACCAAACTTTACACTTGGCACAATGCAGTCAGACAAGTACCGTTCTACTGGCAACCGCCAAACCCAGACTCGTCCATCAGATTGCCAGATGGAGAAGCGCGATTTGTCACTCCAGAGAACACGTCTCCACTGCTCTAGAGTCCAGTGGCAGCGTGCTTTACACCACTGCATCCGACGCTTTGCATTGCACTTGGTGATGTATGGCTTGGATGCAGCTGCTCGGCCATGGAAACCCATTCCATGAAGCTCTCTGCGCATGGTTCTTGAGCTAATCTGAAGGCCACATGAAGTTTGGAGGTGTGTAGCGATTGACTCTGCAGAAAGTTGGCGACCTCTTCGCACTATGCGCCTCAGCATCCGCTAACCCCGCTCCGTCAGTTTACGTGGCCTACCACTTCGTGGCTGAGTTGTTGTCGTTCCCAAACACTTCCACGTTCTTATAATACAGCTGACAGTTGACTGTGGAATATTTAGGAGCGAGGAAATTTCACGACTGGACTTGTTGCACAGGTGGCATCCTATCACAGCGCCACGCTGGAATTCACTGAGCTCCTGAGAGCGACCCATTCTTTCACAAATGTTTGTAAAAACAGTCTGCATGCCTATGTGCTTGATTTTATACACCTGTGGCCATGGAAGTGATTGGAACAACTGATTCTGATTATTTGGATGGGTGTGCAAATACTTTTGGCAATATAGTGTATATCCCATGCAGACCTTAGGTATAGTATAGGTAAGTATAGTATGGTAAGGTATAGTGTATACAGTAGTGTATATACAGTCAGGTCCAGAAATATTGGGACATCGACACAATTCTAACATCTTTGGCTCTATACACCACCACAATGGAGTTGGAATGAAACAAACACAATGTGCTTTAACTGCAGACTGTCAGCTTTAATTTGAGGGTATGTACATCCAACTCAGGTGAACAGTGTAGGACTTACAGCAGTTTGCAGATGTGCCTCCCACCTGTTAAGGTAATGGGACAGAATAATAATCATAAATCAAACTTTCCCTTAATACTTGGTTGCAAATCCTTTGCAGTCAATCACAACCTGAAGTCTGGAACGCATAGACATCACCAGATGCTGGGTTTCATCCCTGGTGATGCTCTGCCAGGCCTCTACTGCAACGGTCTTCAGTTCCTGCTTGTTCTTGGGGCATTTTCCCTTCAGTTTTGTCTTCAGCAAGTGAAATGCATGCTCAATGGGATTCAGGTCAGGTGATTGACTTGGCCATTGCATAACATTCCACTTCTGTCCCTTCAAAAACTCTTTGGTTGCTTTTGCAGTATGCTTTGGGTCATTGTCCATCTGCACTGTGAAGAGCTGTCCAATGAGTTCTGCAGTATTTGGCTGAATGTGAGCAGATAATATTGCCCGAAACACTTCAGAATTCATCTTGCCGCTTTTGTCAGCAGTCACATCATCAATAAATACAAGAGAACCAGTTCCATTGGCAGCCATACATGCCCACGCCATGACACTACCACCACCATGCTTCACTGATGAGGCGGTATGCTTAGGATCAGGGGTCAAGTCCTGGAAAAAAAAGTGAGGGAACTCACCCACAAATTCCACAACCCCTATTTCCCGAAGAAAATATATATATATCACGAGTATAGCAGTATGTGGTGATACCATTTTTATTGGGTTAACATTACATTTAAAAGACAAGCTTTCAAGAGTGTAACCTCTCCTCTTCAGGTCTGGAAACTATACTGATCAGTGAAAGGTATCACTACGTACAGGTATACTCGTTATTTTGGCAACTGGTCTAACACGATATATATAATATATATATCATATATATATATATATCCAGGCCCAGACCCCCCAGAATTATATACACAGGCACAGACCCCCCCAGAATTATATACACAGGCACTGGACCCCCAGCATAATATACCCAGCACTGAGCCCCCAGAGTAATATGCACAGCACTGAGCCCCCAGAATAATATACACAGCACTGAGCCCCACAAATAATATGCACAGCACTGAGCCCCCATAATAATATACACAGCACTGAACCCCCAGAATAATATACACAGCACTGAGCCCCCATAAAAATATACACAGCACTGAGCCCCCAGAATAATATGCACAGCACTGAGCCCCCAGAATAATATACACAGCACTGAGCCCCCAGAATAATATACACAGCACTACTGGACCCCCAGAATAATATACACAGCACTACTGGACCCCCAGAATAATATACACAGCACTGAGCCCTAAGAATAATATGCACAGCACTACTGGACCCCCAGAATAATATACACACCACTGAGCCCCCAGAATAATATGCATAGCACTGAGCCCCCAGAATAATATACACAGCACTGAGCCCCCAGAATAATATGCATAGCACTGAGCCCCCAGAATAATATACACATCACTGAAACCCAAGAATAATATGCACTGCACTACTGGACCCCCAGAATAATATACACACCACTGAGCCCCCAGAATAATATGCACAGCACTGAGCCCCCAGAATAATATACACAGCACTGAGCCCCCAGAATAATATGCACAGCACTGAGCCCCCAGAATAATATACACAGCACTGAGCCCCCAGAATAATATGCACAGCACTGGACCCCCAGGATAATATACCCAGCACTGGTTATATGGATATATTTGCCCCCAGCTCATGGATATATTTGCCCCCAGCTCATGTATATAATTGCCCCCAGCTCATGGATATATTTGCCCCCAGCAGCTCATTGATATATTTGCCCCCAGCTCATGGATATATTTTCCCCCCAGCAGCTCATGGATATATTTGCCCCCAGCTCATAGAAATATTTGCCCCAGCTCATATGGATATATTTGCCCCAGCTCATGGATATATTTGCCCCCAGCAGCTCATGGATATATTTTCCCCCAGCTCATGGATATACAGTATTTGCCCCCCAGCTCACCTCTCTGCCAGGTGTTAGGCCCGAAAAAATTTAGCTGCCGGCCCGGCGGCCGCGTGTTCATCCTCCGAGCGGCAGCTGGAATGAAGCGAGATCGCGGCTGTGTGTTGGATAGATCACAGGCGAGTGGCCGCACTTCATTCCAGCCGCCGCTCGGAGGATGAACACGCGGCAGCCGGGCCGGCAGCTAAATTGTTTCGGGCTCCGGCCACAGAGGGAACCTGCGTTCCCGCAGCATTCCCGCTGTGGAAGAACTGCAGGAACGCTGTTCCCGCTCGTTCCCGCAGGACTCGAGCCCTGCTTAGGTTCATGATCAGTTTCTTTCCTTCTCCATACTCTTCTCTTCCCATCACTCTGGTACAAGTTGATCTTGGTCTCATCTATCCATAGGATCTTGTTCCAGAACTGTGAAGGCTTTGTTAGGTGTTGTTTGGCAAACTCTAATCTGGCCTTCCTGTTTTTGAGGCTCACCAATGGTTTACATCTTGTGGTGAACCCTCTGCATTCACTCTGGTGAAGTCGTCTCTTGATTGTTGACTTTGACACACATACACCTACCTCCTGGAGAGTATTCTTGATCTGGCCAACTGTTGTGAAGGGTGTTTTCTTCACCAGGGAAAGAATTCTTCGGTCATCCACCACAGTTGTTTTCCATGGTCTACCGGGTCTTTTGGTGTGGCTGAGCTCACCGGTGCGTTCCTTCTTTTTGAGAATATTCCAAACAGTTGTTTTGGCCACAACTAATTTTCTTGCTATCTCTCTGATGGGTTTGTTTTGTTTCTTCAGCCTAATGATGGCTTGCTTCACTGATAGTGACAGATCTTTGGATCTCATCTTGAGAGTTGACAGCAACAGATTCCAAGTGCAAATAGCACACTTGAAATGAACTCTGGGCCTTTTATCTGCACAATGTAATTGGGGTAAATGAGGGAATATCACACACCTGGCCATGGAACAGCTGAGAAGCCAATTGTCCCATTACCTTTGGTCCCTTAACAAGTGGGAGGCACATCTGTCTGCAAACTGCTGTAAGTCCTACACTGTTCACCTGAGTTGGATGTACATACCCTCAAATTAAAGCTGACAGTCTGCAGTTAAAGCACATTGTGTTTGTTTCATTCCAACTCCATTGTGGTGGTGTATGGAGACAAAGATGTTAGAATTGTATCGCTGTCCCAATATTTATGGACCTGACTGTATATATACACCCCATACAGACCTCAGGTATAGTGTATACAGTAGTATATATATATGATCTGAGGTCTGTATATGTATCTGTGGGCATGATCTGAGGTATATGTATCTGTGGGCATGATTATTATTATTATTGTCATCATGTATATAGCGCCAACAGTTTCCACAGCGCTTTACAATAACCAAAGGGAACAAAATACATATAAACAGACATAGGATGGAAACAAGAGGTGTAGAGGGCCCTGCTCATAGGAGCTAACAGTCTAGAGGGATTGGGGATCTGAGGTCTATGTATATGTGGTCATGATCTGGTTTGAGATATATATCTATATATAGACCTCAGACCAGCTCATACCCACATATATATATACAGTTGTGTTCAAAATTATTCAACCCCCAATGCTGTAAAGGGTTTTAGGGAATTTAGTGTACATTTGTAATTGTATTCAGAATGAAATCCTACAAGGACTTTTTAAAGAACCATATGCAACTAAAATGACATCAATTGGTTTTGTAATACAGTAGTAAATGTTTCTTTTGTGAATTCTTCATTGACACAATTATTCAACCCCTTAAAGACTACCACTCTGAAGAACAGAGGTTCATTCAAGTGTTTTCAATCAGGTAATGAAAACACCTGTGGATGTCACGGAGCAGCAAAAAGCATAATAAGCACCAATTAGGCAGCTTTAAAATGACTGTGATACTCAGCTCCTTCTAGACATTTACTGGTGTGGTTACAAACATGGTGAAGTCAAGAGAATGGTCCAGGAAGACAAGAGAAGAGGTGATTACTCTTCACAGGAAGGGCAATGGCTATAAGAAGATTGCAAAGATGTTAAACATACCAAGAGAGACCATAGGAAGCATCATTCGCAAATTCAAGGCAAAGGGCACTGTTGAAACGCTACCTGGTCGTGGCAGAAAGAAGATGCTGACTTCGACTGCTGTGCGCTACCTGAAGCGTAGAGTGGAGAAAAGTCCCCGTGTGACTGCTGAGGAACTGAGAAAAGATATGTCAGATGTGGGTACTGAAGTTTCAGCTCAGACAATACGGCGCACACTGCGTAATGAAGGCCTCCATGCCAGAACTCCCAGGCGCACCCCCTTGCTGTCTCCAAAGAATAAGAAGAGTCAACTGCAGTATGCCAAAAGTCATGTGGACAAACCACAGAAGTTTTGGGATAGTGTTCTGTGGACTGATGAAACAAAATTAGAACTGTTTGGGCCCATGGATCAATGCTATGTTTGGAGGAGGAAGAACAAGGCCTATGAAGAAAAGAACACCTTGCCTACTGTGAAGCATGGCGGGGGTCAATCATGCTTTGGGGCTGTTTTGCTTCTGCAGGTACAGGGAAGCTTCAGCGTGTGCAAGGTACCATGAATTCTCTTCAGTACCAGGGGATATTGGATGACAATGTGATGCAGTCCGTCACAAACCTGAGGCTTGGGAGACGTTGGACCTTTCAACAGGACAATGATCCCAAGCATACCTCCAAGTCCACTAGAGCATGGTTGCAGATTAAAGGCTGGAACATTTTGGAGTGGCCATCGCAGTCACCTGACTTAAATCCGATTGAGAACCTCTGGTGGGACTTAAAGAAAGCAGTTGCAGTGCGCAAGCCTAAGAATGTGACTGAACTGGAGGCTTTTGCCCATGACGAATGGGCGAAGATACCCGTAGATCGCTGCAAGACACTTGTGTCAAGCTATGCTTCACGTTTAAAAGCTGTTATAACTGTAAAAGGATGTTGTACTAAGTACTAAGATTGAATGTCACTTGGGGGTTGAATAAAACTGATAATGATGTGAGCACAGAAAAGACATTTGTGGTTATTTCATTATAAATGTTATGTTATATTTGTCTGACCTACACGTGCCTCTTTGATTTAATTGTAAGCAAGATGACTGAATGATCAAAATCAATGTCAAACTGGCCAAAACACTCAATTTCAGTGGGGGTTGAATAATTTTGAACACAACTGTACTTCAGATTATGCCCAGATACATATACAGTCATGGCCGAAATTGTTGGCACCCCAGACATTTTTCCAGAAAATCAAGTATTTCTCACAGAAAAGTATTGCAGTAACACATGTTTTGCTATACACATGTTTATTCCCTTTGTGTGTATTGGAACAAAACAAAAAAAGGGAGGAAAAAAAGCAAATTAGACATAATGTCACACAAAACTCCAAAAATGGGCTGGACAAAATTCTTGGCACCCTTAACTTAATATTTGGTTGCACACCATTTGGAAAAAATAACTGAAATCAGTCGCTTCCTTTAACCATCAATAAGCTTCTTACACCTCTCATCTGGAATTTTGGACCACTCTTCCTTTGCAAACTGCTCCAGGTCTCTCTTATTGGAAGGGCTCCTTTTCCCAACAGCAATTTTAAGATCTCTCCACAGGTGTTCAATGGGATTTAGACTTGGACTCATTGCTGGCCACTTCAGAACTCTCCAGCGCTTTGTCCATTTCTCGGTGCTTTTTGACGTTTGTTTGGGGTCATTGTCCTGCTGGAAGACCCAAGATCTCGGACGCAAACCCAGCTTTCTGACACAGGGCTCTACAGTGCGACCCAAAATCCTTTGGTAATCCTCAGATTTCATGATGCCTTGCACACATCCAAGGCACCCAGTGCCAGAGGCAGCAAAACAACCCCAAAACATCATTGAACCTCCACCATATTTCACTGTAGGTACTGTGTTCTTTTCTTTGTAGGCCTCATTCCGTTTTCAGTAAACAGAATGATGTGCTTTACCAAAAAGCTCTATCTTCGTCTCATCTGTCCACAAGACGTTTTCCCAGAAGGATTTTGGCTTACTCAAGTACATTTTGGCAACCTGTAGTCTTGCTTTTTTTTGTCTCTGTGTCAGCAGTGGGGTCCTCTTGGGTCTCCTGCCATAGCGTTTTATTTCATTTAAATGTCGACGGATAGTTCGCGCTGACATTGATGCTCCCTGAGCCTGCAGAACAGCTTGAATTTCTTTGGAACTTGTTTGGGGCTGCTTATCCACCATCCGGACTATCCTGCGTTGCAACCTTTCATAAATTTTTCTCTTCCGTCCACGCCCAGAGAGATTAGCTACAGTGCCATGGGTTGCAAACTTATTGATAATGTTGCGCACTGTGGAGAAAGGCAAGTCTAGATCTCTGGAGATGGACTTTTAACCTTGAGATTGTTGATATTTTCCACAATTTGGGTTTTCAAGTCCTCAGACCGTTCTCTTCTCTTTCTGTTGTCCATGCTTAGTGTGGCACACACAGACACACAATGCAAAGACTAAGTGAGCTTCTCTCCTTTTTATCTGCTTTCAGGTGTGATTTTTATATTGCCCACACCTGTTACTTGCCCCAGGTGAGTTTACAGGAGCATCACATGCTTGAAACAATCTTATTTATCCACAATTTTGAAAGGGTGCCAAGAATTTTGTCCAGCCCATTTTTGGAGTTTTGTGTGACATTATGTCCAATTTGCTTTTTTCCTCCCTTTTTTTGTTTTGTTCCAATAGACACAAAGGGAATAAACATGTGTATAGCAAAACATGTGTTACTGCAATACTTTTCTGTGAGAAATACTTGAATTTCTGGAAAAATGTCTGGGGTGCCAACAATTTCGGCCATGACTGTATATCTATGTGGGCATGATCTGGTCTGAGGTCTCTGTATATGTATCTTGAGTGGGCATGATGTGGACTGTATATATGTATCTGGGCATGATACTATTCGGGTTAAATTGGCAGTAATTTATATGTATTTTAATCAATAGAAATTTCCTAGATGAAAAGCTTTTGCACACACTGAGCCTGCCACAACTCCTGATGACGCTACTATAAGGTAGTGAAACGCGTAGAGTATTGAATATTTGATACTGAGTTCAATTGATTCATCTTGCTGATTTATTTTTGGAAATAAGATGAGGAGCGCTCCTCTGGTTATGAATTGATGTTGTTGAAACCTTTTCTTCTCACTGTCCGATACCCACTAACCCACGAAGGTTGGCTTCTCACTGATTAAGAAATAGAGAACAGAAAATATGTGAGGCATTGGCGATAACAATTGAACTATATAAGGCAGGATTAAGAATCAATACCCAACCGGCTGACCTGCTGTGTTTTTGTGTGTTTGTTTAATCACCAGAGAGTGTTTTTTTTTTAAAAACTGGTTTTATATGCAGAACATTAAAAGTTACATTTTATTTCAAATTAGTGACAACTGGAACCACGATTGTTAAATGGAAATTGTCTGATTGGTGCATGAAAAGAGTTACTTTGTGCCTTCTAACAGATTCCCCCCTTCCTCACCTTGTGCCTGACACCTTCCTCTCTGTCTGACACCCTCTTCTTTCCCTGTCATTGACTCACTTCTTCCTTGCCGTCGCACCATTATCCACTCTATTAACACTGTAGCTGAAGAGATAATTGTCACAACATCAGGAAAGATGATGTCGCAGCCATTACAGAGCACAGTATTGCTGAGGATGGACTCTGAGTCCACTGCGATCGAATTGCTTTATGAGAGACAGCTAGTTAAACGCACACTCTAATGACTGTGGAACTTTACCTAAATCAGTTCACCATTTAAAAAATGCATATTTTTTACTCTATTTAAATCCACTATTTATTTATTTTTATTTTTATTTTTTTTATTCAAGATTTTTTATTGTAAATTCCAGCCAGCAATATAACAGACAAAACCAAAATGAAGTCAGCAGGAATCAATGTAAACAAAAGCAAAGGGGAAAGGGGAATGGACACTCAGACATAAAATAGCGGTACCAGCAAGGTGATCTAGTCTGCAGGCAAACTGCGGGTGAGGCCCCAGGCAGGCAAAAAAAAAAAAAGAAGGGAGTAGGGGACCGCCCGAGAAGGTAGCATTCCTGGCTCACTCCAGGGACCCCGAGGGGGACTGGAGGCCATGGAAGAGGCCACAAGGCAGGGTGATCGGGGGCCAGAGGAAGTGGTCAGAGCTATGGTAGCCACTCCAATGGCTCACCCAGAGCGACCCAATGTCGCGCACATAAAAGGAGAAAACCATAAATAAAAAAAATAAAATAAAAAAAAAAAAAATTCACCAGAGGCCTGAACCGCCACGTAAAATCTCACCCCGGGTACATATAAGCAAGTCCGCAAAAAAAGTGTGCAAGGGAAGGGGGGGTGCAACTCAGTGTCCCAAAAAGAATGTCCAAAACAGAGGGGGGGTGTCAGTGTCATCAGGTGTGGTTGTCATCAGGGGGGGGGAGAAGGAAGCCACAAATCCTCTGAAAGACACAGATGTCAGACCGAAGAGTCTCAGCTAGTGTCCCAAGACAGGGGGTAATGCAGGGCACCTTCTCCACACACCTCTGCGACCGGGGTAGGTTGTAAGGACAAGAATAGGGGGGTTAAATGGGTGGGGGGTGTCTCAAGGGGTCATCAGGAGGAAGGAAACTGGAGGGGGGGGGGGCTCAGCGAGCACGTCAAGCCAGGGTCAGAAAACAGCGGGAGGCGGCAGGTCTGTAGGAGAGGTCCCCTCATCCCGTGTCCAGTGGGAACGTGGTTCCTATCCCAGGAAGGCTCAGCAGGGGATGCTTCTGGGCCTCAAGGCAGTCCACCTCACCGAAGGGAAGATCCCATCCAAAGAGCGTCGCAGGGAGCAGGTCCATGGCAACAGCAACAACAGGATCGTCCTTGTCCCATCGAAAGGCCAGGGCCATCTCACAACTGCCAGGCCACTCCAGCGTCACGATGGAAGGCAGGGGAACAAAAGGCCTCTCCAGGCAGCAGACAGCCTCCACCTCAGCAGGTAAGGTCCCCGGGGCATCAGAGGGCACATCTAGAATCCGCCCGGTCAGCAAAGGGTTAACACATCTCAGACCCTCTGTGCCCCAGCCGCCTCCAGCAGGATCACCGCAGGACCGAACTTCTCCAAAAGGTACCTCCACTGCCGTCTCATCAGGGATCACCGCAGCACTCCATCCAGCCTCCTGTCGGGCAAGGGTCCACGCCGCCCTGAATTCCCTCATCAGCTCGGCCAGCATTCCCTTCGTAAGAGGCAGGGAATCCGGAGCCGCCATCGGAGCCGAAATGTAGGCGTCGCTGCTCGAGGTGAGGGTACAGGCCTTCCCACAAACCCAGAAGCCTGAGGAGTAACAGCAGGCTTCAGAAATGGCCGCCAATGCAGGCCTTATCTCAGGCCCGGGAACCAGGACAGGCTGCAATGACGGGCCGAAGGTCAGCCAGGCTTCGTGGCGCCCACTCCCCAAATCCAGGGAACTAGGGTGCCTAAGGGGGATCTCAAAAGGGACGGGGGGACGCGAAAAAGTAATAAAAATTGTAAGTCCGCAGGAGAGAACATCAGCACACGTCCGTTCCCGTCGGCAGTCGGCTCGGCCCCCCATTATTTATTTTCTAACTCTAGCCAGCTAGTAGCGTGTAAAAGCATAGTCCGCGGACTTCTACCTCCTGACCTAAACACATGCGCAGCGCTTTACATATCAGCCACATGCCTGTCACTCACATAGCAGGGGATGGCAGAAACCGAGGAAGAGCAGGGACTTAGGCCTGGGTCACACGAGCGCACTATGTGTGCCTGTACTGACGTGCCTCCCGGCGTCCGTCGCAGTGTTGAACTTGTGACACTTCGACGGGGCTGGCCACACGCTGTAGTGCGCACACGAATTGCGTGTGCTACAGCGGACGTGCATCAGCCGTGCTGAAAGGCTCCCTGTTGAATCACTACAACATGCGTTCGATGGAGCTGCAAAGCGCGCTAACTGCGTTCAGCGAGGTGGCCAGACGGGCGTCAGAGTGGAAGCAACGTCCACTCTCACGGACATTCCTTCCACTCTGCAAAACGCTTGTCTGACCCCGGCCTTACTGCCATAGGACATTCAAGTCAAAATTGGAAGGAAAATGAACAAGTAAATTTTTTTTTTAGAAGAGCCTGGGAGCTGGGCATATCACTCCATGAAATGCTTTGATATTCGCTTTGAATTAAAATCCATACTGATATTTGAATATGAGTTTGTAACATTGTGATCCTGCGCAGGCAGCTGTCTGTGAATTTGCACCGTGGAATCAGATGGATAGTAACAGGGTTACAGGGTGTCATAAACATGATAGCAAAATATAGTGGGTCGCACACACACTAGTCGGTCGCACACACATTTTTCTGACGCAAGTACAGTGCAGTTACTACAGTTGTGTACGTTTTAGGCTGGGGTCAGACCAGCGCACTTTTAACGTGCGTTCTGGCGCACTTAATCACGGCCGCACTAGCAGCAGATGACGGGCAATGACGGCCAATATACGAAGTACGGTCGCACGAAAGTCCGGCCGTGCAACGCAAGTAGAAAACGAACGCATTTTTTCGAGAACGCTGAACCGCTAGTACGGACGTACTGAGTGCGCAGCTGCGGCATAGCGGTGTGTTTGCGTGATTAGGAGATGTCAAACATGGCTAATGTCCAGCCTACATAACGTCCAGACGCAAAAAGAGTTTTATTGACGATCCGAAAGAAATCACGCACGAAAAATGCGCATCGTATGACCGTTTTCGCGCATTCCGTGAAAAAATACGTCGATTCGTTCGGACGCACTTTTTTACGTTCGCGGGTAAAAATGCTTTCGTTTGACCCTAGCCTTAGGGTTGGAGTTAAGGTTACACTTACAGGGTTATTCAGAGAGTGTGAAAAGCTGGAGAATGACTGGAGAATAAAAAATTCTAGGTCAAAATAGCCAAAACAGAAAAATTCTCCCTTTCATCTCACTTTCCAAATCGGCTATTTTGACCTAGAATTTTTCATTCTCCAGTCATTCTCCAGCTTTTCACGCTCTCTGAATAACCCTGTTAGGGTTAGGGTTAGAGTTAAGGTTAACCCTTACCTATAGCCCTAACCAACAGATTTAGCTACATTTTCAGTTTATTTTTAAGCAACAGATTCTGCTCCTTCTTTTAAGGCAGAAACAAGCACAAATATTACCCAATATCTTAATTATTAACCCTACAGAGCCGGATTGAGATCTCTATGGGTCTGGAGCTGAAGATTTTGGTGGACTTTTTTTGAAATTTCGTGAAATGAAAACATATTTTTGGTTATTTAATCTGCAGATACGGCTACGGGTATTTTCCATTCAGGTTTCAATAATTTACAGCGTGTAAAATAATCTTTTCACATTTTATCATCCAAACCTTTATGGTTATATATTCCGTAGGGAATTCTTGTTAACAAAAAAATTGAAATGGGAACCGGTTACTGCATTTTTTTTTTAGAAAATACACAGTTTTAACCACAACTGAAAAAAGTTTAAATTTTCGCTAGTGTTTGGGAGGATGGTGTTTAATGAATAATATGATTATGTATAAAATACTGAACTTGCTCCCGGCGCGGGAAATGAGAAGGTGAGTAATAGCGGTGATATTGCTAATTTTATACGTGACAAATGGACAATGCCATCGCTTTGGAACTAAAAATAAGTTAAAAAAATGTTTTTTCTTCTTTTATTAGTATTATTATTCTTTATTTATAAAGCGCCAGCATATTCCGCAGCGCAGAATTTTAGATTTTACTCTTTCATTTTCTTATTGGTTTATTGTCTGTGCGCTCCGTCCATACTTCCCATTTCGTTGGATTAAAAGTCACTGTGATTCTGACACCTGAGTGACGACCCACTGTAGAGAAAGCCCCTAGTGCCAGGGTCAATTCTCAGGACCCTCATAACAAATGTTTTGCGCACTAATGTGTTGCTTTGCGTTGACACATCATGACATCCTGGGAATGGAAAATCGCTCACATGAGCTGCATGCACTCACCTCACACAATACCCATGGGGTTAAATTCATATATTCATGTGAGAGATGGTTACAGTGAATGTCTGTGGAGCAGGAGTGGTGGTATAAGGGCCAGCTTCCTCTGGGTGATAATAATAAGTGCTGGTAACCCATGGGGGCAGCTGGGGTCTTAGAAGCAAGGCTTGTCCTATGAAGATGCTCTCACAGTGGATTAGAGGAACACACAGGCTGTTTGCTGAGCAAGGTCCTGAAAGGGAAATAAATCACTTTGCCTGTCAACTGATATTTTTAGGAGATAACTGTCATTCCCCAAATCTCCTGAGTAGCCATACTCATAGAACAGTGCTTTCCCAACCCTGGTCTTCAAGTACCCCTAACAGGCCAGGTTTGCAGATATCTGAAGCACAGCACAGGTGATATGATTTGCTGCTCAGTGATTGCAGGATTCAGTCTGTATCTCCCCAAGGTGATCCTTAAAACCTGTCCTGTTAGAGGCTTTAGAACACTATTACCCCAAATTAAAGGGATGAATGATCCTCCTGCTCCTAACTTATCTTCTGTCTCAAGTCAAAGTCTTGCATTGTATTACTTTGTATTTCCGTAACGACTGTAACACTTCAATGTTCTTGAACCCAGGACATACTTGAAAACGAGAGAAATCTCAATGTATCCTTCCTGGTAAAATCCTTTATAAATAAATAAAATAAACCCTTCCTCCAGGGGTTTATATACAGGGTTATACAAAGAGATTCGAAAAGTCACCGCACGTTCAGTGACTTTTCGTTCCCTGCAATTCGGCACGATTCGGCGAACCTAGTTCGCCGACCCTGCCGTGTATTCAGCGAGCACCGCAGGTCCGCCATACTGCAGGGAAAACCCAGCCGCAAATAATAAGGGCAGTTAGAGAAAAATGAAAAAACGATTTAAAAAAAAACAGGAAAAATGTTTTGCCAAACAAATCCCAAGACATGCCTAAAAGATCCTAAAGAAATCTATAAATAAAGAGACTTTTTACTGCAGAATTTTATAATGAACGGTTTATTAGATATTAAATTAAAACGAGAATATTTTTAACATTGAAGCCTATGGGATTCTCCTGAATAAACCTGCCGAATTAAACCACCGAACAGCAGGGCAATTCGGCAACTTTTCCCTGATGGTTTTTGTTCTCTGCATAGAAGAAGCATTGCTTCTCTGTTGGGATTTCACTGCCCTCGAACAGGCACCGTATGTGCAGGCAATTCGTCACAATTTGGCGAATTGCCTGCTCTCTGAATAGCCGAATGGCCAGGAAAGGTAACCGTAAGCGGAATTTCACGGTTCAGTTACCTTTCGCCAGCAATTCGGACCTATTGGGGCTATATTGTCAAAATAGTGCTGGCTGGGTGGAGTAGGGGTAACATCACTGCTCTGCGTGGAGAGAGACTGTGGTACATACTCGCCACCCAGGACATGCTTGAAAACGAGAGAAATCTCAATGTATCCTTCCTGCTAAAATACTGTCTCAAAAAAATAAAATAAAAGTCATATAGAATAAAGTATGCTATTTACACTGAGCGATTTCAGTGATTTCTAACCTCATTTATTATACTTCAGAGCGGGGGTCAGCAGCCCTGCTCCTCCAGATGTTTTGGAACTACATCTCCCATGATCCTCAACAGGTACCCATTATGAGGAATGAGCATCGAAGTATATGTAGTTCCAAAACATCTGGAGGGCCAAGGTTGCAGACCCTGGATTTAAAGCAGGGATCTCAAACTCTGCCCCCCCCGATGTTTATTTCCTACAATTCCCAGAATTCTGTGAATGCAATGAATGGCCAGAGAATCAAGGGAGCTGTAGTTCAGAAACATCTGGTTTAGAGTCTCATCGCTGGTAGATTTATTGCTCTGCTGCTCTGTTTTAGAAATGCACACCTTGAAAATATAAATATTAGGGGAGACTGTTGCCCCCTCATCGCCCTAGGACCATGGGTAGTGGGCCAATGCAAGAACACACCTGCCGTAGCTTCCTCCATTGCTCTGGGAATTGTATGGACCATCTAAGGGATACGGAGTGTACAGATGTGTAATGATGACTGATAGGGATAAGGAGTGTACAGCTGTGGAATGATGACTGATAGGGATAAGGAGTGTACAGCTGTGGAATGATCACTGCCTGATAGGGATAAGGAGTGTACAGCTGTGGAATGATGACTGATAGGGATAAGGAGTGTACAGCTGTGGAATGATGACTGATTGGGACAAGGACAGGAGTGTACAGCTGTGGAATGATGACTGATAGGGATAAGGAGTGTACAGCTGTGGAATGATGACTGATAGGGATAAGGAGTGTACAGCTGTGGAATGATGACTGATAGGGACAAGGACAGGAGTGTACAGCTGTGGAATGATGACTGATAGGAATAAGGAGTGTACAGCTGTGGGATGATGACTGATAGGGATAAGGAGTGTACAGCTGTGGGATGATGACTGATAGGGATAAGGAGTGTAAAGCTGTGGAATGATGACTGATAGGGATAAGGAGTGTACAGCTGTGGAATGATGACTGATAGGGATAAGGAGTGTACAGCTGTGGAATGATGACTGATAGGGATAAGGAGTGTACAGCTGTGGGATGATGACTGATAGGGATAAGGAGTGTAAAGCTGTGGAATGATGACTGATAGGGATAAGGAGTGTACAGCTGTGGAATGATGACTGATAGGGATAAGGAGTGTACAGCTGTGGAATGATGACTGATAGGGACAAGTACAGGAGTGTACAGCTGTGGAATGATGACTGATAGGGATAAGGAGTGTACAGCTGTGGAATGATGACTGATAGGGATAAGGAGTGTACAGCTGTGGAATGATCACTGTCTGATAGGGATAAGGAGTGTACAGCTGTGGAATGATGACTGATAGGGATAAGGAGTGTACAGCTGTGGAATGATGACTGATAGGGATAAGGAGTGTACAGCTGTGGAATGATGACTGATAGGGATAAGGAGTGTACAGCTGTGGAATGATGACTGATAGGGATAAGGAGTGTACAGCTGTGGAATGATGACTGATAGGGATAAGGAGTGTACAGCTGTGGAATGATGACTGATAGGGATAAGGAGTGTACAGCTGTGGAATGATGACTGATAGGGATAAGGAGTGTACAGCTGTGGGATGATGACTGATAGGGATAAGGAGTGTAAAGCTGTGGAATGATGACTGATAGGGATAAGGAGTGTACAGCTGTGGAATGATGACTGATAGGGATAAGGAGTGTACAGCTGTGGAATGATGACTGATAGGGACAAGGACAGGAGTGTACAGCTGTGGAATGATGACTGATAGGGATAAGGAGTGTACAGCTGTGGGATGATGACTGATAGGGATAATGAGTGTAAAGCTGTGGAATGATGACGGATAGGGATAAGGAGTGTACAGCTGTGGAATGATGACTGATAGGGATAAGGAGTGTACAGCTGTGGGATGATGACTGATAGGGATAAGGAGTGTAAAGCTGTGGAATGATGACTGATAGGGATTAGGAGTGTACAGCTGTGGAATGATG
The DNA here is from genome assembly GCA_009667805.1 of Leptobrachium leishanense. NCBI lineage: Eukaryota > Metazoa > Chordata > Amphibia > Anura > Megophryidae > Leptobrachium > Leptobrachium leishanense. The sequence continues at coordinate 84,263,763 of CM019063.1, forward strand.
ACTGATAGGGACAAGGACAGGAGTGTACAGCTGTGGGATGATGACTGATAGGGATAAGGAGTGTACAGCTGTGGAATGATGACTGATAGGGATAAGGAGTGTACAGCTGTGGAATGATGACTGATAGGGACAAGGACAGGAGTGTACAGCTGTGGAATGATGACTGATAGGGATAAGGAGTGCACAGCTGTGGAATGATGACTGATAGGGATAAGGAGTGTACAGCTGTGGGATGATGACTGATAGGGATAATGAGTGTAAAGCTGTGGAATGATGACGGATAGGGATAAGGAGTGTACAGCTGTGGAATGATGACTGATAGGGATAAGGAGTGTACAGCTGTGGGATGATGACTGATAGGGATAAGGAGTGTAAAGCTGTGGAATGATGACTGATAGGGATTAGGAGTGTACAGCTGTGGAATGATGACTGATAGGGATAAGGAGTGCACAGCTGTGGAATGAGGGGGTGTCAGGTCAGATTTCAGCAGGGTGGATGCAGGGCAGTCATGTGTTAGCCTGGTTTAGCTGCTTGTGGCACAAACAGTGTTAACAGACACACATTGCAAAGGGCAGATAAACAGAAAACACAACCAAAGCTGAACATTTCTGTTAACCCCTTGATCTCCAGACATAGCAGAGACATCTGGTCACCCTTAACCAATGAGGTCACATAATTTGTAAATTTATGTTTTGCACAAAGGGTTAATGGGTGCCTGCTCTAGACATTACTATTAACCCTGTCACCTCCAGTCAGGATTTACAGCAGGTCTCAGCATCCTTGGTCCTTCAGATGTTTTGGAGCTGCATTTCCCACAATCTAATGAGTGGCTGAGCATCATGGGAGATGTAGTTCCAAAACGTCTGGAAGGTTAAGGAAGCTGAGCCCATCTTTACAGTCTGTGAAACATCCTCTTAATCTCAGCCCTTAACACAGACTTCCAGCAGGTGAGGAGCAGGAGGAGGGGGGGGGGGTGATTTATTCTCCGAGCAGTTTGACTGGAGATGCAGAGCACAGGGTGAGAGCTGCTGGAGGGGGATGTATCGCCCTTTCAGGACCTCTCCCTCTCGGCTCCGCACACAGTCTGCCCGCGGCACATCTCTACAGGTTAGCAACTTTAGCAGACACCGAGCCCGGGGCTCCGCGCCTCCTCCCCCCGCTCCGCGCCCCCCGCCCCGCTCCGCGCCCCCTCCACGGGTAGTGTGCAGTGTGGCGGCAGTGAGCACGGGGCTGCTCCCGGGATCCGGCAACACGTGGAATGACGAGAAGCCTGGGATCAGGAGTGACAGCGACTCCGCACACAGCGAGGGGCCCCACATCCCGGCACCGCACGGTAACCCAGAGCCCCCCAAAGCCTGGCCAGGACAACCCATGGGCATGACCTGTGCACCCGGAGGAGAGGAAGCGCTGCTCATCGCCTAGAGACCCCCGATCCACAACACAGAGAGAGACCCCCCTCCACAGCACAGAGACCCCCAATCCACAGCACAGAGACCCCCAATCCACAGCACAGAGACCCCCAATCCACAGCACAGAGAGAGCTGAGAACCCCCCCATCCACAGCAGAGAGAGCTGAGACCCCCTGACCCTCAACATAGACAGAGACCCCGATCCAAAACACACAGAGACCCCAGCCACAACACAGACAGACCCCCAATCCACAGCACAGAGACCCCGATCCACAGCACAGAGAGAGACCCCCCTCCACAGCACAGAGAGAGCTGAGAACCCCCCATCCCCAGCAGAGAGAGCTGAGACCCCCTGACCCTCAACACAGAGAGAGACCCCGATCCAAAACACACAGAGACCCCAGCCACAACACAGACAGACCCCCAATCTACAACAGAGAACCCCTGATCCACAACACACACACAGAGACCCCTGGCATCAACACCAAGAACCCAGAGACAGGACTGGGACCAGGGGAGCACCCCCTATCCTAATGGCAATCCACCTGCACCCTGACGCCTGAGTCCAGTCCCTGCACCCCCTGCACCCCCTGCCCCTCACTGCCCTCTCTGACTTCTGAGACCAGGCTCTCCTCACATCGTGCCCTCTCCCCGCCCTGTGCCCCTAGCTCTCTCCTCACATCGTGCCCTCTCCCTGCCCTGTGCCCTTAGCTCTCTCCTCACATCGTGCCCTCTCCCTGCCCTGTGCCCCTAGCTCTCTCCTCACATCGTGCCCTCTCCCTGCCCTGTGCCCTTAGCTCTCTCCTCACATCGTGCCCTCTCCCCACCCTGTGCCCTTAGCTCTCTCCTCACATCAGCCCTCTCCCCACCCTGTGCCCTTAGCTCTCTCCTCACATCGTGCCCTCTCCCTGCCCTGTGCCCTTAGCTCTCTCCTCACATCGTGCCCTCTCCTGCCCTGTGCCCTTAGCTCTCTCCTCACATCGTGCCCTCTCCCTGCCCTGTGCCCCTAGCTCTCTCCTCACATCGTGCCCTCTCCCTGCCCTGTGCCCTTAGCTCTCTCCTCACATCGTGCCCTCTCCCTGTCCTGTGCCCCTAGCTCTCTCCTCACATCGTGCCCTCTCCCTGCCCTGTGCCCTTAGCTCTCTCCTCACATCGTGCCCACTCCCCGCCCTGTGCCCCCTAGCTCTCTCCTCACATCGTGCCCTGTCCCCGCCCTGTGCCCCTAGCACTCTCCTCACATCGTGCCCACTCCCGGCCCTGTGCCCCCTAGCTCTCTCCTCACATCGTGCCCTCTGTGCCCTCACCCCCACATTGTGCCCTCTCTCTGCCCTGTGTCCCATAACTCACTCCTCACATTGTGCCCTCTCCTCACATTGTGGGCTTTCCCTACTTTGTGCCCCCAGCTCTCTTCTCACACTGTGCCTTTTCTGAGCTATATTGCCACACTCTGCCCTCTCTCCTGGCATTGTGCCCCTTCTTCATGTGCCCTCTCTACACACACTTTGCAGTCTCACTCTCTATCTGTACTGTGCACCTTTCCCACATAGTGCCCTCTCTGTGCCCTCTCACATCATCCCCCACACATTACCCCCTTGATAGCTCTCAGCACTGAGCCCTTTGCCCACACTGTGCCCTGTACCCACATTGTACCCTCTCTCACATCATCCCCCACATATTACCCTCTTGATAGCTCTCTGCCCACACTGTGTCCTCTCCCAGCTCACTCCCTGCTCTGTGCCCTGTACCCACACTGTGTCCTCTCTCAGCTCACTCCCTGCCCTGTGCCCTGTACCCACACTGTGTCCTCTCCCAGCTCACTCCCTGCTCTGTGCCCTGTACCCACACTGTGTCCTCTCTCAGCTCACTCCCTGCTCTATGCCCTGTACCCACACTGTGTCCTCTCCCAGCTCACTCCCTGCACTGTGCCCTCACCCCCTTGCCCCCTGGTGTCCCCCCTTAGCAGCACTGTGTGAGCAGAGACCTTGCTATCCACCTGGACGCTCTCCCATCGCCAGGGCTGGTGCCATGCTCCGCATTGTCTTCTAGATGCACTGTGAGAAAGGTAAATGTGCCCTGAGTGTGCCATGTTTCTGCTCTCTGGTGGTGGCACTGTGTATTTGCCCTCTGGTTGCATGCTGCCTTTTGTGACCCGGTGCCTTGGCAGAAAGTAACCCCCCTGCCCTCCTTTAGGTGAGCTGTCCCTGCTGTGCCCAGGAGTGTGCCCTGTGTCCCTACCCTGTGAGCTGTGCTGGAGGAGGCATGTCCTGAGGGGCAGGATGCAGAAGGGCGTGCGCTGCAACGAGGGCCACGCTCTCTACCTGGCCCTGCTGGCCCGCAAGGAGGGCACCAAGAGGGGCCCCATCAGCAAGAAGGCGACCGAGACCAACAGGTGGCACGAAAAGTGGTTTGCCCTCTTCCAGAACCTTCTTTTCTACTTCGACACCGAGCAGAGCGGGCGACCCTCCGGGATGTACATGCTGGAAGGATGCAGCTGTGAGAGGGTCTCATCACCCATAGTGGCCAGCGGGGGCAAGGAGACCATGGAGAAGCAGGTACTGTTCATGGGGCAGAAAGGGCTGGGTAACACTGGCATCTTCTGCTGCTTTTTAGTCTTGAATCTTGCATGCTTGTGATTCTGGAATGCCATCCCTGCCACCCTCAGCCAGCCTGGGGAAACTGGGAGGTCAAAGAGCAGCTGCCGGACTGCATGCAGACCCTCCAGCTCTCCAGATGTTCCATAGGATGCTCTGGCAACCATAAGCTTCCAGGTCACCCAGATTATTAGGTCCTCTCCAAGAAAAAAAAACATGTTACGGCGTGCTGCCCTGTGCCCCCAGATTCATAGATCATTTTACATTAAATCCCTCCGAATTCCACAGCTAGAATGTTTGCATCATGTAGAACACTGTCTCCCAACAAGGTGCTACAATCCTGATGCAAAGTTGTGCAAGTGATGCAATCACCATGGAAACCATTCAGATGCTCCTGCTAATTGTTCAGGTTTCTGAACTTTGCCCCAGCATTTATTCTTCATACATAACCCCCTTTGTGACTTTGAATCTGTAAGATGCCTGGATAAAGGATGCAGCTCTAGCCATCAGTGTGTGGATACATTGTTTGCCAGGAGCTTTACATCTCCTGCAACTTAACTCACAGACCTCCTTGATGTAGCAGGAGGCACTTGAAGCCTGCACACCTTCACATGTGGTGCCTGGCACAGGGCAGGAGACACAGGGCAGGACACATAGGACAGGACACACAGGGCAGGACACACAGGACAGGACACACAGGGCAGGACACACAGGGCAGGACACAGGGCAGGATACATAGGGCAGGACACACAGGGCAGGACACACAGGACAGGACACACAGGACAGGACACAGAGGGCAGGACACAGAGGGCAGGACACAGAGGGCAGGACACACAGGGCAGGACACACAGGGCAGGACACATAGGGCAGGATACACAGGACACGACACACAGGGCAGGATACACAGGACACGACACACAGGGCAGGATACACAGGACACGATACACAGGGCAGGATACACAGGACACGATACACAGGGCAGGATACACAGGACACGACACACAGGGCAGGATACACAGGGCAGGACACACAGGGCAGGACACACAGGGCAGGACACATAGGGCAGGATACACAGGACACGACACACAGGGCAGGATACACAGGACACGACACACAGGGCAGGATACACAGGACACGATACACAGGGCAGGATACACAGGACACGACACACAGGGCAGGATACACAGGACACGACACACAGGGCAGGATACACAGGACACGATACACAGGGCAGGATACACAGGACACGACACACAGGGCAGGACACACAGGGCAGGACACAGAGGGCAGGACACAGAGGGCAGGACACAGAGGGCAGGACACAGAGGGCAGGACACACAGGGCAGGACACACAGGGCAGGACACATAGGGCAGGATACACAGGACACGACACACAGGGCAGGATACACAGGACACGACACACAGGGCAGGATACACAGGACACGATACACAGGGCAGGATACACAGGACACGATACACAGGGCAGGATACACAGGACACGACACACAGGGCAGGATACACAGGGCAGGACACACAGGGCAGGACACACAGGGCAGGACACATAGGGCAGGATACACAGGACACGACACACAGGGCAGGATACACAGGACACGACACACAGGGCAGGATACACAGGACACGATACACAGGGCAGGATACACAGGACACGACACACAGGGCAGGATACACAGGACACGACACACAGGGCAGGATACACAGGACACGATACACAGGGCAGGATACACAGGACACGACACACAGGGCAGGACACACAGGGCAGGACACAGAGGGCAGGACACAGAGGGCAGGACACACAGGACAGGATACACAGGACACGACACACAGGGCAGGACACACAGGGCAGGACACATAGGGCAGGATACACAGGGCAGGACACACAGGGCAGGACACACAGGACAGGATACACAGGACACGACACACAGGGCAGGATACACAGGGCAGGATACACAGGGCAGCCTGACATGTCTTCTGCTATGGTTATGTAATAAGGCAGGAATTGGCAAAACCAAATCAAACGCAGGAGCCGATAAGAAAACATAGTAGTCAACTGAATTATTATAAGAGCCAGACAGAGTTTTGTTTATGGATTTTTCCTAGAAAAATCAAGAAATTCCAGAGCAAGGGGCAAAATTTTGGGAGCCCATGGCTTCCAGGCTCCTGGAATAAGGAGTGTGTGTCCTGTCACCCCGGTGCGTAGGCTCTTTGGGAATGGTTTCATTAAGTATCCATTGTCCCCTATGTCTAGTAACTGTACAGTCTGTGGTCGAGTCCTAGAAAAGAAGTGTGGGAACTCACCAAGATTTCTGTCCCCAATTAGCACTTATCATCTCACACTTAACACAAACACCCATTCAGATCCGATAAATGTATTTGTTTTTCTAGCAAAAATACACGAGAAAGCCTATATTTAATGTGATTTTACAGGGAAAGATGTGTTTACCACCTGAATACAAGCTTTAAGGGGTTTCGGTACTCTCGTTTGGTGCACTTTAGCGAGTTCAATTTGCTCACCCTTCGGTGAATTTGGCATTCACCGCAGGGTCCCCGAAATGTGCCGAAGGGATCCGCCGAATGCTGATGATCACCTGCCGAACGCAGCTGGTGATCCGCCGAACGCAGCCGCAAACTGGCGAACGCAGCTGATGATCCGACGATCAGCCCACCGAACGCAACCGACAATCCGCCGAACGCAGCAGACGATTCACCAAACAGACCGCCGAACGCAGCTGACAATCCGCTGAACAGACCGCTTAGGCTGGGGTCAGACGAGCGCACTGACTGCGCACAGTAACGGACGTACTTTTTAACTGATGAGATTGTGGTTACATTGTATCAGTTAATTTTGACTGATGTTGAGAAAAAGAAAAAAAAACGATGCAGTTGTTTGTCTACGTCCGTCTAGCTTTTTCATGTTGATGCCATTTTGGCGTCCGTTGCAACATGCGTTGCGCGCGCGTGAAAAAGTGCGCACGTGCTCCTTGTGTTGTTCTCTATTGACTCCTTTGAAAAGCTACAACGGACAGCAAACAGTGCGGTCAGACGGATGCAGTGCACTCGTCTGATGTGGGCCTAAATGCCGCCGAACGCTGCCGAAAAAAGACGATCAGCTGCCAAACGGGTAAAAAAAAACACCCTGCGATATTTTAAAAGGCGTTTAAAACAAAACAAAAAAAATGCATGGAAATAATAAAAAGGTCTGATACATAAATAAAAAAACATTTATATAGAAATCAGAATCAAAAATGTAGCCGAAAAAATCCAGAAAAATGCCAAAAAATAAATAAATAAAAATACTTTTTGCTGCAAATGAAAAGAATAAATGCTTGAATAAAAAATGTATAAAAACTATAATATTTTTTCCATTGAAACCTATCGGATTCTCCTGTTTAAATCTGTAGAACGGAAGCACCGAAAATCTCCTTTCGCCAACTTTTCGGTGTAGTTCGGTGTTCTCTGAATAGATTAACCATTACTATGGGGAATTTCACTGTCGCCGAAGGTCAGGGAATTGCCACGAAATTGCACGTTATGGGGAAATTCACCATTTGGTGCAATTCTGTGGCAGATTTGGCTCTCTTTGAATATCCCCTTTATAGTGTATGGGACCATTGAGACCTCAGTTCCCTCTGCAATGACAGACCCCTGTGTATAGCTAATAAACATAAACATTGTGGAATCACAGGTTATTATAGGTCACTGATAGCTGGCCTTGGCATCTCCAGGTAAGTGATAGACCCCTCAAGAAAATGAGTGACAATGAAAAGTGAATTGAAAAAATATATTCTATAAAATACATTACGATAACTGTCATAACAACCATAGTGAGATTTCCTCCATAATATAATATTCTCCTAAAACCAATGCAAAATAGAAGAAAACCACACATAGTGCAATATGTACAAATCAATGCAGTCTGGTATCAATGAGGGGGTGTCATGGAATGACCCCCACATGATTTTGAGCCTCCCATGGTGCAATGACTATATTTTATTTTGCATTACAGACTAATTTCCACTAATTTGCTTAAAGGGGCACTCTATGTCGGGGGTGCAGCAACCTTGGTCATCCAGATGCTTTGGAACTAAATTTCCCATGAGTCTCCACTAACTTGGTGAGTGGCTGAGCATCATGGAAGATGTAGTTCCAAAACATCTGGAGTGTCACATTTTGCTGACCCTGCTCTAGGGTTAAAATTGAAGGGGAGAGATGCAAGGATTAAATCGGTGTTTCCCAAACCTGTCCTCGGGACCGTCAACCAGGCCAGATTTTGCAGATCACCTTGGGGAAATGCAGACTGAATCCTGCAATCACTGAGCAGCAAATCATATCACCTGTGCTGTGCTTCACATATCTGCAAACCTGGCGAGGCAGAGGGTCCTGAGGACAGGTTTGGGAAACACTGGATTAAACCCATCTTGATCTCCTCCACACCATCCTCCCTTTTTAACCCTTTAGGATACTTTTAAAATTCACCTTTAATCCAACTCAGCGCTGGTTGTCCAATCCTCCAGATGTGACATGTTGCTGGCTTCCTGCAAGCTGGAGCATGTCATGTGGCCACGGTTGGGGGGAGGGGGTGTCATGTAGCGAGCGTCTAGCCAATCTAATGGCTGGGAAGTAGGAAAGAGGGACCTGCTCTATGGTCCCGATACCTGAAGCTCAGGTCAGTTCTCACCTATCTGAGCTACTGGGAGGAGCTAAGGGCCTGCACTCAGAGGTCTGAATCAGCCTCCCAAGGGCTCCCATGAAGCAGGGAGAGTGGTGAGGTCAGGGCACTGTGACCCCTCATTTTAAACGTCAGTGCTTTCATTAAATTGGGTTTACCCATCACGCACTGCTCTCGGTTATATAAGATTTTCATTATGGTGGAAGAAGGCCACACTCCCCACATTCCGATTGATGGACCAAGGGATAAAAAAAATAGGCTATTATTTCAAAATAATTTTCTGAGAAAAATTGCTTTATTTTTTAGGTTTCCGTTATGACGATAGTTTTTATTGTCAACATCAAATTTCCATCTTTCTAAGGAGTGAGATGAAATAATCATCATGGGAGTGGCTGCAGGTTGAACAGGGGGTCAGCAACCTTGGCACACGTTATTTTGGAACTACATTACCCATGAGGGTCAAAGAACCAAATGAGTGGCTGAGCATCACGGGAGGTGTAGTTCCAAAACATCTGGAGGGCCAAGGTTTCTGACCACTGAGGTAAAAGTCTTGGAGAGTTGTCCCCACTTTATTGTTGGATTTGTCCCCTGGTGTAGTAGACATGTTTCATCCAGGTTGACAATAAACCAGCCACAAAAGACAAACTCTTTAACTCAGTGTTTCCCAAACCCGTCCTACGGACCCTCTAACAGGCCAGATTTTGCAGATCACCTTGGGGAAATGCAGGCTGAATCCTGCAATCACTGAGCAGCAAAGCCTATCCCCCTGTGCTGTGCTTCAGATATCTGGCAAACCTGACCTGTCAGCGGCTCCCGGGGACGGGTTTGGGAAACCCTGCATTAAGTGAATATAGCTACTGTTTGGAAACAAAGTAATCACAGCTCACAGATTGTATCAGTTTGAAACCTGTTTTTATGTAAACAGCAACATTTCACTTATGGTGAATCACATGATTACAGAGTTCTATTCTTGCATCTTGCAGTAGCGCAGTTTAAAATTAACACCTAAAATAAAAATAGCAATTCCATACCTGGCAGAGAAACGAGGCAAATCTTAAATCTTTTACGTGACATCACAACTTATCAGGGTAATTTATTACTGAATGTAATTTAGAGCAAATTATCTTATTTACACAATGTGATTTCTATCATCATTTATCATAGTTCAGACTAGAGCAAGGGTCAGCAACATTGGCCCTCCAGATGATTTGGAACTACATCTCCCATGATGCTCAGCCATTCATTAGGTTGACTGAGTGTCATGGGAGATGTAGTTCCAAAACAACTGCAGGGCCAGGGTTACTGAACGCTAGTTTAGAAACTAATTTCTGGGTGTTTTATTGCTTTGCAGCTCTGGTATACCCCTGCACACCCCAAATATATGGAGGAACCATAAAAACAGGGACTTTAGGAGAAAAAAAGATGGACAGATGAATTTTTGCCCAAGATAGGGACTCTCCTTCCTTTAATAGGGACATTTGGGAGGTATGCAGTACTGCTGCATGCAGTGGCGACTCTATCGGGGTTATTCAAAGAGAATCGAAAAAGTCATCGCACATTCGGCGACTTTTCGTTCTCTTCAATTCGGTGCAATTTGGCGATCCCATTTCGGTGACCCTGCGGTGTATTCAGCAAGCACCACAGGGCCGTCGTAGTGCAGGGAAAAGCTGTCGCAAACCCGCCGAACACTCACCTCAAAACCTGATGAACGCACACTGAAACCCGCAAAAACATCTGGATTAACCCCCGCCAAACACGAAGGAGAACCCGAGCAGCCGCCGATCACAACGCAGAGCAGCCGCTGGAAAAACCCAACACCGCAGACGAATGGAGTAAAAAATACAGTACGCTTGAATGTTTGAAAAGTGAAACACTGTTTGCAAAGAAACTGCAGAACGAAAATGTCTGAAATTTACATATAAGATCCAATGAATGATAATAAAAAGGGCTGTTACAGAAAAAAGAAAAAAACGATAAAAAAACTGATTTTTTTCTTGCTAAAAAATGCCTAAAAGATCCTAAAAAATCTAAAAATAAAGAGACTCTTTACTGCAGAATAAAATAATAAACTGTTTATTAGATATTAGATTAAATGGGAATATTTTTAACATGGAAGCCTATGGGATTTGCCTGAATAAACCTGTTGAATGAAACCACCGAATGGCATGGCATTTCGGCAACTTTTCACTGCTGTTTTGTGTTCTCTGAATAGATGAAGCAGTGCTTTTCTATAGGGATTTCACTTCTCTCGAACAGGCACCGAACAGGCACCTTATGTGCAGACAATTCACCAGGATTTGGCGAACTGCCTGCTCTCTGTATAGTCGAATGGCCAGGAAAGGTAAGCGTATGCTGAATACTCAGCGTTCGGTTACCTTTCGGCCACAATTCGGATCTCTTTGAATAACCCTGTATATAATAAATAAATAAATCTATATAAAACAATATATAGGGGAGCACATAAGATACCACAGTCAAAACTGGGGGGGGCACTAATAATTTTCACCACTAAGGCTAGGGTCAGACGAACGCAGTGCGAACGCGCGTTCAGCCGCACTTTATCATGGCTTTAGTAGCAGCAAATGACGGCCAATGACGGGCAATATACGAAGTACGGCCGCACAAAAGTTCGGCCGGGCAACGCAAGCGGCAAACGAACGCATTTTTTCGAGAACATGATACCGCTAGTACTGATGTACAGAGTGCGCTGCGTCCGCTAGCTGTGTGGGTGATTAGGAGATGTCAGACGCTGCTAATGTCCGGCCAACATAACGTCCAGACGCAAAAAGGGTTTTATTGATGATCCGTACAAAATCACGGACTAAAATGCGCATTGTATGACCGCTATCGCGTATTCCGTGAAAAAATGCGTCCATTTGTTCGAACGCACTTTTTCACAGGTGACACGAAAAATGCGTTCGTCTGACCCTAGCCTAAATCATACCACTGAAAAAAACTAAATAAGATTCCAAAACCCCAGAGTAATGTGATGCAATGATACCTTTTTGTTTTACTAACCTGATACAGGAATTCAGTATTTTATTTGCCGCAATTCAGCGTTCTTTGCCGACGTCCAATAACTGCTTCAGCGACTCCAATTTTCGCAAATTATGGTGATCATTCGCTAAATAGGGAACTCACCATATTTTCAGTGAAATTGATTCCCTGAAATGTGAGAAAAAGCAAAGGGTCTAAAGAAGAATTCAACCTTTAGGCTAGGGTCAGAGTGGGGCAGTCGGAACGCGCGTGCAGGCGCACTAAATCACGGCGGCAGTAGCAGCACATAACGGCCAATATACGCAGTACGTGCGTACAAAAGTGCGCCGACACCACGCAACCGGCAAATGAACGCATTTTTCTCAGAACGTGAAACCGCTGCTACAGACGTACAGAGTGCGCTGCGGCCGCATGGCAGCGTGTGTGCGTGATTAGGAGACGTCAGACGCTGCTAGTGTGCGGCCTACATAACGTTCAAACAGCCGGATTTCCCTAGAATTGCGTTGGTGAGTACCTGCGACTGTGCGACTGTGGTCGTCTGACCACTTAAGCGTATTCCGTGAAAAAGTGCGTGCGCACGCATCGACGTACATTTTGACGGTGGCCGCAGAAAATGCGCTCATCTGTCCCTAGCCTGAGAGTCTAACTTCCAGAAAACCCCTAAAATGCCATTAAATACAATAACAATAATAAACAGTGTGACATGTAGCCTACCCATTAACCCCTAAAATGCCATTAAATACAATAACAATAATAAACAGTGTGACATGTAGCCTACCCATTAACCCCTAAAATGCCATTAAATACAATAACAAACAGTGTGACATGTGGCCTACCCATTAACCCCTAAAATGCCATTAAAAACAATAACAATAATAAACAGTGTGACATGTAGCCTACCCATTAACCCCTAAAATGCCATTAAAAACAATAACAATAATAAACAGTGTGACATGTGGCCTACCCATTAACCCCTAAAATGCCATTAAGAGAAAACATGAAATGAATAGACTGTGAGGCATGTAGCGTACTCATTTAACCCCTAAGGCTAATGTCAGACAAGTGCAGTCAGAGCGCACTCTGCGTGCGTGCATAACGGACAGACATACTGACGGAAGATACTGTAGACACCACACGTTCCGTTTTTGTTGATGGATGTAGAAAAAAAAGGGAATTATGGGAAACAAAATTAATAGGAAAAATGATAATAATTTGAAAATGATATGAAAAGCCATTTTTTGCATCAAGGTGCTGGATGTCGCGTCAAGGTGCGTCTGACATCTCCTCACTCACACAGAAAGCTACGCGGACGTGGCGCACTCTGCGCGTCCATCTAGTCATTTTTACGTTCCTGCCTAACTTGCGTCCATTTGCCACGTGCGTTGTGCGTGCGCAGTTCGGTGCGCACGTACTTCGTGTGTGGGTCTCGATTGATAATGATAATGGTTCTATGCTAAACTTAGTGGCAACACGGACGTGATAACTGCGTTCGTCTGACGCTGGCCTTGTTTGCCATTAATCAAGCGATAACATGAAATGAATACACTGTGGGGCATGTAGCCTACCCATTAACTCCTAAAGTGGCATTAATCAAGGAAAAAATAAAATGTATACTGTGAGGGATGAAGCATGCCCATTAACCCTTTATATACAACCCAAACCAAGGCAAAAACAAAAAGTAATACAAATGTAATATACAGTTGTGTTCAAAATTATTCAACCCCCAATGCTGTAAAGGGTTTTAGGGAATTTAGTGTACATTTGTAATTGTATTCAGAATGAAATCCTACAAGGACTTTTTAAAGAACCATATGCAACTAAAATGACATCAATTGGTTTTGTAATACAGTATTTCTTTTGTGAATTCTTCATTGACACAATTATTCAACCCCTTAAAGACTAGCACTCTGAAGAACAGAGGTTCATTCAAGTGTTTTCAATCAGGTATTGAAAACACCTGTGAATGTCACGGAGCAGCAATAAAGCATAATAAGCACCAATTAGGCAGCTTTAAAATGACTGGGATACTCAGCTCCTTCTAGACATTTACTGGTGTGGTTACAAACATGGTGAAGTCAAGAGAATGGTCCAGGAAGACAAGAGAAGAGGTGATTACTCTTCACAGGAAGGGCAATGGCTATAAGAAGATTGCAAAGATGTTAAACATACCAAGAGAGACCATAGGAAGCATCATTCGCAAATTCAAGGCAAAGGGCACTGTTGAAACGCTACCTGGTTGTGGCAGAAAGAAGATGCTGACTTCGACTGCTGTGCGCTACCTGAAGCGTAGAGTGGAGAAAAGTCTCCGTGTGACTGCTGAGGAACTGAGAAAAGATTTGTCAGATGTGGGTACTGAAGTTTCAGCTCAGACAATACGGCGCACACTGCGTAATGAAGGCCTCCATGCCAGAACTCCCAGGCGCACTCCCTTGCTGTCTCCAAAGAATAAGAAGAGTCGACTGCAGTATGCCAAAAGTCATGTGGGCAAACCACAGAAGTTTTGGGATAGTGTTCTGTGGACTGATGAAACAAAATTAGAACTGTTTGGGCCCATGGATCAACGCTATGTTTGGAGGAGGAAGAACAAGGCCTATGAAGAAAAGAACACCTTGCCTACTGTGATGCATGGCGGGGGTCAATCATGCTTTGGGGCTGTTTTGCTTCTGCAGGTACAGGGAAGCTTCAGCGTGTGCAAGGTACCATGAATTCTCTTCAGTACCAGGAGATATTGGATGACAATGTGATGCAGTCCGTCACAAACCTGAGGCTTGGGAGACGTTGGACCTTTCAACAGGACAATGATCCCAAGCATACCTCCAAGTCCACTAGAGCATGGTTGCAGATTAAAGGCTGGAACATTTTGGAGTGGCCATCGCAGTCACCTGACTTAAATCCGATTGAGAACCTCTGGTGGGACTTAAAGAAAGCAGTTGCAGTGCGCAAGCCTAAGAATGTGACTGAACTGGAGGCTTTTGCCCATGACGAATGGGCGAAGATACCCGTAGATCGCTGCAAGACACTTGTGTCAAGCTATGCTTCACGTTTAAAAGCTGTTATAACTGTAAAAGGATGTTGTACTAAGTACTAAGATTGATTGTCACTTGGGGGTTGAATAAAACTGATAACGATGTGAGCACAGAAAAGACATTTGTGGTTATTTCATTATAAATGTTATGTTTTATTTGTCTGACCTACACGTGCCTCTTTGATTTAATTGTAAGCAAGATGACTGAATGATCAAAATCAATGTCAAACTGGCCAAAACACTCAATTTCAGTGGGGGTTGAATAATTTTGAACACAACTGTATACAGGGTTATTCAGAGAGCGGTGAAAAGCAGGAGAATGACTGGAGAACGGAAAATTCTAGGTCAAAATAGCCGATTTGGAAAGTGAGATGAATGGGAGAATTTTTCTGGTTTGGCTATTTTGACCTAGAATTTTCCATTCTCCAGTCATTCTCCTGCTTTTCACCGCTCTCTGAATAACTCTGATAGTCTGACCATTAACCCTTTCACTGCTGAGCCATTTCAGCCCTGTGTATTTTATTAATTATGATTTTTATTTTACACTGAATATGGTCATGTTGGGTATCATTGGAAAGGCCATACATACCTTTCCAATGACACCTCGCGCAATCACGAACAATGGAATTACAACAGTCCAAAGAAGTGGGGGAAACTGGATTCTGATCGATGGTGGGGAGCAAATGGGGGGGCAAGGAGTTCCTGGGGGGGGGAATTGGCCCCCTCTAGAGATGCCAATGGCTGCATGGCATCGAGTACTTTTAAACAGCTAGACTTTTTTTCTCTTATGTGTTGAGTGGTGTTTAGAAAGAAGCAGAGAGTCATTACCCTCTGATGATGGTGAGACTGAGGCTAGGGTCAGACGAACGTGATTTCTACGGACTGTGCGTCCGTGCAGTACGGACATACATTAGTACGAAAGACGCAGTAGTGGCCACACAGTCCGTTTATTCACTGACGTATATTTTGACGGATGTAGGAGGGAAAATAAATTAAAATGCAAAACCATTTTGTCTGTCAAAAATGCTGGACGTATAAATGCAGTCTCTGACCACGTTCCATCACTCACACACAAAGCTATGCAGACGTTGCGGACGCAGCGCACTTTGTTCGGCCATTCTAGGGGTTGTATGTTCTTGCCTAACTTTCGTCCATTTGCCGTGGCCGTTGTGCGTCCGCAGTGCAGTGCGGACGTACTTTGTGTGTGGGACTACATTGGCCTTTATGTCATGCTATCACAGACGTACTTTTGTGCGCCATCACGGACGTGAACGCTGCGCTCGTCTGACAGGAGCCTGAGAGGATGGGGTACCCTGAAGTCAGTGAGCTCAGGTTAATTGTGATAAAAAAACTGAGCCAATTGAGACCCCCCCCCCCCCTTCCATTCACCAGCTATACAGACACCATTTATTGACCTTTTACTTGTTTATTGCATTATTCTGTCAAGTATTAGAAGTGGTGGTATGTTGATATAAAATGAGAAGTAAAATTTTTGAAAGTTTTTCTTTCTTTTCGTGCAAGTTACAGGTCGTCCCACCAATTATATCATTTTTATTTCATTCTCCAAATTAGGATTTTTTTTATTCTGAAAACCAAGAATTGTGTAGAAAATACTAGTGATTTGTAAATTTGTTTGTTTTTTCCCTGGGAATAGTGAAAATATTAATAGGGATTTGTAAGTTATAATAGAAAATTAAATGTTTAGCAACATAGATAAATTATATATAATCAAACAGTTTCCGGCCCATTTATTTAGGAATTAAACACTGATTCGGATTCGCTGCTGTCTGTATGGATGCCGGGTTACTAAAGTCCTGACCATCATATTTGGTTAGGGTCTGGCTACAGCACGTCTCGCTCAGAACCTGGAATGAGAGCAGGTCCACTCTGATTAACATGGTTTGTGAGGGTAGAGAGGGCAAACTAGGTCATGGGAATTGGGACCTAAGCCGGTGTTTATGTGATGGTCTGTTTCTCCAAACTCCAGCCTTGCTCCCCCTCGGCACGTTCAGTTCTGTCACGTATTAAAACGCTTGTTGTGCGCACCAGCCGTCTGTGCAGGCTCCGCCAGTTCTAACGCCAGGATCAATGTCATGCTCCGCACACATCTCCTGCCCCCTCGGGGTAAAATGTTTCAAACTGTCAACATTGCTTCTTCTATTGTTATTTAAAAGGAATATCATGAATATAAACCAAACTATCCTTGACGCCCGAGTATTCTGTATCTTTTCTCTCTACCTGCTAAGTTTTTTTTTTTTTTTAGCTTTTTTTTTTTTCTTCAAAATTTTTGTAATAACCAGTCTGTCTGCGTTGCAGATGATGTTGTAGAACTACAGTAAAAAAAACTCACAAAAGAAACAGTAGACGTTTTTCACCCCATTGGACAAGCAACCATCTGGTGCTTTACTTTGAAAATCCGCGTGAGAGATGTTTGTGGGTGCACCACCTGCATCGCCCCCTGGAGCTTCTAACAACCCATTGGAATTTATCAAATCGACCATGTTCTGCTGATTTGTCCATACATCAAATATATTTCACAATATGGTCCGTGCAACAGAGATAGCTTACAGCGTTAAATAAAGAGGACATACAAATCCTTAGATTTTCCATTTTGCGATGGACAGGTTCAGGTTGGTTTTAGCCCATTCATTACCAAGCTCTTTCAGTTTTTAAACAAATATTATCATATCCGGTATTTGAAATAGGGGGTTGTTGAGGCATAAATGCTGTAAAATAGCTATTTTGCGTATTGATTATTGTTGTGAGATCAGTAGGAGATTAAAATAAAGTATATTTGGGTATTTTTAATTGTTCATTTATTTGTTTATTCTGTACAGCAGTGTTTCCCAACCCTGGTCCTCAAGTAACCCTAACAGGTCAGATCTTAACCCCTTCCCGCCGCAGGACGCTCTATGCTGTCCGTGTTGCGAGTGGGCCTTGAAGACGCAGGGTGTACAGGTACGCCCCACTGTCTTCAATGGGCCGCCTCGGCCCCTCCCCGCAGCCGGCACTCGCAGTGCGGCATTGGCTGCAGAGAAACGGCCTGAACTCAGGCCGCCCCTGCAACCAATGACACATACTGCACGTCGGCTGCGTGGGCGGGCAAAATTAGAGGCCCGCAGTGGCACCTGTTGGCTGTTGTTAACCTTCCGTTAACCCCCGACGTGTGACACCCACCTGTCGTGAATGGGTTAAGGATTCACTTGGGGAAATGCAGACTGAATCCTGCAATCACTGAGCAGCAAATCATATCACCTGATGCTTCAGGTATCTGGCAAACCTGGCCTGTTAGGGGTACCTGAGGAGGACCTGGTTGGGAATCACTGATGTACAGAAGTGTTGTTAGGATGAAAAGTTCTAAACATTACATGGTGTCCTTAATCTTGCATAATTACAAACAGGTCTGTATTATCAGCATACAGGCACAAATGGCTTTTGTCTCAAATATTGTAATTGTCAGACAAGGGCCCGTCATCCTACACACCATGAAAATGCCTGGTGGACTGCAATGGTAGTGAGTGACTACAAACCCTACAACAACCCACAAATCCCTCCCAGAACAGCCCAAACCTGGTCGTTGTCATTCCAAACCCCACTTTGCTACAGACTCATGCCACCATAGATAAATTGGTTTCAGTGATCATGGTGGCTAGAGTGCCCTTTAATAAGACAATATATGTAACAGTATCTTATGTATAGATAAAGTAATCAATCCCTATGTGGTTGAGGCTCTCATTTGGATTGATGATTATCAGTGCCCATACAGTGGGTCTTCTCTGGGTTAATCTCTAAACGGGAACTGTGGAGAATAAACAAGGGAGTTTTGGCTTAAAATGTTCTTAAATTGTGTAATTCCCATGTGACTTTCCAACATGATCTCACTTATTATTCCCTAGTCAAGCTAAATGGTGTATCAATATGTATGGAACCAGAACAGAGAGTGTTTGGTTCCAGGGGACATTTAATATATGTTGCACTGCAGCTCAACAGGAAGTAGTTAATCAGGAAGTCAGGCACATGGACACTGACTAGACGTTAGAGCTGAAGTTTATAGATCTTGTTATAAGTTATAGCACTGCAGCTGGAGTCTGAGATGCTATTTCATAAGCAGCAACATTTATACAAATGGTATCTTGAAGCTTGAATGTGGATTAAGGGGACACTCTACTCATCCTGACCACTTTATCTTTTGAAAGTGGTCAGGATGTGAGGAGTGCCCCCCCCCTGCACTGCACCGGTCTGGTTTTATCGCGGGGTGAAGTGGAGGAGTTTCTTCCACCCCACCCAGCTTCCCCAGCAGCCAGGATTTTGAGTTTCCCAGCTGCCAGTCACCAGACTGGTCCACAGTGACGTCAGAATGCCCTCTCTGAGGCTGCCCACGGTAGCGAACGTCCTCAGAGAAGCAGCGATTGATCTGTGCGCGCAGCTCTGATCCCACAGATGCTACGGAACTTGCGCACGTAAATTGTGTAAGTCCCATAGCAGTGCACAATTTGCGGTTCCTGCACCACGCAAGTTGCATAGGGCTGCACATTGCATTCGAAAGCTTCAGGGACTTCGGGGTTCGGGAGTAGCTGGGCCGAAGAGGAGGAGCTGCGTGCGGCGAGGGACAAAAGGGGAGTAAACGGGGGGAAAATTGAGGCTGTCAGCAGCCTCTGCTCAATTATTTGAGGGGAAAAAAAAAGGATCTCTTGCAGTTTTAAAGAAACCGTACATATTTAATTGACCCAGCACTTATGATATGCAAAGTAACATATGTAATTTCATTTTTGCCAGATTATACTGTATATCTCTGTTTTTATTCAGAGGACAACATAAAATCTATTAGAATAGCAGTAACACAAAGGCACAACAAATTCATAGCAAACAGAGAAAAATAAATAAAAAGTAGAAATATTTGGGGCAAGTTGCCCAGTGAACACAAACGTAAGTCTCTTGCCAGCCCATTATTCTGAGTTCCATTGGTGAAGAGGTAATTGCTCGCCTGGAGATCATGAGAGTTGTAGAGGAACAACAGGCTCCAGATTTCCAAGCTGAGGCTTAATTCCAGAGCAACATGTCATTCTTTATATTGCACTTTCAGTGGCGGCACAATATCCTCTTTATTCTTGATAAAGAGCCAAAGAAAACTTTGAGCTGAGCGAAGAACTGGAAATGTATTTTTGGGAGCGTTTTGCGGTATACCAGGAAGATATTCTTATACTTTTACAGGTACTTTATGCTGTTACAGAAAACATTTCATTGCAAGAGGAAAACATAGGACTGTCACGTATAACGAGCCCTATCCCATAGTTGATGCTAACGTGGAGACGGTAAGCAGGAAAATCTGCACTTGCAGAGCTTACCGTCTCCATGTTATCTTCCTCTTCCGAGGAAGCTGCTATCTCAGGGGTAAAACCTTTTCACCCCAGTGTAGCGTCAGGAGTGGAATATTGATGCCAGATGTTAAATGTATTTATCCTGGTACTAACAATTACATAATGAGATACTACATTAGCACCAACTATGGAATAGAGCCCAAATTGTCTGTAAAGTGCATCATATACAGATGACGTTGTGTGCTTTGGATCATGAGCTGTTCCAAACCTTCTCCACACGTCTTTCATCCCATCATTCTGGTACAGATTAATCTTAGTTTCATGCATCCGAAGAATACTTTTCCAGAACTGGTCTGGCTTTTTTAGATCTTTTTTGGCAAAGTCTAATCTGTTTTTTCTATTCTTCAGGCTTATGAATGGTTTGCACCTTGTGGTGATCCCTCTGTATTTGCTCTTGTGAAGTCTTCTGTTGGCTGTAGACTTTGACAATGATATGCCCTATCCTGGAGCGTGTCCTGCACTTGTCTGAATGTCGTGAATGGGTTTTTATTTACCATAGAGAAGATCCTGCGATTATCCACCACTGTTTTCTTCCGTGGACATCCAGGAATGGAAAATTCTAGGTCAAAATAGCCAAACCAGAAAAATTCTCCCATTTATCTCACTTTCCAAATCGGCTATTTTGACCTCGAATTTTCCTTTCTCCAGTCATTCTCCTGCTTTTCACCTCTCTCTGAATAACCCTGATGATGTTGGTTCACAGCAATAGATTCCAAATGCAAATACTGTAACCGGAATCAGACGGGTTCACTCGGGACGAGGCCGGACCAGACACGAGCAAGGATTGTCTGAACACGAGTCTCTTCAGGAAAGGCAAACTTTATTGTGATATCACAACAGATGCTCAAACAGGATTCAATCGCAAAGAATGAGCCCCGAGTCCCTCGTGACATCCTATTTTATACCCCAAATACACAATTAGGTACATCCCAATTAGCCCACCTCCCTATGACACTTTATTCCACCCCACGTGGGTTAATACCTCCCATTGTTAGTACAAAGGAATTCCATACATTGACGATAAATTGGCAAACTTCATGTTAGTCTGACAGTTTGTGATTTGCTGCCGCACTCAATCCGGGCCGTGCCCACCTCCCTAAAAACTATGTTTATTTTTATACAGATAAAGCATGGTCTGGTGTCTACGCTTTCTTTGTCTCTCGGCAAGTCTCAGTGACCTTGCAGTATCCATTTGTCATCCTGTCTTTCCGTGCCAAGAGCTGGCCGGATTTTCCCTCGGTTTTATTGCTTCTCTGCTAATCTACCACAGTCCTAAAATTCTATGTAAGCTTCATTCTAGTGTCTAGTGAAATCTATCTAGTTATTTGCAAGTGAACCAATATTCTGAACAAGATGGTCGCCTGGCTTGAGATGGCGACCATCTTCCAGTCCATTTCCACTACAATACCACACTTACAGAGTTATTCAAAGAGATCCGAATTGCTTGAGAAAGGTAATCGAACGCTGAAAATCAGTGTTCGGTTACCTTTCTTGGCCATTCGGCTATCCAGAGAGCAGGCAATTCGCCAAATCCTGGCGAATTGCCTGAACATACGGTGCCTGTTCGGTGCCTGTTCAAGGGCAGTGAAATCCCCATGAAAAAGTAGGGATGTGCGTTTCGGGTTTCGGAATTTCGGAATTTTCACGAAATTTCCCGATTCGTGTTTTCGGATGCGGCCGAATTTCCGAAAATGTTTAGATCCGAAAATGGCTGATCCGAAAAGTTTTCCGAGCCGAAACGAAATATTTTCGGAATTTTCGAATAGACTTGAAATGTGTCAAATCGAAATTTATTGCTTTGAAACGAGGAGAACAGACTTTCCGAAAAAACTAAAATTTCCGAACTTACGAAAAGTCGATACAAAAACGAGCTAAGTGACACGAAAATACGAAAAATGGTCGAAATTCCGAAAACATGTACAATTCCGAAAAACGAAAATTTCCGTAATCA
Organism: Leptobrachium leishanense; assembly: GCA_009667805.1. Classification (NCBI taxonomy): domain Eukaryota; kingdom Metazoa; phylum Chordata; class Amphibia; order Anura; family Megophryidae; genus Leptobrachium; species Leptobrachium leishanense. The sequence continues at coordinate 84,285,801 of CM019063.1, forward strand.
TGAAAAGTCCATACAAAAAACGAGCTAAGTGACACGAAAATCCGAAAAATGGTCGATAATCCGAAAAAAAAGAGTACACGAAAAACGAATCGAGCCGAACCGAATCGAAACAGAAATCGTTCGAAACGAGCCGAATCGAAAAGTTTAAAAATCCGAAAAATCGAACCGAATCGAACCGAAAAAAAAATCGGTGCACAAGCCTATGAAAAAGCACTGCTTCGGCTATTCAGAGAACAAAAACCAGCAGTGATAGGTTCCCGAAATACGCTGCCATTCGGTGGTTTAATTCGGCAGGTTTATTCAGGAGAATCCCATAGGCTTCAATGTTAAAAATATTCCTGTTTTAATTAAATATCTAATAAACCGTTCATTATAAAATTTTGCAGTAAAGAGTCTCTTTATTTATAGATTTTTTAGGATATTTTAAGCATTTTTCTTAATTTTTTTTTTAAAAAGTCCAATTTTTTTTAAGTTTACTTATTTTTTCTGTAACAGCCCTTTTTATTATCATTCCCTGGACCTCATATGTAAATTTCAGACATTTTCGCTCAGTAGTTTCTATGCAAACAGTGTTTCACTTTTCAATCATTCATACAAACTGTTTTCCTAATTTATTAGCCTCTTCTGCTGTGTCGAAGCCTGCGATCGGCTCCTGTTTGTGTTTTTCTGTGGTTTTCGGCAGGTTAATCCAGATGTTTTTGAGGGTTTTCGGCGTGCATTCGCTGGGTTTTGCGGTTAGTTTTCGTCAGGTTTGCGGCAGCTTTTCCCTGCAATTCGGGGGCCCTGTGGTGCTTGCTTAATACACCGCAGGGTCACCGAAATGGGATCGGCAAAACAAACCGATTTGAAGAGAACGAAAAGTCACCGAACGTGCGGTGACTTTTCGAATCTCTTTGAATAACCCTGTAAGAATCAACTCCAGACCTTTTACCTGCTTAATTGATGAAGAAATAATGAAGGGGTAGGCAACACCTGTCCACGAAACAGCTTTTGATTTAATTGTCCAATTACTTTTGGTCCATTGAAAAAGGGGGATGGCTACACTTTAAGAGCTGTAATTCCTAATTTCCTAAATCCTTCCTCCAATTTGGATGTACATACCCTCAAATTAAACCTGAGAGTGTGCACGTTCAGCCCATATCCATTATATAACTGTAGCTTGAATATGTTTTGGTAACTACCTGAAATAACTAGAATTGTGCCTGTTTCCAAATATGTATGGACCTAACTTTATATGTGGGTGCACGTAGGGGTTAGCCAATTGGGTACATTTTGGGGAACTAGGAGACCCTGAATCTTTTTCTCCATGTCTGCACACAAGCAAACAGTGCTTGCAATCAGTTTGCACACAAGTGCAAAAAGTGAGAGAGAGAGAAAAAAAAATATGACGGTGTGAGGGGGTCAGACGAGCATTTTTCAGAGCGGAAGGAATGCCCAAGAGAGTGTTCATTCCTTCCACTCTGACGCCCGTGTGGCCACCTTGCTGAGCACAGTTAGGGCTCTATTACATTGCTTGCGCAAAAACGCTCGCGCAGCACAATTCTTTTTGCATGCAGCGTTAAACGTTAACGTTCGTAAATTAACGCTGGTATTACGATCCGAGCGCATTTTTTCATCCGTCCGAAAATATTGCGCGTAAAAAATACGCGCGAAAACGAGCGCAAATTAACGCTGTGCGCAGAAATCGGTGAGCAGACTGTTTTTTCACGCGATTCAGCCAGTCAGAATTAAGAACCACAATTGTCTCCCGATCAGTTTTTGCGCCTGCCAAAATCAATCTGAGTATATATGCTGCAGCAATAATAAAAACACGCACAACTTCTCAATCTTATTGTTTGGGTATGTGTAGAATGTGTAACTATACTGTGCTGTATTTTTATTTTTTCATGCTGGTGTATTTAATTTCGGCCAAACGTTCAGATTTGCCATTACCACCAGCTTTTAAAAGACGTTAAAATTATGCGCGCAAACGTCGTTCGTAAAAATTTGCGCATCGATTGTAATACCATCCGCATACCAGCGCACGAACGCATTTGGCTCACAATGTTAAGTATGGGATGCACGCACGAACCTTCGCTCGCACAGGGTTTGCGCAGGGTAACTCGCGTTAGACATTAACGTGCATTTTGTGCGTGAACGTCGTAAGCGCGAAGGGTTTTTCCCCTTGCGTTAATGCGTTTTTGCGCATGCACAAAATAGTGCGCAAGGAGGGTAATAGGGCCTTTAGTGCGCTCAGCGCTGCAAGGCCCCCTACGGAGGATCGTGTTCCCCATCGAACACGCACCGTAGCGTTTCAATGGGGAGGCTTTCAGCATGTCCTCTGTAGTGCGCTCAATTCGTACGCGTGCTACAGTGTGGGGCTGGCCCCGTCGAAACGTCACAACACTGCGAAGGGCGTCGGAAGGCATGTGAGTACTGGTGTACGTAGTGCGCTCGTCTGACACTGGCCTTCTCGTAATGAGACTGTGAAATAATGTAAATTTTCATAATTTTATCTTCTCTATTCACTATACGATAGTGAGAAGATGTTACTTCATTATTTCCTATTATTCTTACGTCTGTGATGACCAGCTGAATTATTAGATATATTTGCATCAGTTGTTTCAGTCAGTGAGATGATGTGAGTTTCGTTGTCCCTACTAGTGGCACCTTAACATTACAAAGAAACAAAGAAGAACAACCTGCAGCCAACTCCACATCACAACAAAGTGGAAAATATAGGATCGCACAAAGAATGAAACCTCTGCTGTCCAAATAACCCATCCATACCTATCTCAAGTTCCCTAGAGACCACCTTCATGAGCCAGAGTAGATATTAGGACTTTTCAGCAAGTAAGAAAATGTTTATTGCATTAATAAGGCACTGCATCTAAACAAATCAATATTTTACCAACCATGTAACAATGTGGTGGGAGTATATACCCGTGCTGCCCTCTTTGCAGCCTCAGGGCATTGTCAGCTGCCAGTCATTGACGACAAAATAAAATTTCCCAGCAATTTCTGGAGGAGAAATTCAATGGTTCCTCCAAGTTTATATTTTGCGCAATGTCCATTGTAGGGAATGAGAATCTACAGCTGAACGCCTAGAGCAGAAGATGTTCTAGTCTCAACCCACTGAAGTGTCAACAGTTTGAAATAGTTCTGTAAACAAAAACTTAAGAAAATCTGGTTCAGAATTCAATGAGCATGTGGGAATAAACAACAGGTAGAGATGTTCAATGCCAGTCGTCTCCTGCCACCAGTGACATCTGTGGAAAGAAATAAAAACCTACAAGATAAGATTGCAAATGTGTGTTTCCTTATTAAAGGCAGAAAACTTGTGATTTTCTTTTAGAATCTGATTTTTTTTACTTATAGTTAAGAACCTATTGTAACAGATATCAGCACCCCAACTAGGTTTCATCTACTAATACCGCTCCCTTGCAGGAAATCCGTTCTCCCACTACTAATCTTTCATGCCTTCTACTGGCCTTAGCCGAATCTTAAGGACAGGTGCAATGGAGTGGTGAAAGCATTCCCCAGAAATTAGGCAGGACTCGTTGCTTGGGGTAAAACAAACAGACAGTCTTTAATGAAACATATGAAACAAATGTATGCAGTGCAAGGAGGGATATGGAGACCAATGGAAGATGACATCCTGCTCCTCTGGTGATCCACAGTACCCAGCCATAACCCCTTCCATTGTTTGAACATGAAACAATAGAGTACCATGTAATCACAGTTTGAGCATCAGACTGTTTAAATCAGTCAGAAAAAGTAGCAGAAACACTCTCTTATGGAGTGGCAATGCTTGTCTGGCAAACAAATGACCACTCATACCTGTCACAGCTTTAAAATATATTCTACTACAGGGGGGAGGAGTTGGAAGGGGTTGAACTGAGGCACACGGTATTGATATTAGGAATAATAACAGTAATATATAAACATAGACAATAATGATATGAACAATAACAATATTAACATATTGCACAGTCACCTTCTACCCTAATAGGCAGTAAGCACAGGGTGACTTGGAAAAAGGAGAGGGCAGGGGGACAATAGGACACATCAAACCCACCAAAACCCGCAGTCCCACACCTTCAAAAAGCTATCTTGGGTCTAGGGATCCCCAGTTCCAAGTGGCTGCTGTCACCAGGGCCGTGCCATGGAGCAGGGAGGAGCAGCGGCTCCAGGCGGCCCTTTATCAGGAGTGGCATTTTTCCGCCCTGTCAAAGGCCACGGCATGGAGCGCCCTCAGCGCCCGGCCCAGACAAGGCAGGATGGAATACACCTGAGGCCTCTTAGAACAAGCAGGACATCCAGGTTAGGGTTTCCAGGAACCTGCATGCTGCATAAGGTGACAGCCAAAACCTTGGACAAAATCATACATGATCAAGGCAGAAAATGTGACTGCCAGCATCAGGTGCAGGCACGAGCTTGTCTGCGCTTGGTCTCCTGATACACCTATATAAATATAACTCCATAATGATAAGTGGGTTGGCAAATATACGTCATATGTCACGGTATTTCAGAACTGCAGGTACTAAGATAATTCACATTATTAATCTTTCATAACCATAGAATTAGAGTGTTAGAAGGGAAAACCAAGGCCTGAGCCTGGTTATATTAATCCTTGGATCCACATCCTGACACACTGTCAAGGTGCCAACATTTAAATTTTTTTAAGGACATATTTTATAATTTACAAGTGCACATGTAGTGATCAGGTACACTTTGTCTGTGATATCCCATCATAGGGTGGCTATTGCATTGGTCTAAGACCCCTTCATGATGTATCGCAGTTTGTACTCCCCCAACCCAACAACAGGTGCCGCCATGTTTCACCTGCCTTGGGTGGAACTAACAAGGGGCCTTTGCACAGTGATATGCAATTGGTTCTTAGTGGTGACCTCGGCACACTGACTTCTCAGTCATATGCCCAGACCAATTGGAGTGATATCCTGTGGGCTCTCTCTCCACTCGCTGCTGTCCCTTCCTCCTGCAGCAAGCCGCAGTGACGGGAGGGACAGCAAAACCATGACAGGGAATTGCTCTTGTTTTCAACCCTATGTGTCAGCAGCAAAATGCTGAGAAATATAAAGGTACTGATTCTCTGTTAAATGGACAAAATCTGTTTTGGGCAGAACAGGTGCACTTTTAAGAGTCATTATCAGAGATATTGTGTATATGGCAGGGTCAAATCCTAGAATATGTATGAGCTCACTGAGATTTCTGCCCATTACTGATTCCTGTCATAAAACAGCATTACCGGAAGCTATAGCAGCTGCAGCGCTTCTTTACATATGAAAACGCCATTCCTCTGGCAATACAGAGAATTTCCAGGCATTCCCAATGTACAGAAGCCGTGGAAACACTCTTAAATATAGATATATTTGTCAGATTCTGTCTGAATACAATGTCACTATAGCTTTCCATTATATCTTCCAAATGGGAACTACGATCCTCCTGCTAAAATAGCGCAGGAACTAGGGGCATGTGAGTCACTTTTCGACTCTAGGCTGTAACAGGGCTCATTTTTATTTAGCAGACCATGGAAGTGATGAGGCTGCAGGTAAAGGGGAGCAGCACACTGACATATGAATCTCGTTATAGGTCTACGATGTTTTCTAAAGACTATTTCGTTATTGTAGCTTTCGTAGACCTTATAAATGTTTCATGGATTTAGGCTGGGGTCAGACTAACGCATTTTTAACGTGCGTTTAGGCGCACTTAATCAAGGCCGCAGTTGCGGCATATGACGTGCAATGATGGCCAATATACGAAGTCCGGCCGCACGAAAGTCCGGCCGCGCAACGCAAGTGGAAAATGAACAAATTTTTTCGAGAACGCAGAACCGCTAGTACTGACGTACAGAGTGCGCTGCGGCGGCATAGCGGCGTGTGTGCGTGATTAGGAGACGTCAGACGCTGCTAATGTCCGGCCTACATAACGTCCAGATGCAAAAAGTGTTTTATTGACGATCTGTAAAAAATCACGCACGAAAATGCGCGTCGTCTGACCGTTTTTGCGCATTCCGTGAAAAAACACGTCAATGTGTTCGGACGCACCTTTTGACGGTTGCTGCGAATAATGCGTTCGTTTGACCCTAGCCTTAAGGTGTGTATCGTTGTAGACAGTGGATTATCTACTTGACAGAGTTAAAATGTCATTATATGTTCTCTTGACTAGAGGGTAGATGTTTGACGCAATGTGAGTTGTGCTGTTTTTGACCAGGATGATTTGCATTTGCCAGTTTGTATGTGTCAGACTGTCAGGGCAATGACAGAGACGTGAGTGGGTAAAACATTTCCGTGGGTCGGCATACCACGGATTGTAGACTGTCTTTGTTTTATGTCCCGTTCACATCCTGCTATTTATAACTTGTTTGCTTCAGTTATATTAATTCTGGTTTTATTTTTTTTCCCCCATAATTGCTTTTGTGGCTTACCCTTTCCTTTCTTATAATAAAAACAGGCTTTGTTTATGAGGCATTGTGCACGGTCAAGCAAAACCAACCACTAGCGAGCACAACATCCCCCTTTATCCTCAAAAGTGATAACGATCACACTATTTCCTTCCCTGATCACAAAATGTATTTTACGTTCTATCAGGGTTATTCAGTGAGAGGTGAAAACCAGGAGAATGGTTGGAGAAGTGAAAATTCTACGTAAAAATAGCTGACCTATTTTGACCTAGAATTTTCACTTCTCCAGACATTCTCCTGGTTTTCACCTCTCTCTGAATAACCCTGTATAGCTCACTCTGAGGGTCCAGCGAGTGGTTTGTTTCACTTTAGGGGTTATTCAGAGAGCACCGAAATGTCACCGACATTCCCCATACTTCGGGTTATCAAATTCCCCGACCCTGCGGTGAATTCAGCATTCATTTCATGGTCCCTGAAGTGCAGGGAAAAGCAGCCGCAAAACCGCCGCTTCAATTGGAAAAACTGCCGCATAACCTTCGGAAAAAGATTGGAGTGAGCCGAAAAACCTCAGAGAAAAAGCCGAACACACCTGACGATCTGCCGCAAGCCCGCTGAACGTGTCCAAAAAAAGCCGACGATCCGCCGAACAACCGCTAGGAAAAGCCGACAAACCGAAGAACGGGGTGAAAAAAAAAGATTGAAACTTTAATAGTTTGAAACGCTGTTTGCAAAAAAAACTACTGGACAAAAATGTCTGGAATTAACATGTAAGGTCCTATGAATAATAAAAAAAAGGTCTGTTACAGAAAAAAAATATGCTATTTAAAGAAAATCAGAAAAAAGATTTGCCTAAAAATCCCTAAAATAAAGGGACTTTTTGCTGCAAATTGAAAGAATAAATAGTTTAATAGATATTGAATAAAAACGAGAATATTTTTAACATTGAAACCTATGGGATTCGTCTGATTAAATTTGTCGAAAAACCACCGAACATCAGGGCATTTCACTGACATTTCGCTGCTGTTTGGTGTCTCTGAATAGATAAACCATTGCTTCTCTATGGGGATTTCACTGCCACCGAACACCACTGTATTTCTCTGGCAATTCGTCAATATTTGGCGAACTGCCTGCTCTCTGAATAGCCGAATGGCCATGAAAATGCACCATACTGGGAAATTCACTGATCGGTGCAATTTCGGGGCTAGATCGTCTCTCTTTGAATAAGCCTGAATATGTCTGTTTCTAGGACTGAGTGTTTTGTTTCGCTGTCATTAACTGTGGTGTTTTTCAATAACACTATCAGGGTTATTCAAAGAGATCCGAATGGCTCCCGAAAGGGAACCGAACGCTGAAAATCAGCGTTCGGTTACCTTTCCTGGCCATTCGGCTATCCAGAGAGCAGGCAATTCGCCAAATCCTAACGAATTGCCTGCACATACGGTGCCTGTTCGAGGGCAGTGAATCCCCCATAGAGAAGCAATGCTTCGTCTATTCAGAGTACAAAAACCAGCAGTGAAAGGTTCCCAAAATGCCTGCTGTTCAGTGGTTTAATTCGGCAGGTTTATTCAGGCGAATCCCATAGTCTTCAATGTTAAAAAGATTCCCGTTTTAATTCAATATCTAATAAACTGTTGATTATAATATTCTGCAATAAAAAGTCTCTTTATTTATAGATTTTTTTAGGAAATTTTAAGCATTTTTCGGGATTTTTTTTTTTTTAAAAAAAAATTCCGATAATTTTTTTTTAACTTTATTTCTTTTTTCTGTAACAGCCATTTTTATTATCATTCATTGGACCTCATATGTAAATTTCAGACATTTTCGCTCAGTAGTTTCTTTGCAAACAGTGTTTCACTTTTCAAACATTCAAGCAAACTATTTTTCTAATTTATTCACTCCATTCGTCTGGGGTGACGGCTTTTTCCGGCGGCTGCTCTGCGCTGTGATCGGCTGCTGCTCGGGTTTTTCTGGCGTTTTCCACTGGTTAATCCAGATGTTTTTGCGGGTTTCGGTGTGCGTTCGCCCTCGTTTTGCAGTGAGTTTTTGGCGGGTTTGCGGCGTCCTTTCCCTGCAATTCGGGGACCCTGTGGTGCTTGCTGAATACACCGCAGGGTCGCCGAAATGGGATCGCCATATCGAACCGAATTGAAGGTGAACGAAAAGTCATCGAACGTGCGGTGCCTTTTCGATTCTCTTTGAATAACCCTGTATATTTTTCTTTCAGAGATTTGATAGGGAACTAGTATTGTTTAGTATCCACAGGTTAGAAACCAGCACTTTAGATAAGCAGGCACCAGAAGCTGATTATACGTCTGTCTCCATCATTGGCTCGGCTTGAATCTCAGCCAGCAATCTGTCACAAGCTGAGGATTAATTCAGGCCACAGGGATAGACCGGGAATAGGCCAGTAATGCAATAAGGACAAGGAAAGGACCAGTCACAAACATTCTTGTCATTAACTAGGACACCAGATGCATGACATATCTACTGGATCACAGCTGAGCACGATCCTTCAGCTGGTAGTATGTATAATTTCCAAACTGGTCCAAGGTGCATCATTGAAGCATGTTACATCGTAATCCTCTTTAATTGTCAAAAAATAATCCATTTTATCAAGTCTCATAGTGGACAGGCTGGAGAATTTAAAGGCCAAAAGTGGTTTTCTTTTTTTCTCTACAGGATTGAGCAGATCATACATTACATACTATATTCATTTTATAAGCAGAATAAGCAGAGCTGGTGGAATAGAACTATCAGCACTGCTTCATGAGATACAATAATATATAAAAGCACTCTCTAGGCTTAAAATCAAAGGGGGGCATGGGATAAATCTTAACCCCTCCTTATCGGCCCTCTCATCACCCTTCCTATTTTAACCCATTAAAACTTACACAGTGATGCCAGCCTTGAGGATTAAAAATTCAAAAATGTGCGAAATGGAGGTATTGCATCACTCACAATCTTCTGCTCTACTTTATGCTGCCAAGAGGTTGACTGAAGAAGTGGGGAAATTGTGTTTTGTGGTATCTTGTAGAGTATACTAATGAATGGTATAGAGAAATAGAATATTTTGTAAGTGTAACCAGTTACCAGGGCCGGATTTATAACTAGGCAGAGTAGGTATTTGCCTACAGGTGCCTGCCACAAGGTGGCACCTTGTTTGATAAAAAATACACACACACACAAAATCCAATTGCATACATATACAAAAAACAGATAGGGCAGCACATCAGGATTTAGGTAAAAGTGAAAAACTTTATTGATTCATTTAAAAGTACCTGTCCATTGACCGACGTTTCGGCCCAACACGAGCCTTTATCGAGATTTATCAATCATACCTTGATAAAGGCTCGTGTTGGGCCGAAACGTCGTTCAATGGACAGGTACTTTTAAGTGTATCAATAAATGTATCAATAAAGTTTTTCACTTGTGCTGCCCTATCTGTTTTGATGTGCTGCCCTATCTGTTTTGATGTGCTGCCCTATCTGTTTTTTGTGTATATATATATATATATATATATATATATATATATACACTGTATATTTTTACAATTTACAACATTTAGAACCCTGTATTTCTGGAGCCCTAAGAGATGTAGGGACATATGAGGTATCATTGGAAATATCAGATTATGGCCTTTCCAGTGATACCAAATATATCCAGGTTAGATGTATGTACAAATAAAAGAACAAATAAGATATTATTTTTCTTCTAACACAGCACTTTTTGTTCAGTTTACAGTTCTAAAGTGTACAGTGATGCTGCGCTAACTCACCTTCTCATTTCTCACACTGCCAGCAAGTGCGGAGCTGATGATGCAATGCATTATTTCATCGACAACCTAGACCGTGTCACTTCAGTGAGGAGAGACAGGGGGACTTTGGAACCTGCATCCCTGAATTGTACAATGCACAAGGTTAAGTGAGGTGTCATTGGAAAGGTCATAGTCTGGTCTTTACAATGATATCAAACCTAACCATGTAATGTGTAAAAAAAATATTTAAAATAATAAATGCAAAATGTATTTTTTTTTTCTGTTTTACGGCAGGTTTTCCTTTAGAAGCCTGTGGGTTGATTGTTAGTTAGTCGATATGATGGCTCATTAACATGTGAGGTAGTGATGCTGTATTGGTGCCGCAAAGGTGGAGGGGCCATGTAGGCTTTTTTGTTTTTACGCTACGAATCTTCTTTTTTGTATCTTTCTATGACATATCAAGTCTCAATAAATAAATTTTAAAAAAAAGAAGGCAGGACCTGCCTTTTTTGGTCCAGTGCGTTTTAGGATATAGAGCCACTAGTAAAAGATCACGATCAAGAAGATTGTGAGTGATCCATTCCCACCTTTTTATTTGCACAGTTTTGAGAATGTGTTAAACAGATTGCACTATAATTTTTCATTCCTACTTCGAAGAATTGTGCAACATAAGTACTGTAAGTTATCATATGTTATTGCACCACTTGGCACTGCATCGAGGTCTATTCAAATTTTGATGCTTCTGTTTAAACTTCGGCTGTCAGAGCATTGACAGAGGATGGGACACTCGCTCAAACATTCAGACAATCAGGTGGCTTTCAATGCTAGCATATTAAGAGCTATTGGCTAGACAGTAATGTATAGAGCTTTACATATGTGACGTAAATCCTAGCAGGTTAATCAGCACAGACTAATTGAGAGCATTTGGAAGCCTGAATCAGGCTTCTGGGACAGATGCTGGGAGGAGGGATGGGGGAACACAGCCACCTGCGACATCTATATTTCATCAAATGGTCACGGTGGCTGGTGAGTCCTTTTAATGTTACGATGCACTAAGTACCTGAGATTCAAGTGCTTCAAACAGCATTGTAACATTGTCGGATACTTTACGTGTGTATTGCTTTTACTGTTACTATTCATATCCCTGACCCCGGGACCTGCACCTTACTTGCAATACCACAATACAAAAAGAAAGTGGTTTGATCCTCAGTTTCCTACAGAGCACCACAATTATGGAATAACCTCCCAAATGCCATCAAATCTTCCCCCAGTCTAAAGTCACTTAAGAGATCTCTATTAACATACCTCAATACAGAATGTACCTGTAAACATGTAACACAGTGACTATATTTCCTACATATTTATTTTTCTGTTAATCTGTATATTTGTGTTTTGTTTTTATATCTTGCATTGTATTACTTTGTGTTTCTGTAACGACTGTAACATTTCAATGTTCTTGAACCCAGGACGTACTTGAAAACGAGAGAAATCTCAATGTATCCTTCCTGGTAAAATCCTTTATAAATATATAAATTCGCATACTGTCCGCTTCTTGGGATATATGGACACATTCAGGGTTATTCAGAGAGAGAGGTGAAAAGCAGGAGAATGACTGGAGAATGAAAAATTCGAGGTCAAAATAGCTAAACCAGAAAAATTCTCCCTTTCATCTCACTTTCCAAATCGACTATTTTGACCTAGAATTTTCCATTCTCCAGTCATTCTCCTGCTTTTCACCGCTCTCTGAATAATCCTGATTGGTTTCAAGGGCTGATTTAAAAACAGATCAACAGACTGGGCATCCCCAGTACTTGTCATCTGAAAAAATGGAATAATTTGGGCCGGGTGCTTGGAGGGTGATAGCATATCAATATGTTTGACTTATCAAAGGCTGCCTGTCGTATTTGGAGAGATTTAGGGTATTATTCATTTACTTAAATAATTTATGTGTTACTGTCTTGCTGTACTGGAACATCTTCAAAAAAACTGGAGTTTTATCGTTTTTTGGCGAGTGCTCCCTAAAATAGGTCACTATTCCCTAGTGACCGCTAATGTTAGCATTCGGATGCGTTACCACCAGGATAAGTGACTGTAATGCATGACCCTCATATTACCCGTAAGAAATTACTCTCCATGTTAAGTATAGGATGCACAAAGTACAATAAGCTTGTGGAAACTAGTGCAAAAGAAGAAGCGCTAGCGTCCGTGAGCTTACTGTACTTTGAGCTCCCCATGTTAAGTATAGGATGCACAATCATTACTTAGTGCTTCGATAAGTAAGGTATTATAAACTCCTAGTTCTAATTACCGTCTAGGCAAAAGTTTAGCTATTCCTAAAATCTGGTGCTAAATGATTCCACATTTTCAAAATCATGTAGCACCTCTAACCCCCCCCCCCCCAATAAATCAGATACTCATCTCATCCCACAGAAGGAATGGTGGCCCGATCCGCTGCTTCTTATCGCCGGGAGCAGACTGAGACTGGGAACAAATAGTCCCAGTGTCCCTCTGTGATCACTCTGCAGCGCTGCGTGATCGCGCAAGAGCGAGATCGTGCAGAGTACACGGCCCGGAAACACAACTCTGCATGGAGTCCTATGGACCCCAGGAGGTGATACTCGCGGAAGCGGTACTGCGAGTATCCAAGCGATTAGCGCTGCGTTCCAGGGCGAGGTTCTGAGGTAGCGCCTGCCCAAGAATATCACAATAAAATGGGGATTCTACGAAAAAACCTGCAGGTGCAGATTTCCTCGTTAGCGTCACCATTTTAGAGCGAACTACGGGATAGTGCCCATACAGTCTGGGGGGGAGAAAAGCCACCAGTAAAAAGATATTGGAAAGCCAGATGTACCTGTACCTGTACAGACTTTTAAAAAACGACTGGATGACTTCCTGCAGACACAGAATATTAAGGGTTATAATATTTAATATGTGGGTAAAAGCTTCTTGATCCAAGGAGAAATCTGACGCCATTCTGGGGTCAAGAAGGAATTTTTTCCCGGTATGTTGCATCTTGGCGAGCATTTCAGACTGGGTTTTTTGCCTTCTTTTGGATCAACAGCAGTAGGTTATGTGGGAGAGGCTGAACCCGATGGACGCATGTTCTTTTTTCAGCCTATATATCTATATATCTATGTAACTATGTAACTATGTAACCTCTTAACCGGTCAAGAACCAGATGTGGATATTGAGTGGTCGTGCCTTCTGTAAAATGCCCTCTAGCTCTTTAAATTCCATGGGCTATTTAGACAATTGTTGCTTAAAAAGATTTCCCCAGGACCATGTTAAAAAAAGAAAGGCCTAATGGTAGGATTGCCTGGGACAACAAGACATGGGACTTCTAGCTTGAAAATCCAACTGGATCCACTTGGTCTGTCTGGAAGTGATATATGCCAATGGAAAGCATCTCTCAAAGAAAATATCTACTGTTGTTCTCATGAACTCCTTCAGGACAGCAATGGGATTAAGGCGATGTTATTTATAGGCTACAAGAGTTCCCCTCTAAGAATAAGCTCTTTAAAGCCATTTTCGTGCCTGCAAAGCCTATTTAATTACAGTACATGCTAGTGTCACATAAAGAACCATCTGACGTTGTGATTGAGTGATAGGAAAGCTTGTTTGATAAATTATCAGCGTCATTGGTCTTCTTTTGTTTAAATCTCAAAACCTGACTTTTGTACAAAATAGTAACGAAACAGTAAAACCATATCCAGACGTGCCAAGTCAAACAACTTGATCGTGTGACACAATGTTCTCCCTTCTTAACCGAGAGCCCTAGGCCATCACATGGTTTCTGGGAGGGTTAAATGTATGTTTAGTGGTGCTTAAATAGTTAAAATCAGCACTTTGAAAGCCCATACTTGAGATGAAACCTAATGCAGTGATCATTTATGTGAGTTGGGGTGACATGCCCACTTTTGGGGGGCATAGATAAATGTCGTCTGTATTGCAGACTCTGTTTATTATGAATAAAATGGTGTATTTTTCATAGTATACAAACACTGTAATTCTGCTTTTAATTTGTATTTCTTTATCTTAAGAAAAATTCATACTCTGAGACAGCAAAATAAAGGCATCAGTACTGTACAGTCTGTAAAATATTTATTTCACCAATTTTATTTATAACGTATTAATAATCAAAAGACATTGTAATTATACATCATTTACAGTATTAGGTATCCTAAAATATGAATTTACAAATATGTAGGGCCCTATTACAATCTTCGAGCACACGTTGCGCCGGCGCAATCACGCATTAACGCAAGGGGTAAAACCCTTTGCGCTGAACGTCTTATTACAATGTCAGCGCAACAAACGCGCGTATACGCCTACCACGAGTGAACCTGCGCGAGCGTACTTTACTGCGCTCGTCCTATACTTAACATTGTGAGCGCAAATGCGTTTGTGCGCTGGTATGCGGATGGTATTACAATCCTCCTAAAAACTGGTGTTAATGGCAAATTCTATCAACCTGGCTGAACCCAAATACACCAGCCCAAAAAAAAAATGCAGCAAAGTATAGTTACACATCCTACACATACCAAACCAATAAAATGGAGAAGTTGTGTGTGCATTTATTATTGCTGCAGCATATATGCGCAGATTAACTTTGACAGGCACAAAACTTAATGTGAGACAATTGCGGTTCTTAATTCTGATTGGCTGAATCGCGTGAAAAAAACAGTCCGCACACTGATTTCTGCGCGCAACGTTGCTGCGCGCGTGTTTGTGCGCGTCCGTTTTACACGCGTTATTGCTCGACAGATGAAAAAATGCACGAGGATTGTAATTCCAGCGTTGATTTATGCGCGTTAACATTCAACGCTTGGCGCACAAATTCACGCATTGCGCAAGCGGTTTAACGCAAAGATTGTAATAGGGCCCGTAATGTTTTATTCTTCATATATTATTATCTTGTATTTCTATAGCGCCAACATATTCTGCAGTGCCTATGTGGTAGAGGGGCCGGACTAAGACATGGTGGCACCTGGGTTTAGGATAAAATGGCCAAGCCCACATATGAAATCATGTACAAACAGTAAGTGGTCATTGTGCAGGCAGAGAGCAACCACTTAACGTTACCAACTATCATGAGCACTTCTAGAGTTATACCCACATTTGGGGCACTATCAGCTGGTGTGAGCTAACCCTAGCGTCAGCTTGTTTTCGTGTTACCGCCAGGTAAATGAGTCTAGCGCCTGACCAACCAATCGTTTGCCTCTTGCTAGAAAACGTGAAAAAAAAATCACTTAGCACGTGGTAATTTGCTGTACTTATCGCTTCCTATACTTAACATAGGGAGCGCTAGAGAGCACTTGCGTTATTGTAACCAACAGATCACTTGGTGCCTGCACTAATATTTAGACAGAAACTAATCGCAAAATTTTACCTACTTCTCAACCCTGGTGATAACTCAAAAAAAAACAGAACAGGTCTTCGCCCAAAATTAACAGGCAATTAACAACAATTGAAAGGAATGCAGCACAGGTGTTCTCTTGGCCCCATACACCATAGTAATGGATCTGGTCAGCAATGTCAGTGCTGTTGCAGTAGGCTCTATTATAAATGTATCCTTTATCCAAATGTATCCTAATTCTAACATATGGCTAATTTTAATCATTTCATGCTGGGGTTATTCATAGTATGTAAACGGTTGATTATTAGGGTGACCGTGTGGATCACGTTTAAAGGGACACATGGATAAGTCTTGCTCTGAAACATGTATTATTTATATGCTGCAGCAGGGAAATTATTGTTGCTCACCTGGCTCTCCTTTTGGATGTATTAAAAGCATTGTAATGATTCTACATGCTGTTGGGTGTCATTTATCATGCACAGGGCTTAGTGCTTCCCTAGCGTGCGCTAAACAACCTTGTACACGGACTACCGCGGACAAGGTGATATATTAGTGGGTCGTCAGACGGTACGTTTTAGCGACTAGCTCTAAATTTTTTCATTTGCGATGGCGTTTTAGCTCATACCAGGTGATAGGGCCCTTGATGTAATTTGACCCTGTGGATCCTCTGGACTCCCTGCTGGTGACCCTGCATGCTACCTATGTATAAATGTTATACTATTATTATTAAAACAAAACAGCTTGTCGGGGATTAAAGTGAATGTTATAACTAATGATACAGTATGTTATGTGATGGAAAGGCATGGCTCACAATTCATAGGCATCTGATGATTTTACCAACATAATGCACAAAGCAAAACAGTTGTGGTGATGGGGTAGCTGTTTGAGTGCACCCCTGCAAGAAAAAGAAAAAGTATTACAAATTCACCAGAGCAGCAATCGATGACTCCCAAACAACGCTCTATTCCTCTTAAGCTGCACAGTATGATCCTTATAAACAAGCCTGATGTGTTATTGCCAATGGGTCTACTAGTGAGACTCTCCACATGTTCTGCACTACAACACCCTTAATTCTCTGCTTGAGTATTACATTCAAAGACTTCTGAGAATTGTAGACGATTAGCATGTGGGGGGAGCAGTTTGACGTCACTGGTAAAGAGCAAAGGTACAGTACTATGGTACAACAAAAGTTTATAGTACCTTGTACATTGAAAAGGGGATACAGTTTGGCAATGGCGCATCTGGCTTGTTCTTTTTTGTATAAGGATATATATTTTATTGTTTAGTAATGGAGAGCTGTTTAATTTTTTCCTTTCAGAGCATTGAAATAAAACTTAGTGCTTATAAATACTTGTAACTGTTACTGTAACTGTTAAGCATAGAGTAAAAAAAAGGTCTGTAATGGAAAAACATATCTGATTTTTAAATTGAGACCAAAGATATAGATTTGAATAAATTATTAATGGATATCATGAACTACTTAAAATAACTCCACATGAGTTATACATTTATTACTGCTGCATTATGTAATGGTGAGTATAACCAGGGCTGGATTTATAACTAGGCAGAGTAGGTATGTGCCTACAAGCGCCTGCCACAAGGGGGTGCCTTGCTCTGTAAAAAAATGTGTTTTTTATTTTTTGTTTAATTTACAATCATTTAGATCACTCTTTTCTCTGGAGTCCTAAGGTCTAGAGGGACATGTGAGGTATCATTGGAAAGGCCAGATTATGGCCTTTCCAGTGATTTCAAATATAACCAGGTTAGATTTATGTAAAAATAAAATATCTAATAAAATATTATTTTTCTCTTTTTTTCCTAACTATTATTCAGTTTACAATTCTAAAATAAACAGTGACAAGTTTGAGACACTGATAACAATAGGCACGGGGAACATGGCTTCGGTGATCTTACAAACTCAGAGACAGAAAGGGGTGGACTAGGGCCCAAAACTGTCCTGGGAAAGCAGCAAGTCCTTAGGTGGGAAGGGGCAGTACGACAAGCCCGATGTATAATATGGGTTTCATGCATGCCAACTCTTGGAAGCACCTAAAAAGAGGGAAGTTAGGAAAGAAAACAGAGGGTTTTTGGCCCAAAATGAGACTGTCTCTCTTAAGTAGGGACATTTGGGAGGTATGATTTCTCCAGGGTATCCGATGGCCTGTCAAGTCCTGCTAAGCCGGGGTCAGACGAGCGCACTATGTGCGCCCGTACTGACGTGCCTCTCGGCATCCGTCGCAGCGTTGTGACGCTTCGGGTCTGGCCACATGCTGTAGCCTCCTGCCCCTGGCAAGATTTAAGTGAGGCACAGCAAGGAGATGGGGGCATTTCATAGTAGCAAGTCATCTGGGGTCAATAAACCATGTGTCTGTGTGTGTGTATGTGTCTTTGTCACTGCCTCTGAGTCTTTTTGCACCTATGTGTCTGTGTCAGTCTGTCTCCGTGCCCATAAGTACTGAATGATCTAGCACACGTGAGATTTGCAAAAAGTGTCTTTATGTTTTACATAATATACAATACAGCGTCAATGACATTTCAGTCTGCTGGCTTTAGTGAAACTTGAGGAACGTCAGTAGGCTGACATGTCACTGGCGCTGTATTGTGTGTGAGCTCTATGGCCGGGGTCAGACGAGCGCACTATGTGCACCCATACTGAAGTGCCTCCCGGCGTTGTGCCGCTTCGACTGGGCCAGCCACATGCTGTAGCGCGAACGCACGAATTGCGCGTGCTACAGCAGGTGTGCTCTGAAAGCCTCCCCATCAAAGAGCTATGACGCTCCTTCGACAGGGCTGCAAAGCACGATCCTCCATAGGAGGATCGAGCCTTGCAGCGCTGAGTGCACTAACTGCACTCAGCGAGGTGACCAGACAGGCGTCAGAGTGGAAGGAATGTCCACTCTCACGGACGTTCCTTCCGCTCTGCAAAACGCTCATCTGACCCTGGCCTAACAGAAGTGAGTAGAATATCAGTGTCACGTACCTCCGGCATCCGGCAGACTCCTCCACGCTGCTCACTAACCAAGCGCCAGATGAAATGCACACCGGCGCCTATCACGTGACGCTCAGAGAGGCGGGGCGCATTAGGAAAAAGCAGCGATCCAGTATATAAGCCCTTCACTCAGTCCAGACCAGCGCGCTGTCGTGTTTTCACACTCCCTCAGTGCTCCAAGCGTTCTTTAACTAATTTATCATTGTGTTTGACCTCTGGCTTTGACAATCGACTACTCTGGTGTTTTGACCTCTGGCTTTGACAATTGACTACTCTATTGTTTTTGACCCCTGGCTCTGGCAATTGACTACTCTGGTGTTTTGACCTCTGGCTCTGGAACTCGTATACTCTGGCGTTTTGATCTCTGGCTTTGACAATCGACTACTCTGGTGTTTTGACCTCTGGCTTTGACAATCGACTACTCTGGTGTTTTGACCTCTGGCTTTGACAATTGACTACTCTACTGTTTTTGACCCCTGGCTCTGGCGATTGACTACTCTGGTGTTTTGACCTCTGGCTCTGGAACGCATATACTCTGTCGTTTTGACCTCTGGCTTTGACAATCGACTACTCTGGTGTTTTGACCTCTGGCTTTGACAATCGACTACTCTACTGTTTTTGACCCCTGGCTCTGGCGATTGACTACTCTACTGTTTTTGACCCCTGGCTCTGGCGATTGACTACTCTGGTGTTTTGACCTCTGGCTCTGTATCATTTATTTAGACATCTGACCCCTGGTTATATAAATATATTTGTAAAATATATTACTTGTTTATGTATACAGTCTCTATCTAACCGACCACTCTAAGGATTGGAGGATATAGGGTAACTCTGCGTACAGAGATCTTCTTTCGTATTTCCGTGGGGAATCTGTGACAATCAGACATAATGGGATGGTGTGAGGGCTATCTGGGAAATAGACGGGGTGAGTGCAACATAGGGAGGAATTACAGTAAGATGGGTGGCTTCAAGGCTTCTTGAATGACTGGAGTCACGGACAGAGTCGTATACGGAAAGGTAAGGAGTTCGCAGGGGCAGTGCAGATGAATTGCTAAAGACGAGAGTGTGGTATGTGAGTATGAGTGGACGATGAAATCAGCAGAGCAAAATGACCAGGTGGAACCGGTGCCAGCTAGGAAGTGATGTAGGTAGGGGCACAGCTGTGGAGAGCATTACATGATGTTTTTAAATAATATTGCTGAAATTATGTTTGTTGTTTGTTTTTCCACTTGAATTTCCCGCCTCTATAGCTATGTGCTCTATTGTTTATAATTATGGACACAATATATGTTTCCCTCTTGCACCTCCTGGTATGCCTTTTCTATATGTACAAGAAAATCTGCTACAATTTTACTGTTTTTTAACTTTGAAGTTAGAGGAGACTGTTACACCAGACTCCGCTGCTTTTTTTTGTTTATGCTTTCCTGGCTTAGTGGATCAGTGAATCTGTGACCCTCGGACAGATGTATCATCACATCCTGGGCCTCTTTTTAAAGAGATTATGGATAGTCAGGGCAGCCATCAGAAATGATGGGGCCCCTTACTAAACCTCACGATGGGGCCCCCCGGCTCTCCCTCAAACTCTAACAGCTTTTCTCCCCCTTCAAAAAAAGGACATAACATAGCACCACAGCAATAAAACTCCCAGTAATGTGCAGTGTGTATGAGCGTATCACAGAATCCACAGTAATAAAACTCACAGTAACGTGCGGTGTGTATGAAGGTATCACAGAATCCACAGCAATAAATCTCACAGTAACGGGCTGTATATGATGGCCTCTGGGTCTGGGCCTGGTCCCTGGGTCTGGTTTGGGCATTGGGGTCTGGGCCCTGGGCCTTGGGGTTTGTGCTCTGGGCCTTGGGGTCTGGGCTGGGCCTGGGCCTTGGGGTCTGGTCTGGGCCCTGGGTTTGGTCCCTGGGACTGGGCCTTGGGGTCTGGTCCCTGCAGTCTGGGCCCTGAGTCTGGTCTGGGGTCTGGGCCCTGAGTCTGGCCTGGGGTCTGGGCCCTGGGTCTGGGCTCTGGTCCCTGGGTCTGGGCCTTGGGGTCTGGTCCATGGGGCTGGGCCTTGGGGCCTGGCCCCTGGGTCTAGGCTGGGCCTGGCCCCTGGGGTCTGGGCCCTGGGTCTAGGCTGGGCCTGGTCCCTGGGGTCTGGACCCTGGGTCTGGGCCTTGGGGTCTGGACCCTGGGTCTGGGCTCTGGGTCTGGTCCCTGGGACTTGGCCTTGGGGTCTGGTCCCTGGGGTCTGGGCCCTGAGTCTGATTTGGGGTCTGGGCCCTGAGTCTGGCCTGGGGTCTGGGCCCTGGTCCCTTGGTCTGGGCCTTGGGGTCTTGTCCATGGGGCTGGGCCTTGGGACCTGGGCCCTGGGGTCTGGGGTCTGGGTCTAGGCTGGGCCTGGACCTTGGGGTCTGGGCCCTGGGTCTGGGTCTGGGCCCTGGGATCTGGGTCTGGGCCTTGGGGTCTGGGCCTTGGGGTCTGGGCCCTGGGTCTGGGCCTTGGAGTCTGGGCCCTGGGTCCTGAGTCTGGGCCCTGGGTCTGGGCCTTGGGGTCTGGGTCTGAGCCCTGGGGTCTGGGCCTTGGGGTCTGGGCCCTGGGTCTGGGCCCAGGGTCTGGGCCTTGGGGTCTGGGCCCTGGGGTCTGGGCCTTGGGGTCTGGTCCATGGGGCTGGGCCTTGGGGTCTGGAGCCTGGGTCTGGGCCTTGGGGTCTGGACCCTGGGTCTGGGCTCTGGGTCTGGTCCCTGGGACTGGGCCTTGGGGTCTGGGCCTTGGAGTCTGGACCCTGGGTCCTGAGTCTGGGCCCTGGGTCTGGGCCTTGGGGTCTGGGTCTGAGCCCTGGGATCTGGGCCCTGGGTCTGGGCATTGGGGTCTGGGCCCTGGGTCTGGGCTTTGGAGTCTGGGCCCTGGGTCCTGAGTCTGGGCCCTGGGTCTGGGCCTTGGGGTCTGGGTCTGAGCCCTGGGGTCTGGGCCTTGGGGTCTGGGCCCTGGGTCTGGGCCTTGGGGTCTGGGCCGTGGGGTCTGGGCCCTGGGTCTGGGCCTTGGGGTCTGGGCCTTGGGGTCTGGGCCCAGGGTCTGGGCCTTGGGGTCTGGGCCCTGGGTCTGGGCCTTGGGGTCTGGGCCCTGGGTCTGGGCCTTGGGGTCTGGCCTTGGGGTCTGGGCCCTGGGTCTGGGCCCTGGGTCTTGGGGTCTGGGCCTTGGGATCTGGGCCCTGGGTCTGGGCCTTGGCCCTGGGTCTGGGGGTCTGGGCCCTGGGTCTGGGCCTTGGGGTCTGGTCCTTGGGCCCTGGCTCACCACTCCGCTGTCTTCTTTTCTTCTCCTTATCTTCTCTCTTCTTTTCTTCAATCTTCTTTTCTTCTCTTCAATCTTCAGTCTTCTCTCTTCAGCCTGGTCCCTCCAGCTCAGGCGCGCAGCTTCACTGAGTGGAGGGGCGGAGCCAAAGCAACGTGCTTGGGAGGCCCCTCACACGCTGCTTGTCCCCGCCCAGCCAGTAAGTGAAGCTGCCAGGAGCCGGAGGAGACACAGTGTCTCCTCCGGCTCCTGCAGCAGTAGCAGCAGCAGCAGGGACACAGCTCCGGATTCGGACTCCTCGAGTCCGATACCGGAGCTGTAAGAGGGCGACGACGCTGCCGAGGGGGGCTTACGGCAGCATGGGGCATAATGCCCTGATGGCGGCCCTGTGGATAGTATTGCTTTTCCAGAGTATTTCCCGATTCAATATATAGTACAAATTATAAATTAGTTCTTTAGCCTGTATGTAAATACATCCTCTGCACAGTCGGTGGGGTGATGCAGAGTGAAGGCCCGCTGTCATATACTCAACTTGTGGTGTTTGGCTGAGATTATACTAGTGTCAGACGAGCGTCTTTGGAGAGCGGAAGGAACGCCCGTGAGAGTGGACGTTCCTTCCACGCGACGCCCATCTGGCCACTTCATTGAGCGCACTCCTATGGAGGATCGCGCTTTGCAGCCCCATCAACGAGAGTCCTAGCGTATCGACGGGGAGACTTAGATAACAGACGCTTGTTGTACGTGCATTTTGTGCGTGCACAAGCATGCAAAAGTGTGTGACCGGCCCCGTTGCAGCATCACAACGCTGTTACGCACACCTGTAAGCACGTCAGTACGGGCGCACATGGTGCACTCGTCTGACACCAGCCTTAAGTAGCATTTGAACTATACCTTCTTTAGCATTTGATATGTGTATGTCTGAATGATTATGTAAGTTGTAGTACAAATATTTAATTTCACCTTATTTCATTTTTTTCCAGAAGTCCATTCACTGTTGCTAAGGCAACCAAAAAGCTATATTTTTGATGATATTATTATTTTTTTCTTATTTCCCCGCAATGAACATAGCAGTAGATCATGACATGTCACATTCATTTGTCTCCCTTGACATATCATGTTACAAAGCCTCAAAAACATAGAGGGTTATTCAAAGAGCACCGAACTTGCCACCGAAGTGCACCGAACGGTGAATTTCACTGTACGGTGCAATTTTGTCAATTCACCAAAAGCCGGTGAACCAACAGTGAAATATGGTGCAGTTCGCCACAGATCAACGCAATTTGGCAAATCAACGCAATTTGGCAGCAGCAATGAAATTGTCCCATAGAGGTTAATGGTTAATCTATTCAGAAAACACCGAATTGCACCGAAGTGTCAGTGAAATGCCCTGATTTTCGGTGGTTCAGTTCGACAGGTTTAAGGCTAGGGTCAGACGAACGCATTTTTCATGTCGTCCGTGAAAAAGTGCGTTCGAACGAATGGACGTATTTTTTCACGGAATAAGCAATAGCGGTCATACGATGTGCATTTTCGTCCGTGATTTTGTATGGATCATCAACAAAACCCTTTTTGCGTCTGGACGTTATGTTGGCCGGACATTAGCAGCGTCTGACGTCTCCTAATCACCCACACATGCCGCTAGCGGACGCAGCGCACTCTGTACGTCAGTGCTAGCGGTATCACGTTCTCGAAAAAATGCGTTTGTTTGCCGCTTGCGTTGCACAGCCGCACTTTCGTGCGGCCGTACTTCGTATATTGCCCGTCATTGGCCGTCATTTGCTGCTACTACGGCCGTGATTAAGTGCGGCTGCACGCGCGTTCGCACTGCATTCGTCTGACCCTAGCCTAAAAAGGCGAATTCCATTGGATTCATTGCAAAAAATAAAATAACGTTTTTATTTATTTTTTATTCAACTGTTCAATCTTTTCATTTTCAGCAAACCATCTTTGTAGTTATTTATTTTTTTAGAACATTTTTGATGTTTTTAGGTAAAATTTTTGATTCCCAATTATTTTTAAGGTGTTTTTTTTTATTCTGTAACAGACCTTTTTATTATTTTTTTATAGGACCTTTTTATTATTTCCATACATTTTCATGCATTTTTATTGTTTTCAATACCTTTTAAAGAATAGCAGAGTTCAGGTTTTTTTCTGCAGTTCGGCAACGTTCGGCAGTCAAATTGGCAGGCTTTTCGGCGTCATTCAGCGGGCTGATCGGGGGTCAGCG
This sequence comes from Leptobrachium leishanense, assembly GCA_009667805.1. Taxonomy (NCBI): domain Eukaryota; kingdom Metazoa; phylum Chordata; class Amphibia; order Anura; family Megophryidae; genus Leptobrachium; species Leptobrachium leishanense. Next base: position 84,309,813 of record CM019063.1, read on the forward strand.
GTGGCGTTCAATGGTCGGCGGCAGTCTTCATGTTCCATATTCGGCGCACTTTGGACCCTGCGGTGAATTGTGTATTCACCGCAGGGTCAGCGAACTGAAATCGCTGAAGCGCACTGAAGTGTGCCGAATGAGAAAACATTTCACAGAAATTTCGGTACAAATTATCCCTTAGTGATTCCTCAACACTAGCTCAGTTACAAGACAAGTCATTTTAGTAGAGGCTGAATTTGGAATGTTTCCGGTCTGCACAACAATGCCGGCAGCAGAGCTGGTTACGACAGCTGGTATTCACTCCAGGAGTCGCGCAAAATTGCTTCTACACGATCTTCTGGGATTGATGTTTATGACAGACAGACATTGAATAACTATTTACAATACCACAATGTGGAGCAGCACTTCCATCATGCAAGGCCTGGCAGAAGAAACTACCTTCCATGGGGTGACCATCTCCAAGATATCCACAGAATCAAAGATGAACTAGACCGGACCCTCAACCTCCTTTTTCAGAAAGGTTTATTGGACAACACAGCACAGCCATATTTTGTCAAAATGCCTTTGTCAAAATGATGCTGTGCTATAGTTGTGTTGTCTGTTGTACAGTACAGTGTAGTGCAGCAGTACCTTACACCATATAGACAAGCTTACGAAACTATGTAAAACAGAGGCAGAAACAGCCATCATCCCACAGTCACCAATATGTAGAGATCTCGTAAATGCGTCCCGGTCCAGTATCCATCTGTCCGTGCAGTGGGGCCTAATGCTGAGGTGGGGTGCATGCATAGTACAGAACAGAGCAGAACCGGATGGGTTGGTAGCTAAAGTAGTGGGAGAGAGTGTAGGATATGAAGGGGACAGAAAACGAAAGAAGAAAGGGCAGATAAGGTAGAGAAAAGAGCGTGAAAGAGGGGGAGAGAAGAGAAAAAAAGGGAGGGCTGGGAGGGGAAATATACAGAAAAAACACACAAACATAGGGGAAAACAGACAAACCACAGTTGTCGTCACTGCGCCACCAGACCACCATGGAGGGCAAGTGGTTTAGCGTCCGTCCTGAAGGATCACTCACGCAAGCGCCAGGGGCTGCCATAGCTGCAGGAGACCCGTCCCCAGTAGCAGAGACATGTGGGGCCGTGCCCCAGGAAGAACACCAGGAGTCCAGGCTTCCACCAAGTGGTGAACCTACCGCCCGCTATCAAAGCCGACTGGTTGAACAAACTCAAGTTCAAGTCGGCAGCGGAGGGAGGCCGTAGAGACAAACTGTGTCCAATAGTACCAAGTGCGGAAAAAAGGCCGTGAGTCTACAAGGAAGTGAGTCTACATGAGAGGCAATCTGCTCCTCCACCCAAAACATATCATCTACCTGAGATACCATTCACGGAGGGAGGGAACCGATCGTCGCCTCCAGTGTCTCGGGATTAGGTGACGTGCCGCCAACAGGAGGTGGAACGCCACTGATTTCTTAAAGGATGCCGTCGGTTGACCCGTAAGCAACAGCAAAAATGTCTGAGGTGAATGGTCCAGTGTTAGGTCAGTCACCTCTCGGATCGCGGCCCCTATCCACCTTCAATACTCTTTCAGGGGGGGTGGTATGACCACCAGATGTGGAGATAGGAGCCCAGGTCCTTGCCACATCTCCAACAGTCAGGATCCGTGGTCCCTATGCATTGAAACAGTCAGAGCGGGGTGCAATACCAGCGAACCAGAATCTTGTAGGACGTTTCATGATATCTGACTGCCTGATATCTGACCGCCATGATGTGTCAAAGAGAGGATCGTCTCAAAATCAGAGTCTGTCAGCATTAGCTCGGTTACCCAGCGTCCCATAAAGGGAGCTGGTTCCTCTAGATTGGAGGAGCAAATAGAGTGTGGAGATTCCATGTTCCAAAGAAAGCCCGTGGGAACAGAAGCGTTCAAATGGGGAGAGGGCGCGAGTCAAATTTTGCCCCCCGGGAGGGAGCCAAGTAATGACAGATTTGTTTGAAGTTGAACCTGTCCAGAAAGGACAACAGCGGAAGATCTGGCCACGATGCGAGAGCCCGCAGCGTAGGGACGTGTGCCACGTGGAGAGCAAGGAGCTTATCAAGGGATGGCGGCGTGCTTCCTTTGGCACTGCACGTGAGGGAAGCCATGGCAACATCCACAACAGTACAGTCACATCGACCCCATCCAGGTCCAGCCATCCGCCCCTACCACCTGTGGAGGTCCAATCCTCCAGCCGGTTAAGCTGGGCCGCCCTGTAATAAGTAGCAATATCTGGAAGGGCCAGGCCATGGCCACCTTAGGCTGGTAAAGGACCGAGAGGCGCAACCGAGGTTTGCAGCCCGCCCACAATTGAATCACATCCGATCTGAAATATTTGAAGAAGGTCCCCGGCAGCAGCACCGGGACGGTTTGGAAGAGGTAAAGAAGTCTCGGTAAGACGTTCATTTTAAACACTGCTACCTGTCCCAGCCAAGAAATAAATTTAGTGTTCCAGACTGCCAGGTCCGCGCAAAGCATTCCTAGTAGGGGCTCATAGTTCAGCACGTAAAGATCCTGTAGTGTCGGCGAAAGCCAAATCCCCAAGTATCTCATCTTCGATTTACACCAGTGGAACGGGAAGGTACCTGTTAGACCATCCGCCTCCTCGACCGGCAAGGAAACATTAAGGAGCTCGGATTTTGTCATATTGATCTTCAGACCTGCCAATCTGCTGTAGTTTTCAAAGGCGGTCACCACCGCTGGCAAGGATCGCCGGGCATCTGTCAAGAAAAACAGTAAGTCATCTGCATATGCAGTGACTTTATGCGAATGACAAAACCCCTATAGTTGTGTTGTCTAATAAAGTTGCGCTTTTGTTAACTGAATAGCTATTTGTCCTCCATGATGTCCTTCCATTTACAGTGAGAAGATGCAATGGATTGTGCTGTATTCTTTACCAGTTGAGATAAGAGTTAAAGTAAATGTTTCAAGGTGTTAAATCAAGCCCAGATTAGTCCGCACTGCGACATTTGTCTAATTACGATTATGTCCATTGGTCATGTCTCTGACATTTAACATTTCCCATTTGTTTACTAACAGAGCACATTTTTACATTACACAAATGTGTATTTCAAAGAAATATTGAGAATTGCAACTACCACTGTTTTATAAGGATTTTTTGTAGCATAAACCACAACAAACCCTTTTAATGAGAGCCTATGTCTTCCTTCTTATACCAAGTTCTTAGTACATAACTACAAAGAAAACATTGAAATGTGCTAGGGAGCAAATATTGTTAAAATGTTAAGAAATTCTCGTAGCCATTGACATGAATAATGGTGTTGTATCCTAGGTTTCCCCAGAGAAAATGGTTATTTGGTTTTCACCAACACACATATTTTATAGTGTTGAATCTATGGATTCCAGGAATCCATCAATCTTTAAAAGGTCACTTCCACCATAAAATGAAATAATGTCCTTATTTAGTTTATTTTATGTTGCTGATATCTTGCATGTGCTTTATTTTTCTTCTATATGTTTAGCTAAGAAAATATTTTACTATACGCCTCACTGGGTGCATCCATTGTGTGATATTTTCTGTTGTAAACAGTATCTTTACAGCACTTGCTGTAGCATTGGCCATAGAATTGAGTGAATGAATCGATCATCAAAATCATTGTATTGTGTGGGATATATTCATAAGAATATCACCAGGGGGTAGATTAGAAGGGCTAAATTGCAATCTCCACGCTAAAACGGGGACGGTAGGGAGAAAAAACTGCGCCCGCAGATTTCCCCCTACCGCCCCCTTTTTAGCGTGGAATCTTAGCGTGGCTCTTAAAAAGCTGCCTGCATTGTTACCGCGCGCTACGGCCCCACGATTCTTGCGACAGCACTGTGCGCAGCTGCGAGCATCCACTCGATGGAGTCAGAGGCGGATCCAGGGGGGCAACAGGGTAATTGCCACCCCCCGCGGGAAAATAGCTGCGGCCAGCGTTCTTCAGTTCACCCGAGGAGGCGAGCGGCCGCTGGCATGATGCAGCTTGGCCGCTCGCCTGGGATGAGAAGCACCTGACCAGCCGCACGTTCTCGCGAGAACGCGGCTGCGCGGCTGGTCAGGTGGTTTCCGGCGAGCGGCCAAGCTGCATGCCAGCGGCCGCTCTCGCCTCCTCGGGAGAACTGAAGAATGCCGGCGGGCAGATACGGAGCCTGGGGCCAGCAGAGGAGGTGAGAGCTGGGGGCAAATATACCCATGTGAGCTGGGGGCAAATATATCCATGTGAGCTGGGGCAATATATATCCATGTGAGCTGCCTGGAGCAATATATATCCACGTGAGCTGGGGAAAATATATCTGCCTGTCACAGCGAACCCAACACCAGCTCTTGGCCAAAACTGGTAGAATCCCCCCCCGAAACCTGTGTCTGGATCTGCCCCTGGATGGAGTCCATAGGACTCCATTGAGCCAGACGCCGGCGGTCACATGACCTGCCGGATCTCGCCTCGCAAGATCCAGCCGGTCAGCATAGAGATACGCAGGGAGAGACTGGAGGGACTTTTTCCCACAGTATTTCCCTGCTCCCACCGGACGGAGGAGGCGGTCGGAGCCGGGGTCGGAGCCGTGGGACAGGAGGTGAGTATATGATTCTATTTTTTTTTTTTTTGGCTGGTGTTAACGGATTCTGCAGAAGCGGAATCCGTTAACACCAAGTCCTGGCTGTGGTTTTTTTGAGAAAGGATTTTACCAGGAAGGATACATTGAGATTTCTCTTGTTTTCATGTATGTCCTGGGTGGCGAGTATGTACCGTTAGGATCGAACCCATGACTCCACAGGCTCTCTCCATGCAGAGCAGTGATGTTACCTCAGAGCCGGACTTTAATCAGCGCTAGGACTTTGTAATACTAACGCTGATTAACACTTTGCGCTCCCCATGTTAAGTATAGAGAGCGCAAAGTACAGTAACCTCGCGCTGAAAAGCGCAAGGTACCAAACGCAAACGGGTTACTGAACCCTATAGACAATAATAGGTGTGGTTTGGCGTCAACAAATTACCTCCTATGCTGCTCCCACTGATAGAAGGTGGTACACAACACCCTACATACACATAATCGACCAAATAAATTATATTAATAACATTATGCGCGCAAACGTCGTTCGTAAAAAGTTGTGCATCGGTTGTAATACCATCTGCGTACCAGCGCACGAACGAATTTGCGCTCACAATGTTAAGTATGGGATGCACGCATGAACTTGCATTCACGCAGTGTTCGCGCAGGGTCACTCGCGTTAGACGTTAACGCGCATCGAATACGCGAACGTCGTAATACGACGGTCAGCTTGAAGTGTTTTTTCCCTCACGTTAATGTGCTTTTGCACGCGCGCAAAATAGTGCGCGAAGAATGTAATAGAGCCCTTAGTGTGCCACTCTCCAGTGTGCAATATCAAATCCGGATTCAATCAGTTGCCAAATGAGCATGTCGCATGTGTTACCGACGAAACGCGTCTTGGCGAATGCGGTTAAGGATTATTTGTATTTTAAATTTTGTTTTTAAAGTATTAAAACTTTGTTTTATTTTAGTACCACTGTGTTTTGTTTTTTATTTTTTTCAATTTCCTGCCAACTGATTGAATCTGGATTTGATGTTGCACGCTGGAGAGTGGCATACTAAGGGCTATATTACAAAGTTGGTGTTATCTTAACCAGAGCAGTTGTAAACTGAAAACCTCCATAGGCTATAATGACTCTGGGAAGTTTACAACAGCTCTGGTTAAGTTAGCACCAACTATGTAATATGGCCCTAAGAAGGGAAAAGGGAACCCCTGAGAGTCCCAAAAAACGCTACAACAGGAGAGCCACTGTCATTCTGGGCTCAGAATCAAGTGAGTGTAATACCTATCACTAATATTGGAGTTTTTATGAAAAAGGATGTTCTGCACTATGTGAATTTTTTTTATTGCATATGGTCCTTGAGAAGTATTTAGAATTGTGAGAAGGAGGGCCCCATCCCAAAAGAAAAAGTGGGCAAAGCACGATCCACAGAGCTATCCTTATACAAATAGTAAGGGAGCTCTGAAAAGAGTGAGTTCACAATCAGGGGGGTTGTGGAAACAAGGGGGACCATTTATGTAATGAGATACTGCACAATGAGAAGTGTTATGTCTATCCTCTAGGTATCAAATAGGAGGCAGTGGACAAAACTATCATTGAATTGAGTATTATTAAGAAATATTTCATCCTTCAAGGTGGTGAGATGTGACACTGCATGTTGAGTAAAAAAAAAAAAAACTCTGTCTATCCACAAATTGAGTTTAAGACTTATCCGCTCTACTATTGTTTTCTTGGGTTACTTAACCCGTTTGCACTTGGATTGTAATATGCGGTTAACACGCAGGTGAGCGTAAACGTTAGCGTTAAGATTGTAATGTAGCCCGAAGTCTTTTGAACTCCCTGTTTTATCGAATTCAGCTGCCATCTCTTATCTCGGGTAGCCTGGATCACAGTAGCCCCCTGCAGCCTTATCTAACCAATTCCTCTGTGACGAAAGTCACTTTGAACATTGGGGACATGGACCTAGAAATGCATTTGGGATGTGCAGCCTGATGTTCTATATTGTTTCTCTGCCATCTCCTTTGTTGAAGTCACCCTGTACCTACATTCCTCGATGCAGGGTGTTTATGTTGTCTGTGTTATGTAATGTTATTGTTTATATTGTTATTGTCTATGTACAGTCATGGCCAAAATTGTTGGCACCCCAGACATTTTTCCAGAAAAGTACATAACAGAGAAAAAAATGTCATCTGCGCTTACTCCAATTATACCGTGTGAAACTAAACACAATTAGGCTGGGGTCAGACGAGCGTGATTTCTACGGGCTGTACGTCCGTGCAGTACGGACATCGTCAGTACGGATGACGCAGTAGTGGTCACACAGTCCGTTTTTTCACTGAAGTTATTTTATGACGGATGTAGGAGGGAAAAATAAATTACAATGAAAAAACATTCTGTCCGTCAAAAATGCTGGACGTATAAATGCAGTCCGTCTGACCTCGTTTCATCACTCACACACAAAGCTATGCGGACGTTATGGACGTGGCGCACTCCGCACGTCCGTTCTAGCAGTATTACGTTCTTGCCTAACCTGCGTCCGTTTGCCGCGGCCGTTGTGCGTCCGCAGTTCAGTGCGGACGTACTTCATGTGTCAGGCTCCAATGGACTTACTTTCATGCTATCACGGACGTACTTTTAGGCGCAATCACGGACGTGAACACTACGCTCGTCTGACCCCAGCCTTAGAGGTTTGGTTTCTTATAAATGGCCATTTATAAGAAACCAAACCTCTAATTGTGTTTAGCTTCACACGGTATAATTGGAGTAAGCGCAGATGACATTTTTTTTATTTTTATTTGTTATGTTCTACACATGTTGTTGGGCTGGATGCATTTGGTGGTTGCAGCCTTTGGGGAATAGGCGCGACCCCACCCCTCCTGCACTATGTATGTTTCAATGTACTTCCAGCCAGGTCATCCCTGCAGCAAGACTCTGCTCCGTGTCTTTGTTTTGATCCCAAAGTGGATTTTGTTTCTGGGGGAGCATAAATAAAGGCCCACCAGTCTACCTCATGTTTGACAAGCAGCATGAGCAGGTATGGTTTGCTATGTAGCAGCCTGTGGTTTCATTTTGGTTAGGACTCGCCCTTTTAGAGGTGCCGTGACGTTGGCGGGCGAGCTAGTCTTATAATGGCCATTTATAAGAAACCAAACCTCTAATTGTGTTTAGCTTCACACGGTATAATTGGAGTAAGCGCAGATGACATTTTTTTTTCTTTTTTTTTTTTCTTTGTTATGTTCTACACATGTTGTGGGCTGGATGCATTTGGTGGTTGCAGCCAACCCTTCGGGGAATAGGCGCGACCCCACCCCTCCTGCACTATGTATATTTTGGTAAATGTTGCATCTTGAGAAAAATCCAACAAACAGGAGATAAAAAAACTAACTTTATTTTTTGTTTCTTACATGCAATTACTTCAGACACGAAAAAAACCCGCAGCATATGGGCAGTATTACATACTGCCCGCTAAAACAGGGACGCTAAGGAGGGAAACCTGCTCCTGCAGTTTTCTCCATAGCATCACCTTTTTGCTCCATATTATATTACAGGACAGGCGCTAATTCAGCAACCTGCCTGGTAACGCAGCCTCAGGATACTCAAGGCAGTGCTAAGCACTGCCGCAAGCATCTCCTCCACGGAGTCCACAGGACTCCAATGAGGCTTCGAATTGCTCCCGGCAACCAGAAGAGACATATCGGGCCGCCATTTTCGTCGGGGAATGAGAGGTGATTATGTGATTTTTTTGGGGGGGGGGGATTGGAAACTGGCGATAACTGATTACACAGAAGCGTAATCAGTTAGCACCAGCTTCTGAGTTAACCGCAGTGGGACGTAATTAGCGTTGGGACTTTGTAATCCTAACGCTAATTAACTCTTTGTGCTCCCCATGTTAAGCATAGAGAGCGCAAAGCACAGTAAGCTCGCGCTGAAAAGTGCAATCTCAGAATCTCTAACGGGTTTTCGTAACCCGATAGGGTTCGGAATGTAATATGGTCGACCCGCGCTAGGGCCACTTAACCTAACGTCAACGCTCACACAGCTGAGCACTAACGTTAGCGTTAACTATGTAATAGGGCCCTATGTGTTTTATTATGTGGTTTTAATTGTAATGCACAAGTAGTCTAGTTACAGCTTCTGTAAGTGGTAGTGTCCCTTAAAATATATATACTCAACTGATTTATAACTATAGTATGGGATTTAGTCACTGTGAATTTAATTACCAGATACATGCTGTTGAGCTGATTCTTGAGTACGAGTAAAAAAATTCTTCTGACCATTGCACCTTAACACCAGTGACATCGATGTGACATTCCTCAAGCATGTATTGAATTTTCTTGGGCAAATTTGCAGAATTTTAAACATAACAGCTGGAAATAATTAAGAATCAATCAAGATTTAATTTGCGTTGTTTTGTTTTTTGTTTTTACTTTTATTTATACAGGCATTTAAACAATGGTTGACTTGCCTTTATTTTATTAGTTGATTTCAAACTATAATCTGTGATGTGTAGCAAGGCTGGGTTTTCATACTGTCCACTGCTGCCCTGATGATTGCAATGTGTACACACTTTTACACTGTATAATGAATATAAATTTAACCTAGTTATACTGCATTCCCACAATTTTAGCACCTCTAATAATATTTTAAATTTCACCATCTGTGACTGAGATTTAAGATAAGCGGCCTGAAAACAAATAGAATTAGATTTGTAACATGGGAGGGCGAAGAATATACACTGTAACCGATGACAAGATAAGTTCAGTTTTTTTGATGAAGGGAATAGCATTCCTGTATCACTCTAAACATCACAAGAGGAACAATTGCTTGTTGAGGAAAGTCACTGGAGTCGCAATACCTGAAGTAGGAGGACAAGACTGAGCAATGGGTGCTGGTGGAGGGATGTATGACATTTCTGTGAAGTAAATCCCTCTTTTCGTACTCAAAAACCATACAGAATCAGGCATTGATCACAGAGGGGATTTGATCATGTTTGATTTGTCCGATTTGCCAGTCTGAAAGGTGAATCTAGTAATTATTACATAGTTACATAGGCTGAAAAAAGAAAAATGAAGTCCAGACCTGCTTTTTTTCCCAGTCCAGACCTGCCTAGAGGTAGATGTCTTTTGATATAGGGTGGTTGGTGTTGTTGAGAGTCCCGCCTTAAGTAGACTCGATTGCACTTGAATTCTTACGTCTCTTGCCCTGTATATACACACTAGTGAAGGAGGATTTAATAGAGCTGTTTGGTATAATTTTTCATCATCCTTATTCTGATTAGCAACTACTGGAACAAGTGATTTTGTTCTCAGCCCCAAATAGGAACCAAGGAAATATATGCATGTATATAGGTGTCTAGTGACATACTTAATTAAGTTGGCAATTAGTAGGGATGTGCGTTTCGTTTCGTACCGATTAGTTTTTGTCACAAAACTGGCCGATTCAGTGCTTCAGATGCGTCCGATGTTCCAAACCGGACCGGCAACGAAATACACACCATTCGAAATATTTCCTGATACGAAACGAAAAATTTTAGTATTTCGTATGGACATGAAATTAGTAAAATCGCAAGTCATTTTCATTCTTTTCGTGATTTCGGTTCCGTTTCAGTTCATTTTGGATCACGTATTTTCGTATCGTTTCGAGTCCGTTTCGGTTCCGTTGCTGATTTCGTAATTTCGTATCGTCAGTCACTTTTTTCACTTGCTCCAGTGCTTTCTTTCCGCACCAATAATATATTTATTTTAAATATTTAATAAGCTTTTCCCTAAATCCCCAGCCTAAATAAAGTTGTGCAATGCATATTCATAAGAAAAAAAGTATCTTTTATAAAAAACGATACGTTCGAAGGAATGAATTGGCAGGATTACCGTATCGACCAAAATATTGGAACATCCGAAATACCATACGTCTAAAGTCCAAATGAAATGGACCCTTTGAAATGAAGAGAACAGACGATCCGGAAGACCGAAATTCCCTGATTTCACGAAACAAAAATCGATACGAAACAGCAAGCCGAAATGAAAATGGGCCGAAACGATCCGAAACTAAACTTTTGAAAAACCTAACGGAACGAAACAACAAAAAAAAAATGCCTGCACATCTCTACTAATTAGGCATAGGTAACTTACAGTCACCAGACTATATAGGACATAGGGCGAGCTTAGTCTTATAATGGCCATTAATAAGAAACCAAACCTCTAATTGTGTTTAGTTTCACACGGTATAATGGGAATAAGCGCAGATGACATTTTTTTCTTTGTTATGTTTCACATATATAGGACATAGGGTTATTATTTTAATTTGACTATTTTTAGGGGTGTATATAGTTTATGTGAGGTTTATCTCATTTGCATTAGAATAAAGGTTACATTTTAATTTATATTGCTCTGTAGGATAGAACCTAATCTGAGTTTCCGATAGGCACCATCTATGTGTTTGTTTTAATTTATAAAATTCATTTTGTAAACCTCACTGGCATCTGTAGAATTATTCTGCAACATTTAGTAATAGAGCCAAGACTATAATAATGAAAATGTATTCCCAGAAATTGCAGTGATTTCTACATACCATCACAAAGGCGGTGATGAGAGGACAGCTATTGCGTTGGGCAGAGCTTTCCTGCCAGGCACGCAGCACAATGCAATGCACCAAGCTCTGCTCCATCACACGTAACAGAAGTCACACTAGTTTTATTGTGCTTTTTTCCACAAATCATATTGATTCTTGGTTGATACAAGATGAACCTTACTTACCTATTATTCAGCAGTGCCTTTCTCTTGGGAAAACAGACTTAATTTTCTGAAACAACAATCAGGCGTCTTGATATAAACTCCCACGAAGCATAATGACCATGTTCTCTACAAAGCCGGTCAAATTTGTTAGGGCACGGAGAACATGTTTTAATCAACACCTAGCAGACTCCACTGACTAGTTCTCTATTTCAGTATAAAAACCTAGGGCCGTATTCCATAGCTGTCGATAAGATATCTATAAAAAAAGTTACACGTAACGTCTCTTGTTATTTTATCGACGGAAATTGCTATTTAATTACTGTCGCAAACTGAGCTTGAGGCTCGAATGTAGCATTGACAAGTCCAATGTATCTTTCGCTTCCACCCGGGAGACATTAATTCACTGTGAAATAACGTCTCCTCGAAGCTGGTTTTAAGTGATTTTTCCAATAGCAAAATCACATAACACTCTCTATAAAGCCCCCATTAAATCCCATACTCCTTTCTTGACCTGTGGTGGAGAGGACGGTGCTTCCGCCACTTCCTTTCACAAATAGTTCCTAGTCTCCCTCCACGATTCATCCATGGCACTGTGTGATCTCGTGAGAGTGAGATCACGCAGATGATGTGGCCCGTACGCACAAGAATACATGGAGTCCTACGGACTCCACGTGCCAATACTCATGCTGTTGTGCTACGCTGCTGCTTGTGCCAGACAGCCTCGCGCTTCTTTCCAGGCCCAGGCACTAATAAAGCGCCTACTCCGGAACACGGACGGTAAAATGTAGACGGTAAGGAAAATCTGCACCTGTAGATTTTCTTGCTTACCGTATCCATTTATATGGTAAATTTCATCCAACTATGGAATAGAGTTCCTATAGCTAGAGTCAAATTCAGGTGTAAATCTAACCAGGGCTGTTTTAAACTTTCCAGCTCCGTAGACTTTGATGGCTCTGAAAAGTGAAACGCTGTTTGCAAAGAAACTACAGAACGAAAATGTCTGAAATTTACATATAAGATCCAATGAAAGATAATAAAAAGGGTTGTTACAGAAAAAAGATTTAAAAATACAAACGGAATTTTTTTTCGCAAAAATATCCCAAAAAATACCTAAATGATCCTAAAAAATCTATAAATAAAGATTGCTTCTCTATGGGGATTTCACTGCCCTCGAACAGGCACCGAACAGGCATCGTATAAGCAGACAATCCACCAGGATTTGGCGAATTGCCTGCTCTCTGGATAGCCGAATGGCCAGGAAAGGTAACCGTAGGCTGAATTTCACTGTTTGGTTACCTTTTCGGCAGTCATTCGGATCTCTTTGAATAACCCTGTTAGTTGTCTGTTTCTGCTATGGAGTCACCACCATATGTAATGGTGGGCATATCATCTGTGTCACCAGCTGCTATGTGTGATTCACTGTGATATCCTGGCTGCCTGGTATAGTAAGATGTGTACCTTGCGGGAGTAAAGCCACAGAAGAAGCAGTACAAGATGATTCAGCTACATTAACTTGGGTCTTCGAAACATCGATTTTATATTAAATAACAATTTGAGAAATATCAATATTTATTTAATAATTTCTTTGCACCGGGAAATCAGAATTGTCTGAGGCACAAGACTCCTTTCATTTAGTTTATTCTCAGAATTCAAACCGCTGACCAGAATATCATGTCTGTCGTCTTTATCTGCATCAATCAGATTATAGATTTAATTTCAAATGTGTGGGTTTGTATTGTGTGTGTGTGTCTGTGTCCTGGTTTTATAAAGCTGTTGTTAAAAAGCATAAAGCATTATTTTTTTAGGCAGGGAAGGCTTGGTCATGGACTAGAAGAACACGTGTCTTGCATGGTTCTGCAGCAGGTTTTGGGGACAATAAACCGTATGATAAACTTTTCCCAAAACTTTTTCAGCCTGTACCTCCTAAAGTAACAGTTTCTGTGTGTTGGGGCTCTCTGTGCCCCAAGTTGGATTTTCTATTCTACATTGACCAATCAATGATGTTCCAGTGAATACCAATATACATTGTCTATAGAGAATGAGGCAAATCATTTTGTGATCTCCAGAGATATAAACAATAATGGAGGGAGTAAGGGAATGACACACACTCCTGAAGGCTGGTGGGAAGTAGAAGGAGGGCCAGACATAAGCGAATTTGAAATACAATGTAATCCTAGTATATAAAGAGATACAGAACGAGGGGAGATGTACACAATAATGGAGGGAAGACACAGAGCAGTGGGGTGAAGAGGTTGAGGTTGCAGACTCTTAAGTTGATAAGCTGGATAGAGGAAAGTAATTTGTGTATATTCGATGACTTATCAAGCCTGGAATGTCCTCGTTCTAAGACCAATGCTGCGTCTTGAGTTTATTATCATTCTGTAATGACTTCATTGTATTAAGCCAGAGTGACTAGAGAAAGGTTAAATATGTATATTCATGATCAAGGTACTTTGCTTATGTATCTCCTTCTTAGCAGTAATAATTTGAACACTGTGTGCACGTTGTGTGCTGAGACATTGGTTCCCAACCGCGGTCCTCGATCAATACCCCTAATAGGCCAGGTTTTCAGATATGTGAAGCACAGCACAGGTGATATGATTTGCTTCTCAGTGATTGCAGGATTCAGTCTGCATTTCCCCAAGGAAATCCATAAAACCTGTCCTGTTAGGGGGACATGAGGACCAGGCGTGTTAAGAGAATATACAATATGGCTCCAATAGTGGGTGTTCGGTGAAGTCCTAGATGGCCAAGTCCAGTATACTGATTTGACACAAAAAAGGGAATCCCAGCACTCCACTTGCAGTAAATAACCTTTATTAAGATGTAAAGGGCAGCATCGTTACGGCCATCAAAGTGGCCTTTGTCAAGCATGACTCAGTCCCGAATGCATGGGGTCTCTCCTTTCCCTGCAGAGACCCCATAACGTGTGGAGGACTTCCTCCGCACACAGCGTACACACATGAGGACATCCCCCACATGTCATCTGCAGTGAAAGGGTTAAACAGCCACAGGAAAAGCTTCCCTGAATGTTCTTCTGCCTCAAGCACAATATGAAGCTTGATGTACGCTGGTGTAAATTTGTCTGAAGTCTCTTTCCATGAGGTGTGTCTTACAAAAGATTAAGGCTACACTTGATGGATGAACTCTGAGCTGCTGTGCAGGACACACAGACTACTTTAAGGTGTGAGGACAATAACAAGGAACTACAGTGATTATTGATTAACCCCTGAAGTGTTTGTTCATGACTTGAGGCAAAAGGCAATATCAGGAAGCAGAACGGTTGACTGGTATTTTTTTTTGTAGTGGATATCACTGGTTGGGTGAAGTTGATTACTATTAATGCAGAGGCGTAACTAGAACCCTCAGGGCCCAGGTGCAGGAACCATGACGGCCCCCCCACCCTAGGCAAAAACATATTTTGTCCCCCTCCCGTCAACATGCATTGGTCCCCTTCAGGTCCATAATGTTGACTCCAGATAATCAGTGTCCCATTTTTTCCAGGTCCACTATGACTTCTTCAGTCAATCTCATTTTTAATGTAATGTGCACTATGTGTATCTCACAGAACTCCACAGCAATAAATCTCCTAGTAATGTGCACTGTGTATGAACGTATCACATTGCTCCACAGTAATAAAACTCACAGTAATGTGCGGTGTGTATGAGCGTATAACAGAGCTCCACAACAATAAAACTCACAGTAATATGCAGTGTGTATCAGTGTAAAACACAAAGCTCCACAGTAATAAAACTCACAATAATATGTGGTGTGTATGAGCGTATCACAGAGCTCCAAAGTAAAACTCACACATAAGTATCAAATAAATTTAAAAAATAATTATATATATATAAAATATAGGCAAGCCCCCAGGCAGGAGAGTGTGGGCCCCCCTGGACTCAAGGGCCCGGGTGTGGTGGCACCCTCTGCACCCCTGATAGTTACGCCCCTGTTAACGTATATGTATTGCTCTAACATACTATGTGGTACAGTACAGGGGTTACAGTAAATTAGATGGACAGAGACATGAGGTAGATAAGGAGCTTACATTCACGGAGCAGAGCCTTTACTTTCTTAGGAAAATTGACATGTCTGCCCAAGGTCTGTTCGAGGTGATACGACGCAGGAAGGATACAGAGGGTGTAGCGCTGTCACAGCTGCTGCCAATTCACTGGACTGTTTTGACTGTGAGGTAATGCCTGTCGAACACAATAATAGGAATGGAATTATAGTGCACTGTATTGTGAGAAAGAATTTGTTTCATTTTTTCTTACTGGTTTATTTAATCTTCCGTAAAATCTTTTTTAATTTTCAGTATTTTTTTTTTAAAATGACTATGGGTGGAGAGGATTAATATCTCAGCATTATCCAAAGAGAAAGACTTCGAATTCACTTTCTCACAGTATAAAGCAGGAAAAGGAATACAATAAAATGCTTCAAAATATCTAGAATACCAATCAGTAAGTAGAATTGTAACCTGGAACTGGAAAAATTAAATGTTGGATGAATCATAATCGTTCTGTCTCAGTAACATCATTAAAGTGGTGTTTTTTATTATTATGTGTTATGGTAAACTGTATTACTTTGTATTTTATATATATATATATTTTTTATTGGGGTGATTTTGGACATTAAAGAGAGCTATCCCATCAGGAGGTGGATATTGCAGAAGTCATGAATATTGGTGCAGTATCCCTTGATGAGATCTTACTGACTGGACATACTTAGAAAATGTAGAAACATAGAAACATAGAAAAATGTCGGCAGATAAGAACCTTTCGGCCCATCTAGTCTGCCCAATTACATGGATACTTTACCTGGATTTATCTTTTGTTTAGGATAGCCTTATGCCTATCCCATGCTTGCTTAAATTCAATCACTGTTTTGGCCTCTACCACTTCAACTGGAAGGCTGTTCCATGTATCCACCACCCTCTCAGTAAAATTATGCTTCCTGATGTTACTTGCCCCTCTAATCTAAGACTATGTCCTCTTGTTTTGCTACTTTGTTTCCTTTTAAATATACTCCCTTCCTCTACCTTGTGGATTCCCTTTACGTATTTAAATGTTTCTATCATATCTCCTCTGTCTCGTCTTTTTTCCAAGCTGTACATGTTAAGATCATTAAGCCTTTCCTGGTAACTTTTCTCCTTCAAGCCGTACACCATTTTAGTAGCCCTTCTCTGAACTCTCTCTAAGATGTCTATATCCTTCTGGAGATACGGTCTCCAGTACTGCACACAGTACTCCAAGTGAGGTCTCACCAGTGCTCTGTACAGTGGCATGAGCACTTCCCTTTTCCTACTGCTAATACCTCTCCCTACACAACCAAGCATTCTGCTAGCATTTCCTGCTGCTCTATTACATTGACTACTTACCCTTAGATCCTCTGAAATAATGACCCCTAAATCCCTTTCCTCAGATGTTGAGGTTAGGACTGTATCAAATATTCTATATTCAGCCCTTGGGTTTTTACGTCCCAGGTGCATTATCTTGCACTTATCCACATTAAAACTCAATTGCCACAGCTCCGACCATTGTTTTAGTTTACTTAAATCATTTGTCATTTGGCTGATCCCTCCAGGAACGTCAACCCTGTTGCAAATCTTTGTGTCATCAGCAAAAAGACATACTTTACCATTAATACCTTCTGCAATATCACTAATAAAAATATTAAAGAGAATGGGTCCAAGTACTGACCCCTGAGGTACCCCACTGGTAACAAGACCTTGCGCCGAATAAACTCCATTTACCACAACCCTCTGTTGCCTGTCACTCAGCCACTGCCTAATCCATTCAACAATATTGGAATCCAAGATCAAAGATTGCAATTTATTGATAAGCCTTCTATGCGGAACAGTATCAAAAGCCTTACTGAAATCTAAATAAGCAATGTCTACTGCACAACCCAGCGTCTATTATTTTTGTTACCCAATCAAAAAAATCAATAAGATTAGTTTGGCATGATCTCCCCGAGGTAAACCCATGTTGTTTCTGATCCTGTAATCTATGTGTTTTTAGATGTTCAACAATCCTTTCCTTTAACATGGTTTCCATTAATTTCCCCACTACTGACGTAAAACTAACTGGCTTATAGTTCCCCGATTCCTCCCTACTACCCTTCTTGTAAATGGGCACAACATTTGCTAATTTCCAGTCTTCTGGGACGACTCCCATTAACAAGGATTGGTTAAATAAATCTGTTAACGGTTTTGCTAATACACCACGGAGCTCTTTTAATAATTTAGGGTGGATCCCATCAGGCCCCATTGACTTATTTGTCTTTACTTTAGACAGCTGCTGTAGAACCTCCTCCTCTGTAAACTCATATGTAAATGTCTCTTTAGTGTTCTCGCCTAACTGAGGTCCCTTTCCTTCCTTTTCTTCTGCAAAGACTGAACAAAAATATTCATTGAGGCAGTCAGTGAGACTTTTATCCTCTTCTACATACCTTCCTTCCTTTGTTTTTAATCTAACTAATCCTTGTTTTACTTTTCTTTTCTCGTTTATGTATCTAAAAAATGTTTTGTCCCCCTTTTTTACTGACTGAGCTATTTTCTCTTCTGCGTGTGCTTTGGAAGCTCTTATAAATTGCTTTGCCTCTTTCTGCCTAATCTTATAGGTAGGGTTGCACCAATACCGATACTAGTATCGGTATCGGTGCCGGTACCGGGTACTGCAGGAGTACTTGGTACTCCTGCAGTACCCCCGATATTTTTTTCCAATACCGGAAGCCGGCATTGAGCCGGCTTGCTGGCATCTGAGGGACTGGGGTGGCTGTCCGAATGCTCTATCGGCATTCGGACAGGCCCTGCAGCTGCTCTCCTCACTTGGTTTATACTTACCTTCCTTTAGCGACGCCGGGAAAGTCTTCGCGCGTGCGCTCCTTGGAAGGTCCCCAGCCGCGACCACGTGGGACCATGTGATCGCGGCTGGGGTCCTTCCAATGAGCACACGCGCGGAAACTTTCCCGGCATCGCTAAAGGAAGGTAAGTATAAACAAAGTGAGGAGAGCAGCTGCAGGGCCTGTCCGAATGCCGATAGAGCATTCGGACAGGCCCTGCAGCTGCTCTCCGCTCATACTTACCTTCCTGAGCGACGCCGGGAAAGTTTCCGCACGTGCGCTCGTTGGAAGGACCCCAGCCGCGATCACATGGTCCCACGCGGTCACGGCTGGGGACCTTCCAAGGAGCGCACGCGCGAAGACTTTCCCGGTGTCGCTAAAGGAAGGTAAGTATGAGCGGAGGGGGGCAAATCCACGAGTTGGGGGGCATATCCACGAGCTGGGGGGCATATCCACAAGCTGGGGGGCATATCCACGAGCTGGGGGCATTATCCATGAGCTGGGGGCATATCCACGAGCTGGGGGCATTATCCATGAGCTGGGGGCAATATCCACGAGCTGGGGAAATATCCATGAGCTGGGGCAATATCCACGAGCTGGGGGGCATATCCACGAGCTGGGGGGGCATATCCATGAGCTGGGGCAATATCCATGAGCTGGGGCAGATCCATGAGCTGGGGGCATTATCCATGAGCTGGGGCATTATCCATGAGCTGGGGGCATATCCATGAGCTCGGGGCATATCCATGAGCTGGGGCAATATCCATGAGCTGGGGCAAATCCATGAGCTAGGGCAAATCCATGAGCTGGGGGCAAATCCATGAGCTGGGGCAAATCCATGAGCTGGGGCAATATCCATGAGCTGGGGGGCAAATCCATGAGCTAGGGCAATATCCATGAGCTGGGGGGAAAATCCATGAGCTGGGGCAATATCCCTGAGCTGGGGCATATCCATGAGATGGGGGCAATATCCATGAGCTGGGGCAAATCCATGAGCTGGGGCAATTTCCATGAGCTGGGGCATATCCATGAGCTGGGGGGCAAATCCATGAGCTGGGGCAATATCCATGAGCTGGGGGGCAAATCCATGAGCTGGGGGGCATATTCATGAGCTGGGGGGCATATCCATGAGCTGGGGGGTATATCTATGAGACCTGGGGGCTTTATATGAGGTCTGTTCTTATTGGAAAGCGTCACATGACATAAAATAAAAGTATCGGTACTCGGTATCGGTGAGTACTTGAACAAAAGTATCGGTACTCGTACTCGGTCTTAAAAAAGTGGTATCGGTGCATCCCTACTTATAGGTTTGCCTATCTTCTTCACTCCGAGTTTTTATATAATTATTGAATGCTATCTTTTTGTTCTTCACTATTTTGGCCACTTCTGCAGAGTACCACAGTGGTTTCTTCCCTTTTTTATTTTTGCTAACAAGCCGAATGCAATTGCCTGTGGCCTTCAATAATGCTTCCTTTAAATAATCCCATTTCTTGCAGGGTTTTTTAGAGAGCACCGAAATGTCAGTGACATTTCGGTGCTCTCCCATTCCCGACTTCGGATAATCCAATTTGGCGAATTCAGCATTTATCGCACTGTCCCCGAAGTGCAGGGAACAAGCTGCTGACCGCATCTGAAAAATCACCAAACCAATTTGGACACCTGCCAAATCGATCCAAAAACCCGCCGAATACATCCGACTATCAACCGCAAAACTGTCGAATCGATCTGAAAAAAGCCTCCGACCCGCTGAACAGAGCGTCGATCAGCCGCTGGAAAAAGCCAACAAGCCGACGAACGGTTAAAAAGATAAAAACTGAAAAACTGCAACTTTTAAAAGGTGTTTGCAAAGAACGAAGGTCAGGTCATATGAATAATAATAAAAATGTGTGTTACAGAAAAAAATACGTCCTTTAAAAAAAAATAATAATAATAATAACTGGGAAAATAAATCCCGAATAATGTCTAAAAAATCCTAAAAAATAGACTTTTTGCTGCAAGTGAAAATAATAAACGGTTGAATAAATATTTAATAAAAACAAGGAATATTTTTTAACATTGAAAGCTATGGGATTCGCCTGATTAAACCTGCCGAAAGAAACCACTGAAAATTAGGGCATTTTACTGCTGTTTGGTGTTCTCTGGATAGATTAACCATCGCTTCCCTATGGGGACTTTCACTAACAGCACTGTATTTCACTGGCAATTCGATAAAATTTGGCGAACTGCCTGCTCTCTGAATATCCGAATGACCACGAAATTGCACCGTATGGGGAAATTCACTGTCGGGTGTAATTTCGGAGACAATTCGGCTCTCTTTGAATAACCCTGTTGGAGTCCATGTTGGGTGCCACTATCCTCAGTCTCCGTTTTTACCCACTGTGAAAGAAGGAAGAAGTACCAGCACTCGCGGAGTCTTTTCTGGTGTCTTAATTAGAAGCTCACACACAGCAGAGTGACAGAGATGTTTCAGCCTGTTGGCTTTTTCATCACCAACATATCATGATTACTGTCAGACAATAATAGATGTTTAATAAAAAAAGTGCTCTTCTTTTTGCTTTTGGGGCTGGCATTTGGTATGAAGTTGGACTTGTGAAATTGAAAGTGATTGTTCTGATCTCGACTCGAGATGTCAGTGATTAGAATTCCATGCTGTTGGTGAATATCTAGCTTCAGATGCATGAGATTTGTGATATTTGCCAGTCTCTGCCAAACGAATTGTACATCAGTGGAGCTAATTTCAGCCATGCCTAAATTACATTTTAATGAGCTTTATGTTATCCGCTTGTCATTTCGACATATACACTATCGGTGTGTCCCGACTCCCAAAATGTCATTGGTGAAGCTGCTCTCATTATAAATGAAGTGCCGTTTGAGAGTTTTTATAGTCTAGGATCCTTTTTATTGGCTAAGGGATAAACATATTGGATACTGATTGAAACAACTATCACTTTTAGCCACACAATCTTCAAATCTTGAAAGGGTTTAGAACTGTAGTGATTCTGAAGGGGATAAGAATTGCTTGTAAACTTTCAAAGGGTTAAATCTGGTAAAATCTCTGTTTAACCACTTCAATGCAGTGGACGCGCTCAGCGCGTCCAACCGCATTGGTACTTGGCTGCGGAGGACGCGCTGAGCGCGTCCTCCCTTTGCAGCCCGCGATCAGCCGGTATTCCATCGATGTCAGCCCAACCTCCGGGACCCAGGCGGGCACGATAGGCGTCATCGTGCATGCGCGATGATGTTTTCAGGCACCCCCCCGCCATTGCAGGGAAGGTGCCTGAAGGGGAGGGGGGGAGGTCCTTTGGACCTCTCCCCCTCCCCATCCGTGCGGGCCAGCGATTAAAGGCAGACATCGCCTGGAAGGGCACAGCCTGCCCTTCTAAGCGGTGGCTGTCTTTAACCCCTAGGGGGCTGGATCGCGATATGGCGCCAACATGCGCCGTATCGCGGTCCCCTCCCGGAGCTGGCCGACATCTTGGATGTCGGCCAAGCTTCCGGGATATCCCCCTAATGACTGGCGTCATCGCGCAGAGCCAGTTTTTAAATTAACCCCTTGCTGCCACCTATAGTGGAGATAGGGGGTTCCAATGAACCCCCTATCTCCCGATCCGTAACAGGGTTAATGTTTACTATCATTGGAACGGCCAGAGCGTGGCCTTTCCAATGATACCAAACATGACCATGTAAAAAGTAAAAAAAAAAATAATAATTAAAAAAAAAAAAAGTAAAAAAAAAAAAGTTTTTGGTTTTTTTTTTTAGATTTATTAGTGCAACAATATTGTTCCCATTTCAATTATAATGTGAACAATGATGCTGCACTAACGATTTTTTCTATGGGGGGGCGTTTGCTAAAAAACACAGAATTTTCCCCAAAAAAAGTAACGATTCCTCATTTCTAATTTTTTTAACAAGCGCACCCCATAGAAAATATAACCGCAAACGATCGCATTTTAAAATGTGAAAAAACACATTGTAAATTATTGAAAATTCAAATTTTATTGCATTTTTTGTTATAATATACAGACATGACATAACGTATACATATAATAATGACATATTATGAATCTGCACAGTCTGCCGGAAAGAACGATATATAATATGTCTGGGTCATATATTAAAATAAGGCTTCAAAACGCGTTTAAACATGATGAGCGAAACCGGTAAAAATGAGCTCAGCACAGAGGTGGGAAAAGTCTCAGCAGCGAAAAGGTTAAATGAATTTAGCTGTTGTTGTTGTTTCTTTTGTATTGTTTGAACATGATGTTTGGTGTGCTCTCTTCCTGGTTTGTTATATCATATTGTCTTGAGATGCACCCACACTGAAAGCGTAGTAAAGGTTGAGTGCTGCCCATCTCTATTTTGTATATATATACAGTCAGGTCCAGAAATATTGGGACATTGACACAATTCTAACATCTTTGGCTCTATACACCACCACCACCAGATGGGAGGCACATATGCAAACTGCTGTAAATCCTACACCGTTCACCTGAGTTGGATGTACATACCCTCAAATTAAAGCTGACAGTCTGCAGTTAAAGCACATTGTGTTTGTTTCATTCCAACTCCATTGTGGTGGTGTATAGAGCCAAAGATGTTAGAATTGTGTCGATGGCCCAATATTTCTGGACCTGACTGTACATTATATTTTATAGGAGGTTATAGAAAGGGTTTACATTGCACTTGCAGATGTTCATACTGGAGCTGTATACTGGTCATATAAGAGTAAATTAGAAAGTGGAGAATGTCTTGCAATAATGGAACTACTATTCATATTTGTGTTTAGTTTTGGCATTTGGTTTAAGTATGTTGGTTTTATCAATATGAGTTAAGGAATGGTAATGGAATAAATGTGTTGAGATTTTAGGGTTTTGTGCACGCTGCGGCACTGCAGTCATTTTTCAGACAGCGTCTGCCTTGATGATGTTGTATCATGGTAATTAATGTCCTCTCACAAGGAGTGTAAATCGTGGTGATAGGTGCAGCGGGCAGATCTGTGTGCATAATGCCACGGGCCGTAACTAATGTTGCTCTCAGAGGATAGTAATGTAACAAGAATGAAATAATTTAATTTCGGTTCTAAGCGTATGATGTTCCCTCCAGGGTCTCAGTTCACTATGTCACTGCATGCTCCGCTGGTACCGAGACATAGTGAACTTGTTATTGCTGTTAGCACTGTCTTTCATGCAGTAATGCATCTTTTAAATTGCCGTTTTCTGGAAGCATAATGTGTTTTTTCAGATTCAGTTATAATTGAACATCAATTAATTAACATAGCTTTTTTTGCAAACAACAAATAATAATTTTTAGGTGTCAAAATCCTTGCAAAATAAATACAACTGGTCTCTTGTATAACTGTGGCTTTATGGTGAACACAATTTTTTAGTAGTAAAAAACAATTTTAAAAAAATTTAATCTATTTTGTTTAGCTTTAATGCTTTTTGACCAATAAATGGTCATGTACTATTTTATGTCTATTTATCTTTTGCTTTCTATTCTGTTTATCCAGTCATCTTTAATTTTTGGCAATTAATTAGAGGTGGATAATGCTGTGTGATTTATTAATTTAATTAGTAATTGTGTAGTATGAACTAGGGAATTTAATATATAAGGCCTAGAGATTTATGGGGTTATTCAGAGAGCACCGACATGTCACCTACATTTCGGTGCTCTCTCGTTCCCCGCACCTCGGGGAATCAAGTTCCCCGAACCTGCGATGAATTCAGCAGGGAAAAGCCGCCGCAAAACCGTCGATTTAAAAAAAAAAAAAAAACACTGCAATTATCGGATCCGATACTTTCAACGGCTCCCAGCGGCTTATCAGATCGGATGGGATCTGATAAATTATTGGATTGGGCCTGAGTTCGCAAGTTCACCGATCGCATCTGGAAAAAGTCGACGATCTACTGCACACAGCTCTAACCAGGCGCCGGAAAAAAAAACGGCAAGCTGACGAACGAGATAAAAAAATAAAAAAAACTTTGAAAGTGTCAAATTTGAAACGCTGTTTGCAAAAAACTACTGGAAAAAAATGTCTTGAATTAACTTATAAGGTATTATGAATTATAGTAAAAAGGTCTGTTACAGAAAAAAAAACATGCTATTTAAAAAGAATTGGAATAAGACTTTTTGCTGCAGAGTAATAGAATAAACGGTTTATTAGATATTGAATATATTTAACATTGAAACCTATGGGATTCGCCTAATTAAACCTGCTGAATGAAACCACCGAACATCAAGGCATTTCACTAACATTTCACTGCTGTTCGGTGTACTCTGAATGGATTAACCATTGCTTCTCTATGGGGATTTTACTGCTGTTGAACAAACACCGTAGTTTGCTGGCAATTCACCAAAATTTGGCGAACTGCTTGCTTTCTGAATAGCCGAATGGCACTGAAGTTGCACCGTACGGGGAAATTCCCTGTTAGGTGCAATTTCAGGGGCCAGATCGGCTCACTCTGAATAACCCTGTATGTCTGAAATCATCTGCTTTGTTTGAGGAATGGACTTTTCCTTCGTCTGGTGCCTTTGAATTCCTGATGTCCTGGTGTGTAGACTTGTATATGTTTGCTAGTGCAATAAGCTGAACATTCAATGTTGCTTAGGGAAATAAAGAGAAACATTAATCACATGTTTTGGTCAATATAGCAAGTGAGTAAATGATTTAGGCTAGGGTCAGACGAGCGTGATTTCTACGGACTGTACGTCCGTGCACACGGACGTACGTCAGTACGGAAGACGCAGTAGTGGCCACACAGTCCGTTTATCACTGACGTATATTTTGACGGATGTAGGAGAGAAAATAAAATAAAAAGCAAAACCATTATGTCCGTGAAAAATGCTGGACGTATAAATGCAGTCCGTCTGACCACGTTCCATCACTCACACACAAAGCTATGCGGACGTTGCGGACGCAGCGCACTTTGTGCGGCCGTGCTAGGGGTTGTACGTTCTTGCCTGCCTTGCGTCCATGGGCCGCGGCCGTTGTGCGTCCGCAGTTCAGTGCGGACGTACTTCGTGTAACGGGCTCCGATGGGCTTTCTGTCATGCTATCACGGACGTACTTTTAGGCGCAATCACGGACGTGAACACTACGCTTATCTGACTCCAGCCTAAACTGGGAGCATTTTGCTAAATCAGCTATTTTGGTCTAAAAATTAAGTAGAAATAGTTTTACTAGGTGTAAACAAGTGCATGTTAGGTGAATATTCATATCTGTGTCTGCATATTATACAAATATGTAAACATTTTAGAGTGAAATTCTTTGCTTATTTTTGAAAATTTTCATGGTGTAAGGCTAATGTCAGACGAGCGCAGTCTGCGTGCGTGCATAATGGCCGTACGTACTGACGGAAGATACTGTACACACCACACAGTCTGTTATTTTTTTTGACGGATGTAGGAAAAAAAGGGAAATATGGGAAACAAAATTAATTAAAACTAAATGGCAGGTACAGTCAGCCAGATCATAAAAACTTCTGAGCGTCAACGTGATGGATGTCGCAAATGCGCTGCGTCTGACGTCGCGTCATCACGCACACAGGTCGCTATGCGGACGCGGCGCACTCTGGGTGTCCGTCATAGCGCTTTTACGTCGAGGCCTAAATGGCGTCCTTTGCCACCTGCATGGTGCGTGCGCACTTCGGTGCGCACGTACTTCGTGCGTTGGTCTCTATTGATCACATATCAATGCTACGATGGACGTTAAACTTTGCGGTGACGTGGGCGTGATGACTGTGTTCGTCTGACGCTAGCCTTAGAGTGTGTATAAGCGCCCTTTGTGAAAAATCATCCAAACACCCCCTTTCTGAACACCTTCCCTCCCATGCTCCACCTCCTTGTACCTCTCATGTAACATTGTCACTCCAAAATAAATATATTAGAAAGCAACAAGCAGACAGACAATGGCAAAGACACTGACAGAGGTGCAGAGACACTGAGGAAGACATTAACATAGAGACACAGAAACAATAGCAGAGACACTGAGAAAGACACTGACAAATCCACAGAATGACACAAAGATAGTTATAGGTACCCACAGAATCTGGCAGAGACACATAGACACTTCTAAAAATACACACTATCAAACCACAAAGACAGTGGCAAAACACTGACAGAGAAACAAAGACACAACAGATACAGAGACACAGACAATGATAAAGCCACAGACAGACATACACAAAAAGAGCAAGATACTGACAGAGACACACTGAAGAGATTACTCACTAACCTCTGATTTCTACCGGGAGGTGTATTTGATCATTCGGTGCAATTTTGTGCCAATTCATTTATTCACTAAGCTGTCAATTCCCAAATACTGGGGAATTGACAGCAAAATACGGGGCAATTCGCTGCAGTATTGTATTTTTTTAGAGGACATCTTTGGTTTTCTTATTTTTTTAAATCACTTTTTTTTTGTTTCGTAACAAACCTTTTTATTCTAAATTTGAACGGTCTTTTTTAATTATATGAACACATTTTTACTGATTTACATTCCTGTTAAGAGAATAGGAGACTTCTTTTGTTTTTCTGTTTTGCCGTTTGGAGGAATTTGCCGATGCCAGTTCAGCGCAATTTTACAGTCATCGCTGCAATTCAGTGGTCTTCACAGACGTCCGATAGCTCCAATTTCTATCACCCCGAATCTTGTCTCTCTCACTTCTGGGACCTTGACTTCATGTCCACACCATTTTTGACTCATTGATTTAATCTTTACCCAGGTTTTCATAATCACCACTGGGCAGCCCTTCCCTGAACTTGCATCTGAATTCTAATAATTGTGACATTTTGATGAAGGAAGATTTGAAATCAGTCTATGTATTTTTAAAATAAATCTCAACTTCTTCCTTTTAACCCCTAACGGACCAAGGGTCTTTAAAGTCAATGCATTTATTATGACGGAACAGTTCTGTCATTGGTCCTTGGGTTAATAAGGTATGTTGCTGTTGATCTTTACTGCTGAATTCCGATAAGATAATTCCTTAAAGTTGCATGCGATCACTTATGCACATACATATCCAGTTGGCATTCTTTTTTTGACATTCCATGATAAATCAGATTGTGAACGTCCGCAAGCGTTTTATTCAATGTGCTTGTTATGTAAAAATCCATAGTGCCGTGATCTCCATTAAGAAATGACATCTTCTAAGTCACAATTCAAAGAAAAAGCTTACCTCTTCAAACCCGAATCAATAGTAATCAGGATATCAGTGTTTAGAAGACGTGTTGTAATGGTTTGTTACCATCAGGATAGCGTCGACTATGGTTCATTAAGTCCCGGCAATAATGGAATGTTGTAACTAACTGCAAAATGTTACAATTCTGATTGTATGCAATTTAGGGTCATTGTGAAAATTATACATGTGGCCCTAAAGCCGTCAAAGTTTTTTCCAACTTTCAAGTCCCAGTTTTATATTTCCGTTACAAAAAAACAATATTTGGGACACGTTAATGCAACACATATGTTAATTAGCCACCACAATTAATTATACAGTAGTGTGAATCTTTATAGGCTAAATGCAGTTTAAGAAAACCATACAATTAAGGGGTGTTACTACACCATTGTGTGACCACATTACCATTTTTGGGCCCATGCCGACCTTACTTTAATTGGGAAACTGTTACATCCTCAGCCCCTGCTGTGCTTCCTGGGGGGTCTGGGCATGGTTCGGTGCCACTGGCTGGTCGAGTGCCAGCACCATGTAATGGCCGAGCGGTGTCCGAGGGGGCGGGGCCTGGCCACGAGGAGCCGCCGGGTTTAAAGCAGGGAGCAAGGAGTTGCCTCGTCGCCCTGACGTGGAGTTCATTCCCGCATCGCTTCCTATTGATTCTCATTGCTGTTTACATTGCTGACCCATTTACGTCTACGATTCCTGCTCCTGATTTTGACCTGGCTTGTCTTCGACTATTCTCATGTTTCATGCTATAGTGGTTGCTAGGGCAGTACGTTGTTGGTTTAACCCTATGCGGGCTGCTTGGGGTTTTACTCGCCTCTTGGGGAATTCCCCATCTTGCTCTGGTATATCATATATAGCCTTATCAGGGTTCTGCTCCAGGCCCAAGGTTCCTGATATACGATCGTGCACGCCTGTACAATCCGCAATAACGAAATACCGCTTGTTTTTTACTTATGTTCATCTTGCTCAATCTGCTAAGTGTAGCCGGGCCTGTACTATCCTTACTCCGTTAAGTGTGTCAATATAACCTGTTGATTATAAGGTACAACATACCCGAGTTGGTTCACAGAAAACGCCAAGATGGTCCGGTCATTGACTGCCCTGCAGTCTGCACAATTTGTTAACTGTCATACGAACTACCTTGGTACACTCGCTCCAGTCTTGCAGCTCTCTGTATTGTCGTGTGCTCTAAGTTGTCCGTTGGTCTCAAAACCTTTGGAACGTAGTAGCAGTTCAGTTCTCTTGTCATACTCCTTGGCTTTGGAGTATACGTCTGAAAATACTGTTTATTTTGTTACGATTGAGCAGATAATTCTGTCCAATAAGATCTCAACCTCGCTACTCCTGTGTGAGCGCCGCAGCGCCCGATACAGAAACCAGGCAGGTGCAGAGTGGTTTCCACTTTTTCTGAAGCCTCTCTTTTTTGATCACAGTATCAGCGTCCTGGTTCACCTAGTGACTGGATATGCTGGCCCTGGTGAACTGATGTCATGTCTGGTAGGCCGCTGACTGTATGACAGGCCCTAGGCAGCTGCCTGAGGCTGCCTAATGGTTAATCGTCTTCTGCCAGACATGAATGGATACAAATAGCTTCATGGAACACAAAATATAAGCAATAAATAAGCCAGGATGCACTTTTGGGCACAGAAAATTGATCAAAAAATATTAAATTACACAGATTTTTTCCCCCCTTTTTTCTAAATTTTCTATAAAGCTCAGTGCTACCTGCTTATATCAGACAAAACCAGAGAAAGATATAGCAGCTACGAGGCTTTAAAGCTGTTTGCAGTCACTTACCGCATACTGTCTAACTAGCCTAATTTATATGTAATAATCCATCCATTAATCTCCCTTAATGTCCGGGTGTGCAGCTTTATTTTGCCTTGCTCTTACTCATCAAATCAGTCGCTCTAGGAAATCGTCCAAGAATCACAGGTACCACTCAGCTGACTGTTTGATGCTAAAAAAACGCTGATTGTACTTCTATAAAATCTGCAATAATTTGCCAGGGATAATGAATTTAACAAGACCATACTAAGATTTGAAGTACTTGTGTCCATTAATTAAGGAATGAAATACATTGTTACTCCCAGGGGTTGAGTGTTATTCACCCTGTGGTCTGATCTTTCTGATAGCTTCTTAGTTCATCTTTATTGATTGCTCATCCCCAGGGCTAATGATTAATTCAGTATTTTTTTAGTAAATTGAAATTTTTATTGCTTATCTTTGTAGCGAAATAACATAGATGAATTAACAGGCATAAATCTGAGTACGCAGACTCAAACATATAAAAGCGTCGGACATGACTGTCCATCATACATGTATCTCGAAAGAAGTATTCGCAAATACTTTGTGATGGGTTAAGACAACAACAAAGGAACAGTGAGTGAAAGGAAGAACGGGGTCAAGCTGGGAAAACCAAACATTCAGAGGGGGTCCTCATTTATCTTCTCCTGGAAAAGGTCAGAGGGTCAAACATAACTGTATGAATATGTCAAAAGGGGGAGAAGAATGTTAACTGCATTAAGGTTAGAGTGCAGCAGGACTAAGAGGGACTCTGAAGGCAGCTGAGGGGGTCACCAGCAGCCATCGAGACCAAATGGCGTAATATTGAGCAGTTCTGTCAGTAGCAGTAAAATACAATTGTTCGATGGAGTGTAATTCCTCCTTTTTTGCGAACCAAGGCATGAGAGGTGGGGTTCGACATGTATCCAGAAAAATGGTATAAGGCCCTTGGCTGTAGTCAGTATTCGGATTACAAGGGTCCTCTTGTATGCAGAGCTAGATAAACACATCAGGTGCACCAGCATAACCTCAGGCGTAAGGACAGGAGGTGGTTCTACAAATTCACCAGCTACAGTTTGTATTCCAGCCCACAATATCAAGATTAAGAGACATTCCCACCCAGGGGTATAGCTACCAGAAGAATAGTGAGTGCCACTCCACCCGGGCCCCTGAGTCCAGGAGGCCCACAATCTACCACCAGGGTCTCGACTGGGCCGCACAGCCAACCAGGGTCTCGATTAGGCTCCTGGGGCCTCGGCTAGACTCTTCCAATGGACAAAGAGGAATTCAGCCCCATCCCTGAAAAAAGAGTCAGGAAAGGTAACAAGTATATATTTTTTTAATTATAAATTATGTTAATATATTTTTTATATTTATCTTGATGGTATTTAAATAATAAATTAATTTGAATAAATTTTAATATATTTTACTTTATACTTATTTGTGAGTTTTACTTTGGAACTCTCTGTGCCTAGCTAAAAGGTACAGTTTAGAGTCATTATTATTGTCATCATTTATATAGCGCCAACAGTTTCCGCAGCGCTTTACAATAACCAAAGGGAACGAAATACATATAAACGGACATAAGATGGAAACAAGAGGTGTATAGGGCCCTGCTCATAAGAGCTTACAGTCTAGAGGGATTGGGGTTGAGGAAGACAAGAGGAATTTCACTAGATAGCAGGATCATTAGTGCCAATGGTTTGGGAATGGTGGGGCCATAGAAGCAGCTTTAATCATGTGTGAGTAGGTGAGCAGAGGGATGAGTTGCACATCAGTGATGTGGTACGCTACTCTGAAGAGCTGGGTTTTGAGGGATTTCTTGAATGCCTGAAGGTGAGGGGAGAGTTTGATAGGGCGAGGCAAGTCATTCCACAGGACTGGTGCTGCCCTTGAGAAGTCTTGGAGGCGAGAGTTGGCCGTGTGCGTGTAGACCGATAACAGGAGGAGCTCGTCTGCTGAACGGAGTTGTCTAGATGGGACATGCTTGTGGAGTAACAAAGACATGTAGGGAGGGGTTGAGTTATTGAGTGATTTGAACGTGAGCATCAGTATTTTATACTGTATCCTGGAACGTACAGGAAGCCAATGGAGGGACTGGCAGAGGGGGGAAGTACGTGAGGTGCGTTTAGTGAGAAAAATAAACCTGGCCCCTGCATTCCTTACAGATTGCAAAGGGGCGATACGGGAGTTGGGGAGGCCAATAAGGAGCGAGTTGCAGTAGTCAAGTCGTGAAATGACAAGAGTATGAACCAGCACTTTTGCGGTACCTTGTGTCAGAAAGGGGCGGACACGGGCAATGTTTTTGAGTTGAAAATAACAGGATTTGGTCACTGTCTGGATGTGGGAAGAGAAAGTTAGGTCAGAGTCAAAAGTGACACCAAGGTATTGAGCTTGGGTTGTTGGGCTAATGGGTGTTTCATTTACTTGTAGAGAGATAGGTGGTATTGGGTTCTTCTTGGAGGGAGGAATGACGAGAATTTCAGTTTTGGCAAGATTGAGTTTAAGGAAGCGGGAAGCCATCCAATTTGAGACAGAGGAGAGACAGTCAGTGACTCGATCCAGGAGACCTGGAGAGAGAGCAGGGGAGGAGAGGTAAATTTAAGTGTCATCAGCGTATAGGTGGTACTGGAATCCAAAGGAGCTGATCAGTTTTCCTAGAGAGGCAGTGTAGACTGAAATAGGTAGAGGGCCCAGTACTGAACCTTGGGGCACCCCAACAGAGACAGGCTGCCGGGAGGAGGTACTTCCAGAAAATGTGACATTAAACGATCGCTGGGACAGGTTGGAAGCGAACCATGAAAGAATAGAACCTTGAAGGCCTATATCACTATGAAAACAAGAAATACAACACAGCGCTAAAGAACCAAAGTCCACAAGATACTAGGTTAGATACTTGATATGTCCATAAACAGTAATCCTTATCTTCAGGAGCAGATCCTGATCCTGATCCAAATCCTGATCTTCTTTAAAGGTACAGATGGAATTATGCTGCAGGAAAAAGCACAAAGAACCAGAATTGCGCAGTACGACGACACCAGATGTGGGATCAACTTGCATCAGTGTTAAACTCACATTTAGGGGAGCCCACAACCGGCTCTCAGGAATAGGGCGGACAGGGACTTATAACAGGCACCCATAGACCCTTCAGTTCACTTCTCCAGGATCGACCAGCAAGAGAAGGCTAGAGCCGGGCAGATGCAGACTGGCACAATCCACAGGAAGGTTTTGCAAACAAACCACATCTTCTGCCGTGAAGCCCCCAATCAGTGGGTCAGTGTGCCCCCCCGCAGGCAGCCTCCTCTGGTGACCGAGCAGACAAAGCAGAAAGTCCTTCACTCGGTGCAGTCACTTGGCAGAGCCGGGCTGTGTTGTCCCGTCCATGCCCCGGGCACGCCTGGCATCCCACTCCCAGCACGGCCAGCCGCGGGCACTCAGCCTCCTGCCTCCTGTGCCAGAGAAGGGCGAATAATCCACGGAGCAGCACAAGTCATTCCCTCATATCTCATTCCCTATATCACTATGAGTTTGAAGAAGGATTGAGTGGTCAACTGTATCAAAAGCAGCAGAGAGGTCAAGAAGGATCAGCAGTGAGTAGCATCCATTGGATTTAGCAGTTGCAAGGTCATTGGTCAGTTTCGCAAGAGCTGTTTCTGTTGAGTGCAGTGAGCGAAAGACAGATTGCAGAGGGTCAAGGAGAGAGTGGGTGTTGAGGTAGTTAATCAGTCGGGCATACACAAGCTTTTCGAGGAGTTTGGAGGCAAAAAGGAGCAGGGAAACGGGGTGGTAGTTGGAGGGAGCAGTCGGATCCAGAAATGGTTTCTTTAAGATCGGGACTACCGTGGCGTGTTTGAGGGGAGCAGGAAAGACCCCAGAGGTTAAAGAAAGATTAAAGGTATGGATCAAGGATGGTACAAGAGAAACATAAAGTGTTATGGCAAGATGTGAGGGAACGGGGTCGAGGGGGCAGGTAGTGGGATGAGAGGATCGTAGTAGTTTAAGGACCTCTTGTTCAGTAGCTGAAGGGAACGAGGTAATCATGTGAGGATAGACATGGTTAGCATCTTCCTGCATGGGTGAAGATGGCATTGTGGAGATTTCAGTTCTTATCTGTTCAATTTTTGCTGTGAAAAAGCATGCTAGATCTTCGGCTTTGAGGTCAGTGTGAGGAACAGCCACAGCAGGATGGAGAAGGGAGTTGAAGGTGGTTTTGGGTTCCGGGAGTGGGTGTGTATGAGGGATGTAAAATATGACTGCTTGGCTAGGAAAAGCGCAGAGCTGTAGGACTGGAGCATATATTTATAGTGAAGAAAGCCGGAGTGGTAAGAAACAGACCCTGTTGGGATACACATTTCGAAGGCTAAGACATTGTATAATGAAAAAAGAAATAATGGCAAACATAAGTAGATCACGGAAAGAAATCCATCAATCTCCGCGGCAGTGCTCAGTGTCCAGGTGTGTAGGTCCAGAATTCGAGCAGACAGCTGTCGAAATAGGTGAAAGAGCCTTAGGCAGGGCCTACCCCAGCTTGTCATTGTTCAAGCCTCATCCAAAGGCAAGCAGAGCCCAAGCACATGTTACAACAAAGAAGGCAAAATTTAGCAATGCTGCCAGGGGAGTGAAAATACAGGAGAGGACTCAGGTGAGGGAGCCGGTGCTCCTATTTGCTTGGAGGCATGAGCGTGACTGGGGCAAAGGTACAGAGCCAGGGCCCCCAGGCCCATAACATAAATCGCCAAGGGGCCAGGTTATTTGAAATGGCGGCAGTTACAATTCTTCAGAAAGGACAGAAAGGCCATCGTAACATCGTACCATGTATGGGCCATCACAGTAAGGCCCGTGGGGATGTTCCATCTATATCTCACTTTTTGAGCCTGTAGGAGAGAGGTGATGTCACATCCTCAGCCCCTGCTGAGCCTCCTGGGGGGTCTGGGCAATGTTCGGTGCTAAGGGCTGGTCGTTTGCCAGCACCAGATAATGGCCGAGCAGCGTCCGAGGGAGTGGGGCCTGGCGTGGTCACGAGGAGCCGCCAGGTTTAAAACAGGGTGCGAGGAGTTGCCTCGTCGCCCTGACGAGGAGTTCTGTTTCCGCATCGCTAAGCTTATTCATACTGTTGATTTGTGTTGCCGATCCATTTTTGGATACGATCCCTGCTCCTGATTTTTGACCCAACTTGTATTTGACCATTCTGTTGGTGCTCGATTTGCGATCGCCAGTGTTGCGCTTTGGTGGTTTAACCCCATTTTTGCCGCTGGGGTTTTCACTCGTTACTGGGGTTTTGTCCCTTCTCGTTTTGGGGTTTTGTCTGTGGCTTCATTAGGTTACTATACCCAACCAAGGGCTCATGTTTCTTTGCCACAAACTTATGTGAAAACCGCGATCGACAAATACTGTTTATATACAGCCTATGTTCATTGTGCTCAAACCACCAAGTATACTCGATACTGTACCAGCGATAGACCCCTCTGTGTGTCAGTCTCCTCTGAATATCGTAAGGTACCTTTGCTCTGCTCTAGCTTATCAGAAAATGTTAAATCTGCACATTTCCTGACTACCCTGCAGTCTGTACAATTCATTCACTGTCTGAAGTATCTTCGTGTTTCTGAACGTGCTCTAAATTGTCTATCGGTCTTGAAACCTTTAGTGCTTAGTAGCAACTCAGTTGTTCTCTCGTACTCCCTGACTTTAGAGTATAAGTCTGTGTATACCAAGCAGTGTGTAAACGTCAAGCAGATATTTCAGTCCTTAAAGATCTCAACCTCGTTACTCCTGTGTGAGCGCTACTGCGCCCGTTACATCACGTCAGGGCCTGATATGGATCCGACTGATTTATCTGTACTTACAGTTGTGTTCAAAATTATTCAACCCCCAATGCTGTGAAGGGTTTTAGGGAATTTAGTGTACATTTGTAATTGTATTCAGAATGAAATCCTAAAAGGACTTTTTAAAGAACCATATTCAACTAAAATGACATCAATTGGTTTTGTAATACTGTAGTAAATGTTTCTTTTGTGAATTCTTCATTGACACAATTATTCAACCCCTTAAAGACTACCACTCTGAAGAACAGAGGTTCATTCAAGTGTTTCAATCAGGTATTGAAAACACCTGTGGATGTCACAGAGCAGCAATAAAGCATAATAAGCACCAATTAGGCAGCTTTAAAATGACTGTGATACTCAGCTCCTTCTAGACATTTACTGGTGTGGTTACAAACATGGTGAAGTCAAGAGAATGGTCCAGGAAGACAAGAGAAGAGGTGATTACTCTTCACAGGAAGGGCAATGGCTATAAGAAGATTGCAAAGATGTTAAACATACCAAGAGATACCATAGGAAGCATCATTCGCAAATTCAAGGCAAAGGGCACTGTTGAAACGCTACCTGGTCATGGCAGAAAGAAGATGCTGACTTCGACTGCTGTGCGCTACCTGAAGCGTAGAGTGAAGAAAAGTCCCCGTGTGACTGCTGAGGAACTGAGAAAAGATTTGTCAGATGTGGGTACTGAAGTTTCAACTCAGACAATACGGCGCACACTGCGTAATGAAGGCCTCCATGCCAGAACTCCCAGGCGCACCCCCTTGCTGTCTCCAAAGAATAAGAAGAGTCGACTGCAGTATGCCAAAAGTCATGTGGACAAACCACAGAAGTTTTGGGATAGTGTTCTGTGGACTGATGAAACAAAATTAGAACTGTTTGGGCCCATGGATCAACGCTATGTTTGGAGGAGGAAGAACAAGGCCTATGAAGAAAAGAACACCTTGCCTACTGTGAAGCATGGCGGGGGGGTCAATCATGCTTTGGGGCTGTTTTGCTTCTGCAGGTACAGGGAAGCTTCAGCGTGTGCAAGGTACCATGAATTCTCTTCAGTACCAGGAGATATTGGATGACAATGTGATGCAGTCCGTCACAAACCTGAGGCTTGGGAGACGTTGGACCTTTCAACAGGACAATGATCCCAAGCATACCTCCAAGTCCACTAGAGCATGGTTGTAGATTAAAGGCTGGAACATTTTGGAGTGGCCATCACAGTCACCAGACTTAAATCCGATTGAGAGCCTCTGGTGGGAGTTAAAGAAAGCAGTTGCAGTGCGCAAGCCTAAGAATGTGACTGAACTGGAGGTTTTTGCCCATGACGAATGGGCAAAGATACCCGTAGATCGCTGCAAGACACTTGTGTCAAGCTATGCTTCACGTTTAAAAGCTGTTATAACTGTAAAAGGATGTTGTACTAAGTACTAAGATTGAATGTCACTTGGGGGTTGAATAAAACTGATAATGATGTGAGCACAGAAAAGACATTTGTGGTTATTTCATTATAAATGTTATGTTATATTTGTCTGACCTACACGTGCCTCTTTGATTTAATTGTAAGCAAGATGACTGAATGATCAAAATCAATGTCAAACTGGCCAAAACACTCAATTTCAGTGGGGGTTGAATAATTTTGAACACAACTGTATGTCTAAGCTGGGTGAAATAATAACTAAGCAAGAAGAGCAAGACCAACGAATGGAACAATTTGCTCAGGCTTTGGGACTAGTCATGAATCAGTTCAATAAGGCCTCACCGCCTCCTTCTCCTGCGATGGGCAGGTTGTATGCAAGCAGTTACTGTTTCCTCTACGATTGCTACGGAGTAGACTTGTGCACCGTTTTTTTTTTTTCGGTTCATTCGGATTTTTAAAAATTTCGTCTCAGCTCGTTTCGACCGATTTCCGTTTCGGTTTGGTTCGTTTCTGCTCTTTTTTCGTATCGACTTTTTTTTCGGAATATCGTCCATTTTCGTGTTTTCGGGTCTGCTCGTTTTTCGTATCGACTTTTTTTTCGTGATTTCAGAAATTTTTGTGTTTTTCGGAACGACTGTTCTCCTCGTTTCAAAGTGTCTATTTGTTTTGACGTAAACTAATGGTTAATTGGTTTGTTTTTCGGATCCGATGTTTCTGTCGATACGATGATTCTGCCGATACGATAATTCTGCCGATACGATAATACTGCCGATTCTATCGTTTTTTTTAAATTAAATAAAGATCCTTTTTTTCTTATGAATATAGTTACATAGTTACATAGTTATATAGGCTGAAAAAAGACATGCGTCCATCGGGTTCAGCCTCTCCCACATAACCTACTGCTGTTGATCCAAAAGAAGGCAAAAAACCCAGTCTGAAATGCTTGCCAATATGCAACATACTGGGAAAAAATTCCTTCTTGACCCCAGAATGGCAGTCAGATTTCTCCTTGGATCAAGAAGCTTTTACCCACATATTAAATATTATAACCCTTAATATTCTGTGTCTGCAGGAAGTCATCTAGTCGTTTTTTAAAAGTCTGTACAGACTCTGACCCAACCACCTCAACAGGCAGAGAATTCCACAGCTTTATTGTTCTCACCGTAAAATAACCCTTCCTATGCTTTAAGCTAAATTTTCTTTCTTCCAGTCTAAATGGATGACCCCTTGTCCTATGTATAGTCCTGTTAATGAATAGGTTATCAAACAATGGTTGATAATGGCCCCGTATATATTTATATAAGGTTATCAGATCCCCTCTAAGGCGCCGTTTCTCTAAACTAAACAGGTTTAAGCTTGTTAGTCTTGCCTCATAACTTAACCCTTCCATTCCCCTTATTAATTTAGTTGCCCGTCTCTGCACTTTTTCTAGCGCTATAATATCTTTTTTTAAGACCGGTGCCCAAAATTGCACGGCATATTCAAGGTGCGGCCTGACCAATATGCATTGCACAACTTTATTTAATCATATTAAAATAGTATGAAAGGAACAAAAAAAATATGAACAAAACGATTTAAAAATGCAAAGCTGACCAAACCCAAATGGTCTAACTTTAAAAATAAAAACCAGAACAAAAGGTTTTAAATGGAAAAAAAGTTGATCAAAATTATCTGAAACAAAAAACTTTCAGATAATTTTGAACAACTTTTTTCAGTTTTAAAACCTTTTCTTCTGATTTTTATTTTTAAAGTCAGACCATTTTGGTTTGTTTTGGGTTTTTTAAATCGTTTTGTTAATTTTTGTTCCTTTCATACCATTTTAATCTGATTAAAGTTGTGCAATGCAAATTCATAAGAAAAAAAGGATCTTTATTTAATAAAAAAACGATAGAATCGTAAGAATTATCGTACCGACAGAATTATCGTATCGACAGAATTATCGTATCGACAGAATTAAATATCGGATCATTGGGACTGATACAAAATTACAGAATCCGCGATATAACTGAAAAATACGATGTCTGAAATTACGGAAATGGAACCGAAATCAGGAATGGAGCCGAAATCACGAATGGAACTAAAATGAATTTCGATTTTACACATTTCTAGTCCATTCGAAAATTCCGAACAGTTTTCGTTTCGGCTCGGAAATTTGTTCGGATCTTCCGTTTTTGGATCCGGAAAATAGTCCGAATCCGAATGCACGAATTGGGAAATTTCGTGAAAATTCCGAAGTTCCGAAACTCGAAACGCACATCCCTACTACTGAGGTAGCTCATGTCAGTTTAAAGACTCCTACGTGCTTCAATGGGAGTTCAGGTTCATGCAGAGGGTTTATAACCCAAATTGATATTATGTTTGAATTGAATCCAAGTATGTGTCCCACAGACAGAGCTAAGGTGGGTTATGTTATTAACCACCTAACTGAGAAAGCTCTGCTGTGGGCAACCCCTTTGTGGGAACTAAAGAAACCTGTGGTATATAATTATGCTGAATTCATTCATTCATTCATTCAAGAGTTACGACGCACGTTTGACCCCGCTAGAAGGGCAACAGGGGCAGCTAGTGCTTTATGGCGTATATCCCAGGGCAACCGCCGAGTTCCAGATTACGCTATAGACTTTAAAACAGTGGCTGCAGAATTATCATGGCCGAATGTTGTGCTTGTTACCGCGTTTCTCGAAGGAATTTCCGAAAATATAATGCATGAATTAGCACCTATGGTATTGCCTGAGGAGCTAGAGGATCTGGTGGACTACTGTATAGCCCTCGATGATCAGATGCGCGACAGGAGGTCTGGTCATAGCAAAACTCATAACCCTGCTCAGGGGGCCAGTTCTGTTTCTAGGTCTACTCATGCTGTCTCTCCTCCTAGACCTGTACCCACTGACCCAGAGCCTATGATATTAGGTCGTTCTGGTATATCAGGAGAGGAGAGACAATATCACCTCCGAGAGGGGTTGTGCCTCTATTGTGCACTCTATTTTCACTTACAATGCCCCAAGCGACCAAAAAGATCTAATGTGTCGTGAAACGAGCAAGCCAAGAATCCCCTGAGAGACAGGTTCTGGGTACTACTATTGTGTCTCTCGTATCTAGTAAAATCAGGTTGAACACAGAAGCACTGATAGACTCTGGTTTCGCTGCCATTCACCAAGTGCCTCTGGTGGAGAGAGAGGTACCTCTCCTTATTGAAAGTATCGATGGCAGGAAACTATTACGACCTCATTGTACACACAATACTGTGCCTGTCTCCTTTTGTACTGGGGTCCTGCATAAGGAAATAATCAAGTTCAAGATTATTGAATCACCCACAGTACCCATTGTATTTGGTTATCCTTGGTTGGCTAAATACAATCCAGTTGTTAACTGGTCTATGGGAGAGTTGGAGGCATGGGGATCTAAATGTTGGTCTAAATGTCTAGGTATGAGTACTGTGGTGGGCAGTCTGAAAGCCACTGCTCCACCACTCTCCACAGAGGTAACTAAGTGGTACAAAGATCTTAAAGAAGTGTTTGATAAAGTGAAATCTGAGATTCTACCTCCTCGCCGGCCTTATGATTGTACGATAGATCTGCTGCCAGGCACCATGCCTCCTAGGGGTCATCTCTACCCACTGTCACAAAAAGAGAACAATATCATGGAAGAATATATAAAAGAGAATCTAGCTAGAAGGTTCATTCGTCGATCATCCTCTCCTGCGGGAGCAGGATTCTTTTTCGTTTCAAAAAAGGAAGGGGATTTAAGACCTTGCATTGATTATAGAGGGTTAAACAGAATCACTATACATAATGCCTATCCCATCCCTTTAATATCTGAGTTGTTTGAACGTTTGAGAGATGCCAAGGTTTACACCAAGTTAGACCTTTGCGGTGCATACAACTTGGTAAGGGTCAAGCAAGACCAGAGCCGTAGCTAGCTCCTTTTACACCTGAGGCAAAAACAGAAAATTGTGCCCCCCCATAATTTTAAAAATCAGAGTTCCCAACCAGTGGCGCAGTGCTAAGCTCCTGGATGCTCCCCGCGACCAGAAGCAGTGGATCGGGCCACCCTTTGCGCTGTGGGATGAGAGGCAAGTATGTGATTTTTGGGGGGGTCCAGCTGGTGCTGACTGATTCTGCAGAAGCGGCATCACTTAGCACCAGTGTCTAGCTGTGGGTAACTTTTGTAGCTATGGCGGGATGGTAATTAGCGTTAGGACTTTGTAATCCTAATGCTATTTACTCTTTGCGCTCCCCATGTTAAGTATAGGGAGCGCAAAGTACAGTAACCTCGCGATGAAAAGCACAATCTCCTGGATTTTTAACCTGTTACCGTTCGGATTGTAATATGAGGGTCCTGTGCTAGGATGTGATATGGGCAGCATGCAGTAACCTCATTTAACCTAGCACCAACGCTCACATGTGTGAGTGCTAGCGTTAAGGAGGTGATGGGGTCCTACATATATAGTGCACACACAGTACATGTACAAATACAGTACACACAGAATACATGCATGTATAGCAAAAGAACATTTAGCATAATATACACCCCCCCAGAATAATATACACAGCACTGAGCCCCCAGACTATTTTCCCCAGTTCACATGGATATAATTGCCCCCAGTTCACATGGATATTATTGACCCCAGCTCACATGGATATTATTGACCACAGCTCACATGGATATTATTGACCCCAGCTCATATGGATATTATTGACCCCAGCTAACATGGATATTATTGACCCCAGCTCATATGGATATTATTGACCCCAGCTCATATGGGTATATATTGCCCCAGTTCACATGGATATGCCCCCCAGCTCTCATGGATATTGCCCCAGCTCTCATGGATAATATCCCAGGTTTCATGGATAATGCCCCAGCTCTCATGGATATGCCCCAGGTCTCATGGATATGCCCCCCAGGTCTCATGGATAATGCCCCAGCTCTCATGGATATGCCCCCCAGGTCTCATGGATATGCCCCCCAGGTCTCATGGATAATGCCCCAGGTCTCATGGATATGCCCCCAGCTCTCATGGATATTGCCCCCAGCTCTCATGGATAATACCCCCAGGTCTCATGGATAGTGCCCCCAGGTCTCATGGATATGCCCCATGTCTCATGGATATGCCCCCCAGGTCTCATGGATATGCCCCCCAGGTCTCATGGATAATGCCCCAGCTCTCATTGATAATGCCCCAGCTCTCATGAATAATGCCCCAGGTCTCATGAATAATGCCCCAGGTCTCATGGATATGCCCCCAGCTCTCATGGATATGCCCCCAGCTCTCATGGATATTTCCCCCAGGTCTCATGGATATGCCCCATGTCTCATGGATATGCCCCCCAGGTCTCATGGATATGCCCCCCAGGTCTCATGGATAATGCCCCAGCTCTCATTGATAATGCCCCAGCTCTCATGAATAATGCCCCAGGTCTCATGGATAATGATGACTCTGCTCTTTCCTTCATCCCCACATCAAGTCTCTTTCCTCCTCCTGCCGATACCAATTGCGTAATATTTCCAGAATTCGGCCATTTCTTACCGCTGTCACCACAAAACAACTCATACACGCCCTGGTAATCTCCCGACTCGACTATTGCAATAATCTCTTATCTGGCCTCCCTCTGTCCCGCCTCTCCCCCCTACAATCCATCCTGAATGCCTCCGCCAGGCTAATTCACCTCACCCGCCGCTCTGTCTCTGCCGCTCCCCTCTGCGAGTCCCTTCACTGGCTCCCCATCCACTGCAGAATTAAGTTCAAAATCCTTATCCTTACCTACAAAACCCTCACTAACTCAGCTCCCCACTACCTGTCCTCACTAATCACCAAATACACCCCAGCCCGCACCCTAAGGTCAAACAGTGACCTGCGCCTAGCTTCTCCCCGCATCACCTCTTCCCATGATAGACTGCAGGATTTCTCACGCGCAGCCCCCACTCTCTGGAACGCTCTCCCTCGTACTGTCAGACTTTCCCCTAACTTCTCTTCCTTCAAACGCTCCCTTAAAACGTTCCTATTTAGGGAAGCCTACCACCCAACTCACTGACGCAACCATCAATCACTCTCACCTTAAAGTCCTCTCCTCCTGTTTCCAACCCCAACCCTCCCAGATTGTGAGTTCCTACGGGAATAGGGCCTTCATCTCCTCCTGTACTGTTTGTAAAATGTTGTTCAATGTATTGTAACCCTGTCTATACTGTGCTTATTGTACAGCGCTGCGGAATATGCTGGCGCTTTATAAATAAAGAATAATAATAATAATACCCCCAGGTCTCATGGATATTGCCCCCAGGACTCATGGATATTGCCCCCAGGTCTCATGGATAGTGCCCCCAGGTCTCATGGATATTGCCCTCCAGGTCTCATGGATATTGCCCTCCAGGTCTCATGGATATTGCCCCCAGGACTCATGGATATTGCCCCAGCTCACCTCTCTGCTGTGGGCCCAAAACGATTGCCGGCGGCCGTGTGCTTCCTGCTATAACGGCCGCTGACAGGAAGTGCAGCCGCTCGCCTGGGATCGATGAAACAGCCAGCCGCGATCTTGCGAGATCGCGGCTGGCTGTTAGATCTCAGCCGCTGCACTTCCTGTCAGCGGCTGTTCTAGCAGGAAGCAAGCGTCCGCCGGCAATCGTTTCGGGCTCGGGCCACAGCTTCACAGCTGTGAAGTGGCGCAGACATGGCTCGAGTCCTGCAGGAACGCTGTGGGAACGCAGGTTCCCGCAACCTGCTTTCCCGCAGGACTTGAGCCATGGCTGTGCCCCTTCACAGCTGTGCCCGAGGCACGTGCCTCACTCGCCTCACCCTTCCTACGGCCCTGAGCAAGACCATGAATGGAAGACTCCTTTTAACACGAGGAGCGGTCATTATGAATATCTGGTCATGCCATTTGGCTTATGCAATGCACCAGCAGTCTTCCAAGACTTTATAAATGATGTCCTGAGGGATTTTTTGCAAGTCTTTGCAATCATATATCTAGATGATATCTTGATTTATTCTCCAGATATTGACACACACCATGTCCATGTGCAGACAGTGTTACAAAGGTTGCTGGAGAATAAGCTATACTGTAAATTAGAAAAGTGTCTGTTCGCCATAACTTCTTGGGTTACATTATCACACCTGGTTTGAGATGGACCCAAAGAAGCTATCTGCCATCAAAGAGTGGCTACTACCTCAGGGCTTAAAGGCTATACAGAGTTTCCTTGGTTTCCGAACTACTATAGAAGGTTCATTAAGGGTTTCTCTTCCGTCGTGTCTCCAATCACCGCCATGACCAATAAAGTTGCTCAGAATCAAGTCTGGAGTGAGCAAGCCTTGCAGGCTTTTCAGTCACTCAAGGAGGCATTCGTCACTGCACCTATCCTGGCGCGCTCTGGCGCGTTCTCCACGAGGCTCAGGATGTACAGCGTCTGTGTCCCACCCACTTCCTGTCTGTTTGCAAAGCACGCCGGGAAATGTAGTCCCA
The DNA here is from genome assembly GCA_009667805.1 of Leptobrachium leishanense. Lineage (NCBI taxonomy): Eukaryota > Metazoa > Chordata > Amphibia > Anura > Megophryidae > Leptobrachium > Leptobrachium leishanense. The sequence continues at coordinate 84,353,603 of CM019063.1, forward strand.
ATGTTCAGTGTCTCTGATCGCGCTTGTCTCCCTCCAGTGGCCAAAGATAGGTACTGCCACAGTCAGATTTAAACACAGCGCTACAGATATTTCATAAAGCTTTGTGCAATCAACCAAACCAAGGAAAGTCAGCTCAGCAAAATGATCAAACCTAGCTTTCATTTGAACATTGATATTGTCCAGGATGTTATAAAACATTCTTCTTCTTTCATCTCTGATGGGCTGCTTACTTCGCTCATTGTCTGTCAGGCTAAGTGTGATGCATTTCTGCTGAAATCGATCATAAAAATTGTCAAACTCTTTCCTTTGACGTTCCAAAACTCCCATTGTGTTGCGGATTTGCTCACAGCAGAATCCTATGTCCATTACCTTATTCTGCAGGACACGAAAAAGTGCATCAGTTTCTATAAAAATACTCTCATATGCCATTAGGAGGAAGCAGGTTGATGCTTTTGACAGCCAGACATCATATCCAACAGCCATTATCAGGGTGTCATTATCCCAACCATCAGGATTTTCATTCATAATCTGGAACATACCATGTAGATCTGATTGGTACATGCTGATCGTCTGGACCAGCCTAGAATTTGAACTCCATCTTGTGGGCGCTGCTCTTGGTAAACGTCGCTTCACAACCTCATCCAGTAATTGGGTGCGCTTGGTTGACTTATTGAAAAACGTTGCAAGACCATCAATGGTTTTAAAAAATGTTTTACACGCTGGCATACATTTTGCTGAATGCATGAGCACCAAGTTCAATTTGTGCGCATAGCAGTGTATAAAAGTAGCTTCAGGTACTTTTTCTTTAATCTTGGCCTGCACCCCATTAAGATCAGATGCCATCACAGAGGCTCCATCGTAAGTCTGAGCTACCAGCTTTTCCGTACATTTGTATTTCTGCAACACTCCCAAAACATAATCCGCAATAGCCAATGCTCGCCTGTCACTCAACTCCTCAAATCCCAAGAACGCCTCCTTTACCTCTCAAGTCACCTCACGCTTAACCACATAACGCATAATTACAGACAACTGGGCTTTATTTGTGATATCTGTCGTCTCATCTACTTCAACTGCAACAAATGGGGCTGCATTTATCTCCTTGGTCATATCATTTCTAATTACATCAGCGATGGCTTCAATTAAATCGTTCTGTATTCTGTTTGATAAGCCAGAAAACACAGTGGATGTCTGCAAATGTTTAGCTAAGTTTGTATCTTTCTCAGCAAAAACGTGTAACAGCTCCACATAGTTGCCACGATTAAGAGAGCTTGCACTCTCATCATTACCACGAAAAGCTAATTCCTGTTTGGCCAGGAAGCAGGTCGCGTTGATAAGGTCTTTTAATAACTCACGATTCTCCTTCACCTTGGCATTATGAATACTGATAGTTAACTTTTGTTGTTTATTCAATGCCAGATCTATTCTTGATGTTCCAAATGTTTTTAAAGCAATTTGACATTGAATATGCGTTGCTGACTTCTCGTGTTTATAGAGGCTTCTGGATAGATTTTTCAGGTCACTAAATTATTATTATATTATTATTCTTTATTTATAAAGCGCCAGCATATTCCGCAGCGCTGTACAATAAGCACAGTACAGACAGGGTTACAATACATTGAACAACATTTGACAAACAGTGCAGGAGGAGATGATGGCCCTATTCCCGTAGGAACTCACAATCTAGGAGGGTTAGGGTTGGAAACAGGAGGAGAGGACTGTAAGGTGAGAGTGATTGATGGTTGTGTCAGTGAGTTGGGTGGTAGGCTTCCCTAAATAGGAATGTTTTAGGGAGCGTTTGAAGGAAGAGAAGTTAGGGGAAAGTCTGACAGTACGAGGGAGAGCGTCCAGAGAGTGGGGGCTGCACGTGTGAAGTCCTGCAGTCTATCATGGGAAGAGGTGATGCGGGGAGAAGCTAGGCGCAGGTCACTGTTTGACCTTAGGGAGCGGGCTGGGGTGTATTTGGTGATTAGTGAGGACAGGTAGTGGGGAGCTGAGTTAGTGAGGGTTTTGTAGGTAAGGATAAGGATTTTGAACTTAATTCTGCAGTGGATGGGGAGCCAGTGAAGGGACTCGCAGAGGGGAGCGGCAGAGACAGAGCGGCGGGTGAGGTGAATTAGCCTGGCGGAGGCGTTCAGGATGGATTGTAGGGGGAGAGGCGGTACAGAGGGAGGCCAGATAAGAGATTATTGCAATAGTCGAGTCGGGAGATTACCAGGGCGTGTATGAGTTGTTTTGTGGTGACAGCGGTAAGAAATGGCCGAATTCTGGAAATATTACGCAGTTGGTATCGGCAGGAGGAGGAAAGAGACTTGATGTGGGGGATGAAGGAAAGAGCAGAGTCAAGTTTAACTCCAAGGCAGCGAACTTGGTTTGATGGGGAGATGGTGATACCCTCCACCGTGATAGAGAAGTCAGGAGGTGGGGAGGCATTGGAGGGAGGAATAAGGAATCCCGTACTAGTCCAAACGCTGTTAGTAGTAGAGAACAAAAGACAGGGAAAGCAGAAAAGGCAATTTTTCGTTGCACAGCCACACAGCCAGTCCTTTCGCTGGTACCACTCTGTTTGAAATGAACGTGTAACTTGTTTCAGACCCTTTGTTTGCAGTAAGCTTGTAAGTGCAGGCATTGACCTTCCATTGCTTATCATCCTCTTTTTTGATTCGAAGTCCAATTTTGCGAAATTCTGAAGGTCTGCAATATTATTTTCCATTTTTACAGCTGCTGTAAAGTAAACAGCATATGCAAGATAAGATAACCTGCTCTTTAGTGGCTCTTTAGCATAAGCATATACACACATACTATTAGGTTGTGTAGCACCATGGTAATGAAATAATATATATATATTTATAGTAGTCCAAAATCTTTACTGAGTGTAGGTAAATGGGAGTCAGTGTACATGAATCGTGATAAATACCCGCACTGGGTAGGAGCAAGAAGGCCCCAATGCACAGCATTGTTCTGTAAAGTGGGCCCCTGGGCCCCAGGCGACCTTCACAGAGCTGGCTATACTTACTGATGCTAGGGTCCATAAAAAAAATTACAAAAATATTTAACATATCTACGTTGTTTGAGTTTAGGTCTCATCTCCATCTTACCCATTTACTGTACCCACACATATTAAATGCCGTTTTTCATGCCATTAAATGGACTTTCTAAAGATACCATTATTTTCATCGTATTATATAATTTAATATTAAAAAAAATCTATACGTTGAAAAAATATTGACCATATTTTAAAGACACACGTCTTAGTGACAGTCCAAATTTTGCTGTTAGTGACCTCTCCTACAGGCCATAGGGCTCCATGAAGAATTGCAGGATCAGAGGTCACATACGGGTAATAATAATGACGCTGGGAACCATTTATTCTCAGTGTCCTTCTGCTTGTGGAAAGAAGAGTGTGTGACTCTTCCAGGCTAGCCTGGAGCAGCCTCTGATCTGGCAATTCTCCATGGAGCCCTTATGGCCAGTAGAACAGGTCACTAACAGCAAAGTTTGAGATGGAGAGTTTGTTGAGTAAAGTTGAAAAATTCCTTTCAATCAACCTCTTATGAATTAAAATTAAAATTTTTGATCCCTGAGGTAGGTAGAAAAAAAAATGGGTGAGAGTGGGGTTGTGGAATGTGCTGGATGTTACATTGGATACTCACTGTTGGGTGATCTCCTCAGACCTGAATTAGCCAGTCATAGGTGAACTTGCTTCGAAAATAGGCCAAGAACTAACACAAAAAAAAAGGCAGTAATCACCAATTTTTGCATGTTACATAAAATCCATCAGATTCTGATCATGTCATGAGACCTGCGCAATGTGTTTGTGCCTGTCTGTGTGTGTCCAAGGCCGCAGGGGCACTTGGGGGCTGATATGCACGATTACACAGGGCATTTTCCAGTAAGGGGTCCTAAGTGTTGGGTTGGCATACTTTTGTTCTTTTCAGAAATCCTTATCCATTAAATTCTGCCCTATAAGCACTTATTTGTGCTATGATGAGTAGTGATTTTCCAGCTTTTGCTTTTATTCTTCTCCCCAGTCCTCACCCTATTGTTGCTATTTGTACTTCACTGTTGTGATCTAAAAGGATATTTAACCCTTTTAGGATGCACTATTACGTCCTGCATCAAGCAGGCTTTAACGCTGCAGGGCAGAATCCTCTGCGTCTGAAGCCCACCCCTTGTAATACTCACCTCTCTCAGGGGGTCCAACGCATATCTGACTTCCATTAAGTCAGATCAGTGTTTTTATACCCTCCCGGTGCACTGACTTCATCGCGCCGGGCGCAATGACATCAGTTTCAAAAACCCCCGCTGGAGCAGGGGGAGCGCCTAAAGGGGAGGGGGGATCCTCTGGATCCCTCCAATGCCAGGCATCCCTGGAAAGGTCATAGTCTGGGGGTCTGCAATCCATGTCATGAAGGAACGTGATGGACCTGAGCTGGAGTATTGGGCTCTGGGAAATGGAGGTTAAACAAAAGAACAGGGCTCCCGAGTCCCAAACCGCCCATCCTAAAACACACCATACGTTATTACAGTTTGCCTGTTGGCGGCGTCGGCGACTCATCGGTCCTGGTCCGGTGGTGTTGATGAGTGTCAGTGACTGCTGCAATTAATCCGTGGATTCCGCGCACTGTCCCCACTCCTGCGCACACTGGGCGAAGCAGTCACCTGAGGATGCAATCATTATTTTAGGTAGTTTTTATTATTTAAAGACAGAAATTTGTTTCTGTATTTGTAAGCTGCCAGAAACTTAGCCTCATTCCAGACTGACGTACACATTTTTTGTCTTGATCACAATCCCAAATGTTAAAGAGATACTCAAAAGCATCATGACTATTCATTGCCATATGTTCCTGAAGAAATCTTTTACAAAAAAAATAGATCGTCCTCAATCAGGAACATGACACAAATAACTACTGCTTCATTGAAACTATGTCCCAGCCTGCTGTAGAATGGCTCATAGCTGTAAAGTCTGAAGATATACAGTATAAACAGAATCTTCAAAGGTTACAATCATGGTACGTTTTTTTTTCTGCCCACCTAGCACGAGCAGACTGGTGGCAAAGGAGAAAAGCACAGGTAGATTGTGCAGAACATGGTGGATTCTGACAGATCTACTAGTATAACAGGAACTCCATAGAAAGCAAGTGGAATTCTTAAACACTGACGTGTTTTCGGATGATTGTAAAATACTAACTGCACTCAGCGAGGCGGCCAGACAGGCGTCAGACGGGCATCCCACTCTCACGGACGTTCCTTCCGCTCTTAAAAACGCTCGTCTGACCTTAGTCAAACCAATATCACACTGAAACAATACCAGAGGTTAAAAGGCTTATAAATTAATTTACTGTGGCCAAAATATGTAATTCGCCATCAATTCACAACTCATGAATAGCTCCTTAGTGGTTTGTGCATGTTTGGAAACGTCTTTAAAGCAGGATACAGATCCAGGAAAAACTCTGGACCACCCATGGATATATATTGCCCCAGCTCACATATGGATATATTGCACCTCAGCTCACATATGGATATATATTGTGCCTCAGCTCACACATGGATATATTGCCCCAGACCAGCTCACACATGGATATATTGCCCCAGACCAGCTCACACATGGATATATTGCCCCAGCTCTCATGAATATGCCCCCAGCACACATGGATACTGCCCCCAGCACACAAGGATAATGCCCCAGCTCACATGGATATGCCCCAGCAGCTCTCATGGATATTGCCCCAGCTCCTCTCATGGATTTTGCCCCAGCTCCTTTCATGGATATACTGCCCCAGCTCCTCTCATGGATATGCCCCAGCTCCTCTCATGGATATTGCCCCAGCTCCTCTCATGGATTTTGCCCCAGCTCCTCTCATGGATATTGCCCCAGCAGCACATGGATATGCCCCAGCTCATGGATTTGCCCCAGCACATGGATTTGCCCCAGCTCATGGATATGCCCCAGCACATGGATATGCCCCAGCTCATGGATATGCCCCAGCTCATGGATTTGCCCCAGCTCATGGATATGCCCCAGCTCATGGATTTGCCCCAGCTCATGGATATGCCCCAGCTCATGGATATGCCCCAGCACATGGATATGCCCCAGCTCATGGATTTGCCCCAGCACATGGATTTGCCCCAGCAACTCATGGATATGCCCCAGCACATGGATATGCCCCAGCTCATGGATTTGCCCCAGCTCATGGATATGCCCCAGCACATGGATATGCCCCAGCAGCACATGGATATGCCCCAGCTCATGGATTTGCCCCAGCACATGGATTTGCCCCAGCAACTCATGGATATGCCCCAGCTCATGGATATGCCCCAGCTCATGGATATGGGATATGCCCCAGCTCATGTATTTGCCCCAGCTCATGGATTTGCCCCAGCACATGGATTTGCCCCAGCAACTCATGGATATGCCCCAGCTCATGGATTTGCCCCAGCAACTCATGGATGTGCCCCAGCAACTCATGGATGTGCCCCAGCACATGGATTTGCCCCAGCTCATGGATTTGCCACAGCACATGGATTTGCCCCAGCAGCACATGGATATGCCCCAGCTCATTGATTTGCCCCAGCACATGGATTTGCCCCAGCAGCACATGGATATGTCCCAGCTCATGGATATGCCCCAGCAGCACATGGATATGCCCCAGCTCATGGATGTGCCCCAGCAACTCATGGATATGCCCCAGCTCATGGATGTGCCCCAGCAGCACATGGATTTGCCCCAGCTCATGGATATGGCGCCCCAGCTCATGGATATGCCCCAGCAGAGTCACAGGGTTCCTGCAGGGGAGGGCTCCTTATTTACCTGAGACAGCTCCTCACTGGCTGTGCTGTCCAAGTGGAGAGAGAAGAGGTTGGCTGCTTCCTGTCCCACGTGTCTCTGTGGTGCTGGCACGAGGTGATGTAGGAGGAGCTGCTGGAGCTTGAGAGTGTGTGTGACTGTGTCTGACAACCCCCCCTCTGTGCTGAGCGCATGTGTGTGTGTTTATCGCACACACATGCGCTCAGCACTTTCTGGAGGGGATTTGTCACAGTCACACTGCTGTGATCTCCCTGCCCGCCCCCACGATTGACGAGGACAGTCACATGACTGTCCTGCGTCAATCAAACCATGGGAGCACTGCCTCCTATGGTGGGCTTTTTTTTTAAAAAAAAAAAACTTGCTTGAGACAATGGAGCTTTCCCATTGGCTCAAGCTTCATTTGCTGTCATTGCCTGGAGGCAATGACGAGCTTGCCTGCCACCAGCCTGAGCTCCGCAATTAGCGTAGCGTTGGGCTGCGTAAATTGCGTAGCCTAGGCTGGCTCAGTGCTGCCCCTGCTGTCTGTGTAGTGTATTACACACACACACACAGCAGCCGGCAAACTGTGAAAGTGAAAGGACAGGAGAAAAAAAAAGCGGACAGAGAAGAAGCAAAGCACAGCGAGGGAGCGAGGAGAGGTGAGTATGAGTATAAATAACAATTTATTTACAGTTTAAATGTACATACACACACATCACATGTCATTACACACAATGAGCTCATTAATTTACTGGCTCCGCCTCCCCTGCCACCCCTGAGTGCACGTCCCTGGTATATAATAAAAACACACAGGAATTAGCACGCTGTCAGCTGTGATATAATAATAACACAGGGATTAACACGTCGCCAGGTGTGATATAATAATTACTGACACACAGTGGGATCAGCACGCCACCTGGTGTGATATTTATTCATTTATTTATAAAGTATTTTACCTGGAAGGATACATTGAGATTTCTCTCGTTTTCATGTATGTCCTGGGTTCAAGAACATTGAATTGTTATGGTCATGACAGAAATACAAAGTAAAGTAATAAATGCAAGATTGTAAAAATCACAAATATACATAGTAACAGAAAATAAATATGTTAACTATGTTACATGTTTACAGGTGCATTCTTTATATAGTCACTAACTATGTTACATGTTTACCGGTGCATTCTGTATTGAGGTATGTTAACAGGGATCTCTTAAGGGACTTTAGACTGGGGGAAGATTTGATGGCGTCTAGGAGGTTATTCCATAATTGCGGTAATTGATATAATAACAAGACACAGCGATTAGCATGCTGCCAGGTGTGATATAATAATAACACATTGAGGATTAACACACCTCCCTCACATGCCATAGAATAGCCTCCTTAAGGTCGTAATTCCTTAAAGCAACATATGACAACCCTGGGTGGGCTATCAGGAGGGTGTTGAGCTCTCTCACCGATCGGCCATCTTGGAGGCCCATCCAAGAACCTCCCCCAACTAATTCATTTAAGTGATCATTGTATTATGGAATATAACAACAAATATCTAGTTTCTGGTTGTTTCGGTTTGAATAGTGTTTTATGGAAATAGTATTTCTGATCGGCTTAAACTCCTTTAGAATTTAGGTATTGGCCAATAAACATAATGGCTCATGATGCCTATGAGTATTGAGTTACGTCATGAGGTGATATAGCCCAGTGGTTCTCAATCTCAACCTGTGGACTCTCAGGACCCACAATGGTCCTTGGTCATTTAGTTGCGACCCAAAAATAATTGAATTTCTGAAATATTATAATTTATTCCACAAAACAATGTGCGCAATATTCTACAATGTATAAACTTTTTGAACAATTTGGTAAACAAACAGGGATTCTTTCAAAAATGGATAGTGCAGTAATCACAGAACTAGTGAAAATGAAAGCGCCGTTATAAAATAAACTGTAATTGAAACATATGAAATTAATTAGAACTTAAAGGAAAACTGGGGAAGCTTCTCTCTCTTAATAAGTGTCTCAAAGTTTGGGGTGATGGTAGACAAAGCAACTCTAATTTAAATCACTACTGAATGAATAATAAAGTCTTATAAATTTTTTTAACAAACTCTTCTGCTCCGCGCTCCCCCGTCGTCTGTCTCTGCCACTGCGCACATTATTTTTCCGCAGCAGTCTGCCCTCCCTGAGCCTACGCAATTTGTATAGCTGAATGCTACACTAATCGCAAAGCTCAAGCTGGCCAAGAGATTGAGAAGTCTGCAGTGCGCATCTGGCGCCGCCTACTTCCTGAACCTACGCTCTTCAGTGCCTCAGAGACACTGAAGAGCAATGGGAAAGCACCATTGGTCCAAGCCATTCAAAAAACTACTCCATGGGAGGCTGGCCTATATACTGTAAATATACTTTGCTTCACTGAGATGTGGATTGTGCACAGTGGCTTTTGGTGTTGGGAGTACAGAACGTACCACCAGTCACTGAGTCCCACCCCACACCTCCCATTACATATCCCCCCCCCACCTTGCCATTACAGAGCATCTTACCTGATGCAGCGGGTCCCAGGTGGCGCCTGGGAACATTCAGAGGTAGCCGCGACGCCTGGGACCCGCTGCCGCAGGTAAGATGCATCAGCGGGTCCCAGGCATTAGAGAGGTCTGGGGGCACTTGCCCCGTGACCCAGTCTGTACCCTGTCAGGACCCACTTTTGGGTCACGACCCGCCACTTGAGAAACACTGATATAGCCTATGGCGTTCTTGTTATTGATTAGAGAAAATCATTTACACTCTGCATGAAAAGATAGATGGACAAAGATTGATAAAGTAAAGTAATTATAAAGTAATTTGCAGGTGCTACATTGTAATTCTCTTCACAGCATACGTCCCTTTTTCCCACAGGCATTAAAATGAAACTAGTATTCCAGGATAGAGGTTACCCTCAATTACATGCATGTAAAATATGCAAAAACAAAAGACAAAAGTAAGATAATTTGAAAAGATACTCCTATTTAAATGTCAATATTATTTTAAGATGTCAATCAGAAAACTGATTTAATGGACGCGTACTTCATCATTTGACAGCAGTTCCTTTTATCAGATAAAACGAATGAAGCTGTTGTCTAGGCAACCAGCGTACTGTACGTTTCATACAGTTTTGTCAATGAAGTCGTACATTTTATCATGTAACTGCTCATGACGAGCAGCCGTGTATCATGCTCTGCCACAGTGCTTTGTTGATGCCGTTTGAGCAGTAGCTCTTGCTTGTCTATCTTTCCATTCATATTTTGCATAGTATTATAAGTGGTATGGATTTCTGCATCATGCGCAGTTTAGGGGTCGCCATAATCAGCTTCCAAATGGTTAAAAGCGAAATTTCCCCTGATCTGTAACCAGTCTTTATAGAGTGATGGAGCACCGTGGGAAATGTGACTCTGATGTATCTGTAGGACTGGGATATCTGATCCCTCGTTTAGTTTAATTGTCTTGCTGTAAACGGTACTCAAACTGTGCGAAAGCGTCTCCACGTCGATGCACATTTAAAATCAGTTATAGCTCTTCTTTGACTTTGTGACTTTTTGGTTGTTTCGGCAGCCATACATTTAATTAGATATTTTTCTTCGTTCCTTCTTTCTACTTACTGATATGCTGATCCTTGATTTAGATTTTTTTTTCTTTGTAACCTGCCGTGTCATTTTTACTGGTCTCTAATTGCTCACTGGTTTTGTCCTTTCCTTCTGGCATTAAGTCAATTCCACAGTATAATTTACTATGCCTGGTCATACGTCACTCTCATCCTCTTATTCTTTGCTTTTCATAGGATTATGCAGGAAATGGCCAACTCACCTCTTTTTATCTCACAATTTGTGTGGTTTGGTTGACTGCAAGGTAGACCCATGAAGAGGTCCAAATATAGGCACTGGGTTTACACGTTAATAACATATCATTAAATAAGAATAAACAGCTGACTGAATAAACATCAACAAAACATATTGAAAGCATCACTTAGTAAAGAGGGGGAGACATTAGCCTAGATCAGTGTTTCCCAAAGCGGGCAGTACCCCCTGGGGCAGTAGAAAGATCCACAAGGGCATTAATGAAAAAGGGGGAGAGTATGAGCGTGTTAGATTATGTTCTTGTTTTGAATTTACAGTGTACCTATTACCAAAAATAAGGTGTATGTGTGTATGGGGTCACTAGGGATGTTTGGAAGCCACAGGGGCAGGAGCCCCAAAAAGTGGGAACCACTGGCTTAGATTCTCCAACCGCCGTTTTGGATACAGTGGGAGTCAGCCATGATCCAAGGAGACTCTCCAATGTCTGACAACTGCCTCGACTTTTGGGTAATCTCACAGCTGGGAAGGCGTTGTTATTTAACGTTATCCTAAATTCACTTGGATTATATTACAGACACTTATTTTATGACTGGCAATTTACATGTTGAAAAGTGACACAAGCATTATGAACAAGCTATCCATGATACACTTGTCAGTTTGGCTTGCGTACATTTTTCTTGCTCTGGTTGTCTCATTCTCAACTGCAGATATGGGATCACTGTCCTTAATGATCCATCTATGGGCAAAGCATAGGTGTTCCATGAGCATTCCTCAGTTTTCACAGTCTTAGGCTAATGTCAGATGAACGCAGCCTGAGCGCACTCTACGTGTGTGCACAACGGATGGACGTACTGACGGAAGATACTGTAGACACCACATGGTCCGTTTTTGTTGACGGACGTAGAAAAAAAAAGGGAATTATGGGAAACAAAATTAATATGAAAAATGATAAAAATTTGAAAAGGATATGAAAGCGATTTTGTGCGTCAAGGTACTGGACGTCGCAAATGCGCTGCGTCTGACATCTCCTCTTCACTGACACAGAATGCTACGTGGATGTGGCGCACTCTGCGCGTCCGTAGTAGCATTATTACATTCTTGCCTAACTTGCGTCCGTTTGCCACGTGAGTTGTGCGTGCGCAGTGCGGTGCGCACGTACTTCGTGTGTGGGTCTCTATTGCCCATGATTCTGTGCTACAACGGACGTTAAACTTTGCGGCAACATGGACGTGATAACTGCATTCGTCTGACACCTGCCTAAATCGGACATGTCCCAATATTTGCTAATGTCCTCATTTGCCTTTCTATGGGGCAGGCCTCCAGGTGTATACTAACACTTTGGCGTTGAGGATACGGTCAGTTTTTTTGTCCATTCCAATGCTTTTCTGCACTTTTGACGTTTTGTGTGTGTTTGCTAATGTTTTGGAGACATATGAGTTTTAATTTTGTGCCGTATCTGCTTTTGTTTCATCCGCACTCGGTTAATTTCATTTTTGGGGCTTTTACCATAATCCATTATGGACATTGCACCAACTCGCATCCAGTGGTGTGTGTGGGCATGACTAGGTGGCGGTGTTTTATTTTTTGAGCTGTGGAAATGAGGTTGAATAAAACACCTGAATTCATTGATTAAGAGGTGTCTTCCAGTGTTTCTGTCCGTACTTGTGTCTATGCATATATATATAATAAAGTTTATAGTTGCAGAGAACATATACACATCCCAGAAAATCAGATAACTGCTTACAGAGCTCATGTGCTATGTTCCCCATATGCAGCAAAGTATGCTGGGTAGGGTCTGCAAATTAATGTAACTGGTTGCTATTGATGCTTAACACCTAAGGTAAAGCAATACTCATTTAAATTGTGTTGGAGGGCAAATATGAGATTAAAAGCCAGTTACATTCTATCTCCTGCTGATGAGGGTAAATGTGCCTGAAACAGTTGTACAGGAGTGAATGTCACTGGTTGCATAACCTGGCCTTTGCTAAAAAAAAAAGGCATCTAGTATGGCATGGCATGGCATTGGGCAAGGCGGATTGTGTGCTATTACAGAGCCTAAATACAGCGTAGGACTACTGCGGCGCTAAAGGAACGATTAAGAGGAAAACATAAATAGAACCGGGAGCTGCTAGAATCCTAAAGAGCTAGTCTGTCCGTCTAGCAAGCAAATAAGATAAAAACACACAAAGATATGGACAGCGCTCCCAAGAAAAAGAAAAATCTTTTCAACAAGTAGCAGAAAGAAAAAAATATATAACTGTTCTACTTATAGTCCTCCTTATGATCAAGGAATAAAGTCACAGTGAGTCCCTCTGTGAGGAAAAATTATAAACATATGTGGAGAAATGTATATACATACAATATATACCTCAAAGAGAAAATCACCAATAGAAGAAAATCTTTAAACAGATGTATATATAGGAGACCTCTTCCTTGGAGTGAGTCAATTCCTAGAATCGTCTTTTTCCCCCAAAGATTAGATTCACCCTCCTGATGCGTCTCTATAAACTAAGAGAGCTTCAGCGCCAGAACCACGATTCTTCCAGAAATTCTCAATGGTCTCTTGTGGGCTTTTAGATAGACTTAAACCACTGCTTCGCTGTAAAGTTCTCCTCGAAGTGCCCGCCAAAAAAGGAAACAAAAGAACAATAGTACAGCCGGTTTTGACAGAGATATATGTAGAAATTTCCAGTGGTAATGCACTTACCCTTATTAGAGCTTTTATATTTATACAAGTAGTGTTATATACTTTTTACATCTATGTATAAATGCTGTCAATTTTACGATATTCAATCCTGAAGTGGGCGGGTCGTTTGCCTGCTTAGTCACCAAGTTTTTTAGTATATAATGAACTGCTGTGATTGTACACTCCTGTTTTGTTTGTTTTACCCCTGATGAAGCGCTGCAAAGCGCGAAACGCGTCTGGTTCTTGTTGTTTATTTTGATTTGAATAAATATTCTATCATCCATATTTGTCGACTACACTGATGATTCCAGCTGAAATGTTTTTTTAAGGGCTGTACCATTCTCTACAACCCAGTGTGAGTGTCCCTCGAGCCAGGCTAGGCTCTAATAAGGGTAAGTGCATTACCACTGGAAATTTCTACATATATCTCTGTCAAAACCGGCTGTACTATTGTTCTATATTAGCTTTAATGCAGTATGTAACCGCTGAAAGATGACTTATAGCATTGTTGTTCTTGTCTCAATTCTGTCTCTTTACTTTAAAAAATGTATATGAGAAAGAAAATTCCACAAAGCTTTTATTTTAAACTAGCGAAGCAGCTCACATGGGTAGATTTGCCCCAGCTCACATGGGTATAATTGCCCCAGCTCATATGGGTATAATTGCCCCAGCTCACGTGGGTATATTTGCCCCAGCTCACATGGGTATAATCGCCCCCAGATCACATGGGTATATATTCCCCCAGCTCACATGGGTATATATTCCCCCAGCTCACATGGGTATATTTGACCCAGCTCACATGGGTATATTTGCCCCAGCTCACTTGGGTATATTTGCCCCAGCTCACATGGGTATATTTGCCCCCGCTCACATGGGTATATTTGCCCCCCAGCTCACATGGGTATAATTGCCCCAGCTCATATGGGTATATTTGCCCCAGCTCACATGTGTATAATCGCCCCCAGATCACATGGGTATATATTCCCCCAGCTCACATAGGTATATTTGCCCCAGCTCACATGGGTATATTTGCCCCGTTCACATGGGTATATTTTCCCCGCTCACATGGGTATATTTGCCCCCGCTCAAATAGGTATATTTTCCCCCCAGCTCACATGGGTATATTTGCCCCAGCTCACATGGGTATATTTGCCCCCACTCACATGGGTATATTTGCCCCCCAGCTCGTATGGGTATATTTGCCCCAGCTCACATGGGTATAATTGCCCCCAGCTCACATGGGTATATTAGCCCCAGCTCACATGGGTATAATTGCCCCCAGCTCACATGGGTAAAATTGCCCCAGCTCACATGGGTATTATGGCCCCCGCTCACATGGGAATATTTGCCCCCAGCTCACATGGGAATTTTTGCCCCCAGCTCCCGTGGGTATAGTTGCCCCCAGCTGGTATAGTTGCCCCCAGCTCCCGTGGGTATAAGTGCTCCCAGCTCACGTGGTTTAAAGTGCCCCCAACTAAGACGCTGGATGCGCGCGCAGCCTCTACCTGTCGGCCGCGTGCGCATCCAGGAGAACAGGAAGTGCGCGCAGCCGCCGGATAGAGGCTGCGCGCGCATCCTGTAGAGGACGGCGATAGGCAGTGGTGTAGCGTGGGTTGTCAGCGCCCGGGCCAGCCAAGAATTGTGCGCCCCCCCAACCTGTGGACACATTATCGATATTGCCCCAGCCAGCTCACACATGGATATTGCCCCAGCTCACACATGGATATTGCCCCAGCTCACACATGGATATTGTCCCAGCTCATGGATATGCCCCAGCTCACACATGGATATGCCCCAGCTCATGGATATTGCCCCAGTTCACACATGGATATGCCCCAGCTCATGGATATGCCCCAGCTCACACATGGATATTGCCCCAGCTCACACATGGATATTGCCCCAGCTCACACATGGATATGCCCCAGCTCACACATGGATATGCCCCAGCTCACACATGGATATGCCCCAGCTCACACATGGATTTGCCCCAGCTCACAAATGGATATACTGCCCCAGCAGCTCATGAATATACTGCCCCAGCACATGGAAATACTGCCCCAGCTCATGGATATACTGCCCCAGCTCATGGATATACTGCCCCAGCTCGTGGATATACTGCCCCAGCACGTGGATATACTGCCCCAGCACGTGGATATACTGCCCCGGCACGTGGGTATACTGCCCCAGCTCGTGGATATTGCCCCAGCTCGTGGATATTGCCACAGCTCGTGGATATTGCCCCAGCTCATGGATATTGCCCCAGCTCATGGAGATACTGCCCCCCAAGCTCTCATGGATATCGCCCAGCTCAGACCCCAGACCAGACATGGGGCGGCTGTTCGAATGCTCTATCGGCATTCGGACAGCCGCCCCTGGAGCTCCGTCTCCGGCATACTTACCTGCCTGAGCGACGAAGGGAAAGTTTCCCCGCTTCTGCTCGTTGAAGGACCCAAGCCGCGGTCACGTGGGACTCCCACGTGACCGCGGCTTGGGTCCTTCAAAGAGCGGAAGCGAGGAAACTTTCCCTTCGCCGCTCAGGGGTTGGATGCGCGCGCGGCAGCCGGGTAGAGGCTGCGAGCGCATCCGGCTCTACAGGATGCGCGCGCAGCCTCTACCCCGCTGCTGCGTGCGCATCTTGTAACCGCCGCGGCAAGCGCACAGCCGGCTCGTGCGTGCCGCGGCGGTTGCATGCGCGCGCAGCCAACCGCCGCTGGTTGCGCATGCATGCGCAGTAGGGGTTTGGCGACGGACACGCCAGCCCTTACTCTTTTATAGTATAGATGAGGAAAATACGAAATAATCACGCACTCATTCAAGTATATAACTGCCAGCATTGCAAATATCGCCTAACATTGGCGGTATTGCAATGTCACCAATCGCCGGTGCTTCTTAACTCTTTCACTGCAGATGACGCGAAGGGGACGTCATCATGTGTCACCGCTGTATGTGGAGGACATCCCCCACACGTCACCATTTTGAACCCCCCTCCCGTCTGATACTAACCCCTCCGTCCAGGGTCCCATGCAGGTCTGACTTCCTTGAGGAGTTGCATCAGGGATGTGGTACGCTAATCTGAAGAGATGGGTTGAGGGATTTATTGAAGATCAGGGGAGAGTTTGATAGGGCGAGGCAAGTCATTCCACAAGACTGGAGCTGCCCTTGAGAAGTCTTGGAGGTGAGAGTTGGCCGTGCGCCTGTAGACAGATGACAGGTGGAAATCGTATGCTGACTGGAGTTGTCTAGATGGAACGCGTTTTTGCGGAGTAACGAAGACATGATATATTATGAATCTGTCTGCCGTAAAAAAAAAAAGGATGTATAATTTGTCTGGGTTGTACAATAAAGCGTGACTTCAAATCATGTTTAAACATGATGAGCACAAAACGGTCAAAATGAGCTCAGCACACAGGGGTGAATGGGGTTAAAACTAAAATTCTGACAAAAAAAGGGAAGATTTACGATTCAGTTTCTCCTGCTGTTTTATTTCTTAGTTTTTAGAAATGGCTGTGTTCGTCAGTACTGCAATGACAGGTATTTTTTCAGGTACTTGACACTGCAGCTTAGTGGATAACCCCCTGTGTTGTTGCCATGTAGTGCTGTTGAGAGGAACATGTATACTGAAAATATGATTGTGAGTGTACAACACTCTTATGCTTCATTATACATTCCATTAACTTGTTTTATGTTGTTATTTTGGTCTGTGCACCTATTTATTTGTGTCTTACTCTTATTGATGCTATGTAGATATTAGTGTCTCTTGGTAACATTGTGTTCTAATTGTACTGCCCTGTTAATGATATTAATTGTTTTTGCCATTTGTAAAGGTACAACTGGTATATTAAATAAATATACAATGGACAATAGGGCGGTATAATAAATAAATAAATATATATAGATATATAGATGGGAAACCTGTATATATTTTTAATGCTACGTACTAGTCAAAATAAATATTTATTTATAGAAAATGTTATAGATTTTTATTTTTTTGCTAAAAGGACCATACAATGTCTATGGCCTGCCTACCTTTACCACACCCTGACCTCGGAGACAGAGCTTTGATTCTACTTACAAAACATTACACATTGGTGCGTCCTTATTTCATTTTCGGAGCCAGCATTTGCCAAAGATTTTTATAATTATGGTTTGCACTGCAATACTTTGGTAATTACTGACTTATATTTAATTCTTCCCACAGGCTGACAGAGGTCAGTCCCATATACAGAAAGCACTTTGGCGTTCAGCAATAGAATCCGTGGCGTGCGCGCCTGCAAAGCCCCGCACACTCAGTTTTATGAATAGAGGGGATTGTTCCTGGTAATCATTTCGCAGATGTGCCACATCTGGCGTGACGAGTTTTGACAATATTGGTACGAGCGCTTTCATGTGCAGATGTGTTTTACATGAATTGTTCATTGTGAAACGCTGATGTAGCCTGTGATCCATTCACGCCAGTGATAAAACGAGATGTCTAAAATATGCAAGTGAGATTGCAGATGGTTTCCATAGTAACCATGTCAGCTGTACGCACCATCTTCAATTAGTCTTCATTGACAGAGCTTTTCAGACGTGGAACGTACTTTATACTGCGAAGAAAAACATTAGTTCGCGTCAAACCAGGATTTAAGTAACATTTTAGTGGAAGAAACAAAAAAAACAAAACAAAAGCATAACACTCCTCCCCCTCAAAGAAACTTTTCAGTCGAGATAGCAAACCTGTCACTCAACAGCATAGTTGACGTTGAGGACATATCTAGAAGGATGTTTGACGTAGAAAATTTTATTTTTTCCCTACATATACCTTTTTAAATTAAGACTTTCTTTTTTTTCTATTTTCAACTGAAATAGAAAAGGAAGGAGGAAAAAAGGAACATTTTAAGAAACTGAGGAAAAATGAAAAATTTATTTGATACGGTATTATCGTGTCTTGAAATCAATGGATTCCTAATTTCATGTCTTGTGTCAGTCTCATTTAAGCAGGGTTTTATTTTTTTCCTTTGCAATACTGTAACGACTGGGGGGGACCTGACTAGTCATGGAGCAGGAGGGTGTGAGCTAGTTTGCAGTGACTAGACATGAACAGACATGAACTTAAAGAGTAAATAAAGGAATTTATTTACAACAAGACTAATAAACAACGAAGAACCAGATAAAACAGAGCAGATATCCAGAACTAAATACACATGAAACTAGAGACCAGGGAACTTAGCAAAACATAAGCAGAAAGGGAGACAGACCTGAACTAAATATACAATGGACACTAAACTAGATAAACATAAACAGAACTACAGATGGGAAAAGCACAAGACTATACCTGACAAATGATAGAAGAGCAAAGAAAACAAAAAGCAGGATCAAGATCAGAATGAGGCTAAAACTCAAAGAGGAAAACAGAACAGACTTGACTAGACTTAGAACATGAATAAACTAGAGGCTTGAATCAGAAACCGTACCTATCAGAATGAGCTCCAAAACAAAACTGAGCTCCAGAACAAAATGAGGCAGCGTCCTTCTTTGGGCGCTTCCTGCTTTTAAGCACATGAGTAAATTAACAATTGAGTACAGGTGTGAATCCATGGCTTGAAGTCCAAAAAGAGAAAGAAAGTCCTGAAAAGCAATGTCCACTGCTGCCAGAGGGGGAGCCAGGAACCCAGAACGTAACAAATACATTCAGTAATTATTTCCAAGGTACTGTATGTATAATCAGGATATAGATCCCTGGCCTCCTTGCATGAATTTAAGCTTACGTAACATTATGTAGCTCAGTATGTACCAGTCTATTTTCTTCTTGTGCTTAACCTGCACGGTAGCACAAATTCCAATATGTGAAACCAACGCCCGTCCTAAAAAAAAAAGCTGTCATCTCTCACTTATCCCACCTCAGACTCAATTTAATATATATATATATATACACACACTCGACCTCTCTGCTGATTTTTACACTGTCGACCACCCCCTCCTTCTACAGACTCTCAGCTCTCTCGGTCTCTGTGACACTGCACTCGCTTGGGTTGACTCCTATCTATCCAACAGGTCCTTCTCTGTGTCCTTTGCTGGTAACTCCTCCTCTTCTTTGCCTTTATCTGTTGGCGTACCTCAAGGCTCTGTCCTTGGTCCCCTGCTCTTTTCTATCTACACCTCATCCCTGGGCCAAATCATTAACAGCTTTGGCTTCAATTACCACCTCTGCGCTGATGACACTCAGATCTACCTCTCTACCCCTGATCTCTCTCCTCCTGTCCTTTCCAAAGTCAGCGACTGTTTATCTGGCATCTCCTCCTGGATGGCCTCTCACCACCTAAAGATCAACATGTCTAAAACTGAGCTTCTACTAATTCCTCCCTCTAATGCCTCCCTGCCTCCTGTCTTTTCTATCATGATCGAGGGTATCACTATCTCCCCATCAAACCAGGTTCGCTGTCTCAGAGTTACACTCGACTCTGCTCTTTCCTTCATCCCGCACATTCAGTCTCTTTCTTCCTCCTGCCGCTACCAACGACGCAATATTTCCAGGATTCGGCCATTTCTTACCGCTGACACCACAAAACAGCTCATACACGCCACATGTAATCTCCCGACTCGACTATTGCAATAATCTCTTATCTGGCCTCCCTCTCTCCCGCCTCTCCCCACTACAATCCATTCTGAACGCCTCTGCCAGGCTCATCCACCTCACCTGCCGCTCTGTCTCTGCCGCTCCCCTCTGCGAGGCACTTCACTGGCTTCCCATCCATTACAGAATTAAATTCAAAATCCTTACCCTGACCTACAAAGCTCTCACCAACTCAGCTCCCCACTACCTGTCCTCACTAATCACCAAATACACCCCAGCCCGCTCCCTAAGGTCAAACAGTGACCTGTGCCTAGCTTCTCCCCGCATCACCTCTTCCCATGATAGACTGCAGGATTTCTCACGTGCAGCCCCCATTCTCTGGAACGCTCTACCTTATACTGTTAGACTTTCCCCTAATTTCTCTTCCTTCAAACGGTCCCTTAAGACATTCCTATTTCGGGAAGCCTACCACCCAACTCACTGATACACCTAACTGCCCCAACCAGTCCATCACTCTCACATTGCAGTCCATCACTCTCACCTAGCAGTCCTCTCCTCCTGTTTCCAACCCCAAGCCTTCTAGATTGTGAGTTCCTACATGAATAGGGCCCTCATCTCCAACTGTACTGGTTTGTCAAATGTTGATCAATGTATTGTAACACTGTCAATACTGTGCCCATTGTACAGCGCTGCGGAATATGCTGGCGCTTTATAAATAAAGATTAAGAATATATACGCACACACTGGATTTTAGGGGAAAAGTAGATCAGAAATTATTTATTTTGACTTAACACGGAAACCAATGGGAACTCCATTCCCCATGCAAAAATAGTGGAAGAACTACATTCTCACATGTTACTGCTCCACTTGACCCCTGTGTGAAACGATCAAGAGATGATTTCCTACTGAAGTCATGCCCATAGTGCAGTCGACCGGTCTCTTTGACCCTCTGTGCCCTCTCTTTGACCCTTTACAGTCACTTCTGCAGCACTACTTCAACTACATCTGCATGAGACAGACAGGGAGAGACAAAGACATGCAGGGTTGTTCAGAGAGAGGTGAAAACCAGGAGAATGACTGGAGAAGAGAAAAATCTAGACCAAATAGCCAATTTGGAAAGTGAGATAAATGGGAGAATTTTTCTGGTTTGGCTATTTTGACCTAGAATTTTCGCTTCTCCAGTCATTCGCCTGATTTTCCCTTCTCTCTGAATAACCCTGATAGACATACTGCAGGAGCAAATAGACACGGGCACAGAGACAGTCACAACCACATAATTATAAGTCATCACTCATTTAGGGGCAGATTAACAACATGGTGCACTGTGTACTTGGAGTTTGCCACATCCACAGAAAGCTCTAAAATTATAGAAAGTAGCAGCACTGGGAGGAATCTGTAAAAAGTGTCTTTATTAAGGCCAGGAGTCAGACGAGCGTTTTGCAGAGCGGAAGGAAAGTCTGTGAGAGTGGACGTTCCTTCCACTCTGAACACCCGTCTGGCCACCTCGCTGAGCGCAGTTAGTGCGTTCAGCACTGCAAGGCTCGATCCCCCTATGGGGGATCACTCTTTGCAGCCCTGTCGAACGAGCGTTGTGGTGCTTCGATGGGGAGGCTTTCAGAAAGTCCGCAGCACACCTGCTGTAGCGTATGCAATTCATGTGTGTGCAAGAGCGTGCGCCCGGCCCCGTTGTAGCATCACAACGCTGCGACAGATGCCAGGAGACACTTCAGTATGGGTGCACATAGTGCGCTCGTCTGACCCCGGCCATAGAGCTCACATACAATACAGCGCCAGTGACATGTCAGCCTACTGACTTTCCTCAAGTTTCACTAATGCCAGCAGACTGAAATGTCGTTGACGCTGTATTGTATGTGATCTAAAACATAAAGACACTTTTTTACAAATCTCACGTGCGCTAGAACATTCTGTACTTATGGGCACGGATACAGACTGACACAGACACAAAGGTGCAGAAAGACTCAGAGGCAGTGACCATGACACATTCACACACAAACACTTTGGTTTATATCCCCGAGATGACTTGCTACCCTGTTTCCCCGAAAATAAGACCTACCTCGTAAATAAGACCTAGTGTGTTTATTTGATAACTGGTAAATTATAAGACCTACCCCGAAAATAAGACCTAGGGCAACTTGAAGAGTCGCGGCAGAGAATCAGCGATGCCGGCGCCAGAGGAAGCGAGGCGGCAGCAGAGGGAGCAGAGCCGCATAAGGCTGCGGTCACACGAGCGTTCTTTGAGCAGAAGGAACATCCGTGAGACTGGACGTTCCTTCCACTCTGATGCCAGTGTGGCCACCTCGACGAGCGCAGTTAGTGCGCTCAGCGTGACACAGTCCGATCCTCCTATTTAGGATCATGCTTTGAAGCCCCGTCTGCATCCGTCGTAGCTGTTTGACGGGGAGGCTGAAATCACGTCCGGTAGTAGTGCACGCAATTCGTGTGCGTGCTGCACCATGTGACCCACCCCATCCAGCCTTCACAAAACTGCAACGGGCGCAGGGAAGTGTGGTCACACGGACACACTCAGTGCATTCCTTCTGCTGAAAGAACGCTCCTGTGGCCGCAGCCTTAGCCGATGCTTCCTCCAACTCCAGCTCCTGTCACAGGCGGAGTGATACCAGATGTACACCATCAAAAAAAAACACCAACATAAAAAATTAAGACCTACCTCGAAAATAAGACCTAGTGTGTTTTTTGGGGGCCAAAAAAATATAAGACAGTGTCTTATTTTGGGGGAAACACGATAGTAGTAAGAAACGTCCCAATCTCCTTGTTGCGCCTAACTTAAATCTTGCCAGGTGCAGGTAGGAGGGTGATGGAGGGTGTGGAGCAAGGGGAGCCAAAGCAATATGTCAGAGAAAAAGCCAGAGATTGTTCCCTATAGAAATGTTTTAACGACAAATCTCATTTGAATGGAATCAGTGGCTAATTTGATGTAGTCTGCTGGAATCATATGACGGACGTCTGATTCAGTGGAAGCTGTTCAACCTCTTCCCATGTTGTGGGATTAGTCGTACCACTGGGAACAACCTTTTGGTTGTAGGACTACTTATCCAGTGGGTGTCCAGCCTTATGAGAGCTCAGCTGAGTGAGGTCCTGCAAGGGCGATAAACCACTTCTTATGTTGTCTACTGATATTTCCAGTAGAAATCAGTCAGCGAGCACACCAAAGTACCTAGCACTCCTGCCAAAAAAAGAAATCACAGAAACAATAGATAAATAAATCATTCTTTTTCCTACTTACAGTATCAATATCTACATCACAAACACCCTGTTCTGCAAAACCAGTAGGATTACACAGACAATAGATAATTATTTTTTGCAGGACAGGCTATGTAGAATAGATATAGAAAATGCGTGCATGAAACAGTGATTTATCTACATTCTTTTAGAACACATTGTTTTACCAGTAGTGATTAGGACTTCACAGGGTCTAACGCCCTTGCAGAATCTCACTCAGCTGTGGTCTGCAGACAGCCTGTATGCACATGCATGAGAGTTGAGATAACATATTTCTACGGGAACCAATTCTGTGCACTTGTTCGGTGGGAATCAGACGGCGGGATAAAGGGCTAAAACCGGGATTGTCTCACTTAAATCGGGACAGTTGGGAGGCATATAGCAGCAATAAAGAGGAGCAGTACCCAATGGACCCAATAACTTTTGGATATGTATGAAATAAAGTCATTATGTTACATGTTTACAGGTACATTCCGTATTGAGGTATGTTAATAGGGAACTCTTAAGGGACTTTAGACTGGGGGAAGATTTGATGGCGTCTGGGAGGTTATTCCATATTTGCGGTGCTCTGTAGGAAAATGAGGATCGAGCCACTTTCTTTTTGTATTGTGGTATTGCAAGTAAGGTGTAGGTCCTGGATCGGAGGTTATAGGAAAAATAAATAAATATTGCAGCAATAACAAGGAGCAGTACTCAATGGACCCAATAACCTTTGGAATTATTGGTGCCATCAATATGAGAAAAGCAGAAATGTTTATATTTTAGTACAGCCAATGAAATACGGAAGATGTTTCAGGGCTTTCTAGTTTTCTGCAGGTGCTAAGAGATTTCTATTGCATTGTTCAATGCAATGTATCACATCATGAAATACTCACTGTACCATACAAATGTAAAAATGTTTCTGTGGAATGTTGAGTGGAATGTTGGCAAATGGTGCTAATCCACTCTAGACTCTATTCATATTCAGACATAATGAAGTGAGGAGATCGCATTTTGCAAAACTTGGGTGCGTAGTCCTGGGGTCTCTTTAGTTCACAATAGAAATCAATAGATCAGCAGTGATAACACAACTCCAGGATTTAGAAGATATTTATTCTACCCAAGTAGCCCAGGCAGCGTTAATACTCTAGTCAGTCAAGTCTGTCGAGTCAAAATGTTGTCTGATTCGCTTGGGTGGAATAAATCGCTTTCTTCTACTGATCATCATATTCTGAGTCAGCCAATATTTGGCAATGACAAAAGATGAAAATCATATGAAAGAGGCAGTAAGTGACTCGGAATTGAAACAGCTTAGAATGGTAATATGGCAGCATTGATGTGTGCCTTTGTTGGTATTCCCTCCTTGCTGGTATTCCCTCCTAAAGTCTGTAGGACTCCAAAGGATCTATGCTGAGATTCAATGTTTTCATCTAATTATTTTTATTGCATTTTGATAGTCTCGAAATCACTCAATGAGCCCAGTTGTTGGAGCTGGTATTTTTTTCCTCTAATTTGACTAGGAATCGCTCTTTATTCATCGGCTCTCATTACATTTATGCGTCCCACACAATGTAATTGTACAGTAAGCTGCCAGCCAAGTCAATCCATAACAAGTGGTAAGGCTCGATTTGGAATAGTAGCTGAGCTATTAACATTTGATTAAATTTTTTTTTAAAAAAAAAATGTCCTCTGCGCTCATTTCTATATATTTCCATGTGCAGCAAAACACTGTCAGAGGTTTTAGTTTGCTTTAATGGCCATTGAAACGTAAGCTCACTCGCCTCATCAAGGCACCTCTTTGTAGAGTGAGTGCTAACCAATGTACCCAAAGCTGCTCGTCTGAGCAGCTGCATGCTCTCCTGCTGCTTTTCAGCCAAGGAGAGGCAGAAAAATGGTGGGTTTTATTTATACACGCACCAAGCACTTCCCATTTGGGAAAAGAGCAGCTTTGGGTACATTGCTTAGGACTCACTCTACAAAGAGGTGTTTTGATGGGGCGCGTGAGCTTACATTTCAATGGCCATTAAAGCAAACTAAAACCTCTGATAGTGTTTTGTTGAACATGGAATTGTGTAGAAACGAGCACAGATGACATCTTTTGTTTCTTGTTATGTTTTATACCTGAACTGGGCTGTTACTCCTGGCTGTTGCAGCCGCTCTGGTGAGTACAAGCGCAATGCCATTTTTTCTATTAACATTTGAGACTGGATCTGAAAGAGTTAGAAGTTTACAAATGATAACGGCTCTCTCAGAATTGAGACCAGTGAAGTAATTTATCCTTGTATTTTGCCTATTGACTGTTCATACGTTTGTAGGGTCTTATAATAAAACACATAGGGCACTATTCTCTTCCTAATGCTAAACTAGGGCTGCTAATGGGAAAATCCCTGCCTGCAGGTTTCCCTGTAGCATCCCCACTTTAGCGTTAGATGCCGGGGCAGGCGCTACTTCAGTACCTTCTCCCAGAACGTAGCGTCACTCACGATGAGTGATACTCACGGTGGTGCTTCTGCGCCCCCCGCAAGTATCACCTCCTGGGGCTCTATCACCTCCTTCAAGCTAACGCTATTGCTCATGTTATTGCTAGCTCAGGGGTCAGCAACCTTGGCTCCCTGATGTTTTGGGAACTACATCTCTCATGATGCTCAGTCACCCATTAGGCTGAATGAGCCACTTGGGAAATGTAGTTCCCAAAACATCAGGGAGCCAAGGTTGCTGACCTATGCTTTAGATTAAAGGAGGTCATAGTGTGCAGCATAGATCGCCTCCGGCTGGCCCCCGCCGATTATGTCGCAGGGCGTGCCGCGTGTCGTTTACCGGCAGACGTTACGCAGCATGCCCTGTGATATAATAAGCGGGTGCCGGTCGGAGGACCGTGTTTGATTGTGTAATTGGGTGCGCCGGATGGACGGCTGCCATCTTTGATTCCCCGACGGGCCAAGGCTGCAGCCTAGGGAACATGCCTGGTGTTCCCCAGGCAGCCTGGCTGGGCGGGCACAATTAAGGCCTGCTTTTGAGCGGCCAACTGGCCCGATGGCCAGTACGGGCCTGGTTTGCATGTTGATTTTCTTACACTTTTCTATCTACACTTAATACTTTGCTTGAGGGACATGTTTTAACCTCCTCTTCTCCCTTTTGCTAAAGCATCTACGTCTTTTGAAAAACTAATATGATCTGATTCGCAGCATTAGTTGCCTCTAATCATGACAGTTAGCTAAGCCTTATTCTATTCTTTTTATGGTAATTCCAACGTGTGGAGCCAAAGTATCAAGGAAAGGGTTTTATCACTGACCGCCGCTGTCTCATCATTTGCTATAGAATGTATTTCCCATGCTGAGAAAAATGTGCATTCTAGATTTATTCATTTTTAGCGAGGATTCGACATGTTCTTGTTCTGCTTGATTAGTAAGAACCCTTGGTTAACAAGACCAGTGGACTGTTCAGTATTACTTCTTTTAATACTATAATTATACTTCTATGACTGAGAATATAATTTCACATAAAATGGCTTTAAATAGGATATTTGGCTCACTGGTCTGCTGCAGCCTATCCTGCTACTAAATTTAGTAGCAATTTATTGTAATGATTTCTTTCTTACTTTTTTATATTTCTTCATCTCTTTGATTTTTTTTTAGGGTAATTTTTAGCAATTATATCTTTCTATTTTGTGGGGGGTTTTTGTGCACAAGTAAACTGTATTGTAGCATTTGGTTGTTTATTGTTAACATGTTGAGTTCACGTGACATCGTAGGGCTCTATTCCAATGTCGTTAAGTGCATAGATTCATTTTAACACGTCCTACACCATTCGAGACACAAGCTCTGGCTGTGTCTCAGACATTGCATCTCCTTACAGTACCTTAACGCCTCTTCTACCTTTATATAGGAGCCAGTAGTGTATTTAGGTTTTGTGCTGCCCTAGGCCTGACTAAACTCGTGCACCCCCTAATTTAAATTTGAGGCACCCCTTCCTGTCAAGGGCACACCTCTTCCTGGTTAATCCCCACCCTTCCTCTTTAAGTGCCACCTTTTCCTCTTAGAGCTCCGCCTTTTCCTCTCTTTATATTAAAAGTGGATACCAAGTGCCTACTTGTATATTTTGTATACCATTTCAAATGTATCTATTGAGATAAATAAAATTATGAAATGTTTAAATTCAAGCATATTTACAAAGAACAGCCACGCATGTCAAGTATACTGGATCACAGCCGCTCTAATTGGTTGAACAATAAAATCCACAGAAACATGCACTGCATATGAGTGTATCACAGAGCTGCACAGCAATAAAACCCACAGAAATGGGCACTGTGTATGAGCATATCAGAGCTGCACAGCAATAAAACCCACAGAAATGTGCACTGTGTATGAGCATATCACAGAACTGCACAGCAATAAAACTAACAGGAATGTGCAGTGTGTATGAGTGTATCTCAGAGCTCCAGGGCAATAAAACTCACAGTAATATGCAGTGTGTATCACAATGTTCGGTGTGTGTCAGCATATCAGAATCCACAGCAATAAAATTCCAGCAATGCAGTGTGTATCAGAATCCACAGCAATAAAACTCCCAGCAATGCAATGTGCGGTGTGTATGAGTGCATCAGAATCCACTGCAATAAAACTCCCAGCAAACCGAGTGTATATGAGCACACAGCAATTATTTATTCTATATTTACCATCCGCGGTAGGGCTGTGTGCAGAGTCAGCAGGAGGTCCCTCCAGGCCACATTAGGATCGCGGCTGTGCCTGTGCGTGGAGCCATCTTGTCAGCAGTGGGGTGCCACTGCCAGAGGGTGCACCGTGGCTTTGATTCCCTTCCCGGTGGGTGTTCAGTCCAGAATAGAGTGAGAGTCCGTGTTAACGAAAGGGCGGGCAGCTGCGTGCGTGCGTGTCATGTGGTTCAGCCAGTCAGGTGGTACTGAGACTCAGTACCACCTGATTGGCCGGACCGTGTGACCTGCACGCACACAGCCTCACCAGGAGCCAGGCAGCTCAATGACAAATTTCTATCATTGCAGTGCTAGTTAAGGAAAGGTCCACTTTAAACAGCAGTAAGCAGACAGGGCTTCATATTCTGCTGATACCCCCCCTTTACCTGCCGTTTACTGTCATCTTCTATCTCTGCACACAAATCACATCCCCCTCCCCTCTCCTAGAGCTGCTGCGGTGCAGGGGAGGAGCTATGGAGGGAGGAGAGGGGGATTTTTATTCTATTCGATTTTATTCTGTATGCAAACGCCCTGCTCCGCTGCTCGTTGTTTGAGAACACAGCTAAAAGCTGACACACAGTGACAGTGGCACCTCCTAGTACCCCCTAATGACACCCCAATAATCACTGGTACCTGGGCGCGGCCCGCCCTCCGCCACTCCCCTAAGTACACCACTGCTCTGTGATATGCTCACACACAAGTTTGGCGAACTGCCAGCAAGTACGGTGCTGTTTGAAGGCAGTGCAAATCCCCATAGAGAAGTAATGGTTAATCTATTCAGAGAACAGCAAACAGCAGAGAAATGCCCTGATGTTCGGTGGTTTCAATCAGCAGGTTTATTCAGGCGAACCCCATAGGTTTCAATGTTAAAAATATTCACGTTTTTATGCAATATCTAATAAACCATTTATTATTGTAATCTGCAGTAAAAAGTCTTTATTGATTATTTTTTTTAGTACCTTTTAGTCATTTTTCAGATTTTTTTGGGCAAATTTCTCCCCCTTTTTTTTAATAGCGGTTTTTCTTTTTTCTGTAACAGACCTTTTTATTATCAATCATAGGATCTTATATGTAAATTCCAGACCTTTTCGTTCAGTAGCTCTTTTGAAAACAGCAGGCCACGGGTTTGCGGTGGCAGCATTTAGCGGCCGACTCCCTGCACTTTGGGGACCCTGCGGTGAATGGTGAATTCACTGCAGGGTGGGGAAATTTTATTCCCCGAAGTGCAGGGAACTACAGAACACCAAAATGTTTGCGTCATTTCGGTGCTCTGTGAGTAACCCATTTAGTGGTGAGGTTTTTTGCTGCCCCCTGGAAAGTGAAAGCCTAGGCCTTGCCTACCCAGGACATACTTGAAAATTAGTGAAATCTCAATGTATCCTTCCTGGTAAAATAATTAGCAAAAGTAAAAAAAAAATAAAAAAATTAGGGGTGGGGCCACCCGGTGCAGGCCGCCGCCCCCTGGAAAGTGCCACCCTAGGCCTAGGCCTTGTTGGCCTAGGCCAAAATACACCACTGATAGGAGCCGTTAATGTGCAGCTAGCAGATGAACAATGGGCTATTCCAACCTTGCTCATTCAGCTGTGTCAGCCGTTATTCAGCAATGAATAACAACTTCTCTACCCTGGTGTTAAGTGATTGTGCAAAGCAGGGACGTGTGGTGAGGACAGTGGCTGGTGAGGCACTGGCTAGTGTCAGAGCCAGATATCCACAGATATTAACTTTCTGCAGTTTGTTTTTAGCTGTAAATTATCTTTTACTCATTTACTGTACCCACACATATTATATACAACTTTTCTCGCCATTAAATGGCATTTCTAAAGATACCATATCTTATTTTCATCATATCATATACTTTACTATTAAAAAAAAAAGAGAAAACCTGTTTTTTCTGTGCCTGTCATACTCTGTATCTGCCACTTGAGGGAGCTGCCTGTTCCCCTTCCTGTCAATGAGAGAGCAGTCTCCCATGCAGGCGTTTTTTTTTAATGGCTTGAACCAATAGTGCTTTACCATTGGTCCAAGCTATTCCATTGCTCTCTCAGTGCCTCTCTGAGGCTCTGACGAGCAGTCTTCTAAAAGTAGACAACCCATGTCTGTTCCTATTTGAACAGACGTGCCCTGCAGACTTCTTGAGCAGATTATGCGATTAGCGTAGCTGGGAAGCGTACTACTTCGCAAATTATGTAGGCTGTGAAAAGAATGCACGGACAGGCAGAGGATGGAGCCGATGGTGGGGGAGCGCGGAGCCGGTGAGTTTATCACTTAATGGCAGGTGAGGCTGTATCTCACCTGCCTCCCCTGATGGCGCATCCTTGATGCAAAGTCACTAAATACACAGTGAAAAATCCCTTACTTAGCTCAGATTCCTCAGTAAAGAAAGCGGTGTGATCTGCCACTTTCTCTCGCCATACACAGCTGAACACTGGGAACAAATAGCCCCCAGTGTGCGTCCGTGAATCCTTATGCCATCCAAGCATGACCTAACTCACACAAGCTCCTGCAGAGCTCACTTGGGACCACATCTGGCTCCATGGATTCCTGTGGACTCCTGGAGCGGCCCAGGGCATGGAGTCCTGTAGCTCTAAAGTATTATCACTCGAGCTGCCAAAAAAGAGGCTTGGTCAGAAGACAGCTTGCGCTTAATTTTTCCATTTGCGGCTGTCCATTAATGTCTAGGTTGTGATTGAGCCCCAAATGTTTGATGAGAGAGAGGGTCTAACAGATTGCATTAAAGACATTTGACAAACCAGGTGACTTTTTATGTTACCATTCTGAACAGAGACCAACTCCTCCATCACAGAGTACTTATCCACCCACAGGATACAATAAACGGTTTACAGAATAAATGATACAGTGCATTGGTCCTTTGTAACAAAAACTGGAAAATGTGTTAACGAAGGGGCTGCAGAGTTTACGTTAAGATCTGAAATATCTGGGATATGGTGACAATGCAATCATACACACCACATGCTGTCCCATGCAAACATGATCTCCTCTCGAAGTTGATCTCTTGAGTAACTTATTGACAGCAGAAGAAGAAATTGTGGGCTTGATTTAGTTCCGCATTATTGCAGAAATTGGAAGTATTTTGGCTGCATTTTGGCTGTATTTCACTTTGGGAGATTTAATTAAAGACTTACCAGCATTTTGAGCCTTGATAAAAATTTGGTTCAAATGTTGGAACTTGCTGCTATACTTTTTAATGAGAAATTTGGCTACAGCGATTTAGTTCGCAAATGTCAGTAAGCCAATATCCAAAAATAATTCAAGGCATAAGAGGACTTCATAAATGTATTTCAAGACAGGGAAAATCTGACTGAAACCTTTTTTTTAAATCCCTTTTTATAATAAGCACTACCAAGATTGAGATATCTCGGGTTTCAAAGGCACCATCCGGTTGATGGTCTGATCTGCTGATCTGCAGCCCAAAAGCAAATGAAATTTATTTTCAGCAAGCTTTTGGGCTGTAGAAGGTGCCCCAAAAATTTTAGCTCTGTGGGCATAATACCCAAAGAGCTAAGACTGTGTAAAATCGGCTGATGATGCTCTGACATCGTGCATTCAGCAGCCGATGCAGGGGGGGGGGGAATCAACAACATGCAGCTCAAACGGCTGTAGCTCAATTTGGCAGTAGATTAGTGCCATCCACTGGCCAAAATAGTTTTTTTACTGTAAGAAATACAATGGGAATATGCCCAAATATTTCTTACTGTATAACTAATTAGAAATGATTTTACAAAAAAAACATTGGTTTCTGACAATGTTTTTTTTTGGAAAATCACTTGTAGTGAAAGGGTTTGTAGCAAAAATTGATATGGTGCTGACCGAAAACATGCTTTTCCGGGCATGTTACCGGCCAGCTATTTTTTTTGGACAGCTTCGTTTTTCAATTTTTGTCTTTGGATGAATTTTTCTAATTGAATCAGTCGAAATTTAAAAAAATATCATTCAGAACCCCGACAATTTTTTTTCCGAATAACTGACTGAATTAAATCGTGGCCTATGTTTGGGAGTGAAGAATTGAGTAAATGATTGGATGTTGTCAACCTTATTCCCCTGTTGACAGAACAGCCTAGCACTAATTTGGGCTACTTTCTGGATACTCCTACTGAACTTGAAACAGTCTTACTGATACCATGCAATGTATCCATGTATTGCTTACTTTTAAATGGCAATCATCATAGAGTTTTTTTCTTTATTAAACTCATCATTTAATAAGTAGTCATCAGGCACTTGCACTGTTAGGCGATTTAACCACCTAGACCTGTTTCTTTTAATTCAGGGATCTTAAACCTAGGCACCCCAGTTGTTGATTGCCTACAATTCCCAGAATTCTTTGAATGCATAAATGGACTGAGAATCAAGGGAGTTGTAGTTCAGATACATCTGGGGGAAGGAGTTTGAGATCCCTGTTAAATAATAACTTTAAACAAACAAAATCAGTTTTCCTATTTATAATTACCATAATTGGAATTCCAATAAATATCTGCAAGTTCCTTCTCAGATAAGAAAATATAAAGACGCGCGCTTACGCTATAGCGGAGACATTAAAATCAACTACACACAATGTATAGCTTTCATCATGTCTGACTTTTTCTTTGTTAGACAGACCAATTTATTAGATTTCAAACATCCAATAAGAGCGTTCTTCATAGACAGGGTTTCATTTCTGCCCCAATCAGTATACAGATATATTTCCATGTCAGAATTTGGCCAGCACAGTTTAACAAAGAAACACTTATTACCTTATATGGTTCAGAGAAATCTTTTTTCTGCCTTCCAACTTTCGCGCACTTTTCCAACATTCCTCACAGGATCACGTGCCATGAAAGGGAGGGGAGGAACCACAGTCCAATATCTTTACTACAGTACGTATTTGAATCACAATACATATATATTCATACAGAAAATTAAAATCTAACAATCCCTACTTTAAATCCTTTCAGAATTTGACTCATTCCAAGCTATTTATTTATTTATAAAGGATTTTACCAGGAAGGATACATTGAGATTTCTCTTGTTTTCAAGTATGTCCTGGGTTCGAGAACATTGAGTGGTTACAGAAATACAAAATAGTAAAAATGCAAGATATTAACACAAGACCAAATATACAGATTAACAGAAAAATAAATATGGAGGAAATAAAGTCATTATGTTACATGTTTACAGGTGCATTCTGTATTGAGGTATGTTAATAGGGAAGTCTTAAGGGACTTTAGACT
The DNA here is from genome assembly GCA_009667805.1 of Leptobrachium leishanense. Lineage (NCBI taxonomy): Eukaryota > Metazoa > Chordata > Amphibia > Anura > Megophryidae > Leptobrachium > Leptobrachium leishanense. The sequence continues at coordinate 84,386,617 of CM019063.1, forward strand.
GGGGGAAGATTTGACGGTGTTTGGGAGGTTATTCCATATTTGCGGTGCTCTGTAGGAAAATGAGGATCGAGCCATTTTCTTTTTGTATTGCGGTATTGCAAGTAAGGTGCTGGTCCTGGATCTGAAGTTATAGGATGAGGGAACTGCCGGGGAAGCAGCATATTCAGGTAGGGTGGTAGCTTCCCAGAAAAGCTCTTAAACACCATGGAAAGGTGAAGGGTGCGTCTAGAGTCCAGTGATGGCCAGTTTAGTTTTTTTAACATGTCACAATGGTGTGTCATGTAGTTACATTGTAGCACAAAGCGACAGAATCAGTTATACAATGTAGTAAGTTTCTGGAGGTGTGTTTGTGGGGCGGCTGCATACACTACATCTCTGTATTCAATGGCTGGCATAAGCATTTGTTGTACAATCTGCTTTCTTACCGCGGGGCTCAGGCAGGATTTGTTTCTGTACAGGGCACCTAGTTTGGGGTAGAGTTTAGATGAGAGTTTTTCGATGTGGGGGCCAAAAGATAGATTTGGGTCTAACCACATACCTAGGTATTTGAGAGAAGTGACTGTGGTCAGTGTGCCATTTGATTTTGTCCCAACACATAGATGGGGTGTTTGCAATTTGTGTAGTTTAGGTGCGGTTCCAAAGAGCATTGTAACAGTTTTGTCAGTATTTAGAAAAAGTTTGTTATTTGCGATCCACTTTTCTACCCCTGTGAATTGTTCTTGCAGCACGGCCTCCAGCTGTGGGAGATTTGGTTTGCTGGTATAGATTACAGTGTCGTCTGCCTACATGTGTACAGTTGAAGCTTTGCAGACATTGGGCAGATCGTTTATGAATATTGTGAATAGCAGGGGGCCAAGTATCGAGCCTTGGGGTACACCGCACGTGACTGGGAGGAGAAGGGAAGTGCTGTCAGAAATAGACACAAATTGAGACCTATCAGACACATATGATCGGAACCAGGTTAACGTACTATCACCAATACCAGAGTTCTTAAGTTTTTGTAATAGGATGCCATGGTTTACTGTGTCAAAAGCCTTGGCAAAATCAAGGAAAATGGCTCCAGTTAGATTTCCTTGTTCCATGCCCGCTTGGATATCATTACAAACTTTTAAAAGGGCAGTTGTAGTTGAATGGTTTGGACGAAAGCCTGATTGATCTGATTGATGCTTTACATACTTTGGAGTTTGTAGAGACAAAACTGAAATGTCAATCATACTTAAAAGATTTTAATTAGCTAATCTAGGCAAACTGAAAAGGGAAAAAAGGTTCAAGAGGTTTGGATAAACAGAATTTTCATGGGACTGTATATAATTTTTCCTACCCCTGATAAGACGCATCTGATAATGTAGAAATGGAAGAAATGATGGATCTCCAGTGGATAAGAAGTGCCAAACGGTTTATTCATGGAACAGCAGCCTTCAAAAAATCAGTGACGTTTCGACCCTGAGGTCTTAATCATACATACAGGCTATAACACATGACATCCTTAAATACCCTAGCCAGACAATTAAACAATTAAAGTTCAAAGCAGCATCCAATTAAACAATAAAGTAATTGGATGAGACTGAAATGTTACAGGGTATACTCAATTAAGGAAAAAATGTAGCCATATAAACGGGATTTAAAAGAAATGGGGGGAATATATCACAAATACAATCCAAACGATGGATACATGTGAACAATAGTGAATAGAAAATAGACATAAAAAGATATAAATGCACAATCCAAAATGAAAAAAAAATAAAAAATAAGTGAAGAGAAAATGAATAAAAAGAAAAAAGAAAACATACAAAGGATACAGAGCGAATTGCATTAATACATAAACGCATAAATCATGAATGTCAAACAGACAGTACTATCATGAGTATATATCTATATCAAGTATCATGTATCTAAACCAAAATGTTTCTATTACATATAAACATGTCTAAATAAATAAATAAATGAATGAACACCCAATCTATCACAAGGAGTAAGGCGATATAGATGTAAACCTATAGATATTGTAATAAGGGAAAAGGTGACAACAAGCCCACCAATGTAAGAGGGCTAAGCAGGAACAAAATTCAAAAGCATATGCCTAGGTCAAATTCTCTATTAAGTCCCTTGGGCCATAATGTATCTAATCTATGTATCCATTTCTTTTCTTTGCATTTTAATAATTTAATTCTATCACCTCCACGTCTAAGTGGTGGAACACAATCCACTACCTGGAACCGTAGCTGAGCCACATTGTGGGAACAGTTATGAAAATGTTCTGCTACCGGCAGTTCTAGGCGTTTAGTCCTGATAGTGGATTTATGTTTACTGATTCTGTCTTTGACTCGCACTGTGGTTTCCCCAACATAAAGGAGACCACATGGACATTTGAGAACATAGATCACAAAAGAAGAATCACATGTGAAGAATTTTTTTATTGGGATTTTCTCACCAGTCTGTGGATGTAATAAATGATCGCCTTTAATAACTGCATTGCACGAGGCGCAATGTAAACAGGGAAATGTCCCACACTTTTGTGGAGCTAAGACATTACATAGATTACCTTTTGTAGATCCCACATCTGCTCTAATGAGGGAATCTCTAAGATTCCTATTTCTTTTATGTGCAAATAGCGGGGTTGTCTGAAAACAGGGGATGTCACTATAGGCCTTGTGAAGAATCTGCCAATGTTTCTTCACGATCTGATTGATCGATTTACTGGCTTGGTTAAATTTAGAGATGAATGGAATGCGAGATTCTGTATGTCTATTAGTATTCTGTTGTGAAATGATGGTGGAGCGGTGTAACGTTTTGGATCGTATATATTCTTTGTTTAAAAGATCTACAGGGTAACCCCTATCTTTGAATTTTTTTGACATTTGTAACAATCTGCTGTCTCTAATGACAGGATCTGTGACATTCCTCACTACCCTCGTGTATTGACTACGGGGAAGGGAGTTTAATGTGCTTGGTGGATGGAAACTTGAGAAATGAAGGAGACTGTTCCTATCCGTAGGTTTCACATATAGATCGCTAATAAGACGACCTTCATAAACTTTTAAAGTGAGGTCCAAAAAATGGATCTCAGAAGGATTAGATGTCATGGTAAATGTAATATATGGACTAGCCAAATTAATTTCCGTAAAGAAAGTCACTAGGTCTGTCTCGTTGCCTGTCCATACTCCAAACACATCGTCGATGTATCTCCACCAAGTGTGGACATAATTAAAGAGATGATGCTTATAGACAAAACGGTTTTCAAACATATCCATATACAAATTAGCGTAGGCTGGGGCCATATTGGATCCCATAGTTGTACCCCTTAGCTGTTTATAGATGGTATCGCCAAATAAAAAGATGTTATTGTGAAGAACCAACTCTACCAATTTCATAAGAAATGAAATCTGTTCTTCTGAAAAAGAATTGCCAAGTAGGGCCTCGTGAACAGCTTCCATGCCCTCTTTGTTGGGGATGGAGGTGTATAGACTGTTAACGTCCCATGTGAATAAAATCACAGGGCCCACAAAGTTAAGATCTAGGATACGTCGTAATACATCCCTACTGTCCCATAAATCACGTTTATATGGCTACATTTTTTCCTTAACTGAGTATACCCTGTAACATTTCAGTCTCATCCAATTACTTTATTGTTTAATTGGATGCTGCTTTGAACTTTAATTGTTTAATTGTCTGGCTAGGGTATTTAAGGATGTCATGTGTTATAGCCTGTATGTATGATTAAGACCTCAGGGTCGAAACGTCACTGATTTTTTGAAGGCTGCTGTTCCATGAATAAACCGTTTGGCACTTCTTATCCACTGGAGATCCATCATTTCTTCCATTTCTACTTATCCAGGGGGCTGGTGGCATCCCCATATGATTGGAATCTCGTGGAGACGGTTGGTTTATCAGGTTTCCCACCGTGGCGTTGTTCGTGGCGCTTCTATGTTGCATCATTGTTTGGCCACAGTCACGTTCACGTGGTGGTAGAGCCCTGTATCCGGAACCCGGAAGTGCTGGTGACGCCGGAATTGTACGCTGAGACCAGCGTGAGTGGCGTATGCATGAGAACATGGGAGAGAATACAGCAACCACAGAGGGGGTTTTATCGTTCACTACAGAGGATGCAGACCACATTTTGGGCACCAGCACCACACAGGACTGTTTTCTATGCCATCCAGGAGAGGTAACTGTTAAAATGCAATTGGAGAAATCTAAAGGGAGGCTAGTGAGCTGTAGGCTACACTGCCTTACCCTAACTGAATATTTCAGAGTAAAAAGAATACCGAGAGGCCTTCGTATTAGACTCAGACCCACTTTATTTGCTGATAATACAGAATACTGCCATAAATTTGAGTTGATACTTAATAAATGTTCCTTTGATCTCATGTTGCTGACTATCGAGCAACTTAAAAAAGAGTTGGGGGAACTGGAAACTGAAATAGTGGCTCTTGAGGTCCAGCTCAAAGATATGCTGTCTCTGGAATCATTAGAACTTTTACAGACCCAGCTTAATAATAAAATGGACAATATGAGAGCGCAAATAGAAGACAGGAAGAGGATTAAGTTTGCCAGAGATCTGGAGGACTACGCTAAAGGACGGGTCTATAAGTGGAACCAGGGCTCTACAGCATTTGGTTACAATTCGGGACCCCAACCGTTTTTTCAACGACCACGTTTTCGTAAAAAGTATATTAAAAATAGTCGAGGACAGGAGTCCACGGACACTGAGCTAGAAACTTCAGACGATCAACTGTTTTCCCAGACCGCATCTAACACTTCTTTTTTAGCTATGGACCAACAGAGACAAGACGGTGGAGGCGGAGGCGGAGGAGGAAACACCGCACATGTAGAAACGAGGCAGAACCCGGGACGTTTAAAGAAAACCTACCATCCGAAAATGTACAACTCCAACCGGCGCCGCTAGTCATTAATATCTCAGACTATCCACTTACGGACATTGAACATCAGGTATTGTCCAAAGGTCTCTCATTTTGTCCCACCGCTTTGATGGACTCTTTTGGTTTATGAGTAGATCTTGAAAAATTCTTTAGAAACATTAAATTGAAGGTTTTCTTTCATGATCATAAGGAATCCAATGGGGCACTAGTCTCTGCTGTTCCATTTCAAGCTAAAGCATTGAAACTTTGGAATAAGAGTCATTTTACACCACCATCCACTCCACCTATAGAAACATACATTCAATTTGTCAAACAGGATATTGATAATCTGTTAGATAAATTTAGGGATGGTAAGAACCCCAATTTTTTTAGGGCGGAACGTTTAGCGTTAAAGAACTTACAAGATAATAAAGAGCTTACAATTAAATCTGCAGATAAGGGGGGCTCCTTAGTTGTTATGAACCATCTAGATTATATCAAAGAAGTTAATAGACAGTTGAATGATATTGAGACGTATAGCATTTGTCATGTTGGAACAGTCCTATTATTGGAGAAACAAATTGAATCTTTGATCTCTGAGGCATTAACAGATAATATTATTGATGAAGATTTATATAAATTTTTGAAGAAGGAACATGCAGTTATGCCAGTGTTTTATGTATTACCCAAGATACATAAGAGTCTGGAGAATCCTCCAGGGAGACCCATTGTGGCGAGCACAGATTCTGTGCTCCAGCCCATATCGGTCTTCCTGGATAGGATTCTTCAGCCTCTGGTTGTTCTTACTAGATCCTTTTTATGGGACAGTAGGGATGTATTACGATGTATCCTAGATCTTAACTTTGTCGGCCCTGTGATTTTATTCACATGGGACGTTAACAGTCTATACACCTCCATCCCCAACAAAGAGGGCATGGAAGCTGTTCACGAGGCCCTACTTGGCAATTCTTTTTCAGAAGAACAGATTTCATTTCTTATGAAATTGGTAGAGTTGGTTCTTCACAATAACATCTTTTTATTTGGCGATACCATCTATAAACAGCTAAGGGGTACAACTATGGGATCCAATATGGCCCCAGCCTACGCTAATTTGTATATGGATATGTTTGAAAACCGTTTTGTCTATAAGCATCATCTCTTTAATTATGTCCACACTTGGTGGAGATACATCGACGATGTGTTTGGAGTATGGACAGGCAACGAGACAGTCCTAGTGACTTTCTTTACGGAAATTAATTTGGCTAGTCCATATATTACATTTACCATGACATCTAATCCTTCTGAGATCCATTTTTTGGACCTCACTTTAAAAGTTTATGAAGGTCGTCTTATTAGCGATCTATATGTGAAACCTACGGATAGGAACAGTCTCCTTCATTTCTCAAGTTTCCATCCACCAAGCACATTAAACTTCCTTCCCCGTAGTCAATACACGAGGGTAGTGAGGAATGTCACAGATCCTGTCATTAGAGACAGCAGATTGTTACAAATGTCAAAAAAATTCAAAGATAGGGGTTACCCTGTAGATCTTTTAAACAAAGAATATATACGATCCAAAACGTTACACCGCTCCACCATCATTTCACAACAGAATACTAATAGACATACTGAATCTCGCATTCCATTCATCTCTAAATTTAACCAAGCCAGTAAATCGATCAATCAGATCGTGAAGAAACATTGGCAGATTCTTCACAAGGCCTATAGTGACATCCCCTGTTTTCAGACAACCCCGCTATTTGCACATAAAAGAAATAGGAATCTTAGAGATTTCCTCATTAGAGCAGATGTGGGATCTACAAAAGGTAATCTATGTAATGTCTTAGCTCCACAAAAGTGTGGGACATTTCCCTGTTTACATTGCGCCTCGTGCAATGCAGTTATTAAAGGCGATCATTTATTACATCCACAGACTGGTGAGAAAATCCCAATAAAAAAATTCTTCACATGTGATTCTTCTTTTGTGATCTATGTTCTCAAATGTCCATGTGGTCTCCTTTATGTTGGGGAAACCACAGTGCGAGTCAAAGACAGAATCAGTAAACATAAATCCACTATCAGGACTAAATGCCTAGAACTGCCGGTAGCAGAACATTGTCATAACTGTTCCCACAATGTGGGTCAACTACGCTTCCAGGTAGTGGATTGTGTTCCACCACTTAGACGTGGAGGTGATAGAATTAAATTATTAAAATGCAAAGAAAAGAAATGGATACATAGATTAGATACATTATGGCCCAAGGGACTTAATAGAGAATTTGACCTAGGCATATGCTTTTGAATTTTGTTCCTGCTTAGCCCTCTTACATTGGTGGGCTTGTTGTCATCTTTTCCCATATTACAATATCTATAGGTTTACATCTATATCGCCTTACTCCTTGTGATAGATTGGGTGTTCATTCATTTATTTATTTATTTAGACATGTTTATATGTAATAGAAACATTTTGGTTTAGATACATGATACTTGATATAGATATATACTCATGATAGTACTGTCTGTTTGACATTCATGATTTATGCGTTTATGTATTAATGCAATCCGCTCTGTATCCTTTGTATGTTTTCTTTTTTCTTTTTATTCATTTTCTCTTCACTTATTTATTTATTTTTTTTCATTTTGCATTGTGCATTTATATCTTTTTATGTCTATTTTCTATTCACTATTGTTCACATGTATCCATCGTTTGGATTGTATTTGTGATATATTCCCCCCATTTCTTTTAAATCTCGTTTATATGGCTACATTTTTTCCTTAATTGAGTATACCCTGTAACATTTCAGTCTCATCCAATTACTTAATTGTTTAATTGGATGCTGCTTTGAACTTTAATTGTTTTATTGTCTGGCTAGGGTATTTAACCCTTTCGCTGCTGAGGCTTTTCCCGCCCCTGTGCTGAGGTCATTTTTTACCTGTTTTGCGCATCATGTTTAAACGTGTTTTTAAGGCTTATTTTAGTATATGACACCGACATATTATATATCGTTCTTTCCGTCAGACTCGGTAGATTCATAATATGTCATTATTATATGTATACGTTATGTCATGTCTGTATATTATAACAAAAAATGCAATAAAATATGTATTTTCAATAATTTACAATGTGTAAAGTGTTTTTTTCCACATTTTAACATGCGAGCAATTGCGGTTATATTTTGTATGGGGTGCGCTTGTTAAAAAAATTAGAGATGGGGTCTCGTTACATTTTTTTTTGGGGAAAATGACACTATTTTTAACAAACGCACCGCATACAAAAATCGTTAGTGCAGCATCATTGTTCACATTATAATTGAAATGGGAACAATATTGCTACACTAACAAACCAAAAAAAAAAAAAAAAAGTGTTTATTTTTTTTTTTTTTAATTTTTTTTTTATTTTTTTTTTTTTTACAAATTTTTAACTTTCATGTTTGGTATCGTTGGAACGGCCATGCTCTGGCCGATCCAACCATATCAAAATTTAACCCCTAACTGCCACGGATCGGGAGATAGGGAGTTCATTGGAACTCCCTATCTCCACACTTGGTGGCAGTTAGGGGTTAATGCTAGGACTGGCGTCATCGTGCTACGCACGATGACGCCAGTCCTCTGGGGGAGTTCCCGGAAGCTTGGCCGACATCCAAGATGTCGGCCAGCTCCGGGAAGGGATCGCGAACCGGCGCTTTTCAGCGCCGATTCGCGATCCAGCTCCCCAGGGGTTAATACCAGGCATCATTTGGAAGGGCAGGCTGTGCCCTTCCAAATGATGCCTGGGTTAAGCCCCTGTGCGCCGCCGATCGGGAGGGAGAGAGGTCCGAAGGACCTCCCCCCCCTCCCTTTCAGGCGCCTCCTCCGCACATGCGGGGGGGGGGGCGCCTGAATTAGGTGTCATCGCGCCCCCGCGATGACACCTAATAATGGCGGCTGCTGGTCCGGATGCCGGGCTGACATCCAGGATGTCAGCCCGCACCGGAGGGGCCAGCGATCGGCCGGAACCCGGCCGAACGCTGACCCCGATGCGAGGACGCGCTCAGCGCGTCCTCCGCATACCAGCGGGAATGCTGAGGACGCGCTGAGCGCGTCCTTAGCATTCAAGTGGTTAAGGATGTCATGTGTTATAGCCTGTATGTATGATTAAGACCTCAGGATCGAAACGTCACAGATTTTTTGAAGGCTGCTGTTCCATGAATAAACCGTTTGGCACTTCTTATCCACTGGAGATCCATCATTTCTTCCATTTCTACTTATCCAGGGGGCTGGTGGCATCCCCATCTGATTGGAATCTCGTGGAGACGGTTGGTTTATCAGGTTTCCCACCGTGGCGTTGTTCGTGGCGCTTCTATGTTGCAGCTGATAATGTATCCTGTATGGAACTTCAGAGTTACGATGAATAAGATCTTCTTGTGCAGCTAACACTGCATGCACAGGTGTAAAACACCATGGTTATTATTATGCATTTTTCTAGCGACTTGTGCACCTCAAATGGCATAGCAGAAGATAAGTGGTCTTTTAGCAAACGTGCTTTATGTATTATCTTTAAATGATATTTTAGTTCTCTCCTGGCTCTATTGAGAACCTGACAAATTGTTTGCTACTTTGAAACTTGTTGCCAATTGCAACTGCTTTTTCTGCTTCACTACATAATAACAATAGTTTTGTTGATTGTGTGTGTGAATTTTCTGCAAATTCTAGGTAATAGGAACAGCAATAAATGGTCATTATGTGGAGCAGGTCTGTTTATGTAAGGGCTGTTGAAGCTGCAGTTATTCACCCAAGTCCCCAAAATAAACACAGTGAAAAAGTAGCTTTAATGGCTCCATGTATTCAACCCATAGAGGGTTTGGCTGAAAGCACAATCACTTGGGATGAAAGCGATAAAAAAAACAACACATTTTAAGATTTTGATAATGGGGAAAAGTACACTGAGCATGAGAGGGATGAGTCGGAAGTCCACCAAAACCTGCAGCTTCAGAGACCCACGAAGCCCTTAATCGAGCACACTGTAGAACAGCAATGACTGCAAGTTCATTGGAAATGGGTAAAAAGCATTGCTAAATCATTTATCAGCGCTTGTGAATTGTAGTCCATTGAACATTTGATGTATTAGCTTCATTTAACGATTATACACTTCAGCCACTTTATTTTATTTAAAATAAACAGAATCTACACCCTGTCACTATACGCTATTCTTTTTTCCTACCGAAGGCATTTGTTTTATCAACTTGGACGATTATTTATCCTCCAAACATTAATTCAGTGCTTCTGTAAGTCAAGTGCAGAGTGCCATTAATTCAAGAATGGGGATAAATCATTATTAAAAAATAGTTACTTATTTATAAAGTTCAAATATATTGTGCAATACTGCTCTAAAGGGATGCAATAAATAAATATTGTAGAAAATGCAAATAATTCAGAAGACTATAAGGGCCTTACTTACATTTTCTTTCTACCTTGTTAGAATTTATGAGGATACATTTTTATCAAGAATGTTCTATAAATGGCATATATATTTTGTAGAGGTGTGCATTTGTTTCATAACGAATCTCAATTCATTTGAAAATTTGTTAATTCGTATTTCGGAAGTACTTCCGAAATAAAGAATTGGTTTCATCCACATTGAAACGAAAACAAAACAAAATGGCATATAACGAAATTGATTCGTTATACTGTTTCACAAGAGAACCATTGTTTGAATGATTGTTTTTTTTTTAAAAAAAATTAGTGATCTGAATCGATTTTGAATCGATACTAAATTACAAACGATCCCTGTCGATTGGCTGTTTTGCTGAATCTGTTGCATTCAGCAACAGGCCAATAAGCAGCTCAAAATGTAACCCTAGCTTGCCTTTTAACCCACATGTTTAACCCTAATGTAACAGTAAAGTCATTTTTCAGTGATCCAAATCGATTTTGAATTGATACCAAATTACAAACGAAATTAAGAAACAAAATTACGAAACAAAACAAATCAGTATTCAAATAAATTCTGTTTCAGACGAAATTATTTTCGAACGAAACAAATTTTTCAGCTGTGCACACCTCTAATATTTTGTATTGTCAAATAAAATCCAATAAGGCTTTTGATACTGTTCCGCATAGAAGGCTTATCAATAAATTGCAATCTTTGAGCTTGGATTCCAATATTGTTGAATGGATTAGGCAGTGGCTGAATGACAGGCAACAGAGGGTTGTGGTAAATGGAGTTTATTCGGCGCAAGGTCTTGTTACCAGTGGGGTACCTCAGGGGTCAGTACTTGGACCCATTCTATTTAATATTTTTATTAGTGATATTGCAGAAGTTTTTAATGGAAAAGTATGTCTTTTTGCTGATGACACAAAGATTTGCAACAGGGTTGACGTTCCTGGAGGGATCAGCCAAATGACAAATGATTTAGGTAAACTAAAAAAGTGGTCGGAGCTGTGGCAATTGAGTTTTAATGTGGATAAGTGCAAGATAATGCACCTGGGACGTAAAAACCCAAGGGCTGAATATAGAATATTTGATACAGTCCTAACCTCAACATCTGAGGAAAGGGATTTAGGGGTTATTATTTCAGAGGATCTAAGGGTAAGTAATCAATGTAATAGAGCAGCAGGAAATGCCGGCAGAATGCTTGGTTGTGTAGGGAGAGGTATTAGCAGTAGGAAAAGGGAAGTGCTCATGCCACTGTACAGAGCACTGGTGAGACCTCACTTGGAGTACTGTGTGCAGTACTGGAGACCGTATCTCCAGAAGGATATAGACATCTTAGAGAGAGTTCAGAGAAGGGCTACTAAAATGGTGTACGGCTTGAAGGAGAAAAGTTACCAGGAAAGGCTTAATGATCTTAACATGTACAGCTTGGAAAAAAGACGAGACAGAGGAGATATGATAGAAACATTTAAATACGTAAAGGGAATCCACAAGGTAGAGGAAGGGAGTATATTTAAACGGAAACAAAGTAGCAAAACAAGAGGACATAGTCTTAGATTAGAGGGGCAAAGGTTTAAAAGTAACATCAGGAAGCATTATTTTACTGAGAGGGTGTCACGATGGGGGTCAGGGACCTGACCTGACAGAGAGGGGTGTGAGCCTAATGAGCAGTGAAAATAGACCATGAGCCTGAACTAGAAAAGTAAATATATATAATTTATTCTAGGAACCAAGAACTTAAATACAATAAACAGAGCCTTTAACCTCACGGCAAGAAATATAAAGAAAACCAGGTATAAACAAAATAGGCAACTAAACATGGGAGGCAGAATTAAACATGATACAAAAAGGCAAGAAAAACAGTGCAAACCAGACATGAGCCTGTAAACAGAATGACCAGGAAAACAGGCTTAACAGGATAAATCTAGACCAGGGAAAGGCCAGACATGAGCGAGCTGGAAGACAGACAGACTGAACAGGATAAAATTAGACCAAGGCAAACCAGACAGGAGCTTGAAGACAGACTGAACTGAATAGAAGATTCAGGATGAATCTAGAGCAAGGCAAACCAGACATGAGCTGAATGACTGATCCAGGATGAATGAGACCGCACCCTACTAAGGGAGTGGTCTCCATTTATACAAAATGGTCCAGGGTGAACCAATGGAGTCCAGGTACTGATCAGGCTTGGACGTGAACCAAATGTCCAGAACTGCCAGAGGGGGCGCCAGAGACCCAGAACGTCACAGAGGGTGGTGGATACATGGAACAGTCTTCCAGTAGAAGTGGTAGAGGCCAAAACAGTAATTGAATTTAAGCAGGCATGGGATAGGCATAAGGCTATCCTAAATAAAAGATAAATCCAGGTAAAGTATCCATGTAATTGGGCAGACTAGATGGGCCGAAAGGTTCTTATCTGCCGACATTTTTCTATGTTTCTATGTTTCTAAGATTCAAATAAGTTAATATGGCAGGCTGGGGGACATCAGCACCTCTTGGTTCTTCTATTAACTTGATTTGTCTTTTTTTATGACTTTGTTTTTTTCACCATACAAAGTAAATTGCTGTGAAAAATGTTTGAGCTATGTAAACAGCGCTAATAATAACAAAAGATAATAATTTAAGTAGCATACTCAGTACAGCTTATGCTCTTCTTATAGGTATTCACTGAAAAACGGTTTGCGACCTTTTGGACATAACAAAAAAATGCTGCAAGTGATATTTTTTTTTGCCTTTTTTGGATCAAAAGACGTATTAGGGATGTGTGGAAGGTTGAACTATAAAGCGGTGTTGTTTTTTTTTTCCCCCTAGAGCACTATGTTGCTATGTGGAGAATCAAGACAGGTCAAGCGGGAAATTTAAAACTGCTTTGCCTGCCAGTGGAAGATACAGAGCCCAGCAAGAAATAAAAAGCCTGATAATCCCGTGCATAATGACTTCCCCGGGTAAGAGGAGAATGTAGGAGAGGGCAAAAAAAAATCAAAATCCCTAGTGATAAAACGTTCTCTGTAGTATTATTAGAAAGAAACACACAACGGGTGATAGGAGAAGAAGTTACTTATCTGGATTGAAGTGCTGAAATAATTTCCAGGAGATGGTCCACCACTCCACACAGATAAAGGAAAAAATACGGGAACTTCAGCGTCTGGAGGAACCACCGTTGGATCTAATAGAGAGGCCAGTGATAGTGCTGGAATCGCCAACAATTGGAATGATGGACAATTTTTTTTTATTTTTTTTTCTGTGAAAGGATTTTACCAGGAAGGATACATTGAGATTTCTCTCGTTTTCAAGTATGTCCTGGGTGGCGAGTATGTACCGTTAGGTGTCTTGCCAAGGACACTTACTGGAGAGGTTGCTCGTTGGGATTGAACCCATGACTCCACAGGCTCTCTCCATGCAGAGCAGTGACATTACCTCTACTCCACTCAGCCGGTACCTCTACTCCACCCAGCTGGTGTATATATTTGAATAAAATATAAAACTTTTGAGGGCGTGGCTGGCTCTTAAAGGGAGAGGAAGTGTCTGGAGGGAGCTCTGCCGGATTCTCCTCATACCTGGAGTTTTTAGCTGGAGCCCCTCATCGAATTACCCATTTTTAGGGTCCCTGAAAGGCTGGCCATAATGGGGATTGCTCCGGGGCCTGTTTCTGCCCCCCACCCGGAGCACAGCTGAGTTTTAGCCCGGAGGGTCTGTTTGCCTGTCGGCCATCTTGCGGCCTACTCATCTGCAACCAGTAGAGTGACAGCTAAAGCTTGGCATGGTGACTTAATAAATCGCCAGGAAGGAATCTGCTATGAACCTGAGAAATCTGAAGTTTTCCGAGCAATTAACAGCATGCTACAGCATGAGGAATAAAGGGTCTATTCACAAAGCACGGAAATTGCAGGCAATTTTGATGTTTAACGTTTCGGCCCTTTTTGTCAAATTTCAGCGATTTCAGTTTCACTGAAAATACGATGAATTTACTATTTAACTAATGGTCACCATGTTTTTCCGAAAATGGAGTCGCCTAAGCAATCATCAGACGTTGGCGAAATGCACCTGATTATCATTGGTGAATTTCTCCGAACTGCAAAAAAAAGGAAGCCCCCTATTCTCCTAATAGGTGTGTAAATCAATAAAATGTGTCCAAGTGATAAAAAAATAAGAGAAACAAAAATGTCGTCTAAAAAAATACAAAATGGTGTTCTAAAAATTTAAAAAATTCAAGTTTTTTTCTAAAAAATTAAAAGGATAAGCAGTCTTTGAAAAAAAAGTTTTTAAAAAGATATTACGTTTCTATATAGACTCCTATGGGATTTGCCTGTTTAAACCTGTTGAATTGAAACACTTGTAGCGCTCACTCCCGGAGGAGCCGCTGAAAATGAACCACGGGTCCGTCTCCCCGCACTAGGGAATAAATATACTCCAACACAGTTGTGAGTTTTTATCATTTAAATAGTTTACTAAAATAGTTGAGCAGATGTTGAGACACGGTATTCACAAGTATTATTACAGTATTTTCGTATCACGGTAAAACGCGTAGCGGAAAAGAAACGAAACACGAGGCTTCGTATTTCGGAAAATAAAATATTCGCAACCGAACATAAAAGCAATGCAATTTCCCGATAGTTCAGAAAAAGGGGACACGTAGCAAAACCCCAAACATACAATCCCTTCGTATTACGGCAAACGCGCAGCGGAAAAAGAGAAAAATATTCGGAACGTATCTTTATCTTTTACCCCCGTTCCGATTCGTAAAAGGAAATGAGTCCTGCACAAGTTAAGTCCCAGAATGTAAAAGGTGTATATGTGTGTGTGTGGTACCCGGGTACTGTTCAACTGGCCAGTGAGTTTATTAAAGGAAGGTCTTCGACTAGTCAGTTGGGGCCCTGTGGACTTTAAAGAGAAAACAGCAGAGCGTCCTTTAATCATAAACAGCCTTGGAGGCCTCTCACCATCCGACGATTGCTTTAGGCTCCGCTGACCCAGGACGTCTCTCCACCCGATTTTGACTGGGGATACTAGCGGCCGATCCGTTGTCTGACTCCATACAGCTTATCCAGCTCACCGCCTGCTCTCCGTTCGATTCCTCCGGTCTGCAGCAATGCTGGATTCCGGCGGTCTCCTTCTCCTCAGATTGGGTGATCCTCTCTGGACTAACAGGTCTCTCTTGGTCTCTCTTGTCTTGGCCTAGGCCCTCTCGTGATCTCTTCAATGCGTCTGCTCTCTTTCCTTCCCTGGCGCGCTCTGGCGCGTTCTCCACGAGGCAGAGGATGTAAGTGTCCAGTCCCACCCACTTCCTGTCTTCTTGCAAAGCATGCCGGGCATTGTAGTCCCAATGTCCAGTATCTCTGATCGCGATAGTCTCCATCTTGTGGCCAAAAATAGGTACTGCCACAGCAAGATTTTTACCACAGCGCTACACTCTCCCCCTCCTAGAACTCTTGGGTCTCTCCAAGGAGGTACAACAGTTACATTACATTTCCACAATATTGAATACAGTTTACATAACATGTACAGGTTCAGCAGCATACATGCAGTGGGTTAGGAACACTTCCTCAAGTTGACTCATATTTTGGGCTACCTCAGCTAGCATAGCAGACACTTCGGGCAACCTCCGCACCGTGGTGATGGCCTCTTCAGTGCTATGTCCTGGTGAGTCGTAGGTGAGTCGTTGGGGCGGTCGAACAGAGCGTTTTGGTTCTGGCTCAATCAGTTCCTCTTCAGGTGGAAGTACTATAGGCGTTGGCTCAGTCCTTCTCTCTACCACTGGAGCAGACGTTTCTTCAGAGTATGATCCTTCCAGCGAAGGCATAGAACTATAATCACCTGAGTAAGCTTCCGGAACTACCGGGATCCCCACATCCTCAGGGACTTCCAACTGAAATTCAAGAGGCTCAGGGATATCAACAGTCTCAGGGACTTCCAACAAGAATTCAGGAGCTTCAGGCCTCAAATTACTCTCCCATCGTTCAGGAACTGAGGTAATCTCTTCAGGCTCCGGTGAACGTATCCAGTCCAGACAGAAACTTTCTTCCTCACTGTCCCTTTCGCTCTCTTCGACAACCCGGGTCTGTTGAGACCGAGTAACAGGAGGCAAACATGGAACAGGCGGATTTGGCAGAGGCGGTTCGTCCCCAACTGGCATTCTCACAGCCTCTCTCAAAGGTAACAAATGATTCTGGTGCCAGTTCTTGAGAGGCCCAGCCTTTCCATCCGGGCGAATCTGATACACTGGTAGACCTGGTAGCTGTTTGCAGACAATGTAAACCTGGGAACTCCACCTATCCGCCAACTTGTGTCTTGCAGCAGCACCCAAGTTCTTCAATAGGACCCTATCACCGGGTTGTAGATCTTGTATTCGAACTTTCAAGTCATAGTTCCTTTTGTTTCTTTGCTCCCTGTTTCCCGAGGTCAACCGGGCCTGTTCAAATGCAGAAGCCAAATTCTTTCGAAGTCTATCCACGTAGTTTCTATGGGAAGCTACTGACGTCTGGTCTAGAGATAACCCAAATGCCAAATCAACCGGCAGTCGAGCCTCTCTTCCGAACATAAGACGGTACGGTGAGTATCCAGTTGCATCACTCTCCGTACTGTTATATGCATGCACCAGAGTAGCTATGTGCCGACTCCAACTCTGCTTCTCCACATCGACAAGGTCCCCAGCATGTTTAGCAGTGTGCGATTAAACCTTTCAGGCTGAGCATCACCTTGAGGGTGATATGGTGTAGTTCGGGTCTTTTGGATTCCCAACAACTCTAACAATTGCCCCACCAGTCTGCTTTCAAAGTCTCTACCCTGATCAGAGTGTATCCTCCTTGGCAGTCCGTAATGAACAAAGAATTTTTCCATCAACACCTTGGCCACTGTCGGAGCGCGTTGATCTTTCGTGGAAAATGCTTGGGCGTAACGAGTGAAATGATCAGTCACTATTAGAATGTTCCCTTGCCCACTAGCATCCGGCTCTAAGCACAGAAGTCAATGCACACCAAATCCATGGGTCCCTGACTCTGCAGATGGCTCATTGGAGCGGTTCGGGTCGGTAGAGTCTTTCTCTGAATACACCTCAGACAGGAATGACAATAACTTTCCACTTCAGCCCTCATGCAAGGCCAATAGAACCTATCTCGCACCAGCTTAAAAGTTCTCTCTGCACCCAAATGTCCATGCTCATCATGTAGTGATCGCAGCACACTCTCCCTATGTTTAGTGGGGAGGAATAACTGTTGAATCTCTTCAGCGTTGGCTGAGGGGCCCCTTCGGTAGACCACCCCATCCAGCATCTTTAACCGCTCCCACTCTTTGTAGACCAATCTGGCTCCATTCGGGGAGTTGTTAACAACATCTCTCGCTGGTTTGCAGTCAGGGCCTTTATGGTCAAAGCAATTAAAGGGTCTCTGGCCTGATCCGCTTTCAGGTCCTGTTCGAAAAGGTAGGTAAACTTTTCATCCCTTAACTGCGTAGGGTTACAGTAAAACTCAGGAACAGCTGCAGCCATTACTCCTATGGCCTCTGCTTCAATCCCTCCTTTGACCCGGCGCTCTGTTCCTTGACACAAAGCTTGTACCCCGTCTGGAGTCAACTGAGTCCATTCTGTAGTGTAAGGTCTTCTCGATAACGCATCAGCATCTCGATTATTCACCCCAGGGCGGTACTTCAGGCTGAACCGAAACCCTGACAGAGCGGCCAACCACCGATGTCCCGTTGCGTCCAGTTTTGCGGTAGTAAGGATGTAGGTAAGAGGATTGTTATCCGTCTTGATCACAAACTCGGCTCCATACAGATAGTCTTTTAACTTGTCTACCACTGCCCACTTTAAGGCTAGGAACTCCAACTTGTGAGTAGGGTAGTTCTTCTCCGAAGGCGTAAGGCTCCGGCTCACGTACGCTACAGGCCTCAGCAATCCACCATACTCCTGATACAGGACTCCTCCCAGACCTTCTCGGCTGGCATCCACATGTAACTCATACGGCTTGTGAGGGTCCGCATAGGCCAAAACAGGAGCTCGGGTTAGACTCTCTTTCAGTTTCACGAAAGCTCCTTCACATTGACTGGTCCATTCACCTTGTATAGACTCTCGAGCTTTCCTTGGCCCTGGAGCTGACGGGTTTTTGTCAGAGACCTTGCAGCCTTCTTCTGTGGTTTCCTTCTGCAGGAGTTTGTTCAGTGGTTGAGCTATTTTCGCGAATCCTCCCACAAATCTTCGATAGTATGAACAGAATCCCAAGAAAGATCTAAGCTCAGTGACGTTTCGGGGTCTAGGCCAAGAAGCTACGGCCTCCAACTTCCGAGGGTCTGTTGAAACACCTTCTGCTGAGACCACATGTCCCAGATACGTAACAGATGGTAGACAGAATTGGCATTTCTCCAGAGACAGTTTCAGCCCCTCTTCATGGAGCCTCTTCAAGACCTTCTCCAAACGTTGCTCATGTTCTTCCAGAGTCTTCCCAAACACAATTATGTCATCCAGGTACACTAATACTTCGATTAGATTCATATCCCCGACTGTCTTCTCCATCAACCGTTGGAACGTGGCTGGAGCCCCCGTAAGGCCTTGAGGCATCCTGTTGAATTCAAAGAACCCCAGTGGACAGATGAACGCAGTTTTCTCCTTGTCTT
Organism: Leptobrachium leishanense; assembly: GCA_009667805.1. Lineage (NCBI taxonomy): Eukaryota > Metazoa > Chordata > Amphibia > Anura > Megophryidae > Leptobrachium > Leptobrachium leishanense. Next base: position 84,405,493 of record CM019063.1, read on the forward strand.
CAGGATGCATTGGTATCTGGTGATACCCACTTCGCAGGTCTAGTACACTAAACCACTTTGCTCCAGACAAACACTGTAGGGCATCTTCAATCCGAGGAGTGGCATATTGATCGGGGATGGTTCTCCGGTTCAATGTGCGATAGTCTATGCATAAGCGGACAGAACCATTTTTCTTCCGGACCAACACTATAGGAGATGCATACGGACTCCTGGACTCTTGAATCACCTTGGTTCTCTGTAACTCGTTCAGCTGCTCTCGCAGATCATCTAAGTCTCCTAGCGGAACTCGCCTTGATCTTTCGCGAAACGGCTTGTCTTCTTGTAATCGAATGCGGTGTTCAGTACTCTTAGCTAGGCCCACATCGAACTCATCTTTTGAAAACAATTCCTTCCACTTTAGAACTTGAGACTGAAGACGTTTCTTCCATTCAGGTGAAATGGGAGCGTCCTTGGGGTAGAATCTTTCATCTGGAATCTCTTTACCCTCTCCCCCTCCTGAATCGGTAGAGAGGGGTGTAGCAGACTCTACTTGCCCAATAGGCATTCGTGCTTTAAGGACTACTGGAAATCCGTCACGTTGCACACACTGACTGACCGAGACTCTTCCTCGTGTTCTCTTCAGAGCCTTGGTGGAGATTATTTCAGGAATTACTTCGACTCCGGTTTCACTCCCATGATCAAAATCGGTTCCCAGCACCACATAGGGGCCTGGTTGCGACCGTTCAACTTGACTGAAGCCCGGAAGCTCGCTACTTCTCCTGCTTGCAGAACCTTCTCTGTTCCACCCAGTCTCCACAGTCTTCCCACCTCGGCAGGTGCCTTTCGTTCTTCGACCATCCTCTGATAGACCGGACGTAACATTGGGTGTACTCCTTGAGTTGAACCTTCTTCCAACACGATAGGCGTCAGGAGACGCCGCACTAGGTCAGTATTCGTCCCCACTATCAGGGAGCTTCTGTTCGCACCCGAGGGTCGAGGACACACAATAGCCAATGCATCACAACCCCCAGACTGCCCGATGACTTCAGATCCGATCTCCAACTTCACTTGCAGGTACCCGTCATAAGGGAGTTTCTCAGTGCCGATACCCCATATTTCCAAATCCTTCAATTCTTGCAGAGGAATGTGCTTTAAGTGTTTCTCATAGAAGTCTCTGTAGATCAATGTCACTTGAGCCCCTGAATCCAACAGGGCTTTGGTGTAGACTCCTTCCACTTGGATTGGCACAATAGGAGAAGGACCTATCAGTTGGTCGGGAAATTTTTGTGGCGGTATCCGGACACTTAGACCCAGTTTGCTGTACCCTGGCCTTTTTCTTGGCCCGTGCAGGTTTTTTGGCGTGCATTGCTCCCCCATGACGTAGACCCGGATGCTAAGGGAGTGACTCTTTCAGTCCTGGCAGGCTCTACAGTTGGCTCGGCTTTGGGCCTTCTCGCCCTCTTAGTCCTTGCTTGGTTTCTGGAGCGGGGTTCAACCCTCGGGCACTCAGGTTGCTCCTTTACTGGTGCCCTCTGGCGTTTCCCGCCGGTGAGGTAGATAACAGTCCTTCCAGGGCTTCCAACAGTCCCTTGACTCTATCCTTCTCAGGCTTTCGGCCTTTGCACTGTGCGCGGAAATGGCCCATTTCTCCACACCCGAAACATCTCTTCTTAGAGAGCGGAGACGTCTTAGAGAGCAGAGACATAGTTGCTTGTTGAGATTTGGTTAAAGGATTTGGACCAGACGCCACAGCAACTCCCGTCGTCTGCATACCTGTGAGGAATTTCTGCATTTCTGCCTGCATTTCTGTCACCTTCATCAATACCCGGCACAGTTCCGCGTGCGCTTGTTGCAATTCAACTTGAGCTTCCTGAACTTTCTTGACGGTTTTGGACAATTCACCCCGTTCAGGGAGGTTCGATTCTTTAGCAGCCCTCTCTGTAGATTTAAAACCAACTAGGTGTTCTTGTTCGTCCTCATCAGACCCATAGGTATCTAGAGAGTCGCTTTCAGGCTGCAGGCCGTCGCTATGTCTCACAGGTTGTGCATAAGCCCTTTCCCCCCGCCTGAAAGATTTCTCTTCTAGTAAAGCCTCTTCCTCTCGTACAACTCGGATCAGTTCCAGGTACTTTAACTCTTGGTTACCTGCTCTGCTTCTCAGCTGCATCATCACTGGATCTAGAGGTTGAGAGCCCCTCAGGATCTGTTTTATTCGGATCTTATCTACTTCGGCCGGTTCGGCCCCTTTCTTCAGGAGTATCTGGTGTAGAATCTTATCCAGGCGCCTCATGTACTCGGTCATCCTTTCACCTCTTCTCTGATAGGTGTGTTCGTACTGATATACCAGTTCGGCCGCCTTTTCAGTTCGTCCAAAAACTTCTTCAAGAACGTTTAAGTAATCTAAAGCAGTACAATCTTTTCTACTCAGTTTTAGGTTTCTCACCGCTTCTGACGCAGGTCCCTTTAAGCTCTCGGTGATCCTTTGCTTTTTCTGGGCCTCAGGGACATCCCACTCATCCAGAGCCTGCATCGCCTGTTCCACCCATTCTTCAAAGGTTTCTTCTCCCGCCGGGGTTGGTACGTTTCCTGTAAAATTTCTTAACCGTCGATAACCGAAGTTAGTGTGAGGAGGGCTTGTTTTCTGACATTTAGCCAGTAGATCTCCAATAGCCACGATAAATTCAGGCCCGATCATGGCCAACGGACTAGGCGCGGAAACACTTGCGGATTCGCCACGTGGCGTACTTGGCTGAATTAGTTGGACTTCCACCTCTTCGGCCAGTTTCACGCTCGTGCCCTGAAAACATGGCGGAACACCCTTTCTCCATTCAAGAAGAACATACATGTGAGAAGTATCTGGTTTTTTTTTAATGTCCAGTATTAACCCCCGATGATCTGGTGCTAGTGTGGCCACGGCCTGGCGAATCTGATCTTCAGCCCAAGTGTCTGCGGGAATATCCATGACTATACAACATTCTAACTGGCTACTGTGCTCCCCACACCACTCGGCAACAGTGTCTGGATCCATATTTAACCCTTTAGATGCGGTTTTTCCAGAGACTGGATCCCGGAAACGAGCCCCCACGTGTAGCGCTCACTCCCGGAGGAGCCGCTGAAAATGAACCACGGGTCAGTCTCCCCGCACTAGGGAATAAATATACTCCAACACAGTTGTGAGTTTTTATCATTTAAATAGTTTACTAAAATATTTGAGCAGATGTTGAGACACGGTATTCACAAGTATTATTACAGTATTTTCGTATCACGGTAAAACGCGTAGCGGAAAAGAAACGAAACACGAGGCTTCGTATTTCGGAAAATAAAATATTCGCAACCGAACATAAAAGCAATGCAATTTCCAGATAGTTCAGAAAAAGGGGACACGTAGCAAAACCCCAAACATACAATCCCTTCGTATTACGGCAAACGCGCAGCGGAAAAAGAGAAAAATATATTCGGAACGTATCTTTATCTTTTACCCCCGTTCCGATTCGTAAAAGGAAATGAGTCCTGCACAAGTTAAGTCCCAGAATGTAAGAGGTGTATATGTGTGTGTGGTACCCGGGTACTGTTCAACTGGCCAGTGAGTTTATTAAAGGAAGGTCTTCGACTAGTCAGTTGGGGCCCTGTGGACTTTAAAGAGAAAACAGCAGAGCGTCCTTTAATCATAAACAGCCTTGGAGGCCTCTCACCCATCCGACGATTTCTTTAGGCTCCGCTGACCCAGGACGTCTCTCCACCCGATTTTGACTGGGGATACTAGCGGCCGGATCCGTTGTCTGACCCACTACAGCTTATCCAGCTCACCGCCTGCTCTCCGTTCGATTCCTCCGGTCTGCAGCAATGCCTGGATTCCGGCGGGTCTCCTTCTCCTCAGATTGGGTGATCCTCTCTGGACTAACAGGTCTCTCTTGGTCTTCTTGGTCTTTGGCTAGGCCCTCTCGTGATCTCTTCAATGCGTCTGCTCTCTTTCCTTCCCTGGCGCGCTCTGCGCGTTCTCCACGAGGCAGAGGATGTAAGTGTCCAGTCTCACCCACTTCCTGTCTTCTCGCAAAGCATGCCGGGCATTGTAGTCCCAATGTCCAGTATCTCTGATCGCGATAGTCTCCATCTTGTGGCCAAATATAGGTACTGCCACAGCAAGATTTTACGACAGCGCTACACACTAAAAATCAGGGCATTTGCTGAAATTTCGATGCAGTTTGGCGGTCTGTGAATAGAAGACAGTGGACAATGTCGGTGCCCCCGAACGCTGGCGAATTGCAATGTAGTTTGCTGTCAATTTGCTTGAATTTGGCCAAATGACAGCTTAGTGAATAGACAAAATGGCCTGAAATTGCACCGACCGGTGCAATTCGGGGCCAATTCGGAGATTAGTGAAAAACCTCTTAAGTGTTATGTACAGTTTAATAAGCATATCTAAATAGATAAATCTACTGTCATACATAACAGTAGAGAATATGGAAGAGACACACAGATCATCTTAAGCCAGGCGTGCTCAAACCTGGCCCCCTGTGGCTAAGCATCATGGGAGATGGAGTTCTTAAACATCTGGGGCAATATTAAAAAACTGGTGCTAACTTAACCAGAGCCGTTGTAAACGTACCAGAGCCATTATAGTCTATGTAGTTGTAAAGTTTACAACAGCTCTGGTTAAATTAGCACCAACTTTGTAATATTTCCCCTGGAGGGCCAAGGCTTAGCAACCCTATCAGCTGCTAAAGAATAAGTGAAGAAATAAGCAAGGAAAGTTTAATACACCTACAGGGTTAATCAAAGAGAGCCGAATTGGCTCTGAAATTGCACCAGTGAATTTCCCCATACGGTGCAATTTTGGAGCCATTCGACTATTCAAAAAACAGAAAGTTCGCCAAATATTGATGAATTCCCAGCGAAATATGGTGCTGTTCGACGGCAGTGAAATCCCCATAGAGAAGTAATGGTTAATCTATTCAGAGAACATCAAACAGCTGAGAAATGCCAGTGAAATGCCCTGATTGTGATTGTTGGTGGTTCCATTCGGCAGGATTATTCAGCTGAACCCTATAGGTTTCAATGTAAAAAATATTCCTGTTTTTAGCGAATATTTATTAAACCGTTTATTCTTGTAATTTGCAACAAAAAGTCTCTTTATTTTTAGGATTTTTTAAGCATTTTTTGAGATTTTTTGTTGTTGAATTTTTTTTCATATAGCGATTTCTTTTTCTGTAACAGATCTTTTTATTATTAATATATAATTCCTATGAATAATTCCAGGTATTTTCATGCAGTAGCTTTCTCGCAAACAGCTTTTAAATCTAGCGGGGTGTTTTTTTTAACGGTGACTGGTCGGAGCTCTGTTCAGCGGATCGTCGTTTTTTTTATGCATTTGGCAGGGATCGTCGGGTGTGTTCGGCTTTTCTGCAGCAGTTTATCGGGTCACTCCCGATTTATTTTTTTTCGGTGGTTTTGCGACGGTTTCTCTGTTTGACGCAGTGATTTTTCGGATGCGTTCAGCAGACTTTGCCTTCACTTCGGGGACCTTGCAGTGAACACTGAATTTACTGCAGGGTCGAGGAATTTGATTTTCAGAAGTGCAGGGAATGAAAGGGAGCAGTGACAACGAAGGTGCCCTTTGAAGAACCCTGCTACTGGAACTGGCCAACCTCAAGAATGCCAGATGACAAGCTATACCAATGTTAATTTCTTATAACTATTAAAAACTGATTATATTATAAGTCCCAAATAGTTTTCATAAACTGACATTTATATCTTGATATGTTGTAGCGAAATCTTTATAATATCTCCTATAAAATATTGTTAAAATGTTTATGCTTAAATGTTGAAAATAGATTCTGTAGGGGGGCGGAGCTAGCAGCAGCAACGAGCGGCCGTGTTTTCGAGGAGCTCCGCATTGAGCCAGCATTTTATTGCCTTTTTCCTCCTCCTACACGGCGTCTTGCAGTGCCCGGTTGTCCCGGGGTGGTCTGGGGATTGCCGCGCTCCTTACCGGCTACTGGACCGGGTGTTCCGAGGTGCTCCGCAGCGTTTTCCCGAACTTGGGCCTAGTGACGGTGGCCATTTTTGAAGCCTCGTGCTCGCAACAGACTGCACCTCTGCAGCCTGCGGTGACTACAGCAACATGCCAAACAGCCGGACAGCGAAGGGGAGCTCCCGCCAGTGAGATATCAGGGAAACACTGACAGGTGGGTCTGTCACTGGAAGGGGGGATGTGATTGTACCTCTCCCTCCAGATTATGGATCGTCTGGGTAAGATGACGGTTCCTGGCCAAGCGGGGAAGGAGCGGGGATGGTGTGGCTGTCCCCTCAAATCATGTCACAAGACTTGCGCCCACTCTCCGCGGCGGCGAAGAAGCGGGCACAGAAAAAGTGCAAGGCCGCTTTAGCGGCATCCTCTCAGGCCCTGACTGGCGAGGACTCAGCTGACGACTCTCAGCTTTCCGCCACCAGCAGCGGGGCCCCGAATAAACACCCTGGCCCGGGACTGGTGCCTCCGGCGTCGGTGCCTGTGACGAAAGTGGCCACGCCGGCGGCGAGTTCTGCTGACTCCGCGACAAGAGGAGAAGATGAACATCTTCCTGCCACGAAAGGCGACTTCTACAGAATTTTGAACGAACTGCGGGAGATACGAGAAATCTGGAAACCAGAAGTGGCTGCGGTCCGCGAGGAGGTCGCTACAGTGCGAGCTCAGGTGGAGGTCCAAACGACTACCCGACTGAAGCTAGACCAAGCTCGTCTCTCAGACTAGGTTGTCACACTTCAGTCACAGATGGAGGTTCTGACCCGCTCCGTGGAAACATTAGAATCTCGACACAGATGCCGTAACATACGGGTCAGGGGTGTCCCGGATTCAATGCAGAGGGTGGCTCGATCCACCACCTGCTGTGGCCAAATGCGAAAAGAACCCTTGGGAACAAGTAATCCTATGGAGTCCAGCAGCCAATACCAACAGCAGCAAGTGATGCTATTGCTAGTAGTAGCAGCTCCCTACTCTTACTGGTTGTAATTGAGTTTGTAACTGGGTGCTTCTAAGGGTTGTCAGTTTGCTCCAATATTTATCTTTAGCTGCTCCTTGTTACTGACAAGGGCTTTGATTTAATTCCTTTGGGTAAGCATTTTTAAATTATTACAATCTGCTAGAAAAAGTTCAAATGATTTACCTACAAAAGTTCATGTACACTTTAATGGTTCACATTATAATTGAAATGTGAACAATAGTGCTGCATTAATGAATTTTTTTTTAAAAAAAAAACATTCACTGCTGTCAAATAGCACTGTATTTTACTGGAAACTCGGTAATATTTGGCGAACTGCCAGCTTTTTGAACACCCATATGGGGAAATTCTCTGGTGCAATTTCAGAGCCAAGTCGGCTCTCTTTGAATAACCCCTTAAGAGTTCTAAATGATAAAATTTACAGGATGGTTTTAAATTTGAATACATGTACAGGGCTTAGATATGTGCTTATATCTCTTGTGTTTGGAACTCTCAAGCTTTGTTCTTTGCTACCATAGCAACAAAAACAGTTGGGCAGGGTTTGATACAAACCAAAGGTCACTTTTATATATTAGATATACTCTAATACAGTGGTTCTCAACCTGTGGACCCTCGGGACCCACAATTGTCCTTGGTCATTAAGTCATGACCCAAAAATAATTGAATTTCTGAAACATTATAATTCGTCTCGCACAGTCAGTGGGTGCGGGCTGTGCTCGGGGTGTGACTGTTCACTGTGTCGGCACCTCCTCCCTGCAGGTGGAGGGGGCAGTACACGGCTGCCTCGAGTGGACGATGCAGATCCTGGGGAGCACTGAGAGCAGCCAGATCCTGGGGAGCACTGAGAGCAGCCAGATCCTGGGGAGCACTGAGAGCAGCCAGATCCTGGGGAGCACTGAGCGCAGCCAGATCCTGGGGATCACTGAGAGCAGCCAGATCCTGGGGATCACTGAGAGCAGCCAGATCCTGGGGATCACTGAGAGCAGCCAGATCCTGGGATTACTGAGAGCAGCCAGATCCTGGGAGCACTGAACCTATGTAACCTGTGTATATCTGGCTCGGATACTAGCCAGTGCCTCACCAGCCACTGACCTGACCTATGCAGGGAGACCGGGATCAGGAAGCAATGTGTTATTCTGCTGAAAATTCTCAGTGTACAATCCAGTTTTCTGCAGGGATTATCAGGCTGCAGGAAAGGAAGAGGAGTGAGAGATTTATAGAGTAAAAGGGAGCGAGTGATAGAGGGAGAAAGGAGAGAGGTGAGGAGAAATGGACAGTAAGACATAGATACAAAAACAGATGGAAAAATACACAAAAGGACACACAGATATAGATGGACAGACATAATACCAGATATAAAGAAAGAAGGCTGCATAAATAGGTAAAAGGACAGAGTAACAAAAGGACCGAGAAAAACAGAATCAAATATACATAGGGAGCCCCCCTTGCCCAACAGCCTTTTGCTTCACTGAGATGTGCATTGTGCACAGTGGCTCATGGTGTTGGGAGTACAGAGCTGCTGGAAGTCACTGAGTCCCACCCCACACCTTCCCATTACAGATTCCCCCACACCTTGCAATTACGAGTATCTTACCTGATGCAGCGTGCCCCAGGTGGCACCTGGGAACATTCAGAGGTAGCCGCACCGCCTGGGACCCGCTGCTGCAGGTAAGATGCATCAGCGGGTCCCAGGCATTAGAGAGGCCTGGGGGCACTTGCGGACCCAGTCCACCCCTGGTCGCAACCCACTTTTGGGTCACGACCCACCACTTGAGAAACACTGCTCTAATATATCAATTTTAGCATGGAATGGTGCGATACTTGTGAGGTGACGATGCTTCACTGAGGGAAGAAATATGAAATATGGTTGACCTCCACACTTATTATTTTAGGACTTGAACCCTGGTCAGTACCTCTATTCTAGGGTACTGACTACAGAGTGATAATGGAAGGGGTTGATTTAAGTTTATTTAGTGTGGAAGAGAATCAGCTGTAACACAGAGACTTTGATGTACATTCCTTTTAACAAACGTCCAGAAAGCTGCAGTTCCTGAATTTAGCTTGTGCATCTGTCAATGTTTGTACAGCATTTTCAGTTATGCAAACAAGCTGCCAGTACATCAACCTTACAACAAGTAACAACATAAAGCATTATTTCATAAACTAATGTCCTCTCTTGTGTCATCATTATTTTATAATGTTGCCAATATGTAGGAGATTGCAAATTTGGTTTGGAGAACAGAACATCTCATATCCACATCACATGTGTCACCATCAGTTTGGAGATCATATATTATATACTTTCATTTGTTCGCCTATTCACCGATATTATAACAAAGAGATCTTTCCACACATCATTCCTTTGCAATGAAGCCGCTCAAAATGAACACTACCTGTTGTGTGTGCAGCCGCCTGTCCCCAAATAATGCGCATGGGATCCCACAGCTCATTGAGTGTGCATCATTTGTGGGCGAGTGGCTGCATGCGCAGCTGCCGCAACCATCACATATCTCGATTTTGGACAGCAACACTTCTATTCTCTAAGTTTAGAGGTAAGTATCTAGATTTAAAAAACTATAGTCCTATTCCAAATGATAAGTATAATTGCTCCCATCTTATTCCATCATTTCCATAGGCTGTTCTGGCTGTATACTATAAACAAATGCTACTCAATATTTGTATAGGAAATGCCAATTTACTGGGAACTAGACATGTGCACAGCACAAAATTGCGTTTTGAACTAATGGATTAGTCCTAAAATGCAATTTATTTAGTTGCTAAAGAAATTCGTTTTCAGTTCTTTAGTATGAAAACTAATTTCATTCATCCGAAAACCAGTGGATACAATTACTATTGTAGTGGCTCCTCAGAGGGCTGAGATCGCTGCTTGTTACAGTATCTCACTCTCAGCACAATGTGTCAGGCAAAGCTGTTACAGTAACTGACTGCTGCTCATCACAGTGCTCAGAGTTTCAGTAAAACTAGTAAATAATATTTTTATATATAAGAGGTTAGAAAAATATTATTTCCTTGTTTTATTGAAACTCTGAGCGCTGTTACAGTCAATTACTGTAATAAGCAGCCGATCTCAGCGCTCACAGCCACTAGATTTAAAGGGCTAAAAAAAATGCTCCCCTCTGTATAATGTAGATAACATCCTCCTGCATTAATTAATACCCCTCTCTGTATAATGTATACAACATCCACCTGCACTAATTAATGCCCCTCTCTGTATAGAACATCCTACTGCATTGGCATGTGGAGTGTGCAGAACTTTGGAATGCAATGCTTATCCAGCACAGTAGAGGGAACTTTTACTTAAACTTTGTATCTCTGTGGGGGAGACACAGGAATATAAAAGCAGGGGAGAGGGAAAATATTAACGTAAATCAGTCTGAAAGCTCAGAGAAGAGATGACTGGTGCAAACTTATTTTTATAATAAAATAAAGCACTTTAAATCCAGGGAAAACATTCAAATAAATCACACTGAAGGCTCATAATGACAGAGTAACTGTGAGAGCTGGATAATAAATGTATCAGACATAAATTATAAACCTTTATAACAAGCAGCACTGGGAGAGGAGAGGGACTTTATATAAAACGTGTATTATAGATGAAAAAAGGGGGATAGTGCTCCTGGATAATATAAAATGTATCAGTCCTAAGCCCCTATTATGCAGAGCGGGAGGGGAGATAACACACGTTTTATAAAGTCCCTCTCTTCTCCCAGCGCTGCTTGTTATAAAGAGGTTTTTACTATCCAACCCTCCTCTGTCATTAGCTTTCAGTGTGATTTATTTGACTGTTTTCCTTCTCCAGCTGCTTTTATCATCTTGTCTGTCTCATAGACATGCAAGGGTTAAGTAAAGGTTTCCTCTCCTGTGCTGGCTGTCTGTGCCGCGAGTGAGTATTCTGGAGCTCTATCACTGTCAGATTTTCGGGTAGGGGTCGGGAAGGATTACGCATACAAACCTTTTCTGTAGCTTTGCGATGTTGCGCTCTTCATTACTGGTCTCTTTCACTCATCAATGTAATATCACAAAAAGGACTGAAACTAAAATGTAGTGCATTTTATTTTAGTTTCTTTCGTTTTTTGTACTGAGCAGTTTCGTATCTCTTGAGTCAAACTAAAACTAAATTATCCCAAAATTCGGACTAAATCGTTTCTAGTACTAAAACGAATGCACATGTCTACTGGGAACCATAGATCCTCACCTCTGCTCTGCCCATAATTATCTCTGCTCTGTGCTATCTGCCTCCTACTCTCACCGCGTGAAAAAGGAAACTGGGAACAAATAGATTCCAGTACAGATTGTCCACTAACCTCCGAACTTGCCACCGAATTGCATTGAATGGCAAATTTCACCGTTCAATGAAAATTCAGGGCAGTTAGTATATTCACTAAATTGTCAATTCCCCAAATACCTTGCATTGCAATACAAATGCATTTCGGCGATCTTCGGTGTCCGCAAAAATGCCCCGTAGAGAAGTAATGATTCATCTATTCACAGAATGCAGAACTGCGCCGAAATGTCAGCAAAATTACCTGATTTTATTTATTTATAACGGATTTTACCAGGAAGGATACATTGAGATTTCTCTCGTTTTCAAGTATGTCCTGGGTTCAAGAACATTGAAGTGTTACAGAAATACAAAATAGTAAAATGCAAGATAATAACACAAAACCAAATATACAGATTAACAGAAAAATAAATATGTAGGAAATAAAGTCATTATGTTACATGTTTACAGGTGCATTCCGTATTGAGGTGTGTTAATAGGGAACTCTTAAGTGACTTTAGACTGGGGGAAGATTTGATGGTGTCTGGGAGGTTATTCCATATTCGCGGTGCTCTGTAGGAAAATGAGGACCGAGCCACTTTCTTTTTGTATTGCGGTATTGCAAGTAAGGTGCAGGTCCTGGATCAGAGGTTATAGGATGAGGGAACTGCTGAGGGAAGCAGCCTATTCAGGTAGGGTGGGAGCTTCCCAGAGAAGCTCTTAAACACCAGGTTGGAAATGTGAAGGGTGCGTCTAGATTCCAGCGATGGCCAGTTTTGTTCTTTTAACATGTCATAATGGTGGGTCATGTAGTTACAGTGTAGCACAAAGCGGCAGAATGAGTTATACAATGTAGTAAGTTTCTGGAGGTGTGTTTGAGGGGCGGCTGCATACACTACATCTCCGTATTCAATGGCTGGCATAAGCATTTGTTGTACAATCTGCTTTCTTACCGCGGGGCTCAGGCAGGATTTGTTTCTGTACAGGGCACCTAGTTTGGGGTAATGTTTAGATGAGAGTTTTTCGATGTGGGGGCCAAAGGATAGATTTGGGTCTAACCACATACCTAGATATTTGAGAGAAGTGACTGTAGTCAGCGTGTCATTTGATCTTGTCCCCTCACATAGATGGGGTGTTTGCAATTTGTGTAGTTTAGGTACCTGATTTTATTGTTTCAGTTCCACAAGTTTGACCAGTTGAATTCCATCGGATTCAATGTAAAAACTTAAAATCATTTTAAAAAAAAATCTTAAAGGCCTTTTTTTCATTTTCAATTTTTTTTTATTTTTTAGAACACCTTTTTGTATTTTTTGTATATTGTAGACGCAATTTTTGTTTCCTAATTTTTTAAAAAAGCAATTTTTTTTTATTCTGCAACAGACCTTTTTATTATTTTTAAAAGGCCTTTTTTAGTACTTGGACACATTTTAATACATTTTTATTGGTTTAAACACTTATTAGGAGAGGTTTTTTTTCCTTGCAGTTCGGAGGAATTGGCCAAGGCCAATTCGACGCTCATCAGTGCTTTTCAGTGCTGTTCAATGACGTTCTCCAACTTTTTTGTGGGGCTTCGGCGACTCTATGTTCGGCGCAGTATGATGACCATTTGCTAAATAGTGACTTCACCGAAATTTCAGCAAAATGGAATTGTGCTTTGCAAATAGACCCTATTCTTCCTGCCAGCCCTGTGAGATTGCCAGAGGACTCTCTAGTCTCTCTGGAGTCTTATAGAGACAGTAGCAGAGGCTGAGAGCAGCAATGCTGTCAGAAGCTGGTAGCAGGTCCTGTATACAACGTATCACGTCTCTAATATAGTGACTCACTTGTATTAGGGAGCTACTAATAGATATGGGCTTACAATGAATTTTTCTATTAGTGCTCCCTATTACCAGTTCAGCTGAAATAGGACTCATAGGGGTCGATTAAATTTGCCTCAATCGCCAAAATTCGGTGTATTTTCATCTGGCAATTTGGCCATTTTTGGGTTTGGGAGTTTTTGAAAAATGGCATATCGGCTTCAATTCTGATACAAATTTGGCTCAATTATTGGCACTTGCGTCTATACTCGTTAAAGGAAATTTCAACTTTTGCAATTTAATTCGAATTCAAATTAAATTGAAAAAAATAGTGCAGAAATGATAAATGGATCTTTGGGCAGTGAAACAATGAAAATTACACTGAAATCCTCAGTTTTTATATTAGTGTTGGTTTAGCACTAAGAAAAAGTTTTTTTTTTAGGGTTTGGGTTACTTTATGGTTGGGGTTAATATTGGGGATAGGCTTATTTATAGGGTAAGGCTTACTTAGACATGATTTCAGAAAGAAAATCCTTTTTGGGGGGTTAATGTCACTATTTTTGTTGGTTTTTTTTTAAGTCGGACATTTTTCAGAATTCAGCAGTGGTAGAATACGTTCATTTGACTCAATCGATATCTCCTGAAAATATCAGTTGACACTTGCCAATATTTTTTTTAAAAAATCAGCCGATGGAATTAACTCGAGCCCCTACCTGTGATTCCTTTACCATTATTACTATCTATTAAGGTGTCACTTAAAACCCCAAAAATACATAAATTCACAAAGTAAAAAATCAAATAATGTGTTTTTAAATATTCTTTTTGTTTGTTCTTTTTCATTTTCCATACTGTCCCAACTTTTTTGGAATTGGGGTTTGCAGCACTGACAACAAAATGCAGCTATGGGCTGAAAATATGTCCCTTGACATATTGCCATGTCATTTCTCAGATATGCTTTCCGGGGTTTTTTATTTCTGTGTCCAATAGTGAATGACTGTGTATGTTGTCCTAGTTAGCCCCTCGGGTTCAGTTTGCCATAGTGTCACATCAGATAAAGTGTTCAGGAATATTTCCTTCTTAAAGGTGAGTTTTCTCATTCAGAATTCATTATTTTTAGGATTAACTCACTGCTTTTGTTGACCAGCAGAACCTGTTTTGGTTAGAAGGGTTGGGAGTATGGGTGTCATGTAAAAATAACATACCTGCTACAGACAATGACTCAGACGCGTGTGGACTAGGGATATCAGTTACACGCTATGACTTCCTTGGCTTCTTCAAGGCAGAGAATAATATGGTCACTTATGTGCATGGCACATTTCAATAGAGTGTTCGCTCATGGAACGTTTAATATTGTACAAAGTTATATTTAGAAAATGTATTTTTGCTTAGTTTTCTACCGGATTATATAGACTTTTATAGTCTATTTATCGTAAACCAGATCGAGCTAAAACCTTATGGGACCACCTCAGTAGGAAGTCACCAAAGGGCAGGCGACTTAGGCTGCTCATTATCAGTGCTCTCATTCTTGTTTTTACTCTGAATGAGCTCAAGACGTAGACCCTTTGCCTGAGGTGTCTAGAAAGTATTGTCTATACCCTCATGACTAGGCCTAAGTCGGCGGAAACGATCGTTGGGGGGGATCACTGTATATCGTGTGCAGAGGAGCTTCCCTTGGCCTTCAGTTCTGGTTGCCCTTTCTAGGTGATCACACTCTGGCAGAATATGGAAAAAACTTTCACTGTAATTGCACCATTGAGGTCAGACCTTTTGTGTCCTGAGTGGGGACCCACCATAGGGAAGGCCACTAGTGTCGTTGCCTGTTCTCATAAACTTGTTTTTGTTCTCTTTTATCCAGAAAAAAAGAAAACATCCAAAGAACTGTATGTTGTTACCTAAATGGGGGGAAATATTCTGAGTCAGTTGCAACTTTTGCTGTTTGGTGGGGTTATTTCTGAAATTTTGTTTTTAGAACAAATTCTCCAACTAACAGAATATTAGCAAACTACGCAAAAAATATTACTTTTTGGCTATTACTGTAGTTCCTAATATCTCAAATGTCCTGTATATATTCTAATTCATAATAACACCATTCACATTCAATAAATTATTTTTAATTTTCCTGTTAATCTCCTAAAACTGGAAATAATATAGTAATCAATTCTGAAAAAAAAATAACTATTCACAAATGCTTTCCTTGACACTCAATAAAACTATTTATGTTGTTACCTCATCTTAATTCCTTTTAATTTGTCTCTTGTAACCCTAATCATCTGGCTTCATTACTTTCACTCATAATTTCCTTCTTAGAACCACTGTACCATCACCTTGACTCAATCAAAGCAATTAAAATGGCTTATCCTTATTTGAAATCCTTCCTTACGATTTAATTAGAAGCTCCCCCGTTATAAGGATAAATGTGTGTTCTTTAAATTCAGTAATTAAAGCTTTGAAAGGAAAATAACGAGATCAAATTCTCCATAATTTATGAACTTGGAATTGGCACCTCTATGGTGCACACTTAAATACTACAATTCTACTTTTCCGGTTTTGTTTGTAGAGCTGTTTATTGTGTGACATTTATATAGGTCCATAAGCAAAATGTATTATTCATTTACTTTCCTCGACAGTACGTTAGTAATCAGAAACAATCTAACAGTATATAGGCTGGAACCCAACCAGGAAAGACGAAGATGTGAGAAAGTGAGGCAAGGTGTGTTACCGGTCCGTAGGGTTTTGTGAATGTGGGGATGCCATTAATATGTAAATCATTTCGGTAACCTGTATAATTCATTATACTGCTCTGTGCTTAACTGTTATTCCAAGTCCCATAATTTTGATATATTAAGTGATCTTAGTTGGTTACCTCTGGAATCAAGATGCACCAATCAAATTAACTCTCCAGAAATTCCCGTTCTCATTCAGTAACGCTCGCGGTAATGTGTGAGAATGAGCACTTTAATGCAGATTCCTTCATGTTCTACAGACTGTAAACATGCCCATTCACATGGAAAATTTACAGCATCAGATCAAGCAATCAGCGTTCACAATCTGTTCAGTGTTATTTAAGATTGCACATAATGAATCAGATTAAGTACAATGAAAAGGCTATCAAAGAGAACATCATGCTTAATGCACCAAGTATACACATTTATCATTTTTACTGAACTGTAAACTACGTATTGTAACTGTGACTTTTAACATTCTTTCTATTCTACAATATGAATAATATGCAGGGTGTGTGCATTCCACAGTGATAATAAGTTATTTTTATTGTATATATTATCTATCTGTAAGGTGCCAATTTAAATATTGGTTTCATCTCTTTATTTTCAAAACCATAAAGCAGTGATTTTCAACATTTTCATCTCACGGCAAACTGCTAAGGAGCAAAGAGATGCCACTGCGCACCAGTAGTTTTTAAAGATATATTCTACCTTTAAAAAAAATCAAGTATCAAGATGTGAGGCTTCTATTTAAAGATCTATTCAATAATCCAATTTTCCCTTTGTGCAACTGGCCCATTACACCATATTTTTCCACATTTTTGCTATGGTAGCAGCTCCAAGCCATGCTGCACAATGCCGCTGCTATCCTCCCCTGGAGACCATGAGGCTCCGTTGAGATGAGCACAAGCACTGTCCGAGACAGTGTGAGTGCTTGTAATCTTGTGCGATCGTGCAGGGTTGATGGAGTAGTATTTCCTCTTTGAGCTGATGAGATGGAATGAATATGACGATAGCAATGAGGGGTAGTGAGATGGGTGCAAAGGGGAGGAGAAGAATGTCAGCCTTCCAGTAGAAGTGGTAGAGGCCACAACAGTAATTGAATTTAAGCAAGCATGGGATAGGCATAAGGCTATCCTAAACAAAAGATAAATCCAGGTAAAGTATCCATGTAATTGGGCAGACTAGATGGGCCGAAAGGTTCTTATCTGCCGACATTTTTCTATGTTTCTATGTTTCTATGAATGTGATGGAGGCACAATGGGGACCTAATACAAAAAGAATTGAGAGCATTAGGGCAGCTTCACATCAAAACCTTTAGCTCCAAGCCCATTAAGCCTTGATTATGTCTGTAACCAGTGACCACAAACCAAGCTGTAGAGTCTTTCCTATATTCTGTTTTGGAGAATCATTGTTGTTATATTAAATGATTCTTTTGTATCGAAATTTTACTTTTCTTTAGTGTAAACCCAGAGTTAGGCAACGGCATTTGTACATTGGGCACAAGGGCATATACCCGTGGGGGCTACAATATAGGCCAGCTGAGAGATTTTACTTCCAGTGCAACATGCAGCTGACAGTGAGAGAGAGAGATCACCTACCCAAACTTGCAAGGGTTAAAAACATCCACAGCTGCATGAATTGCAGTCCTGATTCATGCAACCGCATTGGAGCAACAAATACTGTCAATCAACTGCCTAAAACCCACTCCATACATATGGAATTACTGAAAGAGTGCTATGTTTGCATAATTTACAAAGTGAAGCTTCTCCTGCAGCTGTTTGGATTGTTCTTTTGTCATGGTCACAACAATGGTGATTAAACATACAGTATGCATATGGTGCCCCTACTGCCCGACCAGATTTTTCTTACAAGAGAAATATTAATACTTTATCGACCGCTAAATATTAATATAAAAGCCCTCACACCCTTCTATTATTTTCTTTGGTACAATCACAGCTGTTGAATAAGAAAAGAGCGTCTACTTTGTTTTATAATGACTGTACAGATTGCTAATCACTAAAAAGAAAGTAAAGCATGAGATTGAAAATTCTCAAAACTCCAACGCCAAAAATAAATCACAGAAACAAACATTTATTTTTCATAAGACAATTGCCTCTTTTGTTTTTTCCCCATTTATGATATTAATTAATGGATTATCCAGCCGTGTTCACTAGATTAAATTCTGTAATATCATGACTGTAAAATCCTAGTTGTGTCCATCAGGGTTATTCAGAGATAAGTGAAACTCTGGAGAACTTTGAGAAGTGAAAATTCTAGGTCAAAATAGTCAAGTCAGAAAAATTCTCCCATTTATCTCACTTTTCAAATCGGCTATTTTGACCTAGAATATTCACTTCTCCAAAAGTTCTCTAGAGTTTAACCTTTCTCTGAATAATCCTGATAGTGTTAGGAGCATGTGCTGAACTAACTATCTGGCAATGGTGCCAGAAGCAATAGGATGGACAACCATAATGCCTCAGGTGTATCACTCAGTCCCCTCTGGGAAGGTGTGCTATACGTTTACCTGGACACTGATTGCAATCTTATTATAAAACATATCATCTTTTTATCCCCTAATACAGTGGTTCCCAATTCTGGTCCTCAAGTACCCTTAACAAGCCAGGTTTGCCAGATATCTGAAGCACAGCGCAGGTGATATGTTTTGCCACTCATTGATTGCAGTATTCGGTCTGCATTTTCTCAAGGGAATCCTAAAAGTCTGGCTTTTTAGGTGTAGTTGAGAACAGGGTTGGGAATCACTGCTCTAACATCACATGTGTCAGTTTGCTACATTTATTCTGAGATGACATCTTTTGGGTACATAGGTCCAACAATGTAACCATATACGCATCAGGACGATGAAGAGCATCTTGCTAATAGCTTTAGCTTGTACAAGTCATGGATATGCCTTTTAAATTTGAAGTTAAACTTCCTATTTTGGTCTCTGTTTGAACATTTGAATCCATTTTTATTATACAAATGTGTTCGGTTTTGTCATGTTATAGAAACAAAGATTAAGAAATATCATAACAAAAGATGAGGACAAACTTGTTCACTTCAGAAAAACTAACTTTATTTTAAATTTGAAATCTGGAGAGTCTGTAGAGATTTCGTTTACTATCGGTATTTACAGTGTCAGGTAACGAAAACGTCTGTCAGCTTTCTTGTACATATCAAATGCAATGTACATGAGGGTGGCTTCATTGTAATGAGTGTTGTATACCTGACAACCCTCCCAAAATAAAACACTAACAAAGTAACACATCATTAAAGGGACACTCTAAACACTTTTAGGATTCAATGCAAATACCATGACCACTCTGACTGGAAGGCATGGAGGGGTGGTCTGGGAAGTGTGGGGAATTAGCCCCGCCCAGAGATTGTAACTCAGGGAGTGCTGATCAGGCTGTCTGGAAAAAGGTCAAGAATGAACAGTCATTCTTACTTGTAGCCAATCGCTCTCATTGCGTTCACATTGAGAGTCTTTGGCTGGATGCTCGCTCCAGCGTCCAGCCTCCTCTCAGTCATGTGAGTGGGAGGTTGCAGCACCTCCAGACCACTACCGACAGAGGTTGGCTTGGATCACTGTGTGTGTTTTACTGTTAGGAGGGTTTAACATGCAACCCCTCCATTCCCCCCTTTCGGTTTAACCATACTTTATCCCATTACAACAACAATCATATGAATAGTTTTTATGTAGTTGCACAACTCAAAAAGGGTTCTGGGTGAACTAGAAAGCCAGCAGACACAAGGAAAACTTCTATAAGTCATAATTATTGTCCATGTTGCAATAGATGGAAGTGATTATTTGTTTCAGAATTCAGCATATTTGGGGAGCAAGCTTTTTGACAGATCTCAGAGCATTCTTGATTGGGGATACTTTTACTGAATCAAGCCCATTGACCATTCCTTGGGAAGGGGTCTTTCTCCACCAAACGGCATGGCGCACCTCTGAAATGAGCAATAAGTAAGGTAGAGTGGAAGGTAATTTATTTAGTTAATACTCTGTGGTTGCACATATTCTCAGGAGATGCACAGCTATAATACACGATTGAGGAAATGCACATACTGATACCAAGAATAATGGCATAGACAAAGAAAAAAACGCTATATTTACTACTGCATATGCAGAGGTCACATGAGGAAGGTTAGAAAGCTTATAGTGAAATGTCATTGAGTTTATTATGATGTAAAAGAATCAAATTTTTGAGATCTTAGTTTTGGAATGTTAACACTGTGCACTGTTTCATTTCACAGCATTATTTCACAGTTACCTTTGGCCATGATGGACAAAAAGCACTCGAATTAAGATGTGAGGAAGAATCTGACCGTGGCAAGTGGGTGGAAGCTATTCATCAGGCGAGGTCAGGAAACAATTTTGATCATGACAGCAGAACATTGATTTTTCAAAATGTATCAAGGCGCTTAACTTTTAATAACAAAGCAAAAGTTTTTATATTAAAATGTTAAATAACTGGTATATACTTGTCCTTGGAGTTAGTGATGACTCGGGTGACATTCTATATATGACATTAAGACCAGTAGTATGTAAGACCAATATCATTAGTAAAGTCAGCCACCTCTAATCAATCATCTGCAATACATACAGGGCTATTCAGAGAGAGGTGAAAACCTTGAGAATTGGTAGGAGAATTGAACATTCTAGACCAAATAGCCAATTTGGAAAGTGAGATAAATGGGAGAATTTTTCTGGTTTGACTATTTTGACCTAGAATTTTCAATTCTCCAGTCATTCTCAAGGTTTTCACCTCTTTCTGAATAACCCTGATAGTTATTTTCCAGCAAATAAAGGCAACCTCTAGGCTAAAAACACCACACTTTTCCCCACAGCCCTCAATTATTATCTTACAATATTTAATACTAACCTTGCTCCTGTGACACTCATGTGACACTCATCTACTGGATGGATGGCACCGAACGCAAGAAGCAGCATGACATCATCCCCCACACAACAGCTAACCAGCAAGCAAGCCAGTTAGGTCCTTCCAGAGAGACCCTGGATTGTTTGTGTTTTTATTGACCCATTTTAACCAATCCCTCAAGTGGGAACTGACAGTCTTCAGGGCACCGGGATGACTTCTGCTTTTGAACGGCTGTTTTAGCACCCAGAGACAGATGATGGATGGGGGATTCAGGGGCACTTAACACATCAAGACCAATTAATGAAGTTACTGTGCTCACAGTGGCTAGAATTGAAAACAAATAAAATAATGGACATTCAAAACTGCAGTTCTTTGGAAAAGTTGATCTTCTTTAAATTCTCTCTCTTTTTTTTTTACATAAAGATGAAAAACGTTTTTCCCCATAAAACTTAAAAAATGGTGATAGGAGACACTTTGATAGAATGTAAAAGTAGCAGTATTAAAAGTAGCATGTTTGTTAATTAAGTAGTACATCAATCACAATGGAGTTAATATACACTTACTTTATTTTCTATTCGTGTATTAAATGTTTGGGAAGAGAGTTTTCAACCTCTGGTTGTTACTTAGACAATAATTACCAGGTCTATTCAAAGAAAGGTGAAACACATGAGAATGACTGGAGAAGTGAAAATTCTAGGTCAAAATAGCCAAACCAGAAAAGTCCTACCATATATCTCACTTTCCAAATCGGCTATTTGGTCTAGATTGTTCTCTTCTGCCATTTCTCCTGAGTTTCACCTTTTATCTGAATAACTCCTTAAAGTGGCCATATGGGGTACTGTATTTATATAAACCTTGTGAGACCTGGGCGGGCACCCACTGTAGAGCAGGCCATTAGTGCCGTTACTCATTCTCAGGACCCTCACAAACCTCTCCCTTTCTCACTGTATGTATATCTCATTACGGTTATATGGGGGATTGTACCATCTTTTGAATAATGGAGAGACTTCCTCCTGGTTTCAAATATTTGCAATTACCTGTCATTAGCAATTGTTTGCTTCAAATAAATAAAATGAAATAACATTTTAACACTTTTAGAATAAATAGATATTCACATAATAACAATCCAAACTTCAACTGTCCCCTCCTTAAAGGCTTCACTTTGTACCTCATTGTCATA
Source organism: Leptobrachium leishanense (assembly GCA_009667805.1). Lineage (NCBI taxonomy): Eukaryota > Metazoa > Chordata > Amphibia > Anura > Megophryidae > Leptobrachium > Leptobrachium leishanense. The sequence continues at coordinate 84,427,334 of CM019063.1, forward strand.
GAACTATCATAGCGCTCCCCGCGTCAGACCCCAAGACTTTTATTCTCCTGGAAAAAAAAACAAAAGACGCAGACATTTGCTTTGGAAAGACTTTTTGTTCAGTTATATTGCGTGGCGTGATTTTAAATGTATTGTAAATTGCTTAGCTTTAGTTTTAAATGTACTTCTATTACTGTATGTGAACGGGCACTTGGAGATGTGTTTTAAAGATGCAATCTCAAGCAATGTTCAATGCCCTCTTTTGTGTGGAATGTTTGAGTAATGTGTGATTATGCAAGATTGCTTTTCTCTGTGTCTGTTATCTGGTTAAGGACTCATGAGTCTGGGACAGTGTTTGACTGCAAAGGTAATCTGATCTATTGGGACAATAGATTATGTAAATGATGTGTGATATGAAGGCTAAGGAATGTTGTCTGTAAATATCTAACTGACATAATGTAATTAGAGTTTTAGTAGGTCAATGTAGGTTGGTATGCAAATTATAACTGTTGGACCTGGGCATAAATTGTGGCGTTTTTCAATAAAAGTCTCAGAATCCTGTTTGAACATACAGCATGTCTGGTGTCTCATTCAGGGTACCCACTCTCACCCTCAGAAGGCACAGAGCGGCCTTCTGGAAATTCAAAGAGGCAGAGTATCAGACCAAGCAGGTCTGGAGCTACAGATCAGGCTGCTCCCCTTACCAAGCAACTCAGCGACCGGGATGGTCTTGGTAAGGGGGTGTCTGGAGAGCCAGGACAGGCGGAAGGAGCAGGTTTCCATCACACTCATTCTCTGCTTATATAATTATTTCAAACATGATGTCAGCAATGAAGTTTTATGTCCTATCAAGTGAGGCCATTAGTGGTTTTAAGGGAAGATCTGGGGGAGTTTTAAGTTTTAGCTTTCAAATAAAAACGTTAACAGAAAGACGTGGAGAAGTTAGAAACTATTTTCTCCTTTATACAACAATCATTTTTGCTGCCACCACTATTCCTCTCTAGGTGACTTGTTGCCACCATTTACAACACCCAGTCCAGAGGATGGTGGTGAAAGAAAAGTAAAACAAGGATTAGTCAGATTAAAAACAAAGGAAGGAAGGTATGTAGAAGAGGATAAAGGTCTCGCTGACTGCCTCAATTAATATTTTTGTTCAGTCTTTGCAGAAGAAAAGGAAGGAAAGGGACCTCAGTTAGGAGAGAACACTAAAGAGACATTTACATATCAGTTTACAGAGGAGGAGGTTCTACAGCAGCTGTCTAAAGTAAAGACAAATAAGTCAATGGGGCCTGATGGGATCCACCCTAATTTATTAAAAGAGCTCAGTGATGTAATAGCAAAACCATTAACAGATTTATTTAACCAATCCTTGTTAACGGGAGTCGTCCCAGAAGACTGGAAATTAGCAAATGTTGTGCCCATTTACAAGAAGGGTAGTAGGGAGGAATCGGGGAACTATAGGCCAGTTAGTCTTACGTCAGTAGTGGGGAAATTAATGGAAACCATGTTAAAGGAAAGGATTGTTGAACATCTAAAAACACATAGATTACAGGATCAGAAACAACATGGGTTTACCTCAGGGAGATCATGCCAAACTAATCTTATTGATTTTTTTGATTGGGTAACAAAAATAATAGACACAGGCGGTGCAGTAGACATTGCTTATTTAGATTTCAGTAAGGCTTTTGATACTGTTCCGCATAGAGGCTTATCAATAAATTGCAATCTTTGAGTTTAGATTCCAATATTGTTGACTGGATTAGGCAGTGGCTGAGAGACAGACAACAGAGGGTTGTGGTAAATGGAGTTTATTCGGCACAAGGTCTTGTTACCAGTGGGGTACCTCAGGGGTCAGTCCTTGGACAGATTCTCTTTAATATTTATATTAGTGATATTGCAGAAGGTATTAATGGAAAAGTATGTCTTTTTGCTGATGACACAAAGATTTGCAACAGGGTTGACGTTCCTGGAGGGATCAGCCAAATGACAAATGATTTAGGTAAACTAAAAAAATGGTCGGAGTTGTGACAATTGAGTTTTAATGTGGATAAGTGCAAGATAATGCACCTGGGACGTAAAAACCCAAGGGCTGAATATAGAATATTTGATACAGTCCTAACCTCAACATCTGAGGAAAGGGATTTAGGGGTCATTATTTCAGAGGATCTAAGGGTAAGTAGTCAATGTAATAGAGCAGCAGGAAATGCTAGCAGAATGCTTGGTTGTGTAGGGAGAGGTATTAGCAGTAGGAAAAGGGAAGTGCTGATGCCACTGTACAGAGCACTGGTGAGACCTCACTTGGAGTACTGTGTGCAGTACTGGAGACCGTATCTCCAGAAGGATATAGACATCTTAGAGAGAGTTCAGAGAAGGGCTACTAAAATGGTGTACGGCTTGAAGGAGAAAAGTTACCAGGAAAGGCTTAATGATCTTAACATGTACAGCTTGGAAAAAAGACGAGACAGAGGAGATATGATAGAAACATTTAAATACGTAAAGGGAATCCACAAGGTAGAGGAAGGGAGTATATTTAAAAGGAAACAAAATAGCAAAACAAGAGGACATAGTCTTAGATTAGAGGGGCAAAGGTTTAAAAGTAACATCAGGAAGCATTATTTTACTGAGAGGGTGGTGGATACATGGAACAGTCTTCCAGTAGAAGTGGTAGAGGCCAAAACAGTAATTGAATTTAAGCAAGCATGGGATAGGCATAAGGCTATCCTAAACAAAAGATAAATCCAGGTTAAGTATCCATGTAATTGGGCAGACTAGATGGGCCGAAAGGTTCTTATCTGCCGACATTTTTCTATGTTTCTCTTATGTTGAGTGTTGCAGGAGAAGTGATCAGTTCAAGGAAGCTGTTGAAAATGCTCTAGTAGCCTCTTTAATTTATCGAAATAGATCAAGGAATCTTATAAATATACTTAAAACAAGTTATAGGGATTGGTTTAGTTTTCCCCAGAGACATTGTCTGCATCTTCTATGTCAGTATCAGGGATCTGCAATCACTTACATGTCTCCATGACAACTTTATATTTTCCTTACCATAAGGTGTATGCATGCTCTGTTGAGATACACGACAGTACATTGTTTGCAAATATGACTAATTAGTATTCTTGTGTTAAGTGTGCTTTGGTCTATTGTATATTTAGATTATAATGCTTGATATTCCATATACAGGTAATATTTTTTATTTCCGTTGGTTTCAATTTCTGTTTTTCTATTAAATCTTCTAAATTATCAAACAAGTTCAAGTAATATACAGGTTTATTCAAAGAAAGGTGAAAATCAGGAGAACTGGCAGGAGAAGAGAAAAATCTAGACCAAATAGCTGATTTGGAAAGTGAGATAAATGGGCGTATTTTTCTGGTTTGGCTATTTTGACCTAGATTTTTCACTTCTCCAGTCATTCTCCTGAGTTTCACCTTTCTTTGAATAGACCTGATAGTCTTACCCAGGTGTTAGAATTTATTTCTTGAATGTCATGTTACTAAACTTAATACGCTTGTGTGTAGTTATTCCGACATCCTGATAGAGCGAGAGGTTTTAATGCAGAAGTATATTCACCTGGTGCAAATCGTCGAAACTGAGAAAATCGCCGCAAATCAACTGCGCCAACAACTTGAAGATCAAGATACTGAAATCGAAAGGCTTAAGTCTGAGGTATTTCACAAGTTTATTTTTGATGTCTTGTGAAGTAGGTTAGGGTTCTGGGTTTTTTTTATGCGAAAATTTACATTTGTGTATTTTAATTTATGATATAAATGTATGTATTTTGTTGATACATGTTTGTTTACATAAGCACCCTACCTTGTACTCTCAATCCTGTTTTTCATATTTAGGTTCGGGGTGAGAACACCTACATCCCAATGGTGACCTATTATTGGCAACAAGAAACACTGGGATTTATTTATTAATCTGGTGATTGTGGAGAATTTACAAGAATATTACAAATTCCAATCAAAAATATTGAATTATTTTAAGATTGTAATCCCTAGAATTGATAGATTGATACAGATTAACCCCACCACAACCATGATCAATTTAACTCAATCTTCAAACTTTTTAGGTGCCAGAGATCAAGTTAAATTACTGGAGGAATGCGAAAGAAATTAGTTTGCTCCAAATGAAGTCTGTTTGCAGATGGGCTCCAGAATATGTCCCTAAAGTTACAATACATTGGACATGACAGCCCATGTACTTGAACTCTTTGAAGTGCTTGGATGTCTGAGTTTTCCTTGGGGACTTGCAGCAGTCCGGTCTGCATTACAACTGAATTACTGTGATTGACCAGCAGATGGAGCCCTCTGACTGTCATATAGTGCAAACAGACTGCAAATGTACTGTAACGATATTACAGTGCATTAAAATTGTGTGTAGGTGTGTTTGTGTGTGCAGCTTTATGATTATAATGTTAAGAGGTAATGTAAAGTAGTTTTCCTCCAAACCATTGGTTCCTGGCAGTGGTTATATGGAAAACCACTTGTTAGGAAAGGGCCTATTAGTATTTTTTGACCTTTCAGCATGGTTGTTTGGGCTTATGATCTGCAATTATATCTTACCATAAGTATTTTATGCAAGATCCAGTTAAACCTGTAAAATAGAGAAAAATAACTAAGGAATATATTAGAACGATAATCTCCAGTTGTGAGACTACAGTTGTCTTAATAACAGCTGGCCGGAACCACCATGCTTTGTTTACTTTGATGGATTTCTTTAATCTCCATTGTGGGGTTTTCTGATTTACAGTATTGAATTAAAGTAGAATGTGGTTTTCTGCAACGTTTACACAGATTCTCAGAATATTTTCCTTTTGGGAGAGTTTTAGGAAATGTGCATAAACCACCGTAATGAGAAAACAGCGATTTTCACATGCAAAGAGGCCCTAAGAGCCGATTCGAATGCAAGGACTACTTTAGTTATAATTGAGAGGAGGAAAATTATTTCATTTCACTTGCCATTTGTTGTCTGTCCTGATTTCTGGGGCCAGTATGGGTTCTGTATAAATAAATAAATAAATTCATTGTCAATTTAACAAGTAAAGGGAGATGAGGAATCCTATCCATATGGGCCCTGTTTAGTTCAGGGCTGAGAACATATCAACATATAAAGTAAAAAGATTCCCGTGAGATTTATCTCTATGCCTCTCAAGAGCCTAGAATGTTGTGACAAATCTGCCAGTGTTGAAACTGAGGGTGAGAAAAGCACAGGGGATGCAACACCTCTCTATTTACGCCCTTGTACAATTTCTCATGAAGATCACTTCAGGGAATTTAGAAAACGTTGCGGAAGACCAAGATACAAGATCATTAAATTGTAATTTTGGCTTGCTGTCTTGTTTAATGAAGCCATGTTTGTCATTTTGTCACAGCAGTTATATTATATGTCATTATTTTTTTCATTACTTCTCCTTTGTTTAAAAACACTGCTTTTATTATAAGGCATATTCATTGAATTATTTTTTTGTTCTATTATTCACTATAGTCAAAGTCATTTATTTCGTGAAACATTTCAAACCCCTTTTGTGATGAACACTTTCATATGGCAATTAATTTATGCCTCGACTGCAATTAATTTAGATCTTGATTGATCCCATGTGCTTTTGTATTGTTTCTTCAAATATTAATTTGGACACTCCATTAGGCTGATTTATTGTAGGGAGGTGCATGGCTGAAAAATTTGTTTTGTTTAGTTTCGTTTCGTTACGTTTTTTAATCATTTCGTAACTAATTTCGTTTCGATTTGAAACTTCGAATCGATTCGAATTTCATATATCAATTCGATAGTTGATATCAATTCGAATTTTGGATCACTAGATAAAACCCCTATTAATCTAATTTTGCTGTTAAAAGAAAAGCTAGGGTTAAATTTTAAGCTGTCACAGATTTAGTATTTGAGTCAAATTAAACAGTGAAACAAAATTAATTTGTTTCATAAAGTCCTTTGCTATTACTTGTATTGTGATAGTTCATTTCAAATTCGATAGTTGATATCAGTTATTCAAATTTTTCTTTTATGATGATGACACAGTGTAACACGAAATAAATTCGTTATATACCATTTTGTTTCAAATTCGTATCGTATCGATTCGTTATTCAGAAGTACTTCCGAATTCGAATTATCAAATTGCGTTCCAAATTCAGAATTTTTCCGAAACGAACGCGCACCTCTAATTTATTGTAGATTATTATAATATTTACGTATGGCTGCCGTTATTATATTACAATATTAGAACCCTTTTTGCTAAAATGTGTCCTTTTGTTTCCATGTCACTTAATCATTTGATTTTTTTCTCTTCTTTTTACGGTTTCCCAAACACAAATATCATATACATTCAGTATGTATAGAATACACATGATGGATAAATTTAACTTGCTAAAAATAAAACAGTTAGTTAAATTTTATTAAATCCTTTTTTTTTTAAATGCTGAAAATTTTAACCTTAATAAAGACTCAGCAGGAGTTGAACCGTGGTTTTAGAATTTTAGATGATTACTTAATCAACCTTTTTTGTTATTTTAACAAGTCCTCGAGGACATCTACCATGTATTTTATGTTTGAATCACGAGGGCTTGGCAATGCCGCATTTCTCTCAATAAATATTTTTTGAGATGAACTGTTTACTATTTTCTTTTGAGATATCTATCTATCCCTCTATATTTCTATCTCTCTATATCTCTATCTATCTCTCTATCCCTCTATATCTCTATCTATCTCTCTATATCTCTATCTATCTCTCTATCCCTCTATATCTCTATCTATCTCTCTATATCTCTATCTATCTCTCTATATCTCTATCTATCTATCTATCTATCTATCTCTCTATATCTCTATCCCTCTATCTATCTATCTATCTATCTATCTATCTATCTATCTATCTATCTATCTATCTATCTATCTATCCCTCTATATCTCTCTCTATCTCTCTCTATCTCTCTCTCTCCGTGGAGACACAGGCTCAAATCCCAGCCAGAGCACCTCTCCAGTAAGTGTCCTTGGGCGAGACATCTAACAGTACATACACACCACTCAGGACATACTGAAAATGAGAGAAATCTCAATGTATCCTTCCTGGTAAAATACTTTCTCAAAAAAAAAAAAAGTTTAGTGAAAGAGTAACTATTGTAATTTAGTTTTTGAAAATTTAGGTTCATTGAGATTAAAACATCAAGTAGTAAATCTGTTAAATAGCGTAACGCAAATATGTTTTTCATCAGATTGTTGCCCTAAATAAAACAAAGGAACGGATGCGTCCCTACCATCTCAGCCATGAAGAGGAGGATCCAGACATCAAGAAAATCAAAAAGGTGAATATAGTTTTGATAAATTGGAATAACTACAGAAAGACATTTGCAAATAATATGAAATAACACATGTTTAGTCATACCGTACTTATAGCTCTCACTGAGATGCGCCAATAAGTCCTTGTGGCTTATGTGAGGCTCTGTATCTTTGTACGATTGTAGAAGTTACATGACCTTGGTGATTTAGTGGTCTTACTGCTAATACTAAGGATCACGTTAGACTATTAGATGGCAATAAGACTTTGATTCTGCTAAGGTTAGGAAATAGGAATCAGGTTATCGCTAAGGTGCCCTCACTTTTTATCACATTCTTTTCCAATAGCTGTCTTTATTTCCCCTGTCTGGCTGTCGGTGGACTAGAGAATGTGTTTTTAAACGCATTAAAATCATGAGTCGGACAAATCGGTAGTAACAATGAAGTCTTCAATCCGGGATAAGGAATGACCTTTTTTGGCTTTTTTTTTTTTCTCTACCATATCTGAAATTTTTTAAAATAAAACAAAAATTGCAAAATGATGTTGTATTTTTTGTGTTCTTTTCAATGTAATTATAGTTATGCAGCTAGTTAAGTCACGGTGCTATTGAACCATTGTTGGTTTTTTTTATACACCCAAGTAAGGGCTCTATTGCATTGTTGTCAGTAAAATGGAGACAATAAGTAAGAAAATCTGCACCTGCAGATTCTCCTTATCATTTCCATTGTACTGTACTTTTTCTGAGGTAGGCTCTCTTGTACCGCCTAGCCCCAGACGAAGCGCAAAACTGACAGATACCGGCAGCAGTACTGCTCGTCGCCATGAGTATCGGTTCCTGGAGTCCATAGGACTCCATGGAGCCCTGTGCATCCTGGCTGCGAGTTATGCGCAAGCTCGCTCTCACGAGATTGCGCAGCACCACGGTCGAATTGTGGAGGGAGACTAGGAATTAATATTTGTTCCCAGTCTCACTCTGCTGCCAAGGAGAGGAGGTAGATCGCGCCACCCTTTCATCTGCAGTATGAGTGGTGAGCATGGATTTTTTTTTGATAGGGTGAGTTTGCAAAATCACTCAACTCCTGCTTGAGGAGACCATATTTCTCAGTAAAATTCCATCTCCTGGGTGGAAGTGCAAGCTACTTTGGAATAGCCTGCGCTTCCATTCGGAGGTGTAAATCAACATCTCCTATACAAAGTATTGGCTCTGTTTCGCAGAGAAACCACAACGTAAATGGTAGAGAAATTCTATGCGCCAACCACTGCTACTTTTGTCAATTTTCGATTAATACAAGTATTAGAAGGATTAGACTTTCTTTGAAAAATAAAATAATGATGCATACAGGGTTATCCAAAGAGATCCGAATTGCTTGAGAAAGGTAACCTTTCTTGGCCATTCGGTTACCTTTCTTGGCCATTCGGCTATCCAGAGAGCAGGCAATTCGCCAAATCCTGGCGAATTGCCTGCACATTCGCTGCCTGTTCGAGGGCAGTGAAATCCCCATGAAAAAGCACTGCTTCGGCTATTCAGAGAACACAAACCAGCAGTGAAAGGTTCCCCTAATGCCCTGCCATTCGGTGGTTTAATTCGGCAAGTTAATTCAGGAGAATCCCATAGACTTCAATGTTAAAAATATTCCCGTTTTAATTCAATATCTAATAAACCGTTCATTATAACTTTTTAAAAGTCTGATTCTTTTTTTTTTAAGTTTACTTCTTTTTTCTGTAACAGCCCTTTTTATTATCATTCCCTGGACCTCATATGTAAATTTCAGACATTTTCGCTCAGTAGTTTCTTTGCAAACAGCTTTTCACTTTCACATTCATACAAACTGTTTTCCTAATTTATTCACCTCCCTCTGTCTGCGGTATCGGCTTTTTCCGGCGGCTTCACTGCGTGTGATCGGCTCCTGCTCGGGTTTTTCCGGCGTCTTCGACGGGTTAATCCAGATGTTTTTGCGGGTTTTCGGCGTGCATTCGGCAGGTTTTGCGGTTAGTTTTCGTCAGGTTTGTGGCAGCCTTTCCCTGCAATTCGGGGACCCTGTGGTGTTTGCTGAATACACCGCAGGGTCACCGAAATGGGATCGGCAACACGAACCGAATTGAAGAGAACGAAAAGTCACCGAACGTGCAGTGACTTTTCGAATCTCTTTGGATAACCCTGTAACTCAATATTTTAGGAAAAAAAAAAAGTATTATTTTTTACCTTACTTTTGGATTATCCCTTATACATTGGTTGCTTTTCTAGTCTTTCCAATCAAACACTAGATTACAGAAATCTGCAAATTCCAACTTTATTTATTTTGGTTATTCATTTTTTTTAATTTAATATGTGGTTACTGGCAACAGATGTGGTTTGTTTAAACAGCATTGAAGTAATTGCAATTCATTTTGCTCTTCTGGTGATGAGTTTAAATTGGTCTCTAGGCAGTTGTGTGTTATACCGTCCTTACATGGACTGAAATCTGGTTCTTGGCATTTGTAGCAGAATCATCGAATAGAAGGACAATAGCTGATATCTTCCCTAATGCAATGGGTCTGAATTAATTTGTGTAAAGCTCTGTGTGTAAGTGATGACTGGTATTTGTCAAGCCGCTGACAGTCATGGACTGGCTGTAGAGAGCACTCCTGACGAGTCTTAAGGGGCGAAACGCATGTGCGTGTAGACTGGGACCAGTTCTTAAACATATATGGGCCCTATTCCAAGGTTGGCAATAAGAACTTCGAGGCGTTATGCATTACGTCTCAAAGATATCTCATCACCTGGAATTGCTACTGAACTCTTGGCACAAACTGGGCTTGGGCCTCGAGTGTAGAGCTTCCTTACACAAGGTTACTGTAAACTAACATCTCCTATACTTTGTATAGGGAATTTAGTATAGAAAATTGTTTAGGATGACTGTTCCAAGGTAGCTTGCGCTTCCAAACGGGAGATGATATTTTACTGTGACAGCTGGTGTTAAGTGATTTTGCTTTAGCCAAATCAAGTAACACCCTTTGCTAACCTTCCCAAAAAATTCCATAGGCTACGGTGTCATGTGCATTGCTGTGCAGAAATGTTGCTGTACCAACATGGCTATAATATACATGTGGAATGTGGGGTCAGAGGGCAAATATAGCTCCCTCGGATCTAGATGAGGGGCTGTAGTGGGGTGGATATCCTGGAACCTCTTCTAAATTATACATGCACTCTTCATTCTTTGCTCTGGCATTTGCTCTGGTACCCTTGAGGTTCCCATTTGTGAGTTATTGTGTTTAACCTTGATGCCTGCACCTGACTGCGCACTTGACATGTACTTGGTTTTCTCTGTTTTAGATACCATCATGATAGACTGTTACTTGACTAAGTTCCTTCCAATACCAAAGCGTAACATGTTAATGTACAGTTTTGCCTGAAATGAGAAAGGTGCATACTCATATTTTAGATTTGCTAACTTTGGGCACTATCGACTGGTATGAGCTAAACCTAGCGTCAGCATTTTTTCACGTTAGTGCCAGGTAAATTTAGTCTAGCGCCGGACCAACAGATCGTTTGCCTCTTATCACTTAGCGCTCGATAAATTGCGATTGGTAGCACGAGCCTACTGTACTTACCGCATCCTATACTTAACATACAGAGCGCTAGAGATCACTTGTGCTACTGTATCCAACAGATCGTTTGGTCCCGGTGCTACTTTCTAAAATTTGCAAAAATTTACCTGCTGCTCAAGTCGGGTGTTAACTGATGGAAAAGGGCAAAAAAGGAAAAACATTTTTTTTTAAAAAGAAAAAAGGTCCTTGCACCAAATTAACAAGCAATTGAAAGGCATGCAGCACAGGTGTTCTCTTGGCCCCATACACCATAGTATTGGATCTGGTCAGCAATGTCTCTGCTGTTGCAGTGGGCTCTATTATGATATGTATGTATCCTTTATCCACATATATCCTAATTCTAATATATTGCCTAAACTTTAAACGTTTTATGCAGGGGGTTATTTATAGTATGGAAGCGGGTGATTATTAGGGTGACCGTGTGGACCATGTTTAAAGGGACACATGGATAAGTCTTGCCCTGAAACATGTATTATTAATATGCTGCAGCAGGGAAATTATTGTCGCTCACCTGACCTTCCTTTTGAACATATTAAATGCAGTGTAATGATTCCACATGCTGTTGGGTGGCATTTATCATGCAATGCCCATCAGCCTTAATATATGTGTGCATATAAACATGGATAATACGGCAACCTTGGAGGATTTTAATGCAGGGGTGTGAGGGCTCTTCGCTGGATGTGTTCATACTTATTCAAGCTTGTGAGAGCAGGGGATAGGTATGGCCCGGCACTCTGCACTGGAAAAAAAAACAGTTCTATCCTGTACACAACCGTATTAGCGCTGGGTCTCAGCCCGGGTCTTAGCGTTTCCCTAGCGTACACTGACACCTGTGAACAAGGCGATCTGTTGGTGGGTCGAAAGTCGCTACATTTTAACAGCTTGCCCTAAATGTTTCATGTAGCGTTGGTGTTTTAGCTCACACCAGGTGATAGTGCCCTTTACGCTTTAAGTCTTTTGGCAAAATGCATGTTTAAAGGATATATTGTAAATGAAGGACCTATTCAAACACACAATTTTTACCTGCGACTTGATATATTCGCTTTGAAATCTTTGATTGCATTCTACTCGAATTTTAGATTGTCACTACTCTGAGGCTGCCCTGTCGCCCAAGTTACTGGAACGGAGGTTTTATCAAACTAAAGGAAGATCTGGGAGATGCTCTTCCACAGATTGCTTTGGGAGTGCTGCTCAGGGCTCATTAGTCATCATAGCAATAGATCGCAACCTTAGCAGGAACTTCATGATTTAATGATGGAAATGATCTTTATAGAGTTAAAGAGGTCCATACATTGGGAGCATTGAGTTTAATACTGGCCACGACCTCTGGAGGAAATTGTCACTTTGTGTAATTTACCTCATTACTAAACATTTGGAGAATTTATAAACACAATGCTCATTACGCACAGCGGATTAATGTAGTCGCAATGGGCAAATGTTTAGCTTGCAGGTTTTATCTTCCACTGCATTTAAAACAATGTCATTAGGCTTAATTAGCAAAAGCTACAGACTAGCATTTCCATTCCAATGTCTTACACTGAACTTGCAGCAAATGATTGATTAGTGATCCCTTGGCTGCCAACCCCATGCAGACACAGGGATAATTTATTTATGTTTTCTGAAGATACATACATAAAGAGGATGTTGACTAATGGCTCTGAAGTGGGCAGTAATTTGCAGATACTTCCTATTGTATATATTTTAAGCCACACTATTAGCGTAACGGTATGTGTTGTCAGTGGCAAACAGTTATGGTTACAGGTATGTAAAATATTGATCATAGTCAGCAAAGAGATTGTAACAAAGTGCTTTCGCCCTCTCTCTGAACGCCTGGTGCACGGTGATTCACAGTACAGGTCACATGCATTCTTTCTCTAATACCATAACAACAGATCATCCACGGCATAGTAATGGGGTTATTCAGTATGTGCTGGTGTTTGTGGGCTTTGCAAATATTGTCGCAAATCGGTATCACAGTGTCTACAAATGTCAACGTCACAAATGTCAACGTTTCAGAAAACTAAACTCCACGGTTTATAAGATTTGCTGTGAAGCTTCTCTTGTCGCACTTTGGATTTCAATTTTGGGAAATGCCAAAGTTTGTCAACACTGCAATACTGACAATTTTTGGCAGTATTTATAACACGGCGCATAGAGAATAACCCCTTAAATATCTGCTCCCCTTGCACAGTTATATAACGAAGCATTAGGCATTAGGGAAAACAGCACAGTATATCACACACAACACTCTGCACTAAATACATAAGGGAACAATAATATGACACAGATGTCAGGGAATCGAAATATAAGAAAATCAAATGCAAATAAACATTGCGGTGGCCTTTCCGCCACAGGATATGTCTGAAATATATTTCTTAGCAATATGGTGCAGCTCTGTCTGGGACTAGAATAGGTTATGTTACATTAGTTCTAGGACAATTTCCAGTTCTAGGACAATTTCCTTTTCTGAGGTGTTAATGAGATAGACTTATACTCTGGTCAGAGCACTGATTTGTGTGCAAGTGCTGATAAAATCACCATTCCTGGAAATCTGCTACTACAAGTGGTTACAGACAGTATTCCATTGGACATTCCCATGCATAATGATCATTGCTGGTATTGACTCCATCAAAGGCAGCTCTAGGGTTAGTGAGACCTTCGACCAAGGGCAAATATGAGTCAAAACTGTAGAAATAACTCAATAAATATCACTTCAGAAGGAGAATCTAGGTCTCTTGGTAGACATGTGCATGTGAAAGTAGAATAATGGCCTTCTAGGATAGTAGGATAATGGCATTCTACATAAATTCCATTATTTGAGGCCCCACTGGGAGTGAGGCCTTGGATGGCTGCCAAAACCAGTGGAAGGTAATTTAAAATATATATAAAATAAAGAGCCATTACCAAATGCTAAATTTTTGGGTGTTCTGAAACCATAGAAATAGATATTTCATCTCAGAATGCATATTTATTATGACACTATTTAACGGCAAAAAATGAAACCATCGTAACTTACAATAACAAGGTTACAGGTAAGACAAAAGTGTTTTCAATGGTAAGGCATAAATTGCTGCCTCAGCCTCGTGTCCCCTTTTTTCGCATGCCACTTAACTTAGCAATTGTCCCCATATTGCCTCTTATCCCACCAAGTGTAGCCAATATTACCCTTATCCCCAATTATCCTCATGTGCCCCATATCACTAAATTCCTTCAAAACACACACAAACACATTGAAAGACATGTACGGACTCTGGTTGTGAACCAGTTAAACAAACATTTACAAATGCACACAGCTAGATGCAGACATCTCGCCCTCGTGGATTTTCCTACAGGCACATGCAGAGCAGGTGTGAATGCTCTGTATTGACAAGCAGTGAGTAGCTGGTTCTTAAATGGGAATGAGCTGGCAGTGTCGTCTGTATCGTCCCATGTTCTGGAAAACTGGGATTTCTTTACGAGCATGTTTGAAATCTAAACTTGTTTCCAACGAACTAAAATAATATGCAATTGTGCTACAAATGTGTAAAAGTGATTTGGGAGTCATTCGAGAGCCTTTAAAATATTTATATACAGGTTCGTGGTAGCAATAGTTTTAAATTCCGAATGATGTATTTTTTTGTCTTGGTGATGACTTTTCTGGTGAAGGCACATGGGAGAGTGGCTTTTTAATGCCCCTTATTTTTATCTTAGTGTACATGTGATTGATTAATGCCTTACGAAACACTGAAATATTCATAAATGAAATCAAGTTGGGTATTACAAGGTACAATTAGATTTTAATTTAATTAAAATTAATTAGTTTTCCTAAGTCATCCATTGAACTTTAATCAACTAACAGGGTTATCCAAAGAGATTCGAATTGCTTGAGAAAGGTAACCGAACGCTGAAAATCAGCGTTCGGTTACCTTTCCTGGCCATTCGGCTATCCAGAGAGCAGGCAATTCGCCAAATCCTGTCGAATTGCCTGCACATACGGTGCCTGTTCGGTCCCTGTTCGAGGGCAGTGAAATCCCCATGAAAAAGCACTGCTTCGGCTATTCAGAGAACACAAACCAGCAGTGAAAGGTTCCCCTAATGCCCTGCCATTCGGTGGTTTAATTCGGCAAGTTAATTCAGGAGAATCCCATAGACTTCAATGTTAAAAATATTCCTGTTTTAATTCAATATCTAAAAAACTGTTCATTATAAAATTCTGCAGCAAAAAGTCTCTTTATTTATAGATTTTTTAGGATACTTTAAGCATTTTTCTGAATTTTTAAAAAAAAAAATTAAAAGTCCGATTTTTTTTTTTTTTTTTTTCAGTTTACTTATTTTTTTTGTAACAGCCCTCTTTATTATTATTCCCTGGACCTCCTGTGAAAATTTCAGACATTTTCGCTCAGTAGTTTCTTTGCAAACAGCGTTTCATTTTCCCAGATTCATACAAATGGTTTTTCTAATTTATTCACCTCCCTAGTCTACGTCACAGCTGCTTCGGCTCTGTGTGATTCGGCTCCTGTTCGGCTCCTGTTCGGCTCCTGTTCGGCTTCTTCGAAGGTTAATCCAGATGTTTTTGCTTGTTTTCAGCGTGCATTCGGTTAGTTTTCGTCAGGTTTGCGGCAGCTTTTCCCTGCAATTCGGGGACCCTGTGGTGCTTGCTGAATACACCGCAGGGTCACCGAAATGGGATCGGCAAAAGGAACCGAATTGAAGAGAACGAAAAGTCACCGAACGTGCGGTGACTTTTCGAATCTCTTTGGATAACCCTGTAAGTAACCCATTAACATTTGGTAGGGAGCTACAGTCCCATTTTCCATAAGTAAAAAATAGGCTGTGCGTGGCTACACAGTGAACATTTTCCATAATGGGAATGATGAAGAATACTTGTAAACTCAGACACTGCATGGTAGATATGCCCATGGATGAGAATAAGACACGATGCTAGGCATCAGGACTTTGTGACATGGCAAGTATAAATATCCAATCTGCCTTCCACTTATTGTCCTCTTACTAAAGCACATGAGGAATTGGTGGGACACGTTGGTGCATGTGAAAGTCATCATCACTGGTTATAGCTTTTATAACCAATGTTGGAAAATGCTGGCACATGCAAAGGTGGAAAATTGCAGACCTCGTCTTTGTATAATTCAATTAAAGACCATATACTTCCTGGTCTTGGGGTTGATGGAACCCATCGCTGTCCCCAGACTGCATTCAAAATTAAATGGCCAACTTGGAGAGCACTACTATTCTCTTTCTTTCTGTCACATTCGACAGATTGCTGGAGGAAAGACAGGAGAGAAAGATTATCAGAATTAAAACCAAAGTAGATGATTCCAATCTAATTCTGGAATTTGAAAACGGTTTTGAACACCGTCCCTTCTACACTGATGTAACAGGCCCCGCTCGGTATTAAGTGCTGAGGCCATGCACGTGAGGTTATTTTAGTATATCATGGACTTTCACTTCAATATTTTACTAATGTTTGGTAAAGGCTTATGTCTCTTATGAAAATTAATGTGACTCTATAGGTACAAAGTTTCATGCGTGGGTGGCTCTGTAGAAGAAAGTGGAAGACCATCGTTCAAGATTATATTTGTTCTCCGCACGCGGAAAGCATGAGGAAGAGGAATCAGATTGTATTTAACATGGTTGAAGCTGAAGCAGAGTATGTGCACCAACTTTACATCCTTGTCAACTGCTTCCTGAGACCCTTAAGAATGGCAGCAAGCTCCAAGAAGCCTCCTATCAGCCATGACGATGTGAGCAGTATTTTCCTCAACAGGTAATAGCACACTTTGTTTTTGTTTTTTTTTACCCCTTTTGCAGCCCAAAAAATCCATGAGTACATGTTTCTACAATGAAGAACATTGAATAAAATCTAGGTTTTGCCCATCAAACACCAAAGGAACTGGGAGGAACAGATTCACCCTCACTGTAAGAAAGTAAATAAAAGTTCAATAAACTTTATTGGTGCAAGGAATTGGACAGAATACAAGGAGAGCTGTGAGGTCACTCACTAAAGGGGTAAAATTCAGATTGTTCTAGTTGATGGACAGTCAAGTATAATAAATATATTAGGTGTAAGTGTACTTTCTTTATATAGGCATTATGCCCACAAATAGTCCACAAAATGTAAGCATTTCTGGAAGCATCATTGATAAAAGCAGCTTTTAAGAAGGCAGTGCAATAAAATATATATTGCATTTATAATGAAATCACTTAGGAACAGGTACTTATAATTTTATAATTAATTGTCCTGGTAAAGCACATAGAGGAGAATGTAGAATCAAGTAAGTGAAGGCAGTGAGTGGGGTGGTGAAACGCGTAGCATATTATTATTTATTAAGCGCCAACACATTCTGCAGCATACAGGAGGCAGTTCAGCAGGGCCGGATTAAGATCTCTGCGGACCTGGAGCTGAATATTTTGGTGGGCTTTTTTTGGAAGTTAGTAAAATGAAAATATATTTTAGGTTTTTTAATAGTGCAGATATGCGTATATCTAACTAGGCAGATACTTTTTGAGGAAAGTTCAGATTTCAATCATTTAAAGCGTGTAAAATTATTCTTTTACATTTTATCATCCAAACCTTTGTGGTTACATATTCTATAGGGAGGAATTCTTGCTAAAAAAATTTAAGTGCGAACCTGTTACTGCATTTTTCTTAGAAAATATACAATTTTAAACAAAAAACGAAAAATCTATAATATTTCCCTTGTGTTTTGGAGGATGGTGTTTTATGAATAAACCGCAAATATGGAATAACCTCCCAAACACCATCAAATCTTCCACCAGTCTTAAGTCACTCAAGAGCTCCTTACTAACATACCTCAATACAGAATGCACCTGTAAACATGTAACATAATGACTATTTTTCTACATATTTATTTTCTGTTAATCTGTATATTTGTGTGTTTTTTTTTTTTTAAATATCTTGCATTGTATTACTTTGTATTTCTGTAACTGTAACACTTCAATGTTCTTCAACCCAGGACATACTTGAAAACGAGAGAAATCTCAATGTATCCTTCCTGGTAAAATCCTTTATAAATAAATAAATAAATTAAATAAATAAATAAAATATGACTATGTATAAAACACTGCCCTTGCTCCCAGCTTGGGAAATGAGAAGGGGAGTAATGGCAGTGGCATTGCTCATTTTATACGTGACAAATGGACAATGCCATTGTTTTGGAACGAAAAATAGATAAATAAAAAAGTTGTTTCTACTTTCGTTTTAGATTTTCCATGGTCACATTTGGTATTAATGCAAAGGCCACTCTGACCTGTTCACTGACACCTCCCTTGACCTTGTGAGGTGTTAAGATTAGTGACGCAGGGTTCCATAGCCCCCACCCCCAATGCACTTCGCTGCAGTGCGGCGGTTTAGGTTTATTGATTTAACAATTCATAATAACGGATTGTGCCATCACCTCCACACTTGAGATGGTGATTTAGTGCATCATCATTGTTCCCTTTATAATTGAAAACTGAAAAATAATGCTGTGTTAGAAAGAAAACAAAAAAATAAAGAAATATTATTTTATTTTTATTGTTACATAAAACCTGGTCATGTTTGGTATCATTGGAAAGGCCAAGCTGGCCTTTCCAGTGATACCTCACATTGCCCTGTAGCTGCTATGTAGTTGGAGATATAGGGTTCCAAATGCCCATCAATGCACACATAGTTATCCTTTCTCTGGGCCTATTCTGGGGCATGGGCCTGGAGCTGCTGCTCCATCAGCCCCTATGTTAATCCGGCCCTGCAGGTCAGTATTCCTGCCAGCAGATACAGGAAGACATGAGGGCCCTATTCCCGTGGGAATTTACAATCTAGATGGGTGAGAGGATTAGAAACAAGAGGGAGGGACTGCAGTGTCGAGTTAATGCAGGGAGAGTTGAGGACTGTTTTTTGGGTCGGTATTATATAGACACATTAAAAAAGAAGAGGGTTTATGGAACATTATATGTGCTTATAACATTTTTAGTCACTTTTATGTTAATGGACAAGGCAATCCTGTGTCATTCAATGTCAATGTCATATCATGACACAAAGCACATAGAGGTAAACAGGGACTTTATTTGGTCAGTTTTAATCTGCCAGATAGAGCTCTGATTTGTTGTGGGGATCTAATCTGGTTTTACTATGGCAAATCATATACTGTATTTTTTTACATATACATATATATATATTGTCAGAGCTAGACAGAATCTTTAAACACAATTCATTTTCTGTGAAATGTCATCTGTGCAGATAACGATTTCTATAGTAATCCTTCCCTAGTCCATCTGCTTGAATTCCAGATTTCCCTGTATGTTTTGGAAAATTGCCAGGAGCGCCCTTTATTACCATTGATTTTATATGGAATATTGTAATGTCTGCCTGTAGTAAAAATATTTTGGTTCTGGGATATCAGTGAGTTAAAACTCTATCCAATATTGGGATGGAGAAAAAAAAGTCTGATAATATAAATAGAGGTGGTTATATCATAAATTGTAGCAATCCTTTCCAAGTGTCAAATTCTTCACTACATCTCTTAATAAAAATAAATGGACTAATCAGCCCAAATACCTCATTAACCATTAACCCTGGCGATGCAGTGTAGAGACTGGTAGAGTCTTAAAGGGCCACTACCACCAAAAATGAAATTTTCTTATTTTGTTTATTTTATGTTGCTGATATCTTACCTATGTTTTGTTTATCTCTTGTTTGTTTAGTTAAGAAAATATTTTACTCTATGTGTCACTGGGTGCATCCATTGAGTGATATTTTGTGTTGTTAACCCCCCCACTATCTTTCCATCACTTGGTCCTCACCTTGTGGTTTTGGCCATTTAATGGAGTCTATTGGTCTGGCAGCCGACTCACATCATTTTATAGTGTGGGATGTATTCAAAGGACATCATCAGGGGTAGATTAAGAGTATTTTAAGCTCCATGTCATATCTCATTCAGCTGCCAGCTCATCTCAGGTAGCCTGGATCACAATACTCTCCCTGCTACCTTGTCTAAACATCCCCTCCTCCACCTAATTAACTGGTATATATTGTAGATTAAATAAACTAGAGCCACAAGCTTTTGGTATTTGTTGCATCATGGGAAAATTCCAGAAAATGGAACCCAATGGAACATGCAATTACTTCAAGCAAAGAAATTAACAGCAGCATGAGCTTTATTAAGTGCTTTTATTTGTAATGTACACGTAATCTAGTTACAGTTTATATAAGTGGTAGTGTCTCTTTAAAGCAATACAGCAAATTTCTTGATGACTTTTTTTTTAACCAGAGCTCACCTACAATCCCACATGTCCAGAGGATAAAAAGACAAAAAGGAGTGACATTTAACCAAACATCTGTAGCTTTGTAACGTAACCCTAGTCAAGGATGAATATGTCGCAGTGTGATGCGTTTTGTTATCGCTAACTCAGAACTTCAGGCTTGTTTTTTTTCCTCCACTTTATAGGCTATGTTCTTTTTATTCTTTCATAGTTTCCCGTAATTACTTTATTAATTAAAACAAATATGCAACATTTAAAAATCGAGTTGGCCACTACTCAATACCTTCCACAAAACGCTTTTTCTATGTTGCCTTGTGACTTTTCTATGTAGCAGTGCCTGGGTAGGCTCATAGATTGGCAGTCTCCTCCTGTTATCCACTGATTTTTATTACACAGTATAATATATATAATTTCAGAAAACACTGGCACTCTTTGAATAACCCCCTTAGTGCTTCAGTACATAAACCACAAACCAGTAATAATGTGAATAAGACCAGTGACCCACAGCTAAGGCTGAAAAGAAACCGTGAACCTCTTTGAGTTTTCTGTCCATAGCCATTCATTAAATTGTTGATGTATGCTTAAAGGTAGATAAAATATTTACTTGATATTAAGTGTATAATATTGCTTCTGAATAATTTATATTGTTTTCTGCACATGATCCAACTTGTTACATGCATAAAAAATGTATAGCTACTATATATACATGTAATTTCAAGATAACACATGAGAAAAATGGTAAAAAGAAATCATTGCTCCTTGGATCTGTTCCTTATGGTTGGTTGGTTGGTTGTCTTTACTTTCCTAATGAATTTGAGAAAACCACAAGCTGCATGAGAGTGCCCTCGAAGTAGCTAATTAATATTTATCGTTTTGCTTTATGGCCATTGAACAGCATCCAAGAACGCTGCTATGTCTAGAAGTTTTATTTATGGTCTTCATTGTTTTACGGCATCTGCGCTATTAATATTATGTCATAAACAATGGCAACTGAGCTCATCTAGTTAACTGTGCCTTTCCCTGGTGGTGAGATCATTCCATCATTCTTGTAATAAATAGGATGCGGATGTCAGTGTGCGCATTGAGCTGTATATATATATATATATATATATATATAGTGTAACAGTTTGATTAGGGGCAGGATGGTAGACCATAAATATATTAGAAGGCATATGGAGAATGCCATTTTCCCACCATAGGGTTAATCCTAAACATATGCCTGATTAAGTCTGCCCTGCCCATATAGGAGAGGTGGTCCCCCTCTGAGTGTGCAGTTTCTGTGCTGGCTACAGTAGGGAAGGAAGCAAAAGAAAACCCTGAGGTCAAGAGGGAAGTACTTTTCATTTTTCCATTTATTGGCAACCGGCCTAGCTGCCCAATATTCAGTGAGGGCATCCTATATGTTTAGTTAGACTCCACATGAAGGAGTAGGCGGTTGTTTTATATTTTATTTGATGTTTTGCTATACCCTGCTGCTTCTATGACTGCACATAAAAGAAAGAGGAAGTACCGATCCTTGCATCCAGTGCCTTTATCACAATATATATATATATTTTTGTCTCTTACAGTGAAACCATAATGTTTCTACATGAAATATTCCACCAGGGATTGAAAGCAAGAATCACTAATTGGCCTACGCTCATTTTAGGTATGTGAGTCTTCTTGTCGGCATCTATTAATAAAAGATGAATGTGATGTGAACGCCTGGGCTTTAAGGTTATTATATGAATGGCTGATGTACACACGGATCTTTTGATGTTCTGTCTAGATCTCTTCATTGAGAAATATTCCTCGGCGTTGATACATTACATTTTAATGACGTGAAATTATATATTTCTGATCGTCTCAATTAAAAAGCCATTACATCTCGAATGCTAGCTCGGTATCTATTTTAATTTTCAAAGAACTTTACAGGGAAAATTAAAGAATAAAGAAACTCTGCAAACTCCCACAGAAATTACTTATTAACCCCTGCTTCTCACTTGGGTCTATTTTGTTTTGTTCTTTTATTTTAAAAAAACTAAAATGGCTTGAATTCCCTGGTTTTTCTTCTCTCCTCTCTTCTGCCACAGGTATCGAGATACAGGAAGTAGCTTGATGCCCATTGTCCAATGATAGCTTCTCATAGGAAAGAAGATTATAGGGTTAGAAAAGGAGTGGGGTTTGAAGAGAGTCGACAGGAGTAAATGTTTTACTCCTCTATTCCCACTTTTCATTTTAATCCTACAGTGTCCCTTTAAGTCACGAGTCAGCCTCCTTGGCTCTCCAGATGTTTTGGAACTGCATTTCCCAAGAGACTCAGCTAATCTAACGAGTACCTGAACATCATGGAAGGTGTAGTTTCAAAACCTCTGGAGGGTCTAGGTTGCTGACCTCTGCATGAAGGTTGGAGTGTCCATTTGACCCATGCAAGCTCACTATGGGGGCTATTCCCAAATCAACAGAGTTTACCATTGTTATAAACAATGGTGAAATTCACTGTTGTTACAACCATGATAAACTCTGGCAACCCAGAGAGGGAAATTCTAACAATGTCAGGTGAAGTTTCAGTGTTGAAACGTCGCCTGCTATTGTTTGGATTTACATTGATGTATCATTGAAGTTTATTGTGATTATAACAACTGCAAACTTCGGAAAATAGTGAAAAACGGCTATAGGGGTCATTCAAAAAGCACCGAAATTCCTTTGGGGAATCCATTCAGCATTCACTGCAGGGTCCCTGAAGTGCAGGGAAAAGCTGCCAAGCTACCATGGAATCAAAAGTAAATACCGCCGCAAAACTGGCAGTTTATTGGATCCGTTCCGATAAGCCACTGAAAAACATCAGATTCAATCCGATAGGCCTCCGCAAACCAGAATGCACCTGACGATCCACCGCATACCCCACCAAACGTGTCCAAAAAAACCCGATGACCTGCCAAATAGACATGTGCATTCGTTTTAGTACTAAAACGATTTAGTCCGAATTTTGGGATAATTTAGTTTTCGTATGACTCAAGAGATACGAAATTGCTCAGTACAAAAACGAAAGAAACTAAAATAAAATGCACTACATGTTAGTTTCAGTCCTTTTTGTGATATTACATTGATAAGTGAAGGAGACCAGCAATGAAGAGCGCAACATTGCAAAGCTACAGAAAAGGTTTGCATGCGTAATCCTTTGCGACCCCTACCCGGAAATCTGACAGTGTAGAGCTCCATAATACTCACTCGCAGCACAGACAGCCAGCACAGGAGAGGAAACCTTTACTTAACCCTTGCATGTCTATGAGGCAGACAAGATGATAAAAGCAGCTGGAGAAGGAAAACATTCAAATAAATCACACTGAAAGCTAATGACAGAGGAGGGCTGGATAGCAAAAAACCCTTTATAACAAGCAGCGCTGGAAGAAGAGAGGGACTTTATAAAACGTGTGTTTTCTCCCCTCCCGCTCTGCATAATAGGGGCTTAGGTCTGATACATTTTATATTATACAGGAGCACTATCCCCCTTTCCTCATCTATAATACACGTTTTATATAAAGTCCCTCTCCTCTCCCAGTGCTGCTTGTTATAAAGGGTTTTTTACGTCTGATACATTTAGTATCCAGCTCTCACAGTTACTCTGTCATTATGAGCCTTCAGTGTGATTTATTTGAATGTTTTCTCTGTATTGAAAGTGCTTTATTTTATAAAAAAAATTTGCACCAGTCATCTCTTCTCTGAGCTTTCAGGCTGATTTACGTTAATATTTTCCCTCTCCCCTGCTTTTATATTCCTGTCTAAGTAAAAGTTCCCTCACCTGTGCTGAAGGTTCTGCACCCTCCACATGCCAATGCAGTAGGATGGTCTATACAGAGAGGGGCATTAATTAATGCAGGAGGATGTTATATACATTATACAGAGAAAGGAATAAATTGAGGAGGATGTTCTATACAGAGAGGGACATTAATTCAGGAGGATGTTCTATACATTATACAGAGATGGGTATTAATTAATGCAGGTAGATGTTGTATACATTATACAGAGAGGGGTATTAATTAATGCAGGATGATGTTATCTACATTATACAGAGAGAGGTATTAAATTAATTAATGCAGGAGGATGTTCTATACATTATACAGAGAGGAGCCTTTTTTTAGCCCTTTAGTGGCTGTGAGTGCTGAGATCGGCTGCTTGTTATATTATCTCTCAGTACAATGTATCAGGCTCAGCTGTTACAGTAACAACCCTCAGAGTTTCAGTAAAACAAGGAAATAATATTGTTCTAACCTCTTATATATAAAAATATTATTTACTAGTTTTACTGAAACTCTGAGCGCTGTGATGAGCAGCAGTCAGTTACTGTAACAGCTTTGCCTGACACATTGTGCTGAGAGTGAGAGATACTGTAACAAGTAGAGATCTCAGCCCTCTGAGGAGCCACTACAATAGTAATTGTATCCACTGGTTTTCGGCTGAATGAAATTAGTTTTCATACTAAAGAACTGAAAACGAATTTCTTACGCAACTGAATAAATTGCATTTTAGGACTAATCCATTAGTTCAAAACTAAATTTTGTGCTGTGCACATGTCTACTGCCAAACACAACGCTGACCAGCCACCGGAAAATGCCGAAAAGCCGGTGAAGGAAAAAAACCCCACACATGCACCGCGACTTTGAAAAGCAGTTTCCAAAAATGCTACTGCACGAAAATAATAATAATAATAATAATAATAAGGTCTGTTACAGAAAAAAATTTAAAGACCAAAAAGGGGAAAAACAATTGCTGAAAAAAAATCTGAAAAATGCCTAAAAAAATAGAGACTTTTTGCTGCATATTAAAAGAATTAACGGTTTAATAGATATTGAATAGAAACAGGAATATTTTTAACATCGAAACCTATGGGATTCGCCTGATTAAACCTGTATAGTTTTTATATTCTCCTAAAATGTTGCATGATGTCTAAGCCTTCAGTTTAGTAATAAAGTTATTCATTGTTGCGACTAACGTAATTTGGAATTTAGTTTTTTTGTGGCATTTTAAGTTATTAATTATTTTCATATATCTTATCTTGAGGTTAGATTTTCTTAAAGGATCATTTAAATATTTGTAAAGCAGCTGTGGAGCACCAATACATCTTATCATATTTTCAAAATGTTAGTATACTGTGTTGTTCAAGTTCCCTACACTCTGAAAACATACATTCACATGAAGTGGTGTCTGAATATACGGTTTTATCTTTATATATGTATCTAAATACATTATTCTGTGACCTCAGAAAAGTGATAGAACACCATTGCCATAAATATCATTTCTTACTAGGAAAATTGCAGCATTACACATGTTTATGTTCACATTTGAAGCACATCACCCGCATGCTTGACAGTTACTAGCTGCGTGTTCTTCATAATGTGTTTACATTGTGCTCTAGGTAATGCTATGATCATAGCCATTTAGAGTGCAGGAAAAAATAAATAGGGATATTTACTGGAAGTACACATAATGTGTCAAACAATCATATATAATAAGTAGGGAACATCTTATGTTACAGAATTACTGCAGATGTTGAAAAGATACAGCGACGGGCTTCAGTTTGTGCCATTCAGATTGTTTGCTGAAGCTTCATATTTAAAAAAAAAAAAAAAATTATTTTTTGTTACAGAAACTTTTCTTAAAAACCTAACTTTTGGCACAACTTTGCAGAAAATCAACCTCTATTTAAGAGAGAAGCAACACTCAATATTAGAGTGTGATAAGTCTTATGCCATATACCTTAGAAAGCGGTTTGTCTAAGGCTAGGGTCAGACGAACGCAGTGCGAACGTCGTAGTAGCAGCAAATGACAGCCAATTACGGGCAATATGCATTGTACGGCCGCACGAAAGTGCGGCCGCACAACGCAAGCGGCAAACAAACGCATTTTTTCGAGAACATGATACCGCTAGTATTGACGTACAGAGTGCGCTACGTCCTCTAGCGGCATGTGTGCGTGATTAGGAGACGTCAGACGCTGCTAATGTCCGGCCAACATAACATCCAGACGCAAAAAGTGTTTTATTGATAATCTGTACAAAATCACGGACGGAAATGCGCATTGTATGACCGGTATCGCGTATTCCATGAAACAATACGTCCATTCGTTCGAACGAACTTTTTCACGGACGACGCAAAAAATGCGTTCGTCTGACCCTAGCCTTAAAAGAAAATTTTACAACTGCCATTGCTCCAATAATTCAATTAAATTTGCCACAAGCACCAGTAGCCATTTTCTTTGAGAAAAAAACAGTAAAGATTTACCCAAAATTCTAAAGATTAAAAAAAAATTCTTTGAATTAATTCTATAATTTATATTGTGGCAATTGGTGCAATTATTTTACTAAACAAGTCTTATTCTTTCAAAAATAATTTAAAAAAATCTGAAAATGTTAATTGACATACTTAACAAAGATGAGTTATATTATTTGTTTTCATGACTTTTAATTGCAGTTTATTTAATCATATAATACAATTAACCCCTTCACTATTGTGTTAACACAATCTGGGGCTGTGCTGTATGATTGTGAATGAAATTCGTTGTTCCAAACAAATTTTGTTTGCATTTGGTCTCCAGAAGGTGCCCCCAAAGGATAAGCCCTTTCGGAATGATCCTGTTTAAAATTGGCTTGTGAATGCCCTGATATATCAGACTTTCCCCAGCCAATGCACGGAGCCACGAGCTGCAGTTCTACCTGCAGTAACTCCTGTTGGCCAGTAGATGGTGGTATCTGCCTTTCAAATAGGTTATTACAGTCAGAAATACACTGGGAATACTTCCAAATATTTCTGTAAACAGTCGATTTTCGGAAAAGCACTTGGTAGTGAAGGAGTAAGTGCACCTATGTTATTTAAACTTACATAATGTGTTTTCACTGATCTAATTTAAAATTATTTATAAAATTATTTAAAAAGCTGCAGCATATACTGCAGTGCTGTATATGGTTGGGACAAATTGAACAACAAATAAACAAAAATGTTGACATACAGAAAGTGATAGGAAAATAGAACCCTGCTTAAGAGCTAGACATTTAATGCAGTTCAGATTATTATATGTAAAATAATATTTTTATTATTTTCTTCAGATTTATTTAGTATAGAAAGAAAAAAAGCATAACACATCTTATCTATGACATTCAATTGATTCTTTTTTCATAATGATGGAAAACAAAAAGCTCAGCTACTTCATAAATATGGAACTGTTCTATCAGTCTGTTTGCCTTATGTTCTGAATATCTAAATCACACAAAAAATCCTGTCTTATTGTTTTATACAGCTGACTTATTTGATATTCTGCTGCCGATGCTGAACATCTACCAAGAATTTGTTCGGAATCATCAGTACAGTCTACAAGTGCTGGCAAACTGTAAGCAAAACCGAGATTTTGACAAACTCCTGAAGCAATATGAGACAAACCCAGCATGTGAAGGGAGAATGCTGGAAACATTTTTGACCTATCCTATGTTCCAGGTACACCTTGATTCTATTGAATATCTGTCAAATAGAATGGCGATTGCAATGAACACATTCTATTGCAAATATACAGGTCTATTCACAGAGGCATAACTAGAAACTTCAGGGCCTGGTGCAAGAATCCATGAAGGCCGCCCCGCCCCCCCCCCCCAAAAGGTCCATTATTTAAAAATAAAATCTGTTCAATATAAAAAAAATGTATGCCATTTATATAAATTATTTCTACTTACTTTGATTATTAACAGTGGTAGTTTCAGGCCATCTCGCAGCAGCCAATGGCAGCCCCTTTCCATCTTTCCTCTGCCTCTTTCTTTCTTTCCTCTGCCTCTTTCTTTCTTTCCTCTGCCTCTTTCCTCTGTGCCTCTTTCTTTCTATCTTTCCTCTGTGCCTCTTTCATCTGCCCTCTGTGCCTCTTTCTTTCTTTCCTTTCTTTCTTTCCTCTGTGCCTCTTTCATCTGCCCTCTGTGCCTCTTTCTTTCTTTCCTCTGCCTTTCTTTCCCCTGTGCCTCTTTCATCTGCCCTCTGTGTCTCTTATTACTTTCCTCTGCTCACTTTGCCCATTTCCTCTGCCCTCTGTGCCTCTTTCCATCTGCCCTCTGTGCCTCTTTCTTTCTTTCCTTTCTTTCTTTCTTTCTTTCCCCTGTGCCTCTTTCATCTGCCCTCTGTGCCTCTTTCTTTCTTTCCTCTGCTCACTTTGCCCATTTCCTCTGCCCTCTGTGCCTCTTTCCATCTGCCCTCTGTGCCTCTTTCCATCTGCCCTCTGTGCCTCTTTCCCCTGCACTCTGTGCCTCTTATTACTTTCCATATGACCTCTGTGCCTCTCATTACTTTCCTCTACCTTCTGTGCCCCTTTCATCTGCCCTCCGTACCTCATTACTTTCCTCTGCTTTCTGTGCCTTTCTTACCAAAGCCAAGGCCAGGTCACAACTGCGACTGCTACGACCCTGGTAGTTCCTCTACTGTCTATTCATTAAAAGTGAAACTCAGGAGAATTGGCAGGAGAAGAGAACAATCTAGACCAAATAGCCGATTTGGAAAGTGAGATAATGGGAGAATTTGTCTGGTTTGGGTATTTTGATGTAGCATTTTCACTTCTCCAGTCATTCTCCTGAGTTTCACCTTTAGTGAATAGACCTAATAGTAAGTCAGAATTTACATTTTTATCAAAGTGGCGTCGTTTATATGAAACAAATATGTATATCCATTTATAAAATCAGTTTTCTATGTACAGGTTCCTGTGCTTTCATTTCAGGTTTGAAAGGTTTTGCTGGTTTTAGAATATTTATTTGGGCAATTTATCATGGTCTTCCAATTGTAAAATGTAGCTGCTCCACCAACTGGTACAGTTTCCTTTCCTTTAAGAATGCTTTCTTTGCTAAATGACAGTGCAGCTGCAGAACCTTTTATTAACAAGCATTTATAATTTCTTTTTTGTATGTTCCCCTTTGTATATAAATTGTTTGGTTATGCCATTTGTCATTCTGATCAGATAAATGCATGCCTTCTACACAATAACACCCTGTGTTATTGTCTTTGGTGGCGAACCTATTCACGTTACCATGGTTGTGCTAGTTGTCCTCAAAATCTGCTGTACAACAGGAAACAGCGTTATCTAAACACAGCATAGACAGTAGAAAGTACGTGTGAATCGAAAACGATCATTTTCTCGTCTCTTTAACCTGTTTATGAACACTTGTGTTCATTGGATATTCATCACCGTGCTGTTTCGTGCGCGTTTCGCTAACGTGTTTATGAACACATGTTTTTATAAGATAATATTCATGATCAAAACCCTGTTTCATAACCTACATTGCCGTGTTGTGATATTCAAAAGGTAAACCATTTGTATTCAAACTAGAATTAATATACAATGTATCCCTCATCACAGGATGATTTTTTTAAGCTCTGTGCTGAAGTGCATAGCCCACATCTTCAGGATCTGCACACGTTGAACAGTTATAACCATATGTAATTACAAATATCAAATTTGTTATAAAAAGCATGAAAATTTACTAACAGGGTTATCCTAACAGGGTTATCCAAAGAGATTCGAATTGCTTGAGAAAGGTAACCGAACGCTGAAAATCAGGGTTCGGTTACCTTTCCTGACCATTCGGCTATCCAGAGAGCAGGCAATTCGCCAAATCCTGTCGAATTGCCTGAACATACGGTGCCTGTTCGGTCCCTGTTCGAGGGCAGTGAAATCCCCATCAAAAAGCACTGCTTCGGCTATTCAGAGAACACAAACCAGCAGTGAAAGGTTCCCCTAATGTCCTGCCATTCGGTGGTTTAATTCGGCAAATTTATTCAGGAGAATCCCATAGACTTCAATGTTAAAAATATTCCCGTTTTAATTCAATATCTAATAAACCGTTCATTATAAAATTCTGCAGCAAAAAGTCTCTTTATTTATAGATTTTTTAGGATACTTTAAGCATTTTTCTGAATTTTTAAAAAAAAAATTAAAAGTCCGATTTTTTTTTTTTTTTTTTCAGTTTGCTTATTTTTTTTGTAACAGCCCTCTTTATTATCATTCCCTGGACCTCCTGTGAAAATTTCAGCCATTTTCGCTCAGTAGTTTCTTTGCAAACAGCGTTTCTTTTTCCCAGATTCATACAAATGGTTTTTCTAATTTATTCACTGCCTCCTCTACGTCACAGCTGCTTCGGCTCTGTGTGATTCGGCTCCTTTTCGGCTCCTGTTCGGCTCCTCTTCGAAGGTTAATCCAGATGTTTTTGCTTGTTTTCAGCGTGCATTCGGTTAGGTTTCGTCAGGTTTTCGGCAGCTTTTCCCTGCAATTCGGGGACCCTGTGGTGTTTGCTGAATACACCGCAGGGTCACCGAAATGCAATCGGCAAAAGGAACCGAATTGAAGAGAACGAAAAGTCACCGAACGTGCGGTGACTTTTCGAATCTCTTTGGATAACCCTGTAAGTATTGACGTGGACCTAAACAAGAGCATACTTGACCAATAAATCGAGCAGACAACCCCTCTATACAAATGCCAGTGTCCAAGTGATATTGAAATCATTGATTGTTACTAGAGATGTGCAATTCGTTTCGTTCTGAATTGAAATTCGGACGAAATTCACCATTTTCGTGTTTCGGGAGCATTTCCGAAAACGAAATATCGACCACCTGAAATTTCGGATCGATTCGATGATTCGGATCATTTCGGCGATTCGGATCATTTCGGCGATCCGGATCAGTTCGTTTTTCACTTTTTTATTGCTTATTTAAGAATGGCAAGTAGATTACTACCAATAGAATGAAAGTTTCTTTACTTACTTATTCTTTTAGGATTTTTTTAGACATTTTTTGGGTGAAATTTTAGGTTTTCTAACTTCTTTTTAAAGAAACAAGGCTTTTTTTAACCCATAGGTTTCAATGCAGCATATGAATCCACACACTGCCGGGCAGCGCCTCTCTGCAGTATAAGTAACCCTTTCACTGCTGAGGACGTGTGGGGAATGTCTTCATTGACTTCTAAGGAAAGATAGGGGTGGAGATATCAGGGTTCAAAGGAACCCCCTATCTTCCGACTCCTTTCCAATGATGTCAAACATGACCATGTTTAAAGTAAAGAAAAAAAATAATAAAAATAATTAAAAAAAAAAGGAAAAACATGTTTTTTTATGATGTAAAATGGCTCAGCAGTGAAGGGGTTAATGCTGCATATGAATCCACACACTGCTGGGAAGTTCCCGGCAGTGTGCGGATTCATATGCTGCTTTAATTATACTGCAGAGAGGCACTGCCCGGCAGTGTGCGGATTCATATGCTGAATTATACTGTAGAGAGGCGCTGCCAGGCAGTGTGCGGATTCATATGCTGAATTATACTGCAGAGAGACACTGCCTGGCAGTGTGCGTATTCATATGCTGCATTAATTATACTGCAGAGAGGCGCTGCCAGGCAGTGTGCGGATTCATATGCTGAATTATTCTGCAGAGAGGTGCTTCCCAGCAGTGTGCGGATTCATATGCTGCATTAATTATCCTGCAGAGAGGCACTGCACGGCATTGTGCGGATTCATATGCTGAATTATACTGCAGAGAGACACTGCACGGCAGCCGGCAGTGTGTGGATTCATATGCTGCATTAATTATACTGCAGAGAGGCACTGCCCGGCAGTGTGCGGATTCATATGCTGAATTATACTGCAGAGAGGCGCTGCCAGGCAGTGTGCGGATTCATATGCTGAATTATACTGCAGAGAGACACTGCACGGCAGCCGGCAGTGTGTGGATTCATATGCTGCATTAATTATACTGCAGAGAGGCACTGCCCGGCAGTGTGCGGATTCATATGCTGAATTATATTGCAAAGAGGCGCTGCCCGGCAGTGTGCGTATTAAAATGCTGCATTAATTATACTGCAGAGAGGTGCTGCCAGGCAGTGTGCGTATTCATATGCTGCATTAATTATACTGCAGAGAGGCGCTGCCAGGCAGTGTGCGGATTCATATGCTGAATTATACTGCAGAGAGGTGCTTCCCAGCAGTGTGCGGATTCATATGCTGCATTAATTATACTGCAGAGAGGCGCTGCCCGGCAGTGTGCGGATTCATATGCTGAATTATACTGCAGAGAGGCACTGCACGGCAGCCGGCAGTGTGCGGATTCATATGCTGCATTAATTATATTGCAGAGAGGCGCTTTCCAGCAGTGTGCAGATTCATATGCTACATTGAAACCTATGGGTTAAAAAGCCTTGTTTCTTTAAAAAAAGTTAGGAAACCTAAAATTTCACCCTAAAAATGCCTAAAAAATCCTAAAAGAATAATTAAGTAAAGAAACTTACATTCTATTGGTAGTAATCTACTTGCCATTCTTAAATAAGCAATAAAAAATGAAATAACTCATAAAAAAGCGAAAAACCAACTGATCCGAATCACCCGAAATGATCCGAATCACCGAATCCAAATGATCCGAAATGAAAGAAAAACTGTCCGACATGATCTGAAACGAAAAAAAAACACCTGGAAAAAACCCGAAACGAAATGAAAAAAAAAGTCATGCACATCCCTAATTATTACCAAGGCAGTCCTGGAGGTGTCCTGTATAAAGCACACCATGTCTGAAAAGGATGCAATAAAGATGTCAAATTAAAAAAAAAAAGAATCCAATTTGGAGGCTTCCAGATTTGTCACCTCACATCGGATGCGTTTTTGAAGAACAATTGAAAATAAAAATTTTTTTGGGACATCTAGAAAAGTTTTGATTGCTTCCAAACTTGATAATTTTTGAAAGCTTCGTATTTTTACAGTTAGGGTTACTTTTATTGTCAGGGTCACATTTAGGGTTAGGGTTTGTTGTTTATAGTTGTTTCAGCTTAGGGTTAGGGTTGCTTTTAGGGTTTCGTTTAGGAATAGAATACAATCTGTAGTCTCGATCTGTGTTAGAAAGATTACATTACACGGAAAGAGCTTGTGCAGAATGATTAACTAAAGTCTTCAATGACATTGTTGGGTATACAGTAAATTTACAAATCTTCTTCCTTAATTTAATTCAAAAGATATTGTTTAAACCATTTTAAATTTCACTTGATTTATTTGTAGATACCTCGGTATATTATTACACTTCATGAACTCCTGGCACATACACCTCACGAGCATGTAGAAAGGAAAAGTTTAGAGTTTGCGCAGTCAAAGCTGGAAGAACTATCAAGGTAAGCTAAAATGCATGTACATGCCAACGCAATACACAGTTTTAAGTTCTACCCCAAACATAATTTTGCATTTGATTCGCTCATTTCTATACAGGTTCTTCAAACGTTTCCATTTAATCTCAAATTTTTATATGTTCAGTGATGATGACAGGATGATCATATGCCATGGGCACAGACGGCTCATACTCCATGGGTAAAGGGGGGGGGGGTGTCAGTCTTCACATGCAAAGTAGGTTCTGCTCTTGTGGGTATGAGATATTCATCCACCTTATAATAACTGTCCAGATATTTTAATTTTTTCTTGATTTAGATTTTAGGCTAGGGTCAGACGAAAGCATTTTTCCCCGCGAACGTGAAAAAAGTGCGTCCGAACGCATTGATGTATTTTTTCACAGAATGCGCAAAAATGGTCAGACGACGCGTATTTTCGGGCGTGATTTTGTACGGATCATCAATAAAACTCTTTTTGCGTCTGGACGTTATGTAGGCTGGACATTAGCAGTGACTGACATCTCCTAATCTCGCACACACGCCGCTATGCCGCAGCTGCGCACTCAGTACGTCAGTACTAGCGGTTCAGCGTTCTCAGAAAAATGCGTTCAAATTCCACTTGCGTTGCACGGCCGGACTTTTGTGCGGCCGTACATCGTATATTGGCCGTCATTGCCCGTCATCTGCTGCTAGTGCGGCCGTAATTATGTGCGCCAGAACGCACGTTAAAAGTGCGCTGGTCTGACCCCAGCCTAAGAGTCTTGGTGGTCTTAATCCTTCCAGGTGTTGGCTCTGACTCTGGTGTATATTCTGGCAGCGGTGAGGCTTGTGACACTGAAGATTTTTGGTAGCAGATTTGAATGGAGGAGCAGGCTTGGGTGTGGAAGCAGATTTTTTTCGGGGTCTCACTGGTCAAAGGGGGATCCAATGGCCTGGTAGGCGACAGTATAGGCTTCCCTACGGGCACACTCCTCAGTGGATAAAGGACCTTGGTTTTTCTTTTTCGGTGTAGTGTCGCACACTTTAGGCTATGCATCAGCTTGTCCAATAAATCAATTAGGCGATTAAACAGTTCATGAAATGTCTCCTTAACCCTTTCGCTGCTGAGCCTTTTCCCACCTCTGTGCTGAGCTCATTTTTACCGGTTTCGCTCATCATGTTTAAACGCGTTTTGAAGCCTTATTTTAATATATGACCCAGACATATTATATATCGTTCTTTCCGGCAGACTGTGCAGATTCATAATATGTCATTATTATATGTATACGTTATGTCATGTCTGTATATTATAACAAAAAATGCACTAAAATTTGAATTTTCAATAATTTACAATGTGTAAAGTGTTTTTTTCACATTTTAAAATGCGATCGTTTGCAGTTATATTTTCTATGTTAAAAAAATTAGAAATGAGGAATCGTTACTTTTTTTGGGGAAAATTCCGTGTTTTTTAGCAAACGCCCCCCCATAGAAAAAATCGTTAGTGCAGCATCATTGTTCACATTATAATCGAAATGGGAACAATATTGTTGCACTAATAAATCTAAAAAAAAAAAAAAAAACTTTTTTTTTTTTTTTATTTTTTTATTTTTTTTTAAAAAAATTTAATTTAATTTTATTTTTTATTTTAATTTTTTACTTTTTACATGGTCATGTTTGGTATCATTGGAAAGGCCACGCTCTGGTCGTTCCAATGATAGTAAACAACTAGCTGTCATGGATCGGGAGATAGGGGGTTCATTGGAACCCCCTATCTCCACTATAGGTGGCAGCAAGGGGTTAATTTAAAAACTGGCACCATCGCGCTCTGCGCGATGACGCCAGTCATTAGGGGGATATCCCGGAAGCTTGGCCGACATCCAAGATGTCGACCAGCTCCGGGAGGGAACCGCGATACGGCGCATGTTGGCGCCATATCGCGATCCAGCCCCCTAGGGGTTAAAGACAGCCGCCACTTGGAAGGGCAGGCTGTGCCCTTCCAGGCGGTGCCTGCCTTTAATCGCTGGCCCGCACGGATGGGGAGGGGGAGAGGTCCGAAGGACCTCCCCCCTCCCCTTCAGGCACCTTCCCTGCAATGGCGGGGGGTGCCTGAAATAGACGTCATCGCGCATGCGCGATGATGCCTATCGTGCCCGCCTGGGTCCCGGAGGTTGGGCTGACATCGATGATGTCAGCCCGCACCGGGGGGCCGAGCGATCAGCCGGAATACCGCCTGATCGCGACCTGCAAAGGGAGGACGCGCTCAGCGCGTCCTCCGCAACCAAGTACCAATGCGGTTGGACGCGCTGAGCGCGTCCACCGCATTGAAGTGGTTAATTAATTCCTTCATGATTACCATCATTGTGGGTTTATTTGGTAAAGGCTTCTGTATTCTGTGAGCATCTGATTAACATGCTGAGCCCAATGTACAATGATAGACACACGAGGAAAGATATATAAAGTAAATGGGATTTATTAAACAAGTGGGCAAATGAGAAAAATGAAATAACACGGGTGGAGTAAATAAATGACAGCAGGGGTAAGGAGACAGACAGACAAGGCACGAAAAGGGCTGACTGTAGAAACAGGAAATAAAAGTTCTGAAAGACACATAAAGAAGATGTAGGAAGAAAAGGGCTGGACACGAATATATATATATATATATATATATATAGAACACCAAAAAAGAGCACTCCATATTATTGATCACCTTCTTCCATCATTTTCAGTGAAAAAAAAACAGTTTTAAAATTGCTCAAAAAACCTGACTGAGGTAAAATGATGGGGATTCAGTTCACAAAGTTATGAGCATAATTTGCTTAAGCCTGTCACAGTCGCTCTTTGACAGGTCCTATCTAACTTGACCGAGTCCACACTTACAGGATCTACTCACCCTGGAGCTCCCCGTCAGCTCGAGGCCTTTATAGGCTGTCATGGTGCACCCACTTAGTTTTGAGGTTGAGTGCAACCTTTTGCTGTTTTTTATTTTAAGACAAAGGGGTGGTAGGAGACGGATACACAAGGAACTCACAGGAGGAAACGGGCAAAGGGGAACTTGTAGCTGAGGGGTCTTTGTGTGGAACTGAAGCAGAGAGGGGTCTCTGTAGGCAGGAACTGTAGATGAGGGGTCCTGTAGGCAGAACTGGTATACTGGGATCAGATAAATGAACAGGCTTCTTGCTTCTTTGAGAGTCAGTGTAGACTGATGATAGCAATGCAGAAGCAGGGGATTATGGGTGTTCCACCCTTTCATAGTGGAGCACAGGGCTGGTAATTAGAAGCACCTGTGGAGAGTGCATAGCTATGCAGGAACCCAGGACCATGTAGAAGAGATGCTGCCATGGAATATCATGGTGAGGCAGCACCGGGTTGGGCCTTCTTACGGCGCCGGTGGGGCGAATACTTACAACTCCAGAAACACAATTTAAAAGTATTTAATTATAGAGCGCCGACATTTCGGTGCTCTCTCGGTCCCTGCACTTTAGGGAATAAAATTTCCCCACCTTGTGATGAATTCACCATTCACAGCAGGGTCCCTGAAGTGCAGGGAATCAGCCGCTGAATGGTGCACCCCACCAGCCGCCACCGCCAACCCGCCGCCCGCCACCGCCAACCTGCCGGATATCTGCCGCAACCCGGCTGGACAGACGCTAAACGCAGCCCACGAGTCGCCGAGCATAGCGCCGACCAGCTGCTAGAAAAAAGCTGACAAGCCACCGGACGGGTAAAAAAACAATACACTTGAAAGTGTCAAAGTTGAAACACTGTTTGCAAAAAAACTGCTAAAGGAAAATGCCTGGAATTTATTTATAAGGTCCTACGAATGCTAATAAAAAGGTCTCTTATAGAAAAAAAATATCCGCTATTAAAAAATAAATCAGATTTTTTTTTTTCCCAAAACCCGAATAATGCCTAAAAGATCCTAAAAAACCCCCCCAATAAATAAAGGGACTTTTTACTGCAGATTTAAATAATAAAGGGTTTATTAGAGATTGGATAAAAACGGGAATATTTTTAACATTGAAGCCTATGGGATTCACCTGAATAAACCTGCCGAATGAAAACACCGAACAGCAGGGCATTTCGGGAACTTTTCACTGCTGTTCGATGTCTGTGAATAGATTAACCATTGCTTCTCTATGGGGATTTTGCTGCCTTCGAACAGGCACCATGCTTGCTGGTAGTTCGCCATTTGGCGAACTGCCTGCTCTCTGAATAGCCGAATTGCCCCAAAATGTCAACGTATGGGGAAATTTCCTGTTCGATGACATTTTGGGACCAGATCAGCTGTCTCTGAATAACCCCTATAGACTTTAACATAATTTCATACAGTGATAATATAAAATAATACAGGAATGGCAGAGTTGAAGGTATAAAGTTTTTTGGGAAAAAAAAGTGTAAATCATGTTTGTATGTTTTCCAGAAAGTGGTTATTTACAAGGTTATTGGTTTATTCATAATATTATAATAATGAATATTCACCGTCTACGCAAATATTATGGAGGGGTCTGTTTCCTCCCTCTCTCCATTACCCATGCATACTGTATATGTCACAAGGACACTTGACATAAAAATATGTTGCAGTAATATCTCCTTAAAGCCTACAAAGAGACAGATTGCAAATAAAAACATTTATTTTTTCAGGGCTGGCAGCTTGTTGAATGAAACATATTGTAACCTTATACAAAGTACAGTGTAGGAAGAATTATATGTTTCTGAATTCGAGCCATAAGGCGGCCAAAAACCTCATGTGATATGTAGTTTGCAATTATTTGATGTGCTAATTCCAAATGATAAACATGCATTTATTTTTTGTGATTTATTTTATTTTTTGTGATTCTGATTTAAGCTATGAATCCCTGTGGTATAGGATATGGTATGACGGTGAGATCAAATAAACAGGAGGTAGGGGATATATATATTAAATAGCCTGCGGTTTACTCCGAATACGCCGGTTATTAAATTTATGAGCAAATACGTCTGCAGCACTGTGTGTCAGGCCAAGCATATACCTAAAATCTGTGAAATACTTGGAGATGCAGAACCTTGACACTTCTTTTCAGTGCTCTATTGCAATCAGGAGCAACAACACATTCTAGATCACAAAAACATATAACTACATAAAAACAGTTACAGTTACAAGTTTTTATAAAGCGCTAGGTATGTGGGTAGACCCAAATCTATCTTTTGGCCCCCACATCGAAAAACTCTCATCTAAACTCTACCCCAAACTAGGTGCCCTGTACAGAAACAAATCCTGCCTGAGCCCCGCGGTAAGAAAGCAGATTGTACAACAAATGCTTATGCCAGCCATTGAATACGGAGATGTAGTGTATGCAGCTGCCCCTCAAACACACCTCCAGAAACTTACTACATTGTATAACTCCTTCTGTCGCTTTGTGCTACAATGTAACTACATGACCCACCATTGTGACATGTTAAAAGAGCTAAACTGGTCATCGCTGGAATCTAGACGCACCCTTCACCTTTCCAACCTGGTGTTTAAGAGCTTTTCTGGGTAGCTACCACCCTACCTGAATATACTGCTTCCCCCGGCAGTTCCCTCATCCTAAAACCTCAGATCCAGGACCAGCACCTTACTTGCAATACCGCAATACAAAAAGAAAGTGGCTCGATCCTCATTTTCCTACAGAGCACCGCAAATATGGAATAACCTCCCAGACACCATCAAATCTTCCCCCAGTATAAAGTCCATTAAGACTTCCCTATTAACATACCTTAATACGAAATGCACCTGTAAACATGTAACATAATGACTTTATTTCCTACATATTTATTTTTCTGTTAATCTGTATATTTGGTCTTGTGTTAATATCTTGCATTTTACTATTTTGTATTTCTGTAACCACTCAAATGTTCTTGAACCCAGGACATACTTGAAAACGAGAGAAATCTCAATGTATCCTTCCTGGTAAAATCCTTTATAAATAAATAAAACAAGTTCCGTAGCGCTGTACAGTGGGAGTCAGAACAACAAATATTCATACAGGTTCAACACATAGTACAGTAGGCGAGAGGACCCTGCTCAAGAGCTTACAATCTAAAAGGATAGGGGTGACACACTAGGCGAGGGTTAATAGAGAATGTGAAATAGTGGAGTGCGTGTGGAAATAGATATCTCGAACCTCAAAGGCACCATCCAGTGCCCGATATCGATATATCTCTATCGGCAGCTCTGCAGCCCAAAAGCAAACGCAATTTGTTTGCTGCCAATGAATTTTGTTTGCTTTTGGGCTGCAGAAGGTGACCCCAAAGTTTTAGCCCTGTGGGCATAATGCCCAAAGAGCTAAAACTAAAGAATGCCGGAAATCGGACATTCAGCAAGCCGATACAGGGGGATATTTTTAAAATAAAAATCGAGCTGCTGCTGTAACTCAATTTGGCAGTAGATGGCACCATTTATGGGCCAAATAGGTTTATTACAATAAGAAATACAATGGGAATATGGCCAAATATTACTTACTGCATAATTAACTCCTTAGGGACTGATGACGTACCATGTACGTCATGCCCGCGGGTCTCCCTTAGACCCACGGACGTATATAGTACGTCAGTGGCTCCTAACCTCCCTCTCGTCCGATACTTAACTCCCTCGTTGGATCCCTCGCAGATCTGGCAGGGAGGAAGCCTTCCCCCATGATTCAGATGGGCCAGCGAGCTCGATGACATCCCACGCTGCGTGGTGATATCATCAGCAGGCGTCCCCATTGAAATCAATGGAGGGGAGGTGGGGGCTCCTTTGGAGCCCTCTATCTCCCCAACCATTGAAGATAGAGCGCTGCAAGTTGCACCGCTGGAAAGGGGAGCTGTGTAGCATTAACTATTTCGCTGCCGGATTCAAACCTGGAGGGGGCTGACATCGTGGATGTCAGTCAAGCCTCCAGGTTACCCCCCACCCACTGACATCCCCACCATATGTGTGAAGATGTCAGTGGGCCAGTTAACCCCCTAGCTGCCAAGTGGAGATAGGGGGATCCTTTGGATCCCGTTACCTCCCAATTCGTGACAGCTAGAGGGTCATGGCCTGATCATGGCCTTTCCAATGATACCAAACATGACTAGGTTCGGTGTAAAGCTAATAAAAAACAAAAAAAATAGTTTTTTTTTTTAAAAAAAATAGTTTTGTCTGGTGGGTGTTTAGTTAAATAGGACCTAGGCTGTCATCTAAAAATAATGAGCATAAAACAGTCAGAATGAGCTCGGCGCACATAGGTGAACTGGCTCAGCAATGAAGGGGTTAAAAAGCAAAAACATGTAAAAGTTGGATATTTCTATTCTCGGGACATTTCTATTCTTTTTGGTGGTTGTAGATTTTGGGAATTAAATTACGAAAAAGTATGTTTTTACCATTTTTTCATCATATTTCATATTTTTTTTATAGTAAATTATAGGATATGATGGAAATAATGGTATTTTTAGAAAGTCCATTTAATGGCGGGAAAAACTGTGTATAATATGTGTGGGTTGCATAAACGAGTAAGAGGAAAATGTGACCTAAACACGAACAACGCAGAAATGTAAAAACACCAGCGGTCACTAAAGGACGGATTTGTGTAAAACCGCCCGGTCACTAAGGGGTTAATTAAAAATAATTTTTCAAAAAAACACTGGTTCCTGACAATGACCCATATTACATTCCTCACGCTAAAACGGGGACGCAAAGGAGAAAACCTGCGCCTGCAAGTTTCTCCTTAGCATCCCTGTTTTAGCGTGATAGGACGTTGCAGGCGCTAATGCAGCAGCCTGCACTATAACCCAGCGCTAAGCCTCGGGATGCGTGTGGCAGCACAAAGCGTGAGCATCCCCCCCATGGAGTGCATAAGACTCCATTGAGGCTTTGCTGCCAGTCACATGACCCGCAGGTCAGCGTAGTGATCCGCACAGGGAGACTGGGGGACTTTTCCCCCCAGTCTCTTACTGCTCCCAGCGTGAAGGAGAGGCGGTTGGATTTACCGTTCTCGCCGCAGGATGGGAGGTGAGTATCAGATTTTTGGGGGATTTTTAGCTGGTGATGACGGATTCAGCAGTAGTGTACTCCGTTAGCACCAGGTCCTGGCTGTGGTTAACTTTTGGGTTAACCGCTGCTGGACTGTGATTAACATTAGGACTTTGTAATCCGAACGCTAATTAACACTTTGTGCTCCCCATGTTAAGTATAGGGAGCGCAAAGTATAGTAACCTCGCGCTGAAAAGAGCAAGATCCAAATCGCTAACGGGTTTTTTAAGTCGTTAGCGTTCGGATTGTAATATGGTGCGCCTGCGCTAGGGCTACCAATGCTAACGTTAACACTCACACAGGTGAGCGCTAACGTTAGCATTAGGATTGTAATAGGTCCCAATGTTTTTCTGGAAAATCACTTGGTAGTGAAGGGGTTAACAGCAAATATATATCTAATAGCAAATTAGAAATTAGTTTCACTAAAACCACTTTACAGGTACGCCACTAGTCTTGGGCAATGGCCAATGTCTGAGATTTCTTTTTTTAAATGCATGTTAATGATTTTTTTCCCTGTAAGTAGTAGTTGGTCAGTAAACTGATCGATCAGTTCTGAAAACATCATGATGAACGGTAAAAGCAGTTTACAAGCACCTTCACCTTCTATTAACCTTCGATACATTGTGTGGCACTTTAAAATGCAATACTTATAGCAGACCAAATATAGATTTATAAACAGGGTCATATTTCAGTTATGTTGCATTTCTGTACGTCTAGTTGTTTACTATCAGGGTTATTCAAAGAGATCCGAATTGTGGCCGTAAGGTAACCGAACAGTGAAATTCAGCGTACGTTACCTTTCCTGGCCATTCGGCTATTCAGAGATCAGGCAGTTCGCCAAATCTTGGCGAATTGCCTGCACATACGGTGCCTGTTCGGTGCCTGTTCGAGGGCAGTGAAATCCCCATAGAGAAGCAATGCTTCGTCTATTCAGAGAACACAAAACAGCAGAGAAAAGTTGCCGAATTGCCCTGCTGTTAGGTGGTTTCATGCGGAAGACTTATTCAGGCGAATCCCATAGGTTTCAATGTTAAAGATATTCCTGTTTTAACTCAATATCTAATAAACCATTTTATAATATATTCTGCAGTAAAAAGTCTCTTTTATTTATAGATTTTTTTAGGATCTTTTAGGCATTTTTGGGGATTTTTTTGGCAAAAATTTTTCCCTTTTTTTAAATCGTCTTTTCTTTTTTCTGTAACAGACCTTTTTATTATCATTCATTGGATCTTATATGTAAATTCCAGACATTTTCGTTCTGCAGTTTATTTGCAAACAGCGTTTCAATTTTCAAACATTCAATCCTTTGTCTGCGGTGTCGGCTTTTTCCAGTGGCTGCTCTGCGCTGTGATCGGCGTCTGCTCGTGTTTCTCCGGCGTGTTCGGCGGGGTTAATCCAGATGTTTTTTCAGGTTTCGTGTGCGTTCGCCAGGTTTTGCGGTGAGTGTTCGTCGGGTTTGCGGCGGCTTTTCCCTGCACTACGACGGCCCTGTGGTGCTTGCTGAATACACCGCAGGGTCGCCGAAATAGGATCGCCAAATCGTACCGAATCGAAGAGAACAAAAAGTCACCGATCGTGCGGTGACCTTTCGATTCTCTTTGAATAACCCTGTATGAATAAAACGATTCAAAATGATGTTCTGGATGCAGGGTTTAAAGCATTTAACTGGTTATACATATTCTGCTTTAGCTGCCGCACTGAATATTTAATTCATTAATCACCAATTGTAGGATATGCGTAATTATAGTATAAGTAAATAAAATATCATATAGGAAATATATATTTATAAAGAGAAAGGGCTTCCATACACTATCAGGGTTATTCAGAGAGGTCCAAAATGTCGCTGAAATGTAACCGAACACTGATATTCAGCATACGGTGACATTTCGGGGCCATTTGGGTATTCAGACAGCAGGCAGTTCGCCAAATTTTGCACGTACACTGCCTGTTCGACGGCAGTGAAAACCCCCATAGAGAAGCAATGTTTAATCTATTCAGAGAATACCGAACAGCAGTGAAAAGTTGCAGACATTCCCTGCTGTTTGGTGTTTTCATTCGGCAGGTTTATTCAGGCAAACCCCATAGGCTTCTATGTTAAAGATATTCCCGTTTGACACAATAGGATAGAAGGCGTCGGACACAATGTAAGAAGGCAAAGGATATGTTTCTAGAGAGCAGAGTAATTAAGCAAGAGCCATCCCTTCCTTAACAAACCCCCTCCCAAAAAAATCAACTCCCCCAGCACACTCTTAGAAATGTGCTTTTCAGCCTATAAAGAATTACATAAGAGGGAAATTCATAGAGAAACCTTAATTTTAAATAGGAAAGGAGCGTGATGTCATGATGTCATAATTCTAAGGCAAACGGGCTTTGGCAAAATGCCCCGCAGCTCAGCGCTGAGGGAATAGTTCTTCAGAGTCATAAAAAATGAATTACGCATTCCTGCTGTGTATTCTATGGATGTGCATTTGTTTTACTCCGTTATCATCCCACTAAACCTAACCCTAGTAGCTGAATCAGTTAAAAACCAAAAAATGACCAATATAAAACAAAGAGAAACTATACTCAGAGGATGACCAACCTTGACACCCCAGACATTTTCTAACTTCATGTTCATGATGCTCAACCAGTGTGACTAGAACTCAACCCTGATGGAAAGGAGCAAAAAAGGAAAAAAATAAAAAGGTCCTTGCACCAAATTAACAGGCAATTAACAGGCAATTGAAAGGAATGCAGCACAGATGTTCTCTTGGCCCCATACACCATAGTAATGGAATTGGTCAGCAATGTTGCTGCTGTTGCAGTAGAT
Source organism: Leptobrachium leishanense (assembly GCA_009667805.1). Classification (NCBI taxonomy): domain Eukaryota; kingdom Metazoa; phylum Chordata; class Amphibia; order Anura; family Megophryidae; genus Leptobrachium; species Leptobrachium leishanense. The sequence continues at coordinate 84,471,370 of CM019063.1, forward strand.
TCTGTTATGATATGATATGATTCGTCAGCACTAGGGATGAGCCGAACACCCCCGAGTTCGGTTCGCATTCGAACTCGAACTTTCCAAATGTTCGAATTCGAACTCGAACTCAATACAAGTCAATGGGGCTGAAAATTCGATTTTTAGAGTGCCCTCCAAGAGGGCATATATGCTAGATATTTGCCATAAAAGGTGTATGGGGGTCCGGGTAGTGCCCTGGGGGACAGAAAAACAAGGACAAAAAGTAAAAAAAAAAGTTTTTAAAGGGACAGTGAGTTTTCCATGAAATAAGGGTTAAAAATAAAAACTAAAAATTCCTTCAAATATCGTGCCTAGGAGGTCCCCATAACCTGCCCGTGAAGTGGCGGATTTCTAGGATGTATAGAAATATGTAAAAACCAAAAAGTGACATTTCAAATGACGGTAAATGCTTTTCCTTTAATCTATCCATAAACAACTGCTTGGGGCGGCAGTCTGTATGAAAAGAGGAGACATTTTCGGACACGCAGAAAAAGTTTAGTTATTTCTTGGCTAATTTATTGTGAAACTTATGCAGGCTTTGGATGAAAGTAACAATAGGTGCTTTAAAATTGGGCCTTTAGCGTCGGCAACAGTGCTGTCACACAGTAACCCCTCTGAGGATATGAATCTGATACAGGCGTCAGTGGCAGTGCAGCCAAATATTGTGCCGTTGGTGCCAGGCCAGCAAGTGCCATCATACAGTAACCCCTCTGTGGTATTGTGGAAGAGTGCAGGGGTGGACCATGCGGTCAGGGCCGGTGCTAGACTATTTTGCGCCCTAGGCAAGGCTAGCTATTTGCACCCCCCCAAAAAAAAAAACACAACATGAAACTGCTAAATTTCTTTTTATTTAAGAATAAAGTTTGAAAAGCACCAATAGTAAAGGTAAAATAAATATAAATAAACTGTATTAAACCATTTTAAATTAACTCTATTAAACAAATTAAAATTAACTGTATAGAACAAATATAAATTAACGAAAAAACAAAATAAGAGTTGTCACGTAAGTTTCAATTTCAGACACATCAAAATTTCACTTTGCGTGCCTTATCCTTTGCAAATTTTCATCATGCGTATATATATATATTGCCCAGGCCAGCTCACATCATGCGTATATATATTGCCCAGGCCCAGGTCAGCTCACATCATGCGTATATATATTGCCAGAGGCCCAGGCCAGCTCACATCATGCGTATATATATTGCCCAGGCCTGCTCACATCATGTGTATATATATATTGCCCAGACCAGCTCACATAATGCTCACAGACAGTCACAGATGCACCATAATGCGTATATATATTGCCCAGGCCAGCTCACATCATGCGTATATATATTGCCCAGGCCAATCCCCTGGTGGAAATATGGGGTTCATTTGAACCCCGATATCTCCAGGCATCTAGTGGGTCATGGAGGGTGTCAATCGAAAGGCCTGAGCATGGCCTTTCGAATGATACCCAACATGACCAGGTATAAAGTAAAAAAAAACAAAAAACATGTATTTTTATTTGTGTGTTATTTTTATTAATGCAGCAATATTGTTCACATTTCAATTATAATGTGAACGATGATGCACTAATGATTTTTTCTATGTGGTGCGTTTGCTATAAATCACGTAATTCCCCCCACAAAATGTAACAAGTCCCAATTTCTAATTTTTGTACAAGCGCGCCCTATAGAAAACATAACCGCAGACATGTGCTAAAATGTGAAAAAAAACACTTTACACACTGCAGATGATTAAAAATAAAATTTTTATTGCATTTTTTTCATAATATACAGCCAGGACAGGACGTATACATATAAAAATGATATATTATGAATCTGCGGAGTCTGCCGGAAAGAACGATATCTAACATGTCAGTCATTAAATAAGATGTGGCTTCAAAATCGCGTTTAAACATGATGAGCGAAAGTGGTAAAAATGAGCTGAGCATGAGCACACAGTGGTGAAATGCAGCATATTAGAAGAAGTTTTAGGAGGGAAATTAACACTTCTCACTCAGAAACAGACACCACCCCACCCCCGCAGTATAGTCTACATACATACATACAATGTATCAAATTCATTACACCAGACTAAAAACACCTGTTGTTATGCCGTTTGAAAAACACAGGTCATTTAGAGGTGAGAATCTTTGCACGTACACATTCGTTTTTAATTCAATATCTAATAAACTGTTGCTTATAATGTTCTGCAGTAAAGAGTCTCTTTATTTCTAGATTTTGTAGTATTTAAGCATTTTTTATACTTTTTTTTAAAATTTCTTTCTTTTGCGAACTCGAACCGAACATACCCAAAAAGTTCGACATTCGCGAACTTGCGAACGGCCAAAGTTCGAATCGAACTCCAAACTGATCGAACCGAACAGCTCATCCCTAGTCAGCACCAGCCAAAAATAAGACCATAAATTGGATACTCACCTCCCATCCCGCAGCAAGAACAGCGGCTCGATCTGCTTCTTCTTGCCACAGGGAGCAAAGAGAGACTGGGGAAAAAAGTCCCCCAGTCTCCCTTTGCAAATCACTCCGCTAACCTGTCGGATCTCGCGAGGCGGAGCTTAGTGCTATGTTACGATGCAGGCTGCTGGATTAGCGCCTGCACCATAATATCACTCTAAAACGGAGACGCTAAGGAGAAACCTACAGGCACAGGTTTATCTCCTTAGCATTCCTTTTTAAGCGTGAAGATTGCAATATAGCCCAGAGTGTTTAAAATGTAGAGACTTCCGTGGAGGTTAAAAAGGTTCAGTGTGGGCCAATCCGTAAAATAGTGGAACCAGTCTAACTCTTTTAATAAATGCAAAACAATTATTCTGTTCTGTGATTTTTGCAAAGGAATTTGCCATTGTTACATAATTGGTTTTTCATTCAATAAAAGAATTCTAGCATGTATTTACTGGATGTGCGAAACAGGAATGTAATAAGGCAGATTTAAAATGTATGTATGTTTCCAACAAAAGTGGTTGTATCTCATTTTGAACAGTCTCAAAAACAAATTTTTGCTGAGCTACATAAACCCCATTCACTACCAAGTGTTTTTTTTTTAAAAAAAAAAACATTGTCAGAAACCAGTGTTTTTTTTTGTAAAATCTTTTCTAATTAATTGTAAAGTAAGAAATATTTGAACTTATACCCATTGTATGTCTTACTGTAAATAATCTATTTTTGGCCAGTAGATGGCGCCATCAACTGCTAAATTGAGTTAGAGGTTTGAGCGGCTGGTCTATTTTCTTCTTTTTCTTTCTGCATCGGCTGCTGAAAGCCTGATATTTCAGAGCTTTGATCAGATGATTTTACAGTTTTAGCTGTTTGTGCATTGTGCCCGCAGGGCTAAAACTTTGGGGGTACCTTCTGCAGCCCAAAAGCAAACATAATTCATTTGCAGCAAACAAATTTCAATTGCTTTTGGGCTGCAGATCAGCAAATCGAGATATCTCCATATCAGGGCACCAGATGAGGCTTTTGAAGCCCGAGATATCTCGATCGGTAGTGAAGGGGTTACGGTTACATAAATATGACCAGATAGCTTTGATGTAACCTTATTGATTTAGAGGCAAATAATGCTACTTTCCACTGGCAATAATCTGGATGGACAAATCATATCTCAGATGCTATTGATGCAACAAAGCTCATTAACTGATTTTGCCCTGATGAATATCTTGGCTAAGAACAGAAATTGTTTAGCATTATACTCTTCATCACCCTATGTGGTTCTCATAGTACACTAAATATACATTTTATTAATATACTATTTCATACTTAACAGTTATATATCTTATAATAACATAACTGACCTTTTTTACGTACTTAATTTAAGGTTTATTAAAATATTGTAAGGTTTATCCATTATCTTATAATTCATAAGGGAGACGTAAACATGTCGAGTCTTTTAACTATTAATTATTTTTATTGTAGTAACAAGGAATCAAAGTTTCAGTACTGGAAAGCACTTTTATCAAGGGCCTTTTATATGCTTTTAGGCTGGGGTCAGACCAGCGCACTTTTAACGTGCATTCTGGCGCACTTAATCACGGCCGCACTAGCAGCAAATGACGGGCAATGACGGCCAATATACGAAGTACGGTCGCACGAAAGTCCGGCCGCGCGACGCAAGTGGAAAATGAACGCATTTTTTCGAGAAAGCAGAACCGCTAGTACGGACGTACAGAGTGCGCTGCGCCCGCTAGCGGTGTGTGTGTGTGATTTGGAGATGTCAGACCCTGCTCATGTCCGGCCAACATAACGTCCAGACGCAAAAAGTTTCCTGGTTTGGATTCGTAAAACATCACGCACGAAAATGCGCATCGTATGACCGTTTTCGCATATTCCGTGAAAAAATACATCAATGCGTTCGGACGCACTTTTTTACGTTCGCGTGTAAAAATACTTTCGTTTGACCCTAGCCTTAAAGATACAATTGCCTGTGTAGAATTTTAAGACTACTCTGTAAAGCAGTGGTCCTCAGGGCCCAATAATAGTGTTTCCCAACCCTGTTCCTCTAGTACCCCTAACAGGCCAGATTTTGCAGATCACCTTGGGGAAAAAGCAGACTGAATCCTGCAATCACTGAGCAGCAAATCCTATCACCTGTGCTGTTCTTCGGATATCTGGCAAACCTGGCCTGTTAGTGGGCCTCGAGGACCAGGCCAGGGTATGGTACCACGGGCGTACATGATAATTCTTTGGGCAGTTAAAACACTTCTTAGATTACTCAAAAAGCGCTGGTGTTTGTCGACGTTGAAAACTCCATCGAAAATCGCTGTTGTTGCAACGGTGACAAATGCTGGAACAAAAATTCCAGACAGCAGCAGGAGAGGCTTCACTGTGAAGACTCTCCTGACAGAAATGCCAGCATTTGTCGCAGATGCAGCAATGGCAATTTATGACGGCATATGCAACTTCAGCAAACACTGACACATTCTGAATAGTCCTCTTAGTATTTTTATTTTGGAAAAAAAAAAGGATTTATCAATTTCAGCAGCTTTTACAGAAATAATTATTCAACTGTAACAATTGGTTCATTTATTTACATTATATTTCAAGAGTCAAAAGAAATATTGCTTTTTTCTAGACTCTGTTTGCTATAATGCATTGTTCATACCATATTGTTCTGTGAAATGGTTAAATGCTCAGGTATTGTTCATTAAACTGGAGCATCAGGATGTACCATCTCAGAATGTACATTAATTACCGTTTTCCAATGACATACATTGCAATTGGTTTCCAGGTTTTGAAGGGAAAAGTGATACACACATATCCTATGCTAAATAAATTACATTTCTGACCGAAAGTGGGTTTTATCAGCCCAATTTTTCTTCATTGGCTGTGGCCAAATCTATTACAATAAAACAGCATATTTTTTTTTAAAAAAATTGCTTAAAACTAGTTTTTTCGAACCCTTTGTATTTCCAGATGCATAGACCTGATTTTTTTCTATGTGACGCTATGTCTTCATATATCAATTAAAGCAAGAAAAAAAATTTAATCTGCGCTTACAATTCCGTGTGAAACAAAACACAATTAGAGGTTTTAGTTTGCTTGAATGGCTATTGAAGCGTAAGCTCACTCGCCCCATCACGGCACCTCTTGTAGAGTGAGTACCTAACCAATGTAATATATGAATTAAAGACTGCCATACTTGGAGAGGCTTTGATTATCTCCACCCTTGTACGCCCTTTTAAAATCTGCATCATAGGTGTGCGCAGGGGGTGTGCATGGTGTGCCCAGGCACACCCGAATGTTGAGTGAAGAGGTCTTCTTTCACCTCTTACATTTCACCTCTTACATGAACTTATCTAGTTCATGATGAATAGCATAAAAACTGACTGTATCTCTGATTACAGGCTGGTTATTTCTAATGAAAAAATGTGCATTTTGTGCAAAAATCTTGTAAATATAAGTTTTTAATTAATAAATATTCCATGGGTATACACCCTAATATAATGGGCTGTGCACATTGATCGGCAGTGCATACTCCACCACATCCACACAAGACGTGAACAACATTTTTGAAGCTATTTTTTGCCCAATAAAGTATATCTTTGTATAATTTTATTATCTTGTAATTGCCTGGTTTTTTAGATTGTGATAACTTGCATTTCAGAGGGTCTTAAGTGACCAGCCAATCACTGGTTTAGCTGTAGATAAGGTTGGAAAAACTGTAGTTAATGAACAAAATGGCAATATTACTTTTTGGAAAATTTCTGCATTCTGCTAGAAACCCTTTTTTTTTTTAACATTGCTTTTATAAAAGCTTTGTTTATGGCATTTATTGTCTACTTGCTCTTCTGTTCTGCAGAGTAATGCACGATGAAGTCAGTGACACTGAGAACATTCGAAAAAACCTTTCCATTGAAAGGATGATCGTAGAAGGGTGTGATATATTGCTTGATACTAGTCAAACATTTGTGCGCCAAGGTAAGCTTTCCTTTCAGTTTTATGAACTCCTTTTACATTTCTATCGATTTCGACATTGAAAGACTTACATTAAGCCTTACATTGCTGCTGTGAATACGTACGATTCATAAGCACAATGCCTGGGATTATTTTTGTTTTTACAACAGTTTCTTTCTTAACCCCTTCACTACCAAGTGATTTTCCATAAAAACATTGTCAGGAACAAGTGTTTTCTTTTGAAAAATAATTTTAAATTAATTATACAGTAAGAAATATTTGGCAATATTTCCAGTGTATTTCTTACTGTAATAACCTATTTGGCAGGCAGATGGTGCCATCTACTGACCAAATGGAGTTACACTAGTTTCAGCTGCAGCTCATGGTTCCCTGCATCAGCTGCTGAAAGCCTGTTATGTCAGGACATTCTTCAGCCGATTTTAAACAGTTTTTGCACCTTGGGCATTATGCCCACAGGGCTAAAATTTTAGGGACACCTACAGCCCAAAAGCAAACAAAATTCGTATGCCAGCTCTTCAATGTGTTGAATACCATCGCTGTGATTGTTATTTTTTGGTATGTTAGTGGACTTACAATTAATTTTTTTATGACAAATGAAATTGTGGAACTGCGGTGTAATTTAATCACAGTACCTTTACACTAGTACAATGGCTAGCAGAGGTGCAGATTGTTGAAGTCATGTTCATATTAGGCCTCGGAAACAGCGGGGTTGTAATCCACTTCCCAATTTCATTGAATGGCCAGTCCTAGCCTTCAGCTCAGTCTGTTCCCAACTATGTGCTCAATTCCACTACCAACATAAAAACTTAAACAGTGCTCTGATAACATGGAATCTAGACCGATATCTTCCTACTATTGTTTGACTATGGACCCCAGCCTAACAACTGTCCTTACCTGTGCTCTAAGACTTTTTCATCCTTGGGAAATCATCAGCTTGGGTTTGGTCTCTTACCTATCTGACTACTCAGGCCTGACTTACAGTTTTGGTCCTTGATCTCATCTCACGGTGGGCATTTCTAAAACTCAGGGTCTATATCTTTTCTCTACATCAAAGCCTGAGCTGTAATGGTGAATGGAGTCAGCATGGCTTTCAGTGAATATAAAAATGGTTGAATAGAATGTAAAAGTGGCTATTTTTGTTTTCCTCTTTGGGCAATAGAGCCTCATTCACCTTCAGAGTTGAAATGCAAATTCACCTTCTGTTTCTTTAGGCATACTTGTCTATCTATCCTTTAATAATGTCACAACTGGGTTGCCGAGGTTGCAGGGTCGAGTCCAGGTGCGGTGACAAAGTGGAGCGAGATAGATATAAGGGGTATAAACAGATAAAGGTTTATGCAATAGGGACAACAACAGGGATAAACCAAAGAGAACACTGGCTAGTAATATAGTATAACAGGTGGCTGGGCGAGACAGGAATGGGACTGAATTACTAAGTACAAGACACAGGATAGAATACTCCAGGCGGATCGGACAGGAACTGGACTGGACGCTGAAACAAGAGACAGAGGGGCAGGACAGGAAGAGAGCTGACAGTAACAAAAATCAAGATACACAGTGCAACTGGAGAAACACAACGATAGTTACTGGAAATAAGACAGTACGAAGGAGGAGGCTGAGGACCAGGAAACACAGTGGGTAAGCAATTATGGGTATTAGGCGAGATCTCCAAAAGGGGCAATCCAGGTATCGAGGTCAAAGTTCAAAGCATGGATCGAGGCGGGCGGCAGGCAAAAGAATAGTCAGAGTCCAGAGCAAAGTTCATACACAAGGGAAATCCAATGGTAGAGGTATGGTGGGTATGGCAGGATCCTGCCAAGGTAGGTACAGCAGGAGGTTGTTGATGTGCACAGCACGCAGGTTAAAGGCAACTGAGCCTTTAACTGAGTCTGGAATGTACATGAAGTGGAAACGGCACATTATTTGGCCTTTTTTACGGTGCAGACGGCGAGGGCCGTGACACATAACAGCACAATGCTTAGGTTTTAATGTATCAATTGCATATAACCTGGGCACATTGTTAAATCCGTATCTTGAGACCTTCCTTCTCTATGAGATGATACTTGGAAGACAAGTGAAACTAAACTAGGAGCTTAAATAAGGAAACTTCAAAAATGTTACAGGTGATAGAAGTTGGAATGTTTAATGGATTATTATGTTTATTAAGAAAAAGTATTAGCTTTTTTAGTAATGTAAAATGGCAGATTTTATCATTTGAGTTTCTCATGTCTGGTTCATGTTTAATATTCATTGTATAATTCTTCTGCTATAGGTACTCTTATACAGGTCCCTTCAGTAGAAAAAGGAAAACTCAGTAAAGTTCGCCTTGGACCACTCTCTCTTAAAAGGGAAGGGGAGAGGCAATGCTTTTTATTTACCAAGCACTTTCTAATATGCACAAGGAGCTCAGGGGGCAAACTACACCTTCTTAAGGTACGACACTCACATCATTTATACTGTTTTAAAAAAAGGATTTTGAAAGTGTATGCAATAATTTGTTATCATAATACCAGAACACCAGACCCACCACGCAGAACCCAGGAGAAATGAAGGAAATCCTGCCTATATAACCGGTACTTTGGTGGGCCATCTAAACAGAATAAGAAGGAAGGAGAGAACAAGCCAAGGTCAAGAGTAGAATAAATAGTGTCATAAATAATGCCAAGGTCAGAGACAGGAGACAGACCGATAATTGGTAGCCAAGCTAAGGGTCAGAAAACAGAAAATCTGGACCACAAACAAAATGACACGCTTTAGGTAAAACCTTGAAAGGCAATGAAAAATTACAAGAGCGGATTTTTAAAGTCCCAGGATGCTGCTAGTAGTCCTTCTCATTAGCCTGTGCCAGAACATGCATGCACAATGATGCTGAGGCAAGGGAACCTCAGTGGATGACACGGTAGTACAGGAGCATCCACAGATTGACACGGAGGTGTCTTCAGAATAATATGGAGGTACGGGGCATTGCCAATATGACGTGGTGCTAAGAAAACAACATCACAATGACTTTGAGGCAAAGGTTACATACCAGAGGACAGAAAAGCTGGCACGCCTCAGTCCAAGGACATGGGTGACACTTAAGTTAATAAACCTAATAACTTAATTTTATGAAGACTGTATATTTTATTGTTTTGCTGGGTTTTTTGTCTGTCACAATTTGTGGTTTTTATGACTTTATTCATAGGCAGACCTGAGTAATTTGCCACCATGTGTCTCATTACATGTCAATAACATGTAATATGATTAACAATAGTCCCAGGGAAATTTCCTATTTAGTGGAGAGTACTTAATTATTATTATTCTTTATTTATAAAGCGCCAGCATATTCCTCAGCGCTGTACAATAAGCACAGTATAGACAGGGTTACAATACATTGAACAACATTTGACAAACAGTACAGGAGGAGATGAGGGCCCTATTCCCGTAGGAACTCACAATCTAGGAGGGTTGGGGTTGGAAACAGGAGGAGAGGGCTGTAAGGTGAGAGTGATTGATGGTTGCGTCAGTGAGTTGGGTGGTAGGCTTCCTTAAATAGGAATGTTTTCAGGGAGCGTTTGAAGGAAGAGAAGTTAGGGGAAAGTCTGACAGTACGAGGGAGAGCGTTCCAGAGAATGGGGGCTGCGCGTGAGAAATCCTGCAGTCTATCATGGGAAGAGGTGATGCGGGGAGAAGCTAGTCGCAGGTCACTGTTTGACCTTAGGGAGCGGGCTGGGGTGTATTTGGTGATTAGTGAGGACAGGTAGTGGGGAGCTGAGTTAGTGAGGGTTTTGTAGGTAAGGATAAGGATTTTGAACTTAATTCTGCAGTGGATGGGGAGCCAGTGAAGGGACTCGCAGAGGGGAGCGGCAGAGACAGAGCGGCGGGTGAGGTGAATTAGCCTGGCGGAGGCGTTCAGGATGGATTGTAGGGGGGAGAGGCGGGACAGAGGGAGGCCAGATAAGAGATTATTGCAATAGTCGAGTCGGGAGATTACCAGGGCGTGTATGAGTTGTTTTGTGGTGACAGCGGTAAGAAATGGCCGAATTCTGGAAATATTACGCAGTTGGTATCGGCAGGAGGAGGAAAGAGACTTGATGTGGGGGATGAAGGAAAGAGCAGAGTCAAGTGTAACTCCAAGGCAGCGAACTTGGTTTGATGGGGAGATGGTGATACCCTCCACCGTGATAGAGAAGTCAGGAGGTGGGGAGGCATTAGAGGGAGGAATAAGTAGTTAACCAGAACTTATTAGCATCGGTATTTTATTTAAATTACTTTGATTACAGTAATTAAAAAGCGATAAAGTACTTATAAATGTAGTATTTATAAACTGCTTTTTAATACTATTCAAGTAAATATCAGATACATAGGACTTAATGACATTTTACTTAATGACATTTTATACAGAAACCACTCTGTTCTATGTTTTCCAGCAACTTTGGACAACATACATACTGCCCGGTAAAAAGGGGATGCTAAGGAGGAAGACCTGCGACTCCAGATTTCTCCATAGCATCCCCATTTTAGCTCCATATTACGGCAGTTATATATTTGTTGGCCTAGCATTCTGAGCAGATGACAGGTCAGCGAGAGCTTCATTGGAATATCATAGAACTTTCAAAAAAGGCAGTTAACAAAAAGTTAACCAGAGCCAGGACTTGGTGTTAACGGATTCCGCTTCTGCAGAATCCATTAACACCAGCCAAAAAAATTTAAAAAGTGAGCAGATACTCACCTCCTGTTCCGCGGCCTCCTCAGCCCGGCGGGAGCAGGGAAAGACTGGGGGAAAAAGTCCCCCCAGTCTCCCCCTGTGAATCACTACGCTGACCGGCCAGATCTCGCAAAGCTAACGCCCGCAAACTCTGCAGGCAGCATTTTTTGCGCCTGCATTGTAATCTAGCGTTAAAACGCGGGAGCAAGGGGGAAAACTGCGGGCGCAGTTTTTCCTCCCTAGCGCCCGCGTTTTAATGCTAGGAATGTAATGTGGCCCATGTGTAGGAGTTGAAAGCCCTATTAAATAATTCATAACTGCATGTCCCAGGACAGGGTGGTCTCTGTTATCTTAGCAGACACAAAGAAAGTGTTATTGCGCTTAACAATGTGTAGATAACTTTCTAGAGATTTTTTTAATATACCTGTAACTTATGTTTCTTATGAAATAATAAATATTAAAGTACTATAAAATAATTTCACTTATTAGCATCGGTATTTTATTTAAATTACTTTGATTACATTAATTAAAAAGAGATAAAGTACTTATAAATGTAGTATTTATAAACTGCTTTTTAATACTATTCAAGTAAATATCAGATACATAGGAACAACTGCGGCTGAGATGAGCCATCTGCCAGCAATGACTTTGTATAAACTAATTTGTCATCTTCTTTGACTACATATTACACTTTGCCACGGTGGCCTAGTGCTGTGGCATCATTCAATAATGATAATTAATAGAAAAATAATAAATTGAACTCCATGGGTACTTTACCTCCTGGTGAACACATCTTCACTTCTCTAGATAACTGCAGGTTATGTTTTTTTATTTATTAACTATAATTATTCATTTTGCTTGTTTATTACATTTTAGTATTAAAAGAAAATGTATTTAAGTTTCTGTCTAGAGATGGTTGGATAGATAACATTACAGTTTGACATCCTTAGCGACCCAAACATATTTTGCTACTAATGTTTTATTTTAATTTTGCCGTGTTCGGCGGGATTAATCCAGATGTTTTTGCGGGTTCCGGGGTACGTTCGCCGGGTTTTGCGGGGAGTTTGTCGGGTTTGCAGCGGCTTTTCCCTGCACTACGACGGCCCTGTGGTGCTTGCTGAATACACCGCAGGATCGCCGAATCACCCCGAATTGGAGAGAACAAAAAGTCACTGAATGTGCAGTGACTTTTCGATTCTCTTAGAATAACCCTCTTTGACTCCCCAATTATAAATACAAGATCTTGTCACCAAATGAATGCAATTTTGGATGGAAATAAATGTTGTGACATTGTGTATGATTATCAAAAGGCTGCCACGGTGAATGTGTGCCGTAATCAAAGCAAAAAGCAGTAAAATGAAGAATTGTAGTGCGCGACTTTTAGACCTTTGTTTGGCCAGACAGTGGGTAATATCCCAATTTTTTTTTTTTGCATACAATTTTTTTTATTAAAAGATATGGTCAGCATAACAACAGAGCAAAATATAACAATACATCTACGAAAAACATCCCCGTCTCAGAGAAAGAAGTCAATATTCCAGGGGGAAATAAGCAAAACCGCATTATCTTCCTCAAAAAGCGCCAGATTGAGAAGGATAAAATAAAAAATAAATTTAAAAAAAGGGGGGTGGGTAGAACATGCACCAGGAATGCCCCAGGACCCAAAAAATCAAAGAACAATAACGGGGGTGGCAAATGCCCATGTGTGTCCTTCCTGGCTCACTCCTGAGTGTCTAAATAACTATGCGAGGCCATGGAAGTGTGCAGGACACTAGGGCAAGGCATACGAGGGCCAAGTATGGCAGACAGAGCCATGGTGGCCGCCACAGTGGCGCGCCTCGAAACAGCCCTAAGACGCCAAAATAAGAGGGGAGATAAGTGGATCTAGTCGCAGTCCGGTGCGAGTATCAAAAAAGAAAAAGGGGGAGAGGAGAAAAAAAAAGGGGGAGGGTGCACTTCAAGGAAAAAATAAACCAAACAGACATCTTCATATCATTGCCCAAGTCCAATAAAGTCCTCTGAGACAGCAGAAGGGTGGCGGGGGGGACAGAGACAGCACGAGAGTGGCGGGGGACAGACAGCACAAGGGTGGCGGGGGGACAGAGACATCGGGACAAAGAGAACATGAAGAGAACGGGGAAACCAAGAACTTGTAACAAGTCAAAAGTAACGGCAACCACAGGGGGGGGAATCCGATCAACCGGATTCTCATGTTGACGGAGCAGGGTAGTAACCTCCTTGAAGCGTCTCCAGGCTGTGAGAAAGCAGGAAAGGGACATCACGGAATATAGTGAGATGGCTGGAGGCATAATTAATCTGAAAGGTAGGCCCCACGGCCGCCAGGATGCGGGCCTGCGTGGCCACATCCACCGCCACGACGATAATATCCTGCGGCGCCTCAGCAGGAGCAGTAGCTGCTTTACGAATCCATACAGCCGATACTACCAGAGCACGGTAAGTACCTCCCACGGTCGGCAGAAGATGTACCATCAGGCCCACGACATACCCCAACAGTCCATCGTCGATCATGCTCTCAGGGACCCCCCGCAGCTGTAGGTTGCACCGTCGATGTCGATACTCAAGAGCCAGCACCGCCGTACTAAGATGGTCAACCTGTCCATGGAGATCTGTGACTCTGGAATCAGTAGCCACCTGTGCTTTCTCCACCTCCGCAGTTCGGACATCCACAGCTTTGATCTTGGACTGGAGGGTCTCCACTGCTGAACGGACCTCTTGCAAATCCTGACGCCAGAGGCCGCAGAACTCCCCGATCACCTTGTGCAGGTCATCCACTGTGAGCGGGGGCGGCACTACCGACTGCCGTTTGTCCATTTCCAGCATTGTAGCCAGGGATTCAGAGTCTTCCTCCGAGGAACCAGAGCAGGTGGAGGCTTTGCCATATCGGTGCCGCACTCCTCCAGCACCTCCCGCACAAAGAAGCGACTGCCAGATGTCCTGGAGGCGAAGGCCCTCAGCCTCCGAGCCTTTCTTTGTTTTCTTCCCCACCTGGCCAGGCATAATCTCAACAGGCAAATGCGTGGTAAATCAGGGAAGTGTCCGCGTGTAGGCCACAAGATGGGCGCCGTCCGCCCATTAAGGTAGCTCCGTGCCCCGTCCTGATCTGCTTCTCAGTCCCCAAAGTCAGCCTTCAGCTGCCCGGAGTATTCCCCCAACTGGTTGAGGAGAGCTTATCAAAAGAGAGTCCGCCGGGTGGGTACAGCACCCGACATCAAATGGCGTTGCGGGGAGCTCGAAAAAATGGCGAACGCTCTTCCCTGCTTCCAGACACGCCCCCGCAATATCACAATCTTAACGTTAGGTTAAGTGGCCCTAGCGCAGGCCGTCCATATTACAACCCAAAACACTAACGGGTTAAAGAACCCGTTAGCGCATCGGAGATTGTGCTGGGTACTGAGAGCTTGCTGCACTTTGCGCTCCCTATACTTAACATGGGGAGCGCAAAGAGTAATTAGTGTTAGGATTACAAAGTCCTAACGCTAATTACTCACTGCTGCAGCTAACTGAAAGGTTAACCACAGCTCAAAGCTGGTGCTAACTGATTACGCTTCTGGGGCAGGCGCAGGTTTTCCACCTTAGCGTCCCCGTTTTAGTGTTAGGAATGTAATACTGCCTAGTGTATTTTGACTGATGATATAAGTGTGTCCATCTTTTCAGAGCATCTCCGTTAATTTCATTGCTGAAGCTGAATATGTGATACTTGCACCAAACAAGACTTATAGATGGCATCAAAAAGAAATATTTATTTAGAAGTGAAATGTTAATTAAATATAAAAATATACAAAAAGGAGATTAACCCTTCACTTAAGAGTAGAGTTGTGCACCGATTTTTTTTCGGTTCGTTCGGATTTTGCAATTTTTCGTTTCAACTCGTTTCGACCAATTTCCGTTTCGGTTCGGTTCGTTTCGGTTCGTTTTTCGTATCGACTTCTTTTTCGTGATTTCGGAAATTCTCGTGTTTTTCGGAACGTCTGTTCTCCTCGTTTCAAAGTGTCTATTCGTTTTGACGTAAACGAATGGTTTTTCGGATACGATATTTATACGATACGATATTTATACAATACGATAATTATACGATACGATAATTCTGCCATTGAGATTTCTCATGTTTTACAAGAAGGATACATTGAGATTTCTCATGTTTTACAAGAAGGATACATTGAGATTTCTCTGGTTTTTCAGGAAGGATACATTGAGATGGGAATGATACAACATTTAATTACAGAATCAGCGATATAAATACGATGTCCGAAATTACTGAAATGGAACCGAAATCAGGAATGGAGCCGAAATCACGAATTGAACGAAAATTAATTTCTATTTTACACATTTCTAGTCCATTCTAAAATTCCGAAAAGTTTGCAGCTCGAAATGTTTTTTCGGATCTGCCGTTTTCGGATCTGAAAATTTTCGGAAAATCGGCCGAATTCGAATGCACAAATCGGGAAATTTTGTGAAAATTCCGAAACCCCTACTTAAGAGATCTTCAAAAGATCCTGGAGTAAAATAACATGGAGTAAACGTGATTTGGTTTTATTCTGAAGCATCGCAAAGGAATTTTGCAAATGAAATTCATTTTCAATGTGACTCCAGAATGTGTTACCCAACTTTTCAGCACCTTGGACATGTCATCTGAGGTACTGAAGCTGTTTGAAAGGTTTAGAAATCTTTCACAGAAACACAGAGCTCCAGTTGTATTATCATACATGTTGTAGCAGTTTTCGTTAACAATGGGAGCCTGTTAATAACCATACTGTGTCAAAAAGGTACCTATGGACTGTAAATTCATTTTTACATTATCTGTAAAGGAAAGTGGTTTTCCATAAAGCCACTGCGTCCTACCAGTTATTTTAGGGGAAAAAACTTGATAGTGAAGGGGTTAATTCATTGCAGACTTATACAGTGGTTTCTTTTAACCTTTAAACCTTGTAGTAGTTGTTTACTAATTAGGATTTTTTTACATCACTAGTTTAGTTTTTCTTCTAATAGAAATCAAAGAAATTTAGTCTGACAACAATATAACGATAACTAGCAGCATGCAAGACAGTGTGCTCTAGATACACTGCTTATGTAGGACGTGGCATTTGAAATCCCATGGAATTCAAGTAATGTCAATAAAGTGATAAAAAATCTCTAAAAAATAATAACAATCTATTGTAAAATCCAAAAACTGTGGAAGAAAAAGAGACATGAGTCATTCAACTGAATGGACATATATCTATAGACATTTGTGTTAGTACCAGGTGTCATGTCGAACACGCCTACAGGGTTATTCAGAGAGCAGTGAAAACCAGGAGAATGACTGGAGAAGTGAAAATTCTAGGTTAAAACAGCCAAACCAGAAAAATTCTCCCATTTATCTCACTTTCCAAATTGGCTATTTTGACCTAGAATTTTCAGTTCTCCAGTCATTCTCCTGGTTTTCACCTCTCTCTGAATAACCCTGCTAGGATTGCAGATGAACCTAGATCCTGTTTGGCTGATATAATGGAAAGCTGTAATACTTTTCTATTCATATAAGATTTTACAAAAATACAGACATTTAGGTTTGGATTCTCATACATAAAGATGCACTGCAACTGCTACAGCTTATGGCAATTATAATCATAGAAAAGAGGGGTGCACACAAATCTCGGGGAGTTCCCACTCTTATTTGTTTAGGCCTGTACTCCTGATTAGTGCATGTGGTGCCTTGTTCTAGCTGGGATGTTACGTGGGTGGTGCAAATGGCAAAAAGCTATCCCTTACCCATTTGTGGCTTACCACAACGGTTCCTTTTATTACGAGAGAGCTACCGAGTATATTCAGGAGCCACTAATAAATACTGGCTGGCGTCCTCTTCTAGCATCACGCCATCTTTGTCGCAGGAAGAGAGGTACTGGATTTGTACAGTGAGTTCACTTAAAGAGATAGTCCAGGGATAAAATGAGAGTTGGGGCTGGTGGGTTAAACCCTAGACTGTGTTAAGTACCTTTAAATCCGGTTCCGGGCTACCTTGGTGCTGTTTCAGCACTTACAGCCATAGATTCCATTGCAGTTTCACATAACTCGGTCAAGAGCATCGCAAACCATTGGGTAACCAAACATATATTCCTTTTCATTCCTGGAGTTTTGATTAAAGCAGATCAGTGAGCAATTCCCTGTCCTCTTCCATCCTTTTGGGCTCGTTGTTCTTGTCCTTTTTTTGGGGGGGGCACTCAAGTCACTGTGACCATCTAATTTGCATTATAGTTATAAATTCATAAATAAACGATTATGTTCTGAGAATATATGCATTTGTTTCCTGTGTGCAGACAGGTGGAGTCCTATCATTGATAGAATGCACATTGATTGAAGAGCCTGATATGAGTGAGGATGACTGTAAGTAGCAATACTATATATTTAATATTATTTAGAGTTACATACAGGAATTAAATTCTCCCACTGTTAATTTTAGTGGATATACTGTATACCATTATTTGTTACAGTGTTTTGAGATTTAAAGATTCCTGTGAATGTGCTCATATTTGCATAATATATATATTTTTTCAGCATAGTTTACATATAGGATGTTGGCTGTGAAAATGACTATTTCGATTTTGGTAAAAATATGCAATGTCAATTTATCTACTGTTCCTGGATTTGCTCCGGCCTTACAATATAGTAATGCCGTTATGATTTTCATATTATGCACATTTTATGCCTTAAATTGTTTTACAGAGGTTCAGAATAAAAGATGAGAGGAAGGGCAAATAGTGTTAAAAAGTATATGAGCCCTATTACATTCTTCGCGCAAATTGTTTTTGCGTGCGCAAATGCGCATTTGCGCGAGGGAAAAAAACATTTGCGCGCAACATCGTATTACAATCTAAGCGCAACGAACGCGCTTTTCGTCTACCGCAGGTGAACCTGCGCGAACGAACGATACTTCGCACGTCCTATACTTAACATTGTGAGCGCAAATGCGTTTGTGCGCAGAAACACGGATGGTATTACAATCTATGCACAAATTCGTACGAGCGACGTTTGCGCGCATAATTTTAACGTTTCTGAAAAGCTGGTGTTAATGTCAAAACCGAACGACCTGGTCGAAACGAAATACACCAGCACAAAAAAAAAAAAATACAGCAGAGTATAGTTACACATTCTACACATAGCCAAACCATTAAATAGTGAATTTGTGCGGTTTCTTTTTTCTGCAGCATGTATACTCAGATTTACTTTGACAGGCGCAAAAAATAAAGTGAGTCAATTAAGGTAAATTGATGTCAATTAAGGTTCTTAAGTCTGATTGGCTGAATCCTGCGAAAATACCGTTGCGCACACTGATTTTCGTGCGCAACGTTACTGCGCGCGTATTTCTCTTTGTTTTGCGAGTATTTCTCCTTGTTTTGCGCGTCGGCTTTACGAACTTTATTTTATGACGGATGACAACATGCGCGAGGATTGTAACACCACTGTTAATTTTCGAGCGATAACGCATTTTGCGTCGCGCAAAAAAAAAAAGCGCTGCGAGAACTAAATTGCGCGAAGAATGTAACAGGGCCCTATATTTTTTTGAGACTATTCATATAATCATGGAGTATTTCATTGTGTGTCTGTGGAATAAACCATCACATATGTTTGTGTGTATTCTATTTTGGTATTCCCTTTCCAATTCCAACACTTCATTGCGGAGCATCCTATACACATTGTACTCCGATTCATTACACTTCTGAATTATTTTTTTTCAAGCTTCCTGTTTTATTTGTTTTAAATGGATTTTAAAATTCCACGTGTAGAGCCGGAGTAATTACAGCTATTTAACCCTCACGTTGTCTCCACAGATACATTTTAATTATTCGCTCACTGTTAATAAGAATTCTTATTACATTCATTGCAAATATCTCTTACTCGATCTTCTTTTTTTTATCAAGTAGTGATTTTTCCCATTTCCTTCCTTAGAAAAGAAACACTTTTTTCTCGTGTTTTGTTCCTCAATCACTCAATGTCAGTACTAAGTGTAAAACAACTTCATCACTGACAGAAACTTGACTGTGCCACTTACAAATTTCATCCAAGTGGAAAACAATGAAACCTCTAACTTAATCTTAGGATTTTGCATTGTCTCTGAAAGTGTGATCTTAAAAATATTGATTTAATGTTACACTGAGCTTTGAGAACACGGTCTGACATGACATGTAAATGTTTTATTATGTAGTACGTATACTTTAATGCTCTGCCACTGAGTTAGTGTACATTCATGTGCAAACATAGCATAATTAGGTGATAATCTACATGGATGTATACACGTTACGTGGCAATTATTCTGCCTGGCATAACAAGGGTATGGATGAAATGTTTTGCCTGAATAAATATTTAAAAAACAACTCCCCACTTAAAATATACAGACATATCACTTAGGTCTTGAATATACACTCTTTAGGCCGGGTGCACACAAGACATTTTTACTGTGCACTAATGCGCGTTACTAATATCTAATTACACATAACGCGAAGACCACACGCATAACTCGCGCTAGGCATAACGCGCGCTGGAGACGTCCGTCTTGAAAACACAAAGGCCGTTGCGCTAGCATTGACGCGACTTTGGGCGTCAATTGCAGCGCGCATGTGCACTTGAGCGTAGGAGGATCGCGCAGCCCCGTCAACGCGCATCCTAGCGCAACAACAGTGATGATGCGCTAGGATGCACGTCGACGGGGCTGCGCGATCTCGTTTTGCAGCATTGAGTGGGAGGCAGGTGGGCATCAAGTGGACGCCGGTGCATTAGCGTTTTCTTTAACGCACATACTGTGCGTTAAAGAAAACGTCTTGTGTGCCCCCGGCCTTAGAATGAGATTATCTTATTTTACACTGACATGCTGTCCAAACCGGCCCGAAAACTCACACAGGTCTATTCAAAGAAAGGTGAAACTCAGGAGAATGACTGGAGAAGTAAAAATTCTAGGTCAAAATAGCCAAACCAGAAAAATTCTCCCATTTATCTCACTTTCCAAATTGGCTGTTTGGTCTAGATTGTTCTATTTTCCTGCCAGTTCTCCTGGTTTTCACCTTTCTCTGAATAACCCTGACAATAAATACACAATAGATGATCTATAGCATTGCACACAAAAAATGGATGTCCATTTTAAAAAGTAACACCGTTCCTTTTAGGAACTCTCAATTCTCAGTAAACCGTATCCTTAAGAAGATAAAAGGTGTTCTTGTAGTTACTCTGTATAAATTAAATCACAAATATTACCGGATTCCCATGAGACTCTTACACAAAGAAGTATGTGAAAACTAACATATATCAGTCTCACAAACAGCTCTTTCAGTGAAGAATCCTCTTTCCATTCTCTGCATCCTCCAAACTCTTGCATAACTTGTTGCCCACTCACGGACCTCTTTTGCCTTTCTGAATGATATCTTCCAAGACGGGAAGATTTTATCGAGTTGCTCTCGTGTATCCTTGCTATGGAATCACTAGGTCCTCTGCATGTTTTGGTTTTTCAAACCAGGCATTGTCATCTTGACAAAGCCTTGTGTGAAAGGCGAAATGCGTGGATGATGTAGAAGAAATGCATAACCTTTTGTCTGCTTTGCCACCCCATCCACTTGTCCTGCATCCTGAGCTGCAAACCAGTATGTGACAGCAATATTTTCATACTCTACATTTACTTAAACCTGCCACTATAAAATATGTAACATGACTATCTCACTTTTAGTTCTGTATTGTGGTAGGGATTGTTCCTGTAATCATAACGCACCAATGCATCTTTCAATAATCATAATCATTTATCCTGTGTTAAATGAAAGTCTGTATATGTATCTGATCACCTTGATTGCTAAAACAGCCTTCCAGAATTATGATCTGCACTGCACAACAGCCCCCAACACTGTGATAGTTCTGCTTCGTCTCTCAAACCAAGACAGGAAGGGCAAATGTCCCACTAGACAATTCTTCTCCATGTGCCGTATGAAACAGGGTGGCCCAATCCCAAACAGCTCAAAGTAGAAAAAGATGAACTGGGCAGTTGCACTCTCAGAGAGAAACCTGCTAGACTTTATTGAGGACACATCTGAACCTTTTGACTCTATATGGAACCTTTTTTGAGGCTCTGTATAAAGCTGGAATATTGTGTGAGATGTGCCCTCCATAAATCCTACCACGGTCTTCTCTTGGCATCAAATTCTTCTTGAAGGAGACCACGATGTTGGAATTTGGGTTTTTGAGTTTTTAGTCCACTTTAAGCTAAAAACAGGGGATGGGGAATTCAATAATTATCCCCTTTGTTTCCCCTTTTATTAAGTTATGTACATAATGTGCATTACCTGCACGTCCATTTTTCTACTGATTATACTTTGTTCTAGTTAGTCATAAAACAGATGTTGTATCATTGTTCATTGGAATTATTTCATCTCTTTTAAGCAAAGGGTTCTGGATATGTCTTTGGCCACCTTGACTTTAAGATTGTGGTGGAACCTGTTGATACTACTCCATTTACAGTGGTTCTTTTGGCTCCTTCACGACAAGAAAAAGCAGCATGGACCAGTGACATCAGTCAGGTAATGGGGGGGGGGGGTTACAGAACGTGTAGCTGTCTTACTATGTTTTGTTTTCCTAACATGAAGTTAATGTCACCTAGTTCTAGGTTAAATACACACAGGGTTATTCAAAGAGATCCGAATTGTGGCCGAAAGGTAACCCTACAGTGAAATTCAGCGTTACCTTTCCTGGCCATTCGGCTATCCAAATGTTGGCGAATTGCCTGCACATACGGTGCCTGTTCGAGGGCCGTGAAATCCTCATAGAGAAGCAATGCTTTGCATATTCAGAGAACACAAACCAGCAGTGAAAAGTTGCCGAATTGCCCTGCTGTTCGGTCGTTTCATGTGGCAGGTTTATTCAGGAGAATCCCATAGGCTTCAATGTTAAAAATACTCCCATTTTAATCCAATATCTAATAAACCATTGATTATAATATTCTGCAGTAAAAAGTCTCTTTATGTATAGATTTTTTTGGATCTTTTAGGCATTTTTCATTTTTTTTTGCGAAAAGTTTTGTTCAGTTTTTTTTAAAATCTTTTTTTTCTTTTTTCTGTAACAGCCCTTTTTATTATCATTCATTGGATCTTCTATATAAATTTCAGACATTTTCGTTCTGTAGTTTCTTTGCAAACAGCGTTTCACTTTTCATTCAAGCGTACTTTTTTTTTTCTTCACTCCATTCGTCTGCGGTGTCGGGTTTTTCCTGCGGCTGCTCTGCGCTGTGATCGGCTCCTGCTCGGGTTTCTCCAGCGTGTTCGGCGGGGTTAATCCAGATGTTTTTGCGGGTTTCGGTGTGCGTTCACTGGGTTTTGCAGTGAGTTTTCGTCGGGTTCGCGGCGGATTTTCCCTGCGCTACAACGGCCCTGTGTTGCTTGCTGAATACACCGCAGAGTCGCCGAAATGGGATCGCCAAATGGCACCGAATTGAAGAGAACGAAAAGTCACCGAACGTGTGGTGACTTTTCGATTCTCTTTGAATAACCCTGACACAGAAATAATAATCCTGTGAATCCTGTGTACAAAATAAAATATTTTTTTGCTTATCTGACTATCCATCTGTTTTTCCTAAGTGCATTGAGAACATAAGATGCAATGGGCTGATGAACAATGTGTTTGAGGAAAACTCCAAAGTTACAGTCCCACACATGATCAGGTACGTCACTTTTTTAAAAAATATCAGGTACCATGCAGATTAAATAGTCAATATTAGATAAATTGTGGTTTATGTGACTTATCAGTCCCACACAAAATGAGATTGATCAAACATGCTGGAATTTCCTCAAAGCTGCATACAGGTTTTGATAATAAATTTGAGTAAAAGAAACATGTTCCCATAATTTCTATTTACTCGCAGGCTATTGTGTTAGATTCCTAATGAGTAGCGTTAACGTAGTCGACTAAGGCCCCTATTACATTCTTCGTGCATTTTCGTTCGGGCAGCGCAAATTTTTTTGCACGCATCGTCCGGCGTTATCGCGCTAAACTTAACGGAGTATTCCGATCTGAACGCATTTTGTCATCCGGCCGAAAATAACGTTCGTAAAAACGACGCGCAAAACGAAGACTAATACGCGCGCAGTAACGTACCGCACGTAAATCAGTGTGCGGACTGTTTTTTTCGCGGGATTCAGCCAATCAGAATTAAGAACCTTAATGGACATCAATTTACCTTAATTGACTCACTTAAGTTTTTGCGCCTGTCAAATCTGAGTATACATGCTGCAGCAATAAAAAAATATGCACGAATTCACAATTTTATTGTTTGGGTATGTGTAGAATGTGTAACTATACTGTGCTGTATTTTTTTTTCGTGCTGGTGTTTTTCGTTTCGGCCAGAACGTTCCGATTTGCAGTTACCACCAGCTTTTCAAAGACGTTAAAATTATGCATGCAAACGTCGTTCTTAAAAAGATGCACATCGATTGTAATACCATCCGCGTACCAGCGCACGAACGAATTTGCGCTCACAATGTTAAGTATAGGATGCACACAGTTCATCACGCAGCGCGCAGGTCCATCCGCGTTAAACGATAATGCGCATCGTTTGCGCGAATGTTGTAATACGACATTCTGCGCAAAGGGTTTTGCCACTCGTGCAAATGCGCATTTGCACGCGCAAACAAAAATGCGCGAGGAATGTAATAGGGGCCATATAATTTTCAGCAAAGACTCACTCGACTACATTATTTCAGTAACGAAAACTAGATTATAAGTAATGATTACTGAAACTATGATGAAAACCAATTGATATATAAACCAGAGGAAAATGCTAGGGAGGGACTCATTTTAATTTAGTTTTAGTCATAGTGCTTTATGACTAAAACTAAATGGCATTTTAGTTGACAACTAAGGCTAGGGTCAGACGAACGCAGTGTTAACGTCCGTGTTGCCGCACATAAGTACGTCCGTGATAGCATACAATTGTGTTAAAAGGAGCCCCACACACGAAGTACGTCCGCACAGAAGTGCGGGGGCTGACGGACGCTGCAAACGGACGCAGGTTAGGCAAGAACGTAATACTGCTAGAACGGACATGCGGAGTGCGCCACGTCCACAACGTCCGCATAGCTTTGTGTGTGAGTGATGGAGCGTGGTCAGACGGACTGCATTTATACGTCCAGCATTTTTGACAGACAGAATGTTTTTTCATTGTAATTTATTTTCCCTGCTACATCAGTCAAAAAATCCGTCAGTGAAAAAAACGGACTGTGTGGCCACTACCTTGTTGTCAGTCAGTAAGTACGTCCGTACTGCACGGACGCACAGTCCGTACAAAATGCGCTCATCTGACCCTAGCCTAAGACTTTGACAAAACTCTATTGACAATTTCATCAACTAATAAAAACAAGATGAAACTGTTAGGGAGAGACCAATTTTAGTTTATTTTTAGTCATAGTCCTTTGACTAAAATGTCATTTTATTTTTTATTCACTTTTTAAGCTAGGGTCAGACGAGCGCAGTATTAACGTGCGTTTAGCCGCACTAAATCACGGCCGTGCTAGCAGCAAATGACGTCCAATGCCGGGCAGCATACGAAGAACGGCCGCACAAAAGTGCAGCTGCGCAACGCAAGTGGAAAATCAACGCATTTTTTCAAGAACGTCAAACCGCTAGTACTGACGTAGAGAGTGCGCTGCGTCCACTAGCGGCGTGTGTGCGTGATTAGGAGACGTCAGACGCTGCTAATGTCCGGCCAACATAACGTCCAGACGCAAAAAGTGTTTTATTGATAACCGTACAAAATCACGGATGAAAATGCGCATCATATGACAGCTATCGCGTATTCCGTGAAAAATACGTCCATTCGTTCGAACGCACTTTTTCACGGAAACGCGAAAAATGCGTTAGTCGACTAAATGAACACTGCTATCGTCTTTGGTCCAATATAAATCAAGCCTTCATACAAGAGGACAAATTCGCTATTTTCCCTCAACAGCTTTAAAAAGCTTCTCTAATAGGTAGTAATTTAATAAATAATATGCATACTTCGCTGCCTAAAGCATATAGGAACTCATTTAGGGTTATTCAAAGAGATCCGAATTGCTGGCGAAAGGTAACCGAACAGTGAAATTCAGCATTCGGTTACCTTTCCTGGCCATTCGGCTATTCAGAGAGCAGGCAGTTCGCCAAATCTTGGGGAATTGCCTGCACATACGGTGCCTGTTCGCAGTGAAATCCCCATAGAGAAGCAATGCTTCGTCTATTCAGAGAACACCAAACAGCAGTGAAAAGTTGCCGAATTGCCCTGCTGTTCGGTGGTTTCATTCAACAGATTTATTCAGGCAAATCCCATAGGCTTCAATGTTAAAAATATTCCCGTTTTAATTCAATATCTAATAAGCAGTTGATTATACTATTCTGCAGTAAAGAGTCTCTTTATTTATAGATTTTTTTGGATCTTTTAGGCATTTTTCTGGATTTTTTTGCGAAAATTAATTTCGTTTTTTTCAATCGTTTTTTTTTTTTCTGTAACAGCCCTTTTTATTATCATTCATTGGACCTTATATGTAAATTTCAGACATTTTCGTTCTGTAGTTTCTTTGCAAACAGCGTTTCACATTCAAGCGTACTGGGGTTTTTTTTTCCACTCCATTCGTCTGCGGTGTCGGCTTTTTCCGGCGGCTGCTCTGCACTGTGATCGGCGGCTGCTTGGGTTTCTCCGGCGTGGTCGGCGGGGTTAATCCAGATGTCTTTGCGGGTTTCGGTGTACGGTCGCTGGGTCTGCGGCGGCTTTTCTACGACGGCCCTGAGGTGCAGGCTGAATACACCGCAGGGTCGCCGAAATGGGATCGCCAAATGGCACCGAATTGAAGAGAACGAAAAGTCACCGAAAGTGCGGTGACTTTTCGATTCTCTTTGAATAACCCTGATTGTCTTGATGAAACAGCACATCTATGGTTAAAATCTGTTTTATCAAAGAGCTCTATTCTTGACAGCAGTACATTTCAAATATTTTGCCGTAAGATGTATTGTTGAAAGCACCGTGCATCATATAAAAAATGTACGTGAAGCTATCTTTTTAGACCACACAGGCAATCGCTTTGTCTTCTTTTAGTCCAAAGGGTGTAATCAATTTTAATGTACCAACATATCAGCCTTAATCTATGTTTGCTGTGCAGGCTTTTAAGCCTTCGATTGAAATCTGCCGAGGTTCTAGAACACGGCAACATTTAAAAAGTGATATATGTGCTCATAAACCATAACAATTTACGAAGTCCATTCTAAAGCCTTTCGAGTTGCTTTTCTCCCCATTGACACTTGGTAAACTTGCAGCAAAATAATTTATCATGGTTCTGCCAGTTTGTTTCTTATTATGGAACAGATTGAGGAATAACTCATAACATTTAAGAAGTTTGTTTCTTATCTCAGAATGTAAACTTGGTTTTAAAACAAAAACAAAAATCATCTTTGTCTTTAGTAGAATATCTGTTACAAGTGCTTTTATTGACAGGTACACTTATGCTTTGTTTGTCAATAATGTCATTATTAATATATAGTGGGCTGATATGTGACGTAACATTTTTGAAACAGGTCTATCGCTTTGTTGCAGCTCTCATACTGATTTATTAAGTCATCCAGAAAGACTATATTTAATTACATTTTGATGGGTTTCTAAAATTAGAGCGGATCTATTAATCTGGGCCAAGGGAATATTAATATATATGAGCAATGAGGGTAATTAGGATTTTAGATTCGTTTGACTGGGTGACCTCTCAGCTGTAGAGTAGAAGTTTTTAGTTGCTATTGAGTCCTTTGACAGATTTACTGCCGGTTCATGGATCTTCTGGCTAACATGTAATGCTAAAGACTTACAGAGCTATACAGAGAGAGGTGAAAACCAGGAGAATGACTGGAGAATTGGAAATTCTAGCAGGGTTATTCAGAGAGCAGTGAAAAGCAGGAGAATGACTGGAGAATTGAAAATTCTAGGTCAAAATAGCTGATTTGGAAAGTGAGATGAATGGGAGAATTTTTCTGGTTTGGCTATTTTGACCTTGAATTTTCCATTCTCCAGCCATTCTCCTGCTTTTCACCGCTCTCTGAATAACCCTGTAGGTCATAATAGCCAAACCAGAAAAATTCTTCCATTTATCTCACTTTCTAAATCGGCTATTTGGTCTAGATTTTTCATTCTCATCACAATTCTCCAGGTTTTCACCTCTCTCTGAATAACCCTGATTATTTGAATAATTAGCAGAAGATATCTTTTGTGTTATTTATTTTCCTTCAGTTGTTAAGCTCTACAGATTTTAGTACTTTATTTTACAATTTTCATCCTGCTGTGGACGTTAGACGTTACGTTAGATTGAAAGAAATATTTGACCTACAACACAGAAAACCGTGTAACAACAGAGCTGTGCCGCAGGATGTGAGATTATCCTTGAGGAAATCTATTGCCCTTTGTCACTTATGTTCCAATGACAAGAAAATGCAGGAAATGAGATTTTATAACTTATGAATGTGATGCGCTGTATGAAGCAGATGGGCTGAAATCATGGCAGCTAAAAGCATTTAATTTATAATGATTTATGTACCGCTGAATGACGTGACAAACTGGAACACATTTAACTATTTATTAACAGCGTTTTACAAGAGAATTTAAAAAACATAGAAACATAGAAAAATGTCGGCAGATAAGAACCTTTCGGCCCATCTAGTCTGCCCAATTACATGGATACTTTACCTGGATTTATCTTTTGTTTAGGATAGCCTTATGCCTATCCCATGCCTGCTTAAATTCAATCACTGTTTTGGTCTCTACCACTTCAACTGGAAGACTGTTCCATGTATCCACCACCCTCTCAGTAAAATAATGCTTCCTGATGTTACTTTTAACCACTTCGATGCTGAGGACGCGCTCAGCGCGTCCTCAGCATTCCCGCTGGTATGCGGAGGATGCGCTGAGCGCGTCCTCCCATTGGGGTCAGCGTTCGGCCGGGTTCCGGACGATCGCTGGCCCCTCCGGTGCGGGCTGACATCCTGGATGTCAGCCCGGCATCCGGAACAGCAGCCGCCGGAATTTGGTGTCATCGCGGCAGCGCGATGACACCAAATTCAGGCGCCCCCCCCCCCCCGCATGTGCGGAGGAGGCGCCTGAAAGGGAGGGGGGAGGTCCTTCGGACCTCTCTCCCTCCCGATCGGCGGCTCTGCAGGGGTTAACCCAGGCATCATTTGGAAGGGCACAGCCTGCCCTTCCAAATGATGCCTGGCATTAACCCCTGGGGAGCTGGATCGCGAATCGGCGCTGAAAAGCGTAGCACGATGACGCCAGTCCTAGAGTTAACCCTTAACTGCCACCAACGGTGGAGATAGGGAGTTCCAATGAACTCCCTATCTCCCGATCCGTGGCAGTTAGGGGTTAAATTTTGGTATGGTTGGATCGGCCAGAGCATGGCCGTTCCAACGATACCAAACATGAAAGTGAAAAAAGTTGTAAAAAAAAAAAAAAATGAAAAATAAAAATAAAAAAATAAAAAAAAAATTATAAAAAAAAAAATAAACACTTTTTTTTATTTTTTTTGGTTTGTTAGTGTAGCAATATTGTTCCCATTTCAATTATAATGTGAACAATGATGCTGCACTAACGATTTTTGTATGCGGTGCGTTTGTTAAAAATAGTGTAATTTTCCCCAAAAAAAAATGTAACAAGACCCCATCTCTAATTTTTTTAACAAGCGCACCCCATACAAAATATAACCGCAATTGCTCGCATGTTAAAATGTGAAAAAACACTTTACACATTGTAAATTATTGAAAATACATATTTTATTGCATTTTTTGTTATAATATACAGACATGACATAACGTATACATATAATAATGACATATTATGAATCTACCGAGTCTGACGGAAAGAACGATATATAATATGTCTGGGTCATATACTAAAATAAGCCTTCAAAACACGTTTAAACATGATGCGCAAAACAGGTAAAAATGACCACCCAACGGTGGAGATAGGGAGTTCCAATGAACTCCCTATCTCCCGATCCGTGGCAGTTAGGGGTTAAATTTTGGTATGGTTGGATCGGCCAGAGCATGGCCGTTCCAACGATACCAAACATGAAAGTGAAAAAAGTTGTAAAAAAAAATGAAAAATAAAAATAAAAAAAAAAAAAAAAAATTATAAAAAAAAAAATAAACACTTTTTTTTTATTTTTTTTGGTTTGTTAGTGTAGCAATATTGTTCCCATTTCAATTATAATGTGAACAATGATGCTGCACTAACGATTTTTGTATGCGGTGCGTTTGTTAAGGCTAGGGTCAGACTGAGGCAGTGCGAACGCGCGTTCTGGCGCACATAATCACGGCCGCACTAGCAGCAGATGACAGGCAATGACGGCCAATATACGACGTACGGTCGCACAAAAGTCCGGCCGCGCAACGCAAGTGGAAAATGAACGCATTTTTTCGAGAACGTTAAACCGCTGGTACTGACGTACAGAGTGCGCTGCGGCCGCATAGCAGCGTGTGTGCGTGATTAGGAGACGTCAGACGCTGCTAGTGTGCGGCCAACATAACGTTCAAACAGCCGGATTTCCCTAGACTTCTTTTCACCCCATCGTCATGAAATACGTCCAGAATTGCGCATCGTCTGACCACTTAAGCGTATTCCGTGAAAAAATGCGTGCGCACGCATCGACGTACATTTTGACGGTGGCCGCAGAAAATGCGCTCATCTGTCCCTAGCCTAAAAATAGTGTAATTTTCCCCAAAAAAAAATGTAACAAGACCCCATCTCTAATTTTTTTAACAAGCGCACCCCATACAAAATATAACCGCAATTGCTCGCATGTTAAAATGTGAAAAAACACTTTACACATTGTAAATTATTGAAAATACATATTTTATTGCATTTTTTGTTATAATATACAGACATGACATAACGTATACATATAATAATGACATATTATGAATCTACCAAGTCTGACGGAAAGAACGATATATAATATGTCTGGGTCATATACTAAAATAAGCCTTCAAAACACGTTTAAACATGATGCGCAAAACAGGTAAAAATGACCTCAGCACAGGGGCGGGAAAAGCCTCAGCAGCGAAAGGGTTAAACCTTTGCCCCTCTAATCTAAGACTATCAGGGTTATTCAAAGAGAATTGAAAAGTCACCGCACGTTCGGTGACTTTTCGTTCTTCTCAATTCGGTGCGATTTGGCGATCCCATTTCGGCGACCCTGCGGTGTATTCAGCAAGCACCACAGGGCCGTCGTAGTGCAGGGAAAAGCCACCGCAAACTCGACGAACAATCAGCGCAAAACCCGGTGAACGCACACTGAAACCCGCAAAAACATCTGGAATAACCCCTCAGAACACGCCGGAGAAACATGAGCAGCCGCCCATCACAGCGCCGAACAGCCGCTGGAAAAACCCAATACCGCAGACGAATGGAGTGAAAAAATAAACGTTGAAAATTGAAACGCTGTTTGCAAAGAAACTACTGAGCGAAAATGTCTGAAATTTACACATAAGATCCAATGAATGATAATAAAAAGGGCTGTTACAAAAAAAGAAAAAATGATTTAAAAAGAAAAAAACGGTAAAAAAGTTTTGCAAAAAAATCCCCAAAAATGCCTAAAAGATCCTAAAAAATCTATACATAAAGAGACTTTTTACTGCAGAATATTATAATCAACGGTTTATTAGATAATTAAAACGGGAGTATTTTTAACATTGAAGCCTATGGGATTCGCCTGAATAAACCTGTCGAATGAAACCACCGAATGGCAGGACATTTCAGCAACTTTCCACTGCTGGTTTGTGTTCTCTGAATAGACGAAGCATTGCTTCTCTATGGGGATTTCACTGCCCTCAAACAGGCACCGAACAGGCACCGTATGTGCAGGCAATTCGCCAACATTTGGCGAGCTACCTGCTCTGTGAATAGCCGAATGGCCAGGAAAGGTAATCGTATGCTGAATTTCACTGTTCGGTTACCTTTTGCCAGCAATTCAGATCTCTTTGAATAACCCTGATTGTCCTCTTGTTTTGCTACTTTGTTTCCTTTTAAATATACTCCCTTCCTCTACCTTGTGGATTCCCTTTACGTATTTAAATGTTTCTATCATATCTCCTCTGTCTCGTCTTTTTTCCAAGCTGTACAAAACCCCTGATTAACATTGGAGAGGCTCCTACCATGATTGCCATATACGGATTCAATATTGTTACTTTTAATAAAACAAATATCTAAGGGGGTTATTCAGAGAGATCCGAAATGTGGCCGAAATGTAACCGGACACTGAATTTCAGCTAACGGGGACATTTCAGGGCGATTTGGCTATTCAGAGAGCAGGTAATTCGCCAAATTCTGGCGAATTGCCTGCACATACAGTGCCTGTTCGAGGGCAGTGAAATCCCTCATAGGGAAGCAATGGTTTGTCTATTCAGAGAACACTGAACAGCGGAGGAATGTCAGTGAATTGCCCTGCTGTTTGGTGGTTTCATTCGACAGGTTTATTCAGGAGAATCCCATAGGCTTCAATGTTTAAAAATATTTCCGTTTTAATCCAATATCTAATAAACCGTTTATCATTTTATTCTGCAGTAAAAAGTCTCTTTGTTTTTCTTTTTTTAGGATCTTTTAGGCATTTTTGGGATTTTTTTGTTAAAATTGTTCTTCCTTTTTTTTGTAAATCATTTTTTTCATTTTACTGTGACAGACTTTTTTATTATCATTCATTGGATCTTATGTGTGAATTCCAGGCATTTTCGTTCAGTAGTTATTTTGCAAACAGCGTTTCAAATTTCAAACAAACCGTTTTTTTTTCACCCCATTCGTCTGTGTGTCGCTTTTTCCGGCGGCTGCTTTGCGCTGTGATCGTCGGCTGCCTGGATTTTTCCAGCATGTTCGGCAGAGTTTATGCGGCGGTTTCTGCAGGTTTTCGGTGAGTGTTCTCTGAGTATTCGGTGAGTGTTCGGCGAGTGTTCTGCTAGTTTGCGGCGAGTATTCCCTGCACTACGGGGGCCCTGCGGTGCTTGCTGAATACATTGCAGGGTCAGCGAACTAGGTTCACCGAATCGCCCCGAAGTGCGGGGAACGAAAAGTCACCGAACGTGCGGTGACTTTTCAGATCTCTCTGAATAACCCTGTAAGACTTCTAAAAGAAACTTTCCAAAATACTGTAGGATATCTCTTTGGATTAGATGTTTATGGTTCCTATTGAATAACACACAGAACCAAATGTTTCTTCATTAAGTAAAGTTTTGTTGCATTAGAATTTTAGTGCACTGTATTCATCTTGTGTAAATCAGTAAAAACATTCAGGGTTATCCAAAGAGATTCGAATTGCTTGAGAAAGGTAACCGAATGCTGAAAATCAGCGTTCGGTTACCTTTCCTGGCCATTCGGCTATCCAGAGAGCAGGCAATTCTCCAAATCCTGGCGAATTGCCTGAACATACGGTGCCTGTTCGGTCCCTGTTCGAGGGCAGTGAAATCCCCATCAAAAAGCACTGCTTCGGCTATTCAGAGAACACAAACCAGCAGTGAAAGGTTCCCCTAATGCTCTGCCATTCGGTGGTTTAATTCGGCAAATTTATTCAGGAGAATCCCATAGGCTTCAATGTTAAAAATATTCCCGTTTTAATTCAATATCTAATAAACCGTTCATTATAAAATTCTGCAGCAAAAAGTCTCTTTATTTATAGATTTTTTAGGATACTTTAATCATTTTTCTGAATTTTTTAAAAAAAATTAAAAGTCCGATTTTTTTTTTTTTTTTTTCAGTTTGCTTATTTTTTTTGTAACAGCCCTCTTTATTATCATTCCCTGGACCTCCTGTGAAAATTTCAGACATTTTCGCTCAGTAGTTTCTTTGCAAACAGCGTTTCTTTTTCCCAGATTCATACAAATGGTTTTTCTAATTTATTCACTGCCTCCTCTACGTCACAGCTGCTTCGGCTCTGTGTGATTCGGCTCCTTTTCGGCTCCTGTTCGGCTCCTCTTCGAAGGTTAATCCAGATGTTTTTGCTTGTTTTCAGCGTGCATTCGGTTAGTTTTCGGTGAGTTTACGGCAGCTTTTCCCTGCAATTCGGGGACCCTGTGCTGTTTGCTGAATACACCGCAGGGTCACCGAAATGCAATCGGCAAAAGGAACCGAATTGAAGAGAACGAAAAGTCACCGAACGTGCGGTGACTTTTCGAATCTCTTTGGATAACCCTGATTGTAAGAAAAGGAAAAACAATGTAATGTATGGAAAGCTACATGGCGATACGACATCTACATTTAATTTGAAATTAATTAACTCATCAATCCCCCTCCAAGCATCACAATATATTAATTTATTTTCAGTAATAATAAAAATCCTTTTTTTTCAAGAAAAATAAGATGTTCTTTTCTATCTCTTAGATCCGATACCAGACTGCACAGAGACGATATTGATATTTGCTTCAGCAAAACCCTGAACTCCTGCAAAGTCCCTCAGATCCGCTATGCAAGCGTGGAGCGCCTGCTGGAAAGACTGACTGACCTTCGCTTCCTGAGTATTGATTTTCTGAATACCTTCCTGCACACTTATCGAATATTTACCACCGCATTCGTTGTACTGGAAAAGCTAGCCAACATTTATAAGAGACCTTTCAGCTCCATCCCCATCAGGTGAACATTTCTTAGACTTAATGCTACTATGTGGTCAGTGAACATGTAGAAAATCAACTGTGATATGGCAATCTTTGGTTGTTTTATAATACATATAATATACCGGGGAGCTTTCTTTCCAATATGTTCTTAAATAATAATAAATATACTGGAAGATTCTATAAACTAAAAAAGTTAAAGGAAATGATATGTTACAGTGCATTGACACAGTGACAGCCATCAACCATATTCAACGATGTAATTAGTTTTTAATAATTACATAAAATCTCTTTTTTTTACCATTTTAGAATGACTGAAAGATAAAGTGTTTTGATAATATAGATACTCGAGTATACCTCTAGATTTTGGTGACAAAAATTTACCTTAAAATTGGAGGGGGTCACGTTATATTCGAGACATCTGCATCGCGCGTAAAAAAAAAACAACTGAATTGCTCAGGGATCCCAATTGTTCCGGTAGTCTCCTTGTAGTGAATGCGGGCTCTCTGACGACCGCAAACACTTCAGGAACTCCCGAGATAGATGGGATCCATCACGGCGGCCAGAGGGCACCCTTTACGCCAATCATTGAAGATGGGTGCCTGCTCTGTTTTAAGCCAATCTTGAATGATTGGCTTAAAACCGAGCTTGCACTCTAACTCCGCGCAGCACGCCGGGAGGTGTAGTTTTCTGACCTCCGGCTCCAGCAGGCAGGCTCTTCCACTGCATTGTTTTCCAATAGTCAGCCCTACCTCGTTGTTGCCCCGTCCTAACATCACTGCAGACACACTGCACGATTCTCCTCACATTCTGATTGTGAGGCGAATCACGTAGTGCCTCTGCAGTGACAGCAGGAGCTCGATTGGGGGGGACTGACTATCGGTGGACGACGTGGTGGATGAGCCTGCCTGCTGGAAATGGAGGTGAGAAAATAACTCCTCCCGGCGTGCTGGCTATTGGTGAATGATTTCCTGCATTGGTCATCTCGCTCTGCCGGCCATCTTATTGCAAGTAAGAAGACGGGTGGCCGGCGGCTTCATACTTAGTAGCAACTGTAATCATTGTAGAGCAGAGCACCCTGGCCTGAGGGGTAGCCTGACTGTGTTAAAAGAACCCCGAAGGATTTTAATTGTTTACCAGTACAGTATACTTTTATAATTTTGCTGCTCATGTTATATTCGAGTCTTGAGAATTCTCTCATTTCCATAATAAATCTATCCATCGCGTCATATTCGGGTCGCGCTATACTCGAGTATCTACGGTAATTATCAGTTTAGAGGAAAGATCAAAGCAAAGCAGGTATTCTAGCTCTCATGGACAGAAAATAATACCTAAATAATGTTCAAGCTCCGCCTCTTCCATTATTTTTTTTTATCCAATGGACCCTATTCATTCACCTACCTGCAAGCTCTACTTGAGACTCAGTTATAGGGCGTTCCTACTGTAAATCAATGTCTTCTATTGATTTACAGTATTTCTTGAAGAAATAATGACTCCCAGGACCTGGTGTAAAACGATTTTGTCTTTTTTTCTCTTCATTTTTTTTTACAATTTTGGGGATATTTTTTTAAAAAAACTTGTAGAGAAAGATGTCCACCACAGGGGTGTCTTGCCCTGTAAAACAAAAAATGAAGATTAAATAAATTTGCACCGTATTCTCATGCCTACTCTGCCTAATTGTAAATCCAGCCCTGTAGATTGGAATAAGTGTGGTAAAAGTAAGAAAGTAAGGGAATCGGCTCATACCGATTTCTTCCCCCCCCCCCAGCCTCCCATTTATTGTCAAGTTTGGAATCGGGCCCTAAATGTGCACCCCTGGAGACCTAGCAATGTTCTTATCCCTTATTTATAGTAGCTTACTTTGATTAAATATTTCAAGTGCTTTGGTAATTAAATGAATACTTCTTAAGTTTACTTTTTAACACATTGTATTATTTGCTTTACTTTTCCCTAAGATCGTTAGAACTGTTTTTCGCTTCCAATCAAAGTTTGAGTGATGGGAAGTCTCCACACCTGTGCCGCAAGTTTTCTTCTCCTCCACCGCTGTCGTTGTCAAGGACGTCGTCACCTGTCAGAGCCAGAAAACTTTCACTCAATTCGCCGTTAAACTCTAGGATCGGAGCTTTGGATTTATCCACATCATCCAGTGCCAGTAGCCCTACTTCAGTATTCAGCCCCGCAACCTCCCCACCGCCGACTGGTAGTAAAGTACCTTTGGATCTCAGTAAAGGACTGTCCTCTCCCGACCAGAGTCCAGGGCCGATTGATGAAAATTCTGAAAATCCTCGAATTGAGCTGTGTAATAAGCTCAGGAGAAGCATTCGACGAGGTACAATTGTAGTAACAAATAAACTTAGAAATTTGCTTTTATGTCTTAAAGATTTTATTATCATTATAATTTTCTTTGTATTGAACGTATACTTGTTCAGACTTCATTTGACATTTGGGTTGTAATATTCCAGAAAAAATTGCTATGGGTCTGTTGCCGGAGACAATCTTGTGAATTAGATTCAAAGAAGTGTTTGCATGTGCCTTATCATTTAGGGCAGGTGCCAGCAACCTTTGTCCTCCAGATGTTTTGGAACTACATCTCCCACGATGCTCAGCCAACCTAATGAGAGATTGAGCATCATAATAGATGTAGTTCTAAATCATTTGGAGAACCAGAGTTGCTCATCTCTAATTTAGGACATGAGTAGATATCCTGGGGAATCTCTAGCCCTAGCTTCCAATGTAGGCACTATGATTTAGAACAGTGTTTCCCAAACCTGTCTTCGGGACCCTCAACCAGGCCAGATTTTGCAGGTCATCTAGAGTAAATGCAGACTGAATCCTGCAATCGCTGAGCAGCAAATGATATCACCTGTGCTGTGCTTCACATATCTGGAAAACATGGCCTGTCAGTGGGTCCTGAGGACAGGCCATGTTTAGAAGATATCACCCTGCTGCAACTCGTGTTAGGCTGGGGTCACACGAGCACACTAAGTGCGCGCGTACCTCTCGTCGTCTGTCACAGTGTTGTGATGGGTTTCGACTGGGCGGGCTACACGGTGTAGCACGTGCTAGACCGGACGTGCTGAAACCCTCCCCATCGAAACGCTACAACGCGTGTTCGACAGGGCTACAAAGTGCGATCCTCCATAAGAGGATCGAGCTTTGTAGCGCTAAGCGCACTAACTGCGCTCAGCGAGGTGGCCACAGGGCGTCAGAGTAGAAGGAACGGTAATTGGATTACTTGTGCATTACAAACAAAACCACCCTATAAAACATATGCTGCTGTTTTTTTTTCTTTGTTTGAAGTAATTGCATGTAAAAATAAATTAATTTAGGTTTTTATCGCCTTTACATTTACCAGAATCAGTGCAAAAGTTTCACTTTACAGCTGTGGTATACCTTCTACAATATTTAACAGTCAATGGAGTGGAGGACTGAATGTTTAGATAAGGCAGCAGGGGGTGTATTGTGATGTCTAGGCTACCCGAGATAAGAGCTGGCAGCTGAATGAGATAAAACAGGGATCTTAAAATACTTCTAATCTACCCCATGGTGATGTCCTTTGAATACATCCCACACAATACAATGATGTGAGTTGGTGAGTGACCCATAGATTCCATTCTATAGCCAATGACACACAATGAGGAGCAGATATAAAGATACTGGGCCATATTACAAAATTGGTTCTAACTTAACCAGAGCTGTTGTAAACTTAGCAACCCCATAGACCATAATGGCTCTGGTAAGTTTACAACAGCTCTGGGTAATTTAGCACCAACTTTTGTAATAGGGCCCACTGTTGGGGGAAGTTTACAACACAAAATACCACAAAATGGATGTGTACACAGAGAGACATATGGAGTAATTTTCTTAACTACACGTACATGAGAAAAACAAAGCACAAATAAGATATCAGCAATATAAAATAATCAAAATAAGGACATTTCATTTTTTGGTGGTAGAGGCCCTTTAACAGACTAGTACACCCTGAAATAGCAATTTATCATCAAGAGCAATAACTTATTTTTCATTCTTTTTCTTTATGGGAATACTTTATTACTAGAGGCATTCTCCTCATTACCTGAAGCATTCGCCTCTTTTTCATTATTGCTATTTCAGCAGAAATTGGAATTAATTCTTTAGAAATGTATCTAAGACCCTTTAATTCATTGCTGGCTCAAAATGATGATAAATCAATTCTTTCACTCCTTAGAACAGGGGTGGGGAACTTTTTTTCTGCCAAGGGACTTTTGGAAATTTATAAGATCATTCGAGGGCCATACAAAATTACCAACTTAAAATTTAGCCAGCTATAGTTACATAGTTACATAGTTACATAGTTATATAGGCTGAAAAAAGACATGCGTCCATCGGGTTCAGCCTCTCCCACATAACCTACTGCTGTTGATCCAAAAGAAGGCAAAAAACCCAGTCTGAAGCGCTCGCCAATATGCAACATACTGGGAAAAAAATTCCTTCTTGACCCCAGAATGGCAGTCAGATTTCTCCTTGGATCAAGAAGCTTTTACCCACATATTAAATATTATAACCCTTAATATTCTGTGTCTGCAGGAAGTCATCCAGTCGTTTTTTAAAAGTCTGTACAGACTCTGACCCAACCACCTCAACAGGCAGAGAATTCCACAGCTTTATTGTTCTCACCGTAAAATAACCCTTCCTATGCTTTAAGCTAAATTTTCTTTCTTCCAGTCTAAATGGATGACCCCTTGTCCTATGTATAGTCCTGTTAATGAATAGGTTATCAGACAATGGTTGATAATGGCCCCGTATATATTTATATAAGGTTATCAGATCCCCTCTAAGGCGCCTTTTCTCTAAACTAAACAGGTTTAAGCTTGTTAGTCTTTCCTCATAACTTAACCCTTCCATCCCCCTTATTAATTTAGTTGCCCGTCTCTGCACTTTTTCTAACAATATAATATCTTTTTTTAAGACAGGTGCCCAAAATTGCACGGCATATTCAAGGTGCGGCCTGACCATTGATTTATACAGAGGCAAAATTATGTTTTCATCCCGTGAGTGAACTCCCCTTTTAATGCATGCCAGTACTTTGCTGGCCTTGGCGGCTGCTGTTTGACATTGCACATTGTTACTTAGTTTGAAGTCTATGATTATTCCCAAATCCTTCTCCTGCTTGGATTTCCCTAACTCCGTACCATTTAGGGTATAAATTGCTTGTGTGTTCTTCACTCCAAAGTGCATAACTTTACATTTATCTAGATTAAATTTCATCTGCCATTTAAGTGCCCAGTCCCCCAATTTATCTAAATCCCTCTGCAGCGAAGTAACATCCTGCTCACATTGTATTACTTTTCCTAGCTTTGTGTCATCTGCAAACACTGATACATGACTTTCAATGCCTATCTCAAGGTCATTTATAAATAAATTGAATAGTATTGGTCCTATAACAGACCCCTGAGGGACACCACTTACCACTGGTGTCCATCTTGAAAATGTACCATTTATGACCACTCTCTGTACCCTATCTTTTAGCCAGTTTTCTATCCAAGAACAAGTATTTTCATCTAGACCATTTTTTCTTAATTTAAGTAGTAACCTTTTGTGTGGAACTGTGTCGAAAGCTTTGGCAAAATCTAAGTAAATCACATCCACTGCGACCCCCTGATCTATACTTCTACTTACTTCCTCATAGAACGTAATTAGGTTAGTCTGACATGATCTGTGTTTCATGAAACCATGCTGATTTTTGCCAATTACATTATACCTCCCAATAAATTCCTGAATATTATCCCTTAGTAACCCCTCAAATACTTTCCCAGCCACAGATGTTAAGCTCACAGGTCTATAATTCCCAGGCACAAATTTTAAACCTTTCTTAAATATAGGGACCACGTCAGCTTTTCTCCAATCCTCTGGTACTATTCCTGAAAGAAAAGAATCTTGAAAGATTAAGAACAGAGGTTTACATATTTCAACACATAGCTCTCTTAGTACTCGCGGGTGAATTCCATCTGGCCCTGGGGCTTTATTAACATTCACATTGTTTAATTTGTGTAAAACCTTGTCCTGAGTCAACCAGTCACTTTGTATTAGTAAGTTTTTATTAATGAATTTCATGTCGCCTGTTATAGGTTTCTCTTTGATAAATACTGAAGAAAAATAATCATTTAAAATTTCTGCTTTATCCTGATCTTCAGTTAACAATAACCCTGACTCAGATTTTAGTGAACCTACATTTTCACTCTTGGGTTTTTTAGAATTTATGTACCTAAAGAATCTTTTAGGGTTGGTCTTGCTCTCTTTGGCTATTTCTTTTTCATTTTCTAGTTTAGCCCATCTAATCGCATTTTTACATGCTTTATTGGCTGCTATATTTAGGAAGAAATTAATTAACTCACCCCTAATGTGATGGCTGGAACTGCTTCTCTTTGGTGAGGCGCGCGATGTTAACTGGTATAGATGATGTTGTTACTTGCAATTTTCCAGGTTTGTGCCCCTCCCCATTTAATTAATTTCACCCCATCCCCATTTAATTCATTTCACCTCTCTCCCCATTCAATTAATTTCACCCCCTCATAAAAATTAATTTCACCCCCTCCCCATTTAATACATTTCACCCTCTCCCTTCGCCATTTAATTCATTTCACCCCCTCCCCATTTAATTCATTTCACACACCTTCTCCCCATTTAATTCATTTCACTCCTCCTCATATAAATTAATTTCACCTCTCTCCCCGTTTAATTCATTTCACCCTCCCCTTCCCCATTTAATTCATTTCGCCCTCCCCCTTTAATTAATTTCACTCTCCCCCATTTAATTAATTTCACCCCCATTTAATTGATTTAACCCTACTCCCCATTTAATTTCACCCTCCCCTTGAATTTCTTCACCCTCCCCATCTAATTCATTTCACCCCCATTTAATCTCACCCCTCCCCATTTAATTAATTTCGCTCTCCCCCTCCAATAGATTTCACCGTCCCCCTTTCCATATAATTAATCTCACCCCCTCCCCATTTAATTTATGTCATTCTCCCCCTCCCCATTTAATTAATGTCACTCTCCCCCTCTAATTTCATCCCCCTTTCCATCTAATTAATTTCACCCTCCCCCTTTAAAATTAATTCCAGCCCCCTACACCCACCCCGCAGCCCTTTTACCTCACCGCGGCGAGTAGCAGAATGAGGGGGCCCTCAGAGCGCCACAGCAAGGAAGTGCAAATTCCCTCTCCCGTGGCTCCTTTTACCAGACCGTGGTGAGTATCAGAATGAGGGGGCGGGGATTTTCCCCGCTCCCTTCACTCGCTGAAGCGCGCCGGATCCTCCTTCACGCTGCGCTCGGAAGATGAGGGGCGCAGCGTGTTGGAAGATTTTGCGCACAGCAACTAGTGAGGGAATCAGGGATAATCCCCGCCCCCTCATTCTGCTACTCACCGCGGTCTGGTAAAAGGGCCGCGGGAGAGGGAATTTGCACCCCTTTGCTGTGGCGCTTTGAGGGCCGGACCAATTGACACCGCGGGCCGTATACAGTCCGCGGGCCGGACGTTCCCCACCCCTGCCTTAGAGCTATAAGAGCAGTCTAAGTCAATTTTGAGGATTAACTGGACACTCTGGGCACTATAGTCAGTCAAGTTTATTTGAGTGGTCACAGTGACCTGAGTGCCCTCATTCCTCTCCCTCACTGCGCTCAGCTTTGAGAGAGCCATTGGATAAGCTGCCTCCCTGTGTCACATGACAGGTGGCTGTCAGCATGTCATATCCACACCAGAGCACAGGGAGCCCAATGCTGCAATAACAGTGCGTTAAAGAGACTCTAAAAGGTTAAAATGTTTAACCCCTCAGTTTCCCCCTCCTGTTTTAACGTTGTGTAGCATTTATCTAAGTGGACCAAATGATTTTTGGCTATTCAACATTGAGGGGATTATAACTCTCCTTACTGTTAGATAATATGAGATTTTACAGAAGTGAGAATATTAAAGCAATATATTATCACAACTGCTTTTCTATTTTGTATACTTTTTAGTTTGTTTTAATTAATTTTACAAATGTTATGTTATAATGCTGTTTCACTGTCATGTGCCTTGAGCTAAAACGGGGATGCTAAGGGGAGAAATTTGAGCTCGCAAATTTCCCCTTAGCTTCCCCGTTTTACCTGCACATTACGAGGCAGGCGCTAAATCCAGCAGCTTGCCCCATAGCGGCCACTAGACTCCTGGATGCTCAGGGCAGCGCTAATGCACCGTCGCGAGCATCCCCTCCATGAAGTCCATAGGACTTCATGGAGTCTTTTGCTGCCGGGTCACATGACCAGCAGAATCTCGCCTCTCGCGAGATCCTGCTGGTCCACCAAATGATCACGGAGGGAGACTGGGGACAGTTTTTCCCCAGTGTCACTCTGCTCCCGGTGGCCAGAAGCAGGGGATCAGACCATCATTCTCGACGCAGGATGAGAGGTGAATATGTGATTTTTGGGGAGGTTCCAGCTGCTGCTACTGATTTCGCAGAAGCGGAATCAGTTTTCAGTTAGCGGCAGCAGTTAGTAATTAGCATTAGAACTAGGTGATCCTAACGCTAATTACCGATTGCTTACTCTTTGCGCTCCCCATGTTACGTATAGGGAGCGCAGAGTACAGTAAGCTAATGCTAAAAAGCACTAATACCGATGCGCTAAGAGGTTTTTAACCCATTAGTGATTTGGAGGTGATACAGGCGTCCCGCTATCACCTCAATTTATCTAGCGCTAACACTGATTTATGTGAGCGCTAGCGTTGAGAAGGTGATAGTATTATTGGATTCCTATCTTTCCTGTTTGTTCTAAGTTTCAGGCAATCACCCACTGGCATGCAATCACAATTTATTTGTGATACATGTGTTCTTCACAGCTGCCGTTTTAGAATCCGTGCCACTGGATAGAACCATTCCTGAAAGCAGCCAGCCTTTAGATACAGCAGAAAATTCTCCAAGTCGTTCCCCTTCAACTCCACGTCATCTCCGGTATCGACCAGCTGGAGGTAAGACATATTTGTTCATAAAAGGAAACCTATGTAATGGCCAACATTATGATGTAGGGCGGGTTCAGCACTGAAGTCTACTTATGAGTATATGTTGTAAGTTATTATTATTATTGTCATCATTTATATAATGTCAACAGTTTACAATAACCAAAAGGAACGAGATACAGATAAATGGACATATGATGGAAACAAGAGGTGTAGAGGGCCCTGCTCATAGGAGTTTACAGTCTAGGGCAGTGGTTCCCAACCACGGTCCTCAAGTACCCCTAACAGGCCAGGTTTGCAGATATCTGAAGCACAGCACAGGTGATATGATTTGCTGCTAAGTGATTGCAGGATTCAGTCTGCATTTCCCCCAAAGTGATCTGTAAAACCTGGCCTGTTGGGGGTACTTGAGGACCGCGGTTGGGAACCACTGGTCTAGAGGGATTGGGGTTGAGGAAGACAAGCGGAATTTTACTGGACGGCAGGATCATTAGAGAAAAGACTACAGTCCAGGTTCAAACTTGTACGTCTCACATTCCTGTTATGACTGTTGATCCAAAACAAGGCAATAACACTATTGAATCTTTTTATAAATATTGATCGGAACGGGAAACAAAATTCATCTTGATTTCATCAGACCCAGATTAAAATGGGATCCATTGGATATCCAGTTCCAGGCCAATGTGCAAACAGCCATCATCGCAGTCGAGATTGAGAGGGACATGGATTACACTTGTAATCATTGAATTTATTGCCATTTTATTTGCCCCATTAATAGGAATATGTCTATAAGGATTATTCCCTATATATGGGATTGTCCACATATTTTGGAGGTAGTAGTGCCATATATAGACATATATATATATTCATGATTAAAAACATTAATGTTTCCAGTCTGGCGCCCCATCAATTAGAAATCTTACTGGACAGGGCAGTGACATGATATTAGTTGAAAATAATGGGGCAGGAACATAAAGGAAGGTGAGAAGACAGAAAAACAATGTCACATGAAAAGAGAGGACAGAGAAGCAATGAAAGATGAGAAGAATATTACAGAGGCATAATGGAAGATGAGGTAGAAGATGTAGGGAACAGACAGTCAGAACAAATGAAAGTGAACCCCGTCGCTCAAAGCACC
This sequence comes from Leptobrachium leishanense, assembly GCA_009667805.1. NCBI lineage: Eukaryota > Metazoa > Chordata > Amphibia > Anura > Megophryidae > Leptobrachium > Leptobrachium leishanense. Next base: position 84,515,223 of record CM019063.1, read on the forward strand.
AAAAGGGTGTAGTCCCAAACTACACCAATACAAACAAAATATGGCAAAGGGCAGGTGCTAAGCGCTCCCGTGTTCACGATAAAGAGGATATCTCTTATATATTTAGGGGTACATACATATGTAACACACAAAATATTTGAATATTTAGTCGATATGACAATTCATAGTCGTGAGAGAGGAGAGGTTGATTCATTTTGAGAGAGAGACACAGACAAGCAGCAGCAGAGCTGGTGAAGTGCTAAGGTTGACAGCGTCCCAAAAGAAAAGGATTCCAGCATCATTGTAGGACCTGTGGACCACCTGGGACCCATAAGGGACACCAAGACCACACAACGGGTTAACGGCTGAGGGCTTTTGGCATTACCACAAGACCTGTGGATTACCTGGGACTCCTAAAGGACAGCAAGGCTGCATGACGGATAACCGCTGAGGGCTATTGGGTGAGCCGAATGAAACACCCACAGGCGAAGTGATCAAGCCTAACGAGGCTCTTGAAAGTGTGAGTGGGTCCATCCCCCATTTCTTTCTATTATTTACTGTGAAAGCTGGACTTCACTATTGTACCCTATTTCTTCTCTCCTAGGAAAATTTTGATGAATCCTACATCACGACTATGAATTGTCATATCGACTAAATATTCAAATATTTTGTGTGTTACATATGTATGTACCCCTAAATATATAAGAGATATCCTCTATATCGTGAATGCGGGAGCGCTTAGCACCTGCCCTTTGCCGTAATGGAAGATGAGAAGGATGGGATACACCAACAATGTAGCTGAGAGGGAAGTGGAAGAGGCACATCAAAATCTTCGCGTTTGAGCTTTTATTTCTAACTCTACGGGTATTTCCTCTCTCCCTCTCTTCTTTTTTTCCCTTTGCATATTGATGATCACCCAATGTTCCGTTGACACCTTAGTGTGGCCATCCCCATATGGATAGTATGAACGATCAGGAATGCATTATTTAAGTGTCCCATTATCACTTATTTGTCTCAATCAATGTGATAAGGGGACCAGATTTACTGGTGGCACAGATCTATTTTTTCCTTTGACTACACTATCTAGGAATTAAATCTCTGCCCTATCTGCCATGCGAAGGCCAATGGCACATATTATATTTACTTTTATTAACACAGTTGTCAAAATGAAAGGACTCCTGCCATCTGCAGCATATTGTTAGCAAACAGTGAGAGCAAAGGGACTGTCTATCAAAAATCATTTACGTCTCTAGTCTGTGCTTGCACTTTGATCAGTGCATAATTAGTTGCTGTCAGTTCTTACAAAAGCTGGTGAGAATCTACTGTCAACCTTGAGAGGATACAACAGCTTTGAAAAGAATGATGTTTTCTACATCTTGTGGTGGTTAGAGATGTATTGGGAATAACATATGCGTAATTCAGGGTGTAAATATAGTATCTTTTCCCATTCTACTCTACAGCTGTTGATTTCAATGCCCAGCTCTGCGTGTCCATCCTTTAGTTTGTTTAAAGGATTACATTAGAATCCGTGTCGGTAGCATCTCTAAAGAATTGTAGCTCCTAAACAGCATTTGGACATGTAGACACGTGGATTACGTGCATGTTCCTCATTATTTCGAAAGCATATAGCCGCTTATATATGAGGAGGGGGTAGGCAGGCAGCTAACGGAGCGTGGGTAATGATATGCACTGCTCTGGCAGGCCATTGGCTCTTGTAATGATATGGACTGCAATGGGTGGATTCGTGAAGCTGAATAACTAGATAATGTAAATTGCGGATGTGTTTGCTTCTAGATAATCTGTCGATTAGGTGTACATTGAAAAATCACCAGAATGTCCCTTAAAACCGGATATAAACTGAATCATTTTTACTAAACTCAATTTTGCAAATTCTTTTTCTTGGGATTTTGCTGTAGATACATAGAGCAGTATCGTGTGCCCCTCGCTAAAACCGGAACGCAAAGGGGAAAAATTAGCCTTCACTTATTTCCCCTTTGACCATCATATCGCGTGACAGGCGCTGAGTCCGTAGCGATCGCTAGGCTCGCGAATGCTTGGGGCAGTGCTAAAGCGCCGCCCCAAACATCCCCTCCATGGCATCCATAGTACGCTGTGGAGGCTTGTCCTGTCAAATCACATGACCGGAAGAATTTCGTCTCTCACGAGATCCTGCTGGTCGGCGGAGTGATCGCGGAGGGAGACTAGGGATTTTTTTCCCCAGTCTCCTTCTGCTTCCAGTTGCCAGAAGCAGCGGATCGGGCCGCCGTTCTCGCTGCGGGAAGAGCGTTGATAATTTGATTTTGGAGGTTTTTTCATCTGCTGCTAACTGACTCTGCAGCAGCAGAATCCGTTGGCAGTAGCTCAGAACTGTAGCAAACTTTTTTCGTTAGCGCCAGCTCTTAGTAACTAGCATAGGACCTTGTGATCCTAACGCTAGTTAATCTCTGCTTTCACTTTGCGCTCCTCATGTTAAGTATAGGGAGTGCAAAGTACAGTAAGCTCGCGGCATAAACCGCTAATACCGATTCGCTAACGGGTTTTGTAACTCATTAGTGAATCGGAGGTGATCTGTGCGGAGCGTTATCGTGAGCACTAGCGTTAGCTTGAAGGAGGTGATAGAGCCCTTTGTGTTTTTTTCTTGGTACAACCTGTCAATCCTTATTGTATTTTAATCTATTTTACTTAATTCTCTATTTCATGTCGATGTGAATAAAATGGCAACGACATTATCCTCTGGATTTTAACTGTTTACATTAGCAACAAGCACAAACATGGACAGTACTTCGTGCTGTAACATTATATTGTATAAGTGTAGTGGTTGTCTACCAGGTTTAGGTTGTAATGTATAATCACCAACACTGCTTCATCTCATAATTTATGCGCGTCAAACATCTATTAAAGGGGCTGTCCTGCCTAATTAGAGTTGTCAAATAGAACTCAAATAATCAAATATTATATCAATTCTGTTGTTGTACTGAATAATCAAATGTTACAGCAAAGCTGCTCAATTTACATGTTTGGCTTCTTGTTCACAGTATTTGCAGTGATTTTCTGATTCCTCAGTGGTGTTTATTGCTCTTTGATTTACAGTCTCCTGGTTGTCGGCTGAAGTGCAGCTGTGCCTCTTATATTCTAAACTCTGTATACTTGAAATGTTTTTTTCTGTATTGCCAGTTGTATTTTACCTCCTGCAGGCGATTAATTCCAGTGTCTATGTGGAAGTGAGGAGAATATATCACCCTTGCGTATTGATCTGTATAGATGTTTAAATTAGACACATTACGATTTTCATGGAAAATTGTTGTATTTGTCTGTTTTAATCCCTCTGCCCTTTTCACGTGTGGATAAATTTGTCGTTACACGGAATAGTGAGTGGAAATTACCTAGTCCATATCGTCCACTGTCCAAGGAAAAGTAGAATAAATCAACGATACTCAACATTCTTCAACGTCTAACTATCAGAACACACTATATTTATTTTTCAACCGTTTAATTGTCTGCAGCTGTGGTAAAAACCTTAACATGCCTGTATAGTCTGGGACTAGTAAAACATGAATAATGAAGTACATTATAATGTAGTAAAAGTCTGCAGTATATACATAGGGCAATATTCCACAGTGAATGCTAATGTTAGCGTTCGGTTGTGTAAGCGTTATCACCAGGATAAGTGATTTTAACGCGTGCACCCCATTTTACCTTCCTGACGCTGAACCGTAGCACATCGGTTTTTGTGCTATCTCCGCGAGCTTACTGTACTTTGCGCACCCTATACATAACATGGGGAGCACAATCATTTATTAGCATTTCGATAAGTAAGGTATTACAAAGTGCTAGCACTAATTATACTGGCTGGGTGGAGTAGAGGTAACATCACTGCTCTGCATGGAAAGAGACTGTGGAGTCATGGGTTCAATCCCGACAAGCACCTCTCCGGTAAGTGTCCTTGGGCAAGACACCTAACGGTACATTCTTGCCACACAGGACATACTTGAAAACGAGAGAAATCTCAATGTATCCTTCCTGGTAAAATACTTTCTCAAAAAAACAATTACCACAGAGATACCCAAACCAAACTTTTAGCTACACCTAAAAGCTGATTGCATTTGCAAAATCATTTGTGCCACCTTAAACCCCCCGCCCCCATTAAATCCGATACTCAACTCTCATCCCTCAGTGAGAGCGGTGGCCCGATCTGCTGCTTCTTCACGTCGGGAGCAGAGAGAGACTGGGGACAAATAGTTCTCAGTCTCCCTCCGTGATCACTCTATGGCGCTGCAGCAAAGTCTCTTTATTTATTTATTTTTTAAGGCATTTTTCAGGATTTTTTGGTGAAATTTTCAGATTCCTCCTTATTTAGTGAGGCTTTTTTTTTTCTTTGCTTCAGTCTGGCTGCGTTCGATGAGGGCTGTCTATGGTGCTGAAACCTGTTCTGCTTTCTTGTTTGTTTTCTTTTCTTATTTTAATTCATGTCGTATCCTATGTGCAGTTTTCCAGTCATGTAGCAGTGCATCATTGAGGTTCTACAAAATATAACTATCGCTCAAACTAGATTGGTTCATAATGTAACTTTGACCAATGGTCACTTTCCATCTCCTGCGGGTCTCCATGTTCTTGAGTACCTTCTGTAAGATTTCAATAAATACATTCTGCTCCTATTCTGCAGCTGTTGTAGGCCATCTGTCTGGATATCTGGTTGTTAATGTTCTTGTTCCTTGTACCTGTGCGGTCCACATGCCCAACTGGATTCAAGCTAACCTCCATAACATCTGATGTACAGTCAGATGATGGGGTTACTGTTTCGGCATAGAGATACTCCTTCTTCTTCTGCATAATTTCATTGGGCTATGAAATGAGAGTTTTATTAAATTATGCAATTGCCACTACATACCTAATATGCCATCACTCCCTGTGCTTGTGCCAAGGATATGGCATTACACTATGCTTGGCATAGGTCCTTGTACATAAAACCTAAAAAAAAGAGCTAGTAGCCCCTTGTATTGCCTTTTGAGGAACCATTCCACTTCCCCTTTCAACTTGCTGGCCCAGTTTCAGTGTTTTCGGCAGAGCTTGCAATGCAACATCCAGAGCGTTGTGTGTATGTGTGTGTGTGTGTGTGTGTGTGTGTGTGTGTGTTGTGTGTGTGTGTGTGTGTGTGTGTGTGGTGTGTGTGTGTGTGTGTGTCAGATCTCACTGAAATAGAGATAATCTCTAAACAGAAATGATTAGTTGATTGAAGTATGACAGGCCAACACGTGGTTTCATTTGTGAACTACCAAAAAAGCCGTATAAAAAAAATCTCTCTTGATATTGGGTCAAGAGCAAATATCCAGCAGAAACACTATTTGTAACCGTAGGCAATTATAACCAGTTTTGGGCCAGGGACCTTGTACCTCCTTGCATAACCTGAGCACACAAGGATATGGTACCCGCATTGTCCCTATTAATTCTGTGCATGTTGGATTATACCACTGCGTGTCTGCATTTTATGCATTCAGATTATTGACACGTATTTGGCTAAAGTACCGGCTGGGTGGAGTAGAGGTAACATCACTGCTCTATGACCGTGGAGACACAGGTTTGAATCCCGGCCAGAGCACCTCTTCAGTAAGTGTCCTTGGGCAAGACACCTAACGGTACATACTCGCCACCCAGGACATACTTGAAAAGGAGAGAAATCTCAATGTATCCTTGCTGGTAAAATCCTTTCACAAAAAAAAAGTGCTATTCCTTTATGACAAAAAAAGTGAATGGACGATCATACATCAAGTATATGTAATTTATCATATGCTATATCAAAATGAACAATATCTGCATATTCTTTTTATGTAGTGTGCAGGAAGTTGCCATAGAAACACTTAAAAGTATTATGACCAAGCTTTTGATTGAGTTTTTCTATTCACCTTGAGTTGCAGTTGCTATGGTTGTGTAGGAAGAATACCTGTCCTCCCATGCTTCTATCTATTCCCGCACATAAATGTCACCAATTGTCTGTTTATTCTACAAACACCTTCCTTCCGTTTCTTTTAAAGTCAGTTAAGTCATACAAATGTTTTTTTGTTTTTTCCTTTTATTAATATGAGAAGTCTCTTATTTCCTCGAATTGAAATGGATGGCATTTACAGCGTCATTTATTGAACATTGTGGAAGACAAATCTTAAATGTGTTGCAGATACATTTCTGAAATTCGTAAATTCAGAAGAACCATGCATCATCACTATGAGTAGTATTTTGACACAACAAAAACATGTTTTAAAAAAAAAACATTAACCCCTTAGCTACCAAGGATAAAAAAAAAAAAACAGGAAACAGTCAGGGTTATCCAAAGAGATCCGAATTGCTTGGGAAAGGTAACCGAACGCTGAAAATCAGCGTTCGGTCACCTTTCCTGACCATTCAGCTATCCAGAGAGCTGGTAATACGTCAAATCCTGGCGAATTGCCCGAACATACGGTGCTTGTTCGGTGCCTGTTCGAGGGCAGTGAAATCCCCATGAAAAAGCACTGCTTCGGCTATTCAGAGAACACAAACCAGCAGTGAAAGGTTCCCCTAATGCCCTGCCATTCGGTGGTTTAATTCGACAGGTTTATTCAGGAGAATCCCATAGACTTCAATGTTAAAAATATTCCCGTTTTAATTCAATATCTAATAAACCGTTCATTATAAAATTCTGCAGCAAAAAGTCTCTTTATTTATAGATTTTTTAGGATACTTTAAGCATTTTTCTTATTTTTTTTTTTTATAAAAGTCCGATTTTTTTTAATTTTTTTTTTCAGTTTACTTATTTTTTTTGTAACAGCCCTTTTTATTATCATTCCCTGGACCTCCTGTGTAAATTTCAGACATTTTCGCTCAGTAGTTTCTTTGCAAACAGCATTTCATTTTCCCAGATTCATACAAATGGTTTTGCTAATTTATTCACCTCCCTCTGTCTGCGTCACAGCTGCTTCGGCTCTGTGTGATTCGGCTCCTGTTCGGCTCCTGCTCGGGTTTTCGAAGGTTAATCCAGATGTTTTTTCTTGTTTTCTGCGTGCATTCGCTGGGTTTTGCGGTTCGTTTTCGTCAGGTTTGCGGCAGCTTTTCCCTGCAATTCGGGGACCCTGTGCTGTTTGCTGAATACACCGCAGGGTCACCGAAATGCAATCGGCAAAAGGAACCGAATTGAAGAGAACGAAAAGTCACCGAACGTGCGGTGACTTTTCGAATCTCTTTGGATAACCCTGACTGTGTTTTTTTTTTTTTTGGAAAATCTATTAAATTATTTATACAATATTAAATATTTGGAAAGATTCTCAATGTATTCTTTACTGTAATAATATATTTGTCAGACAGATCTCACCATCTATTGGCCAAAAGGAGTTACTGCCTTTCAGGTATCCGTTCAGGGTCAGCTGGAGGGATGTCAGTCAGACACATCGCCAGCTTGTTGCAAAAAGTGTTAGCACCGTGGGCACGAAGGCCGAGGTGCTAAAACTTTAGGGGCATGTTCTGTAGCCCGAATGCAAAAAAATTTCATTTGCAATAAATTAAATTCCTTTGCATTGTTCCTGTGGAACACCATAGCGATGTATAGGTTAACCTAGCAAAAGGTACAGCAGGAAAGGTAGAAGGTCATATAATCAAATTGTCAGTGTGGTCATCTTTAACAATCCAAATATTGGATAGACAGGGGTTAAAACAAGATGAAGCTAGACAACAGAATGGTTATACCTAGCTGGGTAAGGACACCAGAAAAAAAATCATATCAAATCAAAATGGGTAGAAATAAAATCTCCTATAGCGACAAGACATGGCACAAATGTGCAACATTGTGTGGAACGATAGCGACAAGCCATTGGAAAAAACTCACAAGGCAAGAACTATGTGATGATCACACACCAAATACTTCACCCATTTGGTATGTGATCTTCATTTTGGGTAAATCTCCATGCTGGAAATAAACTCCCATGGTGAAACAGGTGGATAAAAGTAGGGATTTGAATGTAACACAATAAATAAAACAAAAGTATCCTGACACATTTCGTCTAATATTTAGCCTTTCTCAAGGGCAATAAGTTAACGTCTACAAAATGTTGTCAAGGAAACGTGTATTGTGTCAAGATAACATTTCACCACGAAAATAGAGCAAAAATTGGCATATAAGAGCAAATTAATCACAGATTGCACCATTTTGCAAACAAGAGCAGTGAAACTGTGGGTTCTACATAAATATTCTTAATAAAAAACATCACAGGCAGTTTACAGGTATTTGTTCACATCATTTCAACTGGCCCAAGCTCCCACACCAGAACTGTGAACATGGTAGTATTTTACATTTGACAACCATGGGATTTTCATTCCTATCCATAACCATTCACTCTTAGTGCTTGTTGCTTGCATAATTCAGGTGTTTAAACTCCTTGAAGCATATGTTCCGTTCTGGAGACAGACGTTGGCTACATATGGAGGTTCCATTGTCCTAGGGTAGAGCAGAAACTAGATGAAAGGCATGAGGCTTCCTACTTTCTGGCAGGTTTTTGCTACAGACCACAGCATGTGGTGTGGCCGTATTTGTATCCCATCTTGTAGATTTTTTATAACCAGGTAGTTAGTTATTTGACTCCAGAGTCAGAAAAAGTTAGTTACTAGCATTTAATTGTTAAGAAGCACTTGTGGAAAATTATTCTAAAGCAGTGTTTGTTTCGGCGCATTGGATTTTCTGGAATGATGACCACAGCCTTCATTTTATGGTTACAGTGCAGACTTCCGACAACTCTCGCTGCTGTTCTGTCTCTCCTGCCTCTGCATTTGCTATCGCCACTGCTGCGGCTGGACACGGGAGTCCACCAGGTGAGAACAATCACATGTTGCAGCACTTTGCTCAGAGATAGATAGCTATATACACTCACACTAATATATATGTATATATTCATACACACATTGATCTGAGCACTATACCCAATGATATCAGATTCCTGAACTAGAGTAAAAAATGATGGGGGTTTGGTCACAAAATATGATCATATGTTGCTAATCCTGTTAACAGTGTCAAAAGAAAATATATATTTATACACACAGACTCACACATATAAATACTATTGTATGCAGTCAAATAACTAATTTCAAGTTGCAATCAAGGTTTTGTTCTATTCTAAACTAACCTTATATGTGTATTATAATTTAGAATAGTTAGAATTTGACTGATTAAAATAGTTAATTATAAGTTAAGTTAAAATTAATTGTACATCATAGGGGTCAATTAGTTAGTTATATCTACTATTAAAATGGACAATCTAGCCATCATATATAGTCACACGTTTTGAGGCCTGACCAGGTTTTTTGAGTTAAGCACCCCACTCCTCCACACACTCCTGCCCAATAACAAGTTTCCTTTTATAAATATATCAATCGTAAAGGTGACAGGAGCATACTAGGATGTTGAGCAAATAATGTTGCTGGTTCTTCCAACCTCTTGATAATTAAGGTTACGACCCATCAACACGTTTGACACAAGCTATATGGTATGGTGCAAATTTGACTCTCAGGTGGTTTTAATAACTTTCATATTGCATATTTTGTGTGCGCGGTTATGGATTTTACTCTAGCCACCATGACATTTAATCTAAATTAAATGGACGTAGTGTACTCAGTGTCCTCCAACCTGACTGGTAATGGGAACCACATTCTGAGGTTTTGACCAGCTTCATTCAACGATGCCGGTGATGGGAGGCATGCCCCTTTTTTGAGGGGGTCCCTGTTTTGGCATCAGCAGGGACACACGTCATGTAACTGGTATGTCTCAGCCTAGGCCCACCCCTCTGGTCTTGTTCTCATACCTCTCATCGCTAGATGGTATACAAGTGGTACCGTAGATACTCGAGTATAGCACAACCCGAATATAAGGGGATGGATAGAGCATTATTATGGAAATGAGAGAATACTCAAGACTCGAACATAACGCGAGGAGCAAAATTTTACTGTACCGGTAAACAATTAAGATCCTTCCAGGTTCTCTTTATACAGTCAGGCTCCCCCTCAAGCCAGGGTGCTCTGCTCTAGAATGATTGCAGTTGTTGCTAAGTATGAAGCCGCCGGCCACCCGTCTTCTTTACTAGCGATTAGATGGCCGACGGAGGCGAGTGAGGTGAATGATTGGCTTAAACCACCGAGCGTGCCCTCTAGCCATGATGGATCCCACCTCTACCGAATCCAGGAGTTCCTGAAGTGTTTGCAAGCATCAGGGAGCCCACATTCACTTCAGGGAGACTACCGTAACCTCCAGGAGACTTGGAACAAGGCAAGTTTTTTCTTTTACACGCGATACAGATGTCTCAAATATAACGCGACCCCTCCAATTTTAAGGTACATTTTTGTCACCAAACTCTAGTGGTATATTAGAGTATCTACAGTACTAACCTAATTTGGAATCCTTGGCCTCTTGCTATTGTTTTCTGCCCATATATAACAGCATTTCTGTCCATCACTTGTTTGACAGAAACAGACCGTCCATGATTTAAAGGTTGATCCTTTTTTCTTTAAAGGAGGTGGAAGGGGAGAGACTAAACGTGGCTCTAAATTTTTCTTTCACTTACAAGAGTGAGACTTTTAAAACACGTTGTAAACGTATAAGTTTGTAATTCCGGGGTTTGATTTTTGTAGAGTGGAGATGAACTGGGGAACTGGTCAAAGACTTTGATGACAGTATTGATCCTATTCAATGTCACTCAAGAGTATTTTAGTGATAGTTGATGCTTAGTTTGCACGTATAGAGATCTGAGTTTTTCCATGTTTTTCAATTTTTGGGAAATTCCAAAGACTGGATTGATATTTGCCAAGTTTGTCTTGGAGCATTATCCCTATTTTAATTGTGATAGTGTAAATTTTATTCTTTTGATCTTGTAAACTCATTGATGTATAACTAGGTTCCTGACTCTTACAAAACTCTTTATTTTCATGTACCCACGTGATGCTGTTCTTTTTAAAGAGTTTGTGCGAGTTCACGTCAACACTTTACATACCTTCTTTATATTTGTTTATTATGTTCTTTACCATGAAAACCTTATACTAATATAGACTGTTCTGTTGATGTATAAGTGAGCAAAAACAAGGTTTGTGAGGGACTGGAGAATGGGCAGCGTCATAAGGATTGGGTTTGCGAGGGAGCTGAGAATCGGCAACATCACAGGGTTTGTGAGGTCCCTGAGAAACGGCAACATCACAAGGTTTGTGAGGAAACTGAGAATCGGCAACGTCATATGGTTTGTGAGAAAACTGAGAATGGGTAACATCATAAGATTCGTGAAGGCCCTGAGAATAGGCAACGTCACAAGGCTTGTGAGGGAACTGAGAATCGGCAACATCACAAGGTTTGTGAGGGCCCTGAGAATCGGCAACACCACAAGGTTTGTGTGGGCCCTGAGAATGGGCAACAGCATGGCCTACTCTACGTTGGGTACCCCTCGGGTCGCACAAGGTTTTAGCTTGATGGTGCCCTTACAGAGAATTCAACTGTTGGCATATTGTCGCTGCAGAGTGTTAGTGTTGGTGACATGTTATTAGTTGTTTCTCCCATTTAAAGTGGGAAATACTTAACTCTAATTGACGGCCCTGAGAATGGGCAACATCATAAGATTTGTGAGGGCCCTGAGAATGGGCAACGTCACGAGGCTTGTGAGGGAACTGAGAGTCAGCAACATCACAAGGTTTGAGAGGGCCCGGAGAATGGGCAACGTCACAAGGTTGGTGAGGGCCCTGAGAATGGGCAACACCACAAGGTTTGTGTGGGCCCTGAGAATGGGCAACAGCATGGCCTACTCTATGTTGGGTCCCCCTCGGGTCGCACAAGGTTTTGATGGTGCCTTTACAGAGAATTCAACTGTTGGTATATTGTCACTGCAGAGTGTTAGCGTTGGTGACTTGTAATTAGTTGTTTCTCCCATTTAAAATGGGAAATACTTAACTCTAATTGCTATGAGAAAACAGGCCATCACTGGTCTTTTGTTGGCATAAACATGTACAATACATGGTCTAATCTGAATCCATTTGATGGTCCGTTCATGCCATTATAAAGAGAAGGTGAATGGCATAAAGGAATGGATTAGATTAATATTGTATGTAGAGAAGCACAGGATCAAACACCAAATAATTGGCCTGTTTTAATGTGAAGCAATAATACATTACCCTTTAATCCCTTTAAAATTGGTTCTGTAATGGATGTGCTTTTCACCTCCCTTGATTTAACAGGTTGCTAAAGAAACATACAGGGAGAAGTCATGTGTTGAGCTCATTCTTGATTTATAGTTATATGAAACCGTTTTGGCATACGCTGTGCGCTTTCTCTCCGCAGAGGTTAATAATCCAGACAGCTTTTAGGGCTCCTAGAGTGCGTATACAAATTGCATGCTATCTCAGTCAGAGAATGGTTTGCCACCTCAACATCGTGTCTGCCTTAGTAATTATAATGTCAGGAAAACATATCTAATGCTTGAACAGATGATCAGTCTAAATATTCTTTCTACGTTTCGTGTTAAACCGCAAGCCGATTGCAAATATTTACATTCAGTTAGAATATAATAAAATCAGGATATTTAATTTCAGCTTTTGTGAGTTTAATACGATAAACAATTATCGACATGTTGTCTCCTCTGTGGTGTATAAAATGTATATATGACCTGAAGAAACTTCCATTGTTGAGCTGGAACGTCCATTTTCTAAATTAATATTTAACCCTTTCGCTGCTGAGGCTTTTCCCGCCCCTGTGCTGAGGTCATTTTTACCGGTTTTGCTCATCATGTTTAAACGTGTTTTGAAGGCTTATTTTAGTATATGACCCAGACATATTATATATCGTTCTTTCCGTCAGACTTGGTAGATTCATAATATGTCATTATTATATGTATACGTTATGTCATGTCTGTATATTATAACAAAAAATGCAATAAAATATGTATTTTCAATAATTTACAATGTGTAAAGTGTTTTTTTTCACATCTTAACATGCGAGCAATTGCGGTTATATTTTGTATGGGGTGCGCTTGTTAAAAAAATTAGAGATGGGGTCTCGTTACATTTTTTTTTGGGGAAAATTACACTATTTTTAACAAACGCACCGCATACAAAAATCGTTAGTGCAGCATCATTGTTCACATTATAATTGAAATGGGAACAATATTGCTGCATTAACAAACCAAAAAAAAGAAAAAAAAGTGTTTATTTTTTTTTTATAATTTTTTTTTAATTTTTTTTTATTTTTATTTTTCATTTTTTTTTTTTTACAACATTTTTCACTTTCATGTTTGGTATCGTTGGAACGGCCATGCTCTGGCCGATCCAACCATACCAAAATTTAACCCCTAGCTGCCACGGATCGGGAGATAGGGAGTTCATTGGAACTCCCTATCTCCACCGTTGGTGGCAGTTAAGGGTTAAGTCCAGGACTGGCGTCATCGTGCTACGCACGATGACGCCAGTCCTCAGGGGGAGTTCCCGGAGGCTTGGCCGACATCCAAGATGTCGGCCAGCTCCAGGAAAGGATCGCGAACCGGCGCTTTTCAGCGCCGATTCGCGATCCAGCTCCCCAGGGGTTAATGCCAGGCATCATTTGGAAGGGCAGGCTGTGCCCTTCCAAATGATGCCTGGGTTAACCCCCGCAGAGCCGCCGATCGGGAGGGAGAGAGGTCCGAAGGACCTCCCCCCTCCCTTTCAGGCGCCTCCTCCGCACATGCGGGGGGGGCACCTGAATTAGGTGTCATCGCGCTGCCGCGATGACACCTAATTCCGGCGGCTGTGGTCCCGGATGCCGGGCTGACATCGAGGATGTCAGCCCGCACCGGGGGGGCCAGCGATCGGCCGGAACCCGGCCGAACGTTGACCCCAATGGGAGGACGCGCTCAGCGCGTCCTCCGCATACCAGCGGGAATGCTGAGGACGCGCTGAGCGCGTCCTCAGCATCCAAGTGGTTAAGAAAGTTGATCTTTTTTAATGATCTGAGACCCTGGAGTGCTGGCTCTTTACCACTGTATATAATATCCATCAAGCTACACAATGTAACAGGATTGGCGAGTGCTTATACTTCTTTACTATACAATTCTTCTGCTTTACAGAGGATTAAGTTCTTATTTCCTACTAGATTATATATATATATATATATATATATAAAAGTCTGCCATGCACTCATGCTTTTTTAGTCCAATTTAGTTAATTTAGTTAAAAATGCCCGGTGCCTGCCGCTAGGCTCAATATTCAAATTGCAACTCACAAGATCACAGTGGCACTCCAGGACTGTAAAGATTCTTTTATTCAATCCATAAAATCAACGTTTCAGCCTCTCCCCGAGGCTTTCATCAGGACATACAAGTGAACAATGTTACCAAAACCATTTTATACACATAAGACATACAAACATTAATGGGTTAACTCACCACACCCTGGCGTTCGGCACCGGCGTCTTCCCTGCGCGCATACCTAAAGGCTCATTTGGTGATGCATATCGGGTATCCTAGCAACACTAAATGCTAGATACTTACAAACTCCTCCCCTCAAACCAACGCTGTGTTACTACTACCCAGCGCATCTTTAGGACAACGGAGGAAGCGTCATGCCGGCTCCTGTGAATTTAAAAACAAAACACTCCACCACAGCGGGCATTCACCGAGGATATGGGGCCTCACCCCCCTTTTTTTCCCCATGCCCGGCAAGCAGGAGTGCAGCATTACAGCAATCAGTAACCAACACTGAACACCCACTCTAGGGAATCTCAATTTACACTTGCAACATAAACGGGGAATAATTCCCCCTGTATAGCAACATAATCTACTCCTAATTTGGAGGACTACCCGCTATCCTCGCTCAGATTTACGGCGATAGATCACATACCAATCCCCCTACGCGGAGGCAATCGAGGACAGATGCTGTTACAGATGGAGATGATATGGATACACCGTTTGCACACTGTATCCCCCGATGGACTTAATGAAAAGATGTATTTTTCCATGTTTTAGTATTATTGACATATGTCCAGCTATATATGACCCCCCCTTTAATAGTAATAGGGGGATCATATACAGCTGTATGGCGCAAGCGTAGTCCTCCAAATTAGGAGTAGATTATGATCTCGAGCTGTGGTTCCTCTAAGACTCTGATTATTTACCCCTCACGAGGGGAATGTTGGAGGAGCTGCTGAGTATCTTCAGAGAAGCCTGGATCCAGGACCAGCGGGAGGCAGGCTGGGGCGGTGTGGCGTCCCTGACTGGGGCTGCTGCCGTTGGGCCTCCTGCGGCGCTGACAGAGTTGCGGCCCTGTGGAGCGAGTGCTGGGTGCGGATGGGACCCCGGAGACCTGGGAGGAGTGGTGCCTTCTCTGACCGAGCGGCCAGTGGATGTCCAACCTAAACCCCCAGCGAACTTACCTGCAGCAGAAATGGACGCCCAGATTGTGGACTGCAGTGGACTGGCGGAGCCGTATGGTCCTTTACCACCTTCTGCCGTGCTGGAGCGCTGTGGCGGCCGTGGGCTGCTCCCTGCCTTCCGGGTGACTGTGGGCTGTTCTGCTGCTGCTGCCGAGGATGTGTCTGCGCTGCCTGCCCTGACCTTCAGTTGGAATGCTGATACCGTCAGGATGGTTCTTCTGGATGGCAGTTCCCGGTTCCTGATGGGCCTCCCTTCCGATGCGCTGGGGGCTTTGTTTGTCCCGCAGCTATGGGACACTGGCTGAGATTTGGCATCTGTCTACGACCCTCATTTGCAGATAACGACCCCCCACCACCCCCCCTCTGATGACACCCCCCCTCTGATGACATCCCCTCCTGATGACACCCCCCTGATTTTTTGACACATACCCCCCCTTTTTTATTTTATTTTGCACTCTGGACATTTTTATTGAGGACTGTCCTTTGCACCACCGGGCTGTGGCTTTTTCTGTGTGGCAGCTGGGTATCTGGACTTTTTCTCCCGCCCCCCCTCTTTCTTTTTTTCTTTTTTTTTGTGGGACACTGGATTGCTCTGGGTGAGCCATTGGGGCCCCCTGTGGCCCCAGATTGCCTGACCACGTGTCCTCTTCCATGGCCTCTGATTCTCTGGAGTGAGCCAGGAATGCCACACTTGTTTGGGCAGTCCCCTCCACGTTTTTCCTTACCCCCTCTTTTTTTTTTTTTGACCAGAGGGCCTCTCCGCGAACTGATTGCTGACTTCACCGCCTCCTTGGTACAAAGGCCCGTGTTTGTTTGAGTGGTCCCCTCCTTTCTATTTTTTCCTGCCGTTCAACTGCTGATATTTTGTTTGTTGTACCCTTGCACTATTTTTTGTGATTTTACTGTATGACTAATTTGTCTTATAATAAAAACCTTGAAATATAAAAAACCGATGTTTCGGCCCCTAGAGGCCTTTATCAAGCTTGGTAACATTGGTTTTTAAGGCCACAATAATAAAATTTTATTTTTAGAGAAGTCGAGTGCCTCCCTTTACCATTTTTTTGTATATGTTGAGTACGTCAGGGAGTTTAGCTCTGGGGCAACCACTTTCTTTATTTTTCTTGGGGGCAATCATGGAATCTGCCACCCAAAGCTTACGAGTGGCCGGCCTTCCATTTTTTTTATATACATATGTATATCGCATCAAGAAGCAACTGATCAAACTGACTAGAAGAGAAACACAACAACCTATTGAATTTTTATATATATATATTTAAACATATTTTTCCACACAGTACACTGCTTGGTAGACATTTGCATTCACTTTCGACACATTAAGATCTGGCCAAATTTTGAGTGATTTATCAGTACGTCTGAAAGGAGACCCTGACGAATAAACCGAAAACCAATTCACTTGGAAGTTTTGTGCCAGCAAATAATGCTGGTGCACTGCATTAAATTCAATTAGCACAGGTGGGCAGTATAGAAGGAAAGGTAGTCCCACCTGTCTTTGCAGGACATGTAGTTCAGAAACAGGTTGTCTATCCGAGAGCCCATCGACTCTCCCAGTTACCTCATCACCACTGCCAGCGGGTAAAAGTTGAATTAAATAAAGAATTGTCTGGTAACAATCTGTGTACATGAGTACGAAGGCTGTATCTTCAGCGAAGCATGTGGGATAACTTCTCAATAAACAGGGAAAAAAAGCAGTCTCGATGACGAATGTTATCATTGAAAACAGCCAAGCTGCACACTTCGTGCATGACATGCTGCTTGCCACATACTGAGAGATGTAATGTTGCATTGATATTTACCCAGTGTGTGTCACACATTTATGTGGTTATGTTAACTAAACTATATGAATGATATAGCAGTATGGGAGGCTGTATCTCTGTACGTAAGTCATGCGGATGAAAAAAGGATGGTGTACGAGATGTTTGCTGCAAAATATAACTTGAGTACCGACAGAATGAATTGCCGCTCAGAACTTAAGGATGTTAACCTCTGTTCCTTTATTAATTATGACCAATGCACTGATAATTCATTTAATTTAAATGAACAAATATCTTTTATGATCTTAGGCGATTCATATCACACAGGTTTGGTTTGTGTGTTTTGAGCAGCTTGGAGAACCCATTATTAATGCTTTATTAATTGATCATCTTGCACTTAGAGGAGATGGGTGGTATATCTGTGTTGAGCGCTACCTGTAGATGTATATGTTGCGCTTTGTGAAGTGCACCTTCTATATGGAGGTATATTCACATATGTGAATATACCTCCATATAGAAGGTGCACTTCACAAAGCGCAACATATACATCTACAGGTAGCGCTCAACACAGATATACCACCCATCTTCTCTGATACCATTGGCAGGTGTGTAACACTGCCTCTCTATCTGAGTCAAGCAGCAACCTGTAATACATCAGACAGCGCCATATAAAGGATCATTCCTTGCGAATTTACCCACATCTTGCACTTAGAGGTTTGATATTATTTGCACTCATCTGTAGCGCTCACTCCCGGAGGAGCCGCTGAAAATGAACCACGGGTCAGTCTCCCCGCACTAGGGAATAAATATACTCCAACACAGTTGTGGGTTTTTATCATTTAAATAGTTTACTAAAATATTTGGCAGATGTTGAGACACGGTATTCACAGATATTATTACAGTACTTTCGTATTGCGATAAAACGCGTAGCGGAAAAGAAACGAAACACGAGGCTTCGTATTTCGGAAAATAAAATATTCGTAACCGAACATAAAAGAAAATGCAGTTGCACGAATATTCGTAAAAGGGACACGTAGCGGAACCCCAGAATATACAATCACTTCGTATCACGGTAAACGCGCAGCGGAAAAGAGAAAAATATATTCGGAACGTATCTTTACCCCTGTTCCGATTTGTAACAAAAATGAGTCCTGCACAGGTTAAGTCCCGGAATGTAAAAGGTGTGTATGTGTGTATATGGTACCCGGGTACTGTTCAACTGGCCAGTGAATTTACTTAAAGAATGTCTTCGACTAGTCAAGTTGGGGCCCTGTGGACTTCAAAGAGAAAACAGCAGCGTATTCTTTGTATTACAAACGGCCTTGGAGGCCTCTCACCCATCCACCGGTTGCTTTAGGCTCCGCTGACCCAGGACGTCTCTCCGCTCGATCTTGACTGGGGATACTAGCGGCCGGATCCGTTGTCAGACTTCCCGTAGCTTGTCCACGACTTTGGCCCAGCTCACCGCCTGCTCCCAGTACCCGATCAACTTGCGGTGACTCCTTACTCGAGGTCTTCGGTTGGTTCAATCTGCAGCAACTCTGGAACCTTGGAGGGCTCCTTCTCCTTAGGCGGAATCACCCGGTAAAAGACTTGACAGGCTCTCTTGCTCTCAGGCCCAGGCCTTCTTACGATCTATCGCACTGCGTCTGCTCTCTCTCGTTCCCTGGCGCGCTCTGGCGCGTTCTCCACGAGGCGGAGGATGTAAGGGTCCAGTCCCCACCCACTTCCTGTCTCCTCGCAAAGCATACCGGGAATTGTAGTCCCAATGTCCAGTGTCTCTGATCGCGATAGTCTCCATCTTGTGGCCAAAAATAGGTACTGCCACAGCAAGATTTTAACACAGCGCTACACATCTTTCAAACATTTCCTTTAATAAATAGCCAGGACAATCAGAGATACTCCTACTCACACTGACACAAAGCATATTCAGAATTTAATGAAGGAATTTAGCGTTGGTACTTGTATTCTTTTGACCCGGCTATGTGAGTGGGTTTTTATACCAAACATTCTCATATCACAAAGGAGAAAAATACAATCACAGCAAAGACAACCGACTTTGCCAATTACTTTGTGCAAAGAGGCAAAGTGATAGGAAGGAATGCATTTGTGCTTCATATGAAAAACAGGATGGTATTTTAATTAATAAAACGGTAAAACGGCAGTCTAAACTGAAATCCAGTCTCTTTTAATCGATTTCATCAATAATATTCACATGAATAGTGTTTAGGATATGACTGCTTAAAGGAACATAACAGACTGCAAATTATTATTTTCCACCTATTTTGTATGTAATAAACAGAAATTATAAGATTTTGTAAAATACTTTTCAATAATAAAATGAAAAGCACATTTTAAAGTGCCTGGGGTAAATCCATCCTTCCTGTACAGCGGTGTATACATATTTTCATATTGAACAACAAATTTACCCTGCGAAGCCTCAGTTACATACACTTTTAAAGAAGGATTTTCTTTCCCTACAGAGGAGAAATGAAATTGTCCTTTATCCCGGGGTCAGACGAGCATTTTGCAGAGCAGAAGGAACGTCACATTTTGTTTCATTTTGGGTAATTTTCGTTCCGTTTTTTTCATTTAGGATAATTTTTGTTACATTTTCTATTGTTTCAAGATCTTTTTCGGATCATTTTGCCTCCCAATATTTAATTTAGTTGTTTTAGTTTTGCTACGGCAATTCGTATTTTTGGGTGGCCGTTTTTTTTTTTTGGGAAACGAAAATCCCCCCAAAAACGGCTACTTACGTCTGAATTAGAATTCGGAACGAAACAAAATGCACATGTCTAGATGTTATTTGGTTTATTATTTTTCACAGGACATGCATTTCTACTGTTGATTTGTCACAGTGGCCATGAATTTCCACAGTATTAAACATTATACAGATGGTGTAAAAACATAACTGTCAACATATTTGCACAAAACATGTGAACTAAAACGGAAATTCTTCTTGCGTTCATGTGTTCGTATAAATAAAAAAATCTAAAGGCAGCTTCCCAGTAATCCTATCATAGAATTTTCCACATTCATATGTAAAATGTGAAAATTACCTTTGCGGTTTCAAAAACAGCAAAGGTTAAAAGAAAAATAAAAGAAATTAAATCAACCCATAAAATATTGTAGGATTATTAACCTCATTCACTACCAAGTGATTTTTTTATCATAACATTTATTTGAAACATGGGATGTGAAGTTAACAATTAAATATAGGGTGAAATAGACATTTGCGCAGAAATTGTTATTCTGAGAGTTACAAAATGTAAATAATGTTAATTTGCTCATTTTAGATTTTTCGTGTATTCGTTTATCCGTTACATAAATATTGCTGAAATGTAAGATTCTGAGCTCTAGATGATGTCCTTTATCTTACATCAAACGAGGTCTGCATTATTATCATTCAGGAAGACAAGGTACAGTAAATGTGATTAAGAAAAATTTAAAAAAATTCATATCTCCTGCTTATGGGGATTTTTAGTGATCATAATGAGATTACCATAGATACTCGAGTAAAACGCGACCCGAATATAATGCGTTGGATAGAGATTTATTATGGAAACGAGAGAATATTCAAGACTCGAATATAACGCGAGGAACAAAATTTTACTGTACCAGCAAACAATTCAAATCCTTCCAGGTTCTCTTAACACAGTCAAGCTACCCCCCAGACTAGGGTTCTCTGCTCTAGAATGATTGCAGTTGTTCCGAAGTATGAAGCCGCTGACCACCCATCTTTACTAGCGATTAGATGGCCGGCGGAGGCAAACGATGTGAATGATTGGCTTAAACCGAGTGTGCGCTCTGGCTGTGATGGATCCCACCTCTCCTGAATCCAGGAGTCCCTGAAGTGTTTGCAAGCATCAGGGAGCCCATATTCACTTAAGCGAGACTACCGGAACTCCCGGGAGACTTGGGATCCAGAGCAAGGCAAGTTTTTTTATTTTACACGCAATGCAGATGTCTCGAATATAACGCGACCCCTCCAATTTTAAGGTAAATTTTTGTCACCAAAATTTAGCGGTATATTCGAGTATCTACAGTATTTGCAATGCAGCGTCCACAAAAAATTCCAATAGAATATAAAGATAATATCTGTATGTGGCATAATGGCTGTATAAGGAAATTACAGTAACACCTTGTTTCTGTACTGTACAGGGATATTCAGTAATTATAACCCTCTGAATTTTATCCCTGTACAGCAGTGAGTGACCTCAGAGCTCTCCCTGTATTCAGTCAAATTCCAGACAGCTGTAATGCAGCAGTAATCTATTTGAACTTTTTGTTACAGTGAGGATCAGGGTTGCTTTTCGAAGATGGTTTTATGTCTCTCCAGGGTGCTTGGAGAGATATAAAACAAAGGATTTTGTTTCTCCACAGGGGGACACACTAAGCTTTAAAAAGGTTTGAAAATGATCTTTAGGGATGTGTGTTTCGGGCTTCGGAATTTCGGAATTTTCACGAAATTTCCCGATTCATGCATTCGGATTCGGCCGATTTTCAAAAAATTTTCTGATCCGAAAACGGCAGATCCGAACAAATTTCCGAACCGAAACGAAAACTTTTCGGAATTTTCGAATGGACTAGAAATGTGTAAAATCGAAAAATCATTTTCATTCCATTCGTGATTTTGGCTCCGTTCCTGATTTCGGTTCCATTTCAGTAATTTCGGACAACGTATTTTATATTGCTGATTCTGTAATTTTGTATCATTCCCATCTCAATGTATCCTTCTTGTAAAACCAGAGAAATATCAATGTATCCTTCCCGGAAAACCAGAGAAATTTCAATGTATCCTTCCCGGGAAACCAGAGAAATCTCAATGTATCCTTCCCGGGAAACCAGAGAAATCTCAATGTATCCTTCTTGTAAAACATGAGAAATCTCAATGGCAGAATTATTGTATCGACAGAATTATCTTATTGACAGAAATATCGGATCCGAAAAACTATTAGTTTACGTCAAAACGAATAGACACTTTGAACAGACGTTCCGAAAAACACGAAAATTTCCGAAATCACGAAAAAAAAGGCAAAACGAACCGAACCGAAACGGAAATCGGCCAAAACGAGCCAAAACGAAAATTTACAAAATCCGAACGAACCGAACCGAATCGAACCGAAAAAAAAATCGGTGCACAAGTCTAATGATCTTTTGATATGCAGCTAATGAGTGCTTTTCAATGCATTACAATGTAAAATCGAGAAAGTGTGTGTGGAGGTTAAGCGTATATTGGTAGTGAAAAGTGATCTAGAGATTATATGGTTACTAGGAATTTCAGGTATCTCAAGGACATGCCAGAATTAACTCCACCAAAGTGATGTCCTATATATGAATATTGCATCAGAAATATAGTATATTCCAACATACTTTCAGTGCTATAGGGTGAAAGTATTGTGGATCCGCTTTAAACAATGTTTCATCTATGCCGGGAATGTCCAAACTCCGGCCCCCCCCAGATGTTCCTGATCTACATCTCCCAGAAATCTCTGACTGCTTTAGATGGATGGAGATAGAGCTGGCGCTGCCACTAGGCCAGCTAAGCGGGCGCCTAGAGCGCAGTGCCCGCCTAGGGCGCAGCCGGCCCGACCATCAAAAAAAAAATTGGCCGCGGGGCAGCCTGGGGCGGTCGCGTGCTGCAGCCAGCCCCAATACGTGCCGGCGTCGCCGCCGGCGTGAAAGAGACAGAAATGTGGACTTGGTGCTTCCAGCTTCCAGCACCAAGTCCACACCTCCGTCTCCTTGACTGACGCCAGCACGTATTGGGACTGGCTACGAGGAGGTGGAGAGAGACGGAGCTGGAGCGGCAAATACCCATGTGTGAGCCTGAGGCAGATATCCATGTGTGAGCTGGGGCAGATATCCATGTGTGAGCCTGGGGCAGATACCCATGTGTGAGCCTGGGGCAGATATCCATGTGTGAGCTGGGGCAAATACCCATGTGTGAGCTGGGGCAGATACCCATGTGTGAGCCTGGGGCAGATATCCATGTGTGAGCCTGGGGCAGATATCCATGTGTGAGCCTGGGGCAGATATCCATGTGTGAGCTGGGGCAGATATCCATGTGTGAGCCTGGGGCAGATACCCATGTGTGAGCCTGGGGCAGATACCCATGTGTGAGCCTGGGGCAGATATCCATGTGTGAGCTGGGGCAAATACCCATGTGTGAGCTGGGGCAGATACCCATGTATCTGCCACTGTACAGAGCACTGGTGAGACCTCACTTGGAGTACTGTGTGCAGTACTGGAGACCGTATCTCCAGAAGGATAGAGAGAGTTCAGAGAAGGGCTACTAAAATGGTGTACGGCTTGAAGGAGAAAAGTTACCAGGAAAGGCTTAATGATCTTAACATGTACAGCTTGGAAAAAAGACGAGACAGAGGAGATATGATAGAAACATTTAAATACGTAAAGGGAATCCACAAGGTAGAGGAAGGGAGTATATTTAAAAGGAAACTAAGTAGCAAAACAAGAGGACATAGTCTTAGATTAGAGGGGCAAAGGTTTAAAAGTAACATCAGAAAGCATTATTTTACTGAGAGGGTGGTGGATACATGGAACAGTCTTCCAGTTGAAGTGGAAGACGGCCAAAACATTAATTGAATTTAAGCAGGCATGGGATTGGCATAAGGCTATCCTAAACAAAGATAAATCCAGGTAAAGTATCCATGTAATTGGGAAGACTAGATGGGCCGAAAGGTTCTTATCTGCCGACATTTTTCTATGTTTCAATGTTTCTATGTGTGAGCCTGGGGCAGATACCCATGTGTGAGCTGGGGCAGATACCCATGTGTGAGCCTGGGCAGATATCCATGTGTGAGCCTGGGGCAGATATCCATGTGTGAGCTGGGGCAGATATCCATGTGTGAGCCTGGGGCAGATATCCATGTGTGAGTTGGGGCAGATATCCATGTGTGAGCCTGGGGCAGATATCCATGTGTGAGCCTGGGGCAGATATCCATGTGTGAGTTGGGGCAGATATCCATGTGTGAGCTGGTTCAGATATCCATGTGTGAGCCTGGGGCAGATATCCATGTGTGAGCTGGGGCAGCTATCCATGCGTGAGCTGGGGCAGCTATCCATGCTTGAGCTGGGGCAGATATCCATGTATGAGCCTGGGGCAGATATCCATGTATGAGCTGGGGCAAATACCCATGTGTGAGCTGGGGCAGATACCCATGTGTGAGCCTGGGGCAGATACCCATGTGTGAGCTGGGGCAGATATCCATGTGTGAGCTGGGGCAGATATCCATGTGTGAGCCTGGGGCAGATATCCATGTGTGAGCTGGGGCAGATATCCATGTGTGAGCTGGGGCAGATATCCATGTGTGAGCTGGGGCAGATATCCATGTGTGAGCTGGGACAGATATCCATGTGTGAGCTTGGGGCAGATATCCATGTGTGAGCCTGGGGCAGATATCCATGGGTGAGCCTGGGGCAGATATCCATGGGTGAGCCTGGGGCAGATATCCATGTTTGAGCCTGGGGCAGATATCCATGTGAGCTGGGGCAGCTATCCATGCGTGAGCTGGGGCAGATATCCATGTATGAGCCTGGGGCAGATATCCATGTATGAGCCTGGGGCAGATATCCATGTGTGAGCTGGGGCAGATACCCATGTGTGAGCCTGGGGCAGATATCATGTGTGAGCCTGGGACAGATATCTATGTGTGAGCTGGGGCAGATATCCATGTGTTAGCTGGGGCAATATATCCATGCCATGTGTTAGCTGGGGCAATATATCCATGTGTGAGCTGGGGCAGATATCCATGTGTGAGCCTGGGGCAGATATCCATGTGTGAGTTGGGGCAGATATCCATGTGTGAGCCTGGGACAGATATCCATGTGTGAGCTGGGGCAGATATCCATGTGTGAGCTGGGGCAGATACCCATGTGTGAGCCTGGGGCAGATACCCATGTGTGAGCCTGGGGCAGATACCCATGTGTGAGCTGGGGCAGATATCCATGTGTGAGCCTGGGGCAGATATCCATGTGTGAGCTGGGGCAGATATCCATGTGTGAGCTGGGACAGATATCCATGTATGAGCTTGGGGCAGATATCCATGTGTGAGTTGGGGCAGATATCCATGTGTGAGCCTGGGGCAGATATCCATGGGTGAGCTGGGGCAGATATCCATGAGTGAGCCTGGAGCAGATATCCATGTGTGAGCCTGGGGCAGATATCCATGTGAGCTGGGGCAGATATCCATGTATGAGCCTGGGGCAGATATCCATGTGTGAGCTGGGGCAGATACCCATGTGTGAGCCTGGGGCAGATATCCATGTGTGAGCCTGGGACAGATATCCATGTGTGAGCTGGGGCAGATATCCATGTTTTAGCTGGGGCAATATATCCATGCCATGTGTTAGCTGGGGCAATATATCCATGTGTGAGCTGGGGCAGATATCCATGTGTGAGCCTGGGGCAGATACCCATGTGTGAGTTGGGGCAGATATCCATGTGTGAGCCTGGGACAGATATCCATGTGTGAGCTGGGGCAGATACCCATGTGTGAGCCTGGGGCAGATACCCATGTGTGAGCCTGGGGCAGATACCCATGTGTGAGCTGGGGCAGATATCCATGTGTGAGCCTGGGGCAGATATCCATGTGTGAGCTGGGGCAGATATCCATGTGTGAGCTGGGACAGATATCTATGTATGAGCTTGGGGCAGATATCCATGTGTGAGTTGGGGCAGATATCCATGTGTGAGCCTGGGGCAGATATCCATGGGTGAGCTGGGGCAGATATCCATGGGTGAGCCTGGGGCAGATATCCATGTGTGAGCCTGGGACAGATATCCATGTGAGCTGGGGCAGATATCCATGTGTGAGCTGGGACAGATATCCATGTATGAGCTTGGGGCAGATATCCATGTGTGAGTTGGGGCACATATCCATGTGTGAGCCTGGGGCAGATATCCATGGGTGAGCCTGGGGCAGATATCCATGTATGAGCCTGGGGCAGATATCCATGTGTGAGCTGGGGCAGATACCCATGTGTGAGC
Organism: Leptobrachium leishanense; assembly: GCA_009667805.1. Lineage (NCBI taxonomy): Eukaryota > Metazoa > Chordata > Amphibia > Anura > Megophryidae > Leptobrachium > Leptobrachium leishanense. The sequence continues at coordinate 84,541,369 of CM019063.1, forward strand.
CTGGGGCAGATATCCATGTGTGAGCCTGGGGCAGATACCCATGGGTGAGCCTGGGGCAGATATCCATGTGAGCTGGGGCAGATATCCATGGGTGAGCCTGGGGCAGATATCCATGTGTGTGCCTGGGGCAGATATCCATGTGAGCTGGGGCAGATATCCATGTGTGAGCTGGGACAGATATCCATGTATGAGCTTGGGGCAGATATCCATGTGTGAGTTGGGGCAGATATCCATGTGTGAGCCTGGGGCAGATATCCATGGGTGAGCCTGGGGCAGATATCCTTGTATGAGCCTGGGGCAGATATCCATGTGTGAGCTGGGGCAGATATCCATGTGTGAGCCTGGGGCAGATATCCATGTGTGAGCCTGGGGCAGATACCCATGTGTGAGCTGGGGCAGATACCCATGTGTGAGCCTGGGGCAGATATCCATGTGTGAGCCTGGGACAGATATCCATGTGTGAGCCTGGGGCAGATACCCATGTGTGAGCTGGGGCAGATACCCATGTGTGAGCTGGGGCAGATACCCATGTGTGAGCCTTGGGCAGATACCCATGTGTGAGCCTGGAGCAGATATCCATGTGTGAGCCTGGGGCAGATATCCATGTGTGAGCCTGGGGCAGATATCCATGTGTGAGCCTGGGGCAGATATCGATGTGTGAGCCTGGGGCAGATATCGATGTGTGAGCTGGGGCAGATATCCATGTATGAGCCTGGGGCAGATATCCATGTGTGAGCTGGGGCAGATATCCATGTGTCACCCTCGGGCAGATATCCATGTGTGAGCTGGGGCAGATACCCATGTGTGAGCCTGGGGCAGATATCCATGTGTGAGCTGGGGCAGACATCCATGTGTGAGCTGGGGCAGATATCCATGTGTTAGCTGGGGCAATATATCCATGCCATGTGTTAGCTGGGGCAACATATCCATGTGTGAGCTGGGGCAATATCTCCATGTGTGAATTGGAGGCAATTATACCCATGTAAGAGCTGGGGGCAAATATACGCATGTGAGCTGGGGGCAAATATACCCATGTGAGAACTGGGGCAATATATCCATGTGAGAGCTGTCGGCAAATGTACCCTTGTGCGCTTTCTTTTTTTGGGGGGGTGCAAGTAGCTGGTCTTGCCTAGGGCGCAAAATAGTCTAGTACCGGCCCTGGATGGAGAAACATGGGAGTTGTAGTTCAGGGACATATGGGGGGCCGAAGTGTGGACATCCCTGATCTATGCAGTCGCTATCTTGTTCAAAGTATATGATACAATAATATCTTGTAACTATTAGCAAACAGGAAGTGCAGTAACACAAGAAGTGCAGTTAGAAAAAAGTAACACGTATCCCATGACAAAAGATTATGAGATTCCTATGACACATAAGGCCATTTATCACATGGTCATAACAAACGTAGGACACAAGTAAAAAACTTAAATGTAAGGGATTCCACATAAATGCGAAGAAAATTGAGGCATCATCAATAAATGTCTACACTAATGAGAAAGTGTGCATAAAACATTTTTACATGTATATACACTAGATTATCACTGGAATAAAAAACATGGGGATTACCCACTAAACCCCCGTGTTTTCTGGCATTGCAAAAAATGGCTAAAATCGCCATATTGCAGTGCAGAGAGACGCTTTTACTATGAAGCTTCTATCTTTTCTGTTTGGCTTATAAATTTCAGAAGCACTGGCGATCTCAGCAATTCAATACCGCCGATTATAGCAGGTTTTTATAGCAGAAAAAAAAAAACAAAGACGCCATTAACTGAACAGAAAAGGCAAACGTAACCATCCTGGCAATCCTATTGGTTCTTTATAATCCACGTATTTGGTCCAAAAATCCATTTTTAAAAAAAAAAAAATAATAACTTAATCCAACTCCAAACGCTCCTAGAATGTTTAACATGGTGAATGACCTGGAATTGTAGCTTTGTGAGGTTCTGCCTGGTCTCTGCAAAATGTCCACCTTTAGTAGGGGTCAGACCTAGACTGTTGACTATTGCACAGATGCAGGGCTGCCATCAGAAATCATGGGGCCCCTTACTGAACTAGTGTTCGGGGCCCCCCTTTCCTCAGCAGACTATTTCAGTAAACCAATTAATAATAAAACATTTGCCTCCCCTTCTGTTTACCTGGTTAGAGTGCTCTTACAACCCCCAGACGCTGCAGCCCACTGGGAAATTTGTTTTTATCTTGGTGGGCCAGTCCTGGGTGGAACGGAGGGACCCTTAAATCTGTTTCACTCAAAAAAACTGAACATGGTTTGGCCAGGACCCCCTGGAGCCACTGGGCCCTTGAACACATCATGGGCTGTCACCCCCTGATACTGTCCTGCAAAGATGGCATGTCAGAGGTCACCGCCACAAAAATGTTCCTTTTTTTCAGAAAAGAGTGCTGAGCTATTTTACATTCTACAGGGTTATTCAGAGAGACATGAAAACCAGGAGAATGACTGAAGAATGGAAAATTCTAGGTCAAAATAGCTGATTTGGAAAGTGAGATAAATGGGAGAATTTTTCTGGTTCGGCTATTTTGACCTAGAATTTTCACTTCTCCAGTCATTCTCCTGGTTTTCACCTCACTGAATAACCCTGCTAGTATTTAAGGGTCACCTTTTTGGGATAATAAAATGTTTATAGCAGGGTATTATTAATTCTGCCAATGCTTGGTGATGTATGTGACAATAAAAGACATCTGAAGACCTACAATGGAATTCCTGAATGTGAAACATTCTCCATGTCCTTTATATGGCCTTTGTTAATTACTCACAGTGCTATTACACAGATTATTGTAAATATTCACAATGCTACAAGTTCAAGAAATAAAGTATGGAAATTATATTGGAGCTCACGTGACCTTTCATATGGGTTTTTATTGTCATAAAGAATATTGCTTCCACATTGTTCTTTCCATCTCACTGACTGCAGTTTTTATCACATTAATACTAAATGAGGCAATTAGTTGTGAATCTGCACCCTGATTTGCCTGTACATTTCAGCATGGTTCAGTCACTTCTAATTCAGACTCTTGCTCTGACTCTATGTGTAAATTATGGATTGGTCTTTTCCTGTACAATTAGATATACGTGATCTGATGACATTCTTAAGACATGAAGAAATTAGCTGCCTGTATTGTGGAGCTTGTGCTTCATGCATGCCTGAAAATAACACAAGCTATGGGTGCGATTTGATGACAGGAAGCAATGGACGATGTGTGCATATAACTATAAGAGTTATTCAGAGAGCACCGAAATTTTGCCGGATCGCGGACTTGTACCAGAGGTGGCTGACATCTTGCATGTCAGCCAAGCCTCTGGGGCCTCCCCCCCCACTGACGTCATCACACATCTGCGCGTTGATGTCAATACCCCTAGCTGGCCAGTGGTGGAGAAAGAGGGGTCCTTTGGAGAGAGTCATGCTTGGTAGGCCTTTGGATGGCCTTTCCAATGATACCAAATATGACCATGTTTGGTGAAAACAAAATTATAAAAAAAAAAGGGTCGTAAAATAAAACAGGACTTCAAATTGCATTTAAACGTGACGAGTACAAAACAATCAAAATGTGCTCAGCACACAGAGTAAACATTGGGGGCACTATTCTGATCATCATGCTAAAACGGGGACGCTAGGGAGAAAAACCTGCACCTTCACAGAGCTCCACAGCAATAAACCTCACAGTAATGTCCGTTGTGTATGAACATATCACAGAGCTCCACATACATAAAACTCACAACAACATGCAGTGCGTATGAGTGTAAATCAGACCGCCACAGCAATAAAACTCACAGTAATGTGCAGTGTGTATGAGCGTATCATAGAGTGTCACAGCAATAAAACTCACAGTAGTGTGCAGTGCGTGTGAGCCAGGGTCGTCCCGACGTTGGAGCAGCGCGGAGCGCTTGCTCCAGGCGGCGGAATTCAATAGCGGCAAATTTTGAACCTGCCCGCCATCTTCTTAATTAATTTCCCACCGGTGACGCTGGGCCACCGCACGATTCCAGAGTCCCAGCGTAAATCAGCGGAGAGACGTCCTTGTCGGGTCAGCGGAGCAGATTGTCTGGCGGATGGGTGAGAGGCCTTCCAGGCCACAGTAAAGTTAAAGCACGCTGCAGTTTGCTTAAATCTACAGGGCCCCAACTGACTAGTCGAAGATACACCGAATCTATTCACTGGCCAGTTGAATCTAGTACCCGGGTACCAATACACACATACATGCACACCTTCTTGGGACACAACCTGAACGGGACTTACACTCCGGCAAAGAAGGGGTTAAATTTTCCTTTTTTACCGCTGCGCGTTTCTCGCATTACGAACTCCTGTAAAATATATATATATACCGTGCTTGATTTATATATGCCCGTTTATTTGAGACCAGTAAAAGATATAACTTAGAAAATCCACAACAGTGCTGGTGTATATTTATTCCCTAGTGCGGGGAGACCAACCCGAGGTTTAAATTCAGCGGCTCCTCCGGGAGAGAGCGCTACACGTGGGGGCTCGTTTCCGGCATCCAGTCTCTGGAAAAAATGCATTTAAAGGGTTAAATATGGATCCAGTCACTGCTGCCAAATGGTGTGAGGAGCAAAGTAGTCAGATAGAATTATGCATAGTCATGGATATTCCTGCAGACACTTGGGCCGAAGATCAGATTCGCCAGGCTGTGGCCGAGCTGACACCAGATCATTGGGGGTTAATCCTGGACATTGAAGAAAACCCAGATACCTCTCACACGTATGTTCTTTTTGAGTGGAGAAAGGGTGTTCCAGTGTGTTTTCAGGGCACGAGCGTGAAGCTGACCGATGAGGTGGAAGTTCAACTGATTCAGCCAAGTGCGCCACGTGGCGATCCCGCGAGTGTTCCCGCGCCCAGTCCGCTGGCCATGATCGGGCCTGAATTTGTAGTGGCTATTGGAGATCTGCTGGCTAAATGTCAAAGAACAAGCCCTCCTCACACTAACTTTGGTTATCGACGGTTGAGAAATTTTACAGGAAACGTAAAACTCCGGCGGGAGAAGAAACCTTCGAAGAATGGGTAGAACAGGCGATGCAGGCTCTGGATGAGTGGGACGTCTCTGAAGCACAGAAGAAGCAAAGAATTACTGAGAGCTTCTCAGAGGCTGTCAGAAACCTAAAATTGAGTAAGCAAGACTGCACTGCTTTAGATTATCTAAATGTATTACAGGAAGTCTTTGGGTGAACGGAAAAGGCTGCTGAGCTCATGTACCAGTATGAACATACCTACCAAAGGAAAGGTGAGAAAATGACTGAATACATGAGGCGCCTAGATAAGATTCTGCACCAGATACTTCTCAAGAAAGGGGCCGAACCAGCCACAATAGATAAAATCCGAATGCAGCAGATATTGAGGGGCGCTCAACCTCTAGATCCTGTGATGCTACAGCTGAGAACCAGAGAAGGTAGCCAAGAATTGAAATACCTGGAACTGATTCGAGCTGTCAAAGAGGAAGAGGCTCCACTGGAAGAAAAATCTTTAAGGAGAGGGGAAAGAGCTTACACACAACCAGTAAGGCATAACGAATACTTGCAAACTGAAGAAGATTCATTGGACGCCTATGGATCTGAAGTTGACGGACAAGAGCATCTGTTAGTTCCTATATCCACGGAGAGTACTGCCAAAGAATCAACCCTTCCTGCCTATAGTGAGTTGCAAAAAACCATTAAGAAGGTACAAGAAACTCAAGCGGAATTTCAACAGGCGCACGCGGACCTGTGCCGAGCACTTTTGAAGGTGGCAGAGACATAGACCGATATACAGAAGTTCCTTACTGATATGCGGACAACTGGAGTTGCTGTGGCGTCTGGCCAGGGTCCTTCAACCGAATCACCGCAAGCAAGTGCGTCTCCGTCTTCAAAGAAGAGATGTTTCAGTTGTGGGGAAATGGGTCATTTCCGAGCGAAATGCAAAAGCCAAAAGCCTGAAGGAAATAGGGTAGAAGAGTTCCTAAAAGCCTTGGAAGGGCTGCTATCTACCTCACAGGCGGGAAAACGCCAGAGGGCCCAAGTGAAGGAGCAAACTAGGTGCCCGATGGTCAAAAAACGCTCCAAAAATCAAGCCAGGACTGAAAGGCCGAGAGGGCCCAGAGTTTTGCCAACTGCTGAGCCTACCAGGACTGAAAGAGTCACTCCCTTAGCATCCGGTCCTACGTCATGGGGAATCAATGCACACTCAAAACCTACACGGGCCAAGAAGAAGGCCAGGGTACAGTAAATGGGGTCGAAACTTCCTGCTACTACAACAAAGTTTCCTGACCAGCTGATCGGTCCTTCTCCCATCGTTACAATCCAATTAGAGGGAGTCTACACCAAGGCTCTGTTGGACTCAGGGGCTCAAGTGACATTGATCTACCGAGATTTCTATGAGAAACACTTGAAGCACATACCTCTACAAAAGTTAAAGGACCTTGAGATCTGGGGTATCGGAACTGAGAAACTTCCCTATGACGGATATCTACAGGTGAAGTTAGAGATTGGAGCCAAAGTCATCGGACAGTCTGGAGGTTGAGATGCATTGCCATTGTGTGTCCTCGGCCTTCAGGGGCAAACAGAAGTTCTATGATAGTGGGGACGAATACTGATCTGGTGCGACGTCTCCTGACTCCCATAGTAATGGAAGAAGGTTCTACCAAGGGAGTACACCCGATGTTACGTCCAGTCTATCAGAGAATGGTCGAAGAACAGAAGGCACCTGCTGAAGTGGGGCGCCTATGGAGATTGGGAGGAACAGAGAAGGTTCTGCAATCAGGAGAGGTAGCGAGTTTCCGGGCTTGAACGGATCACAACCGGGTCCCTATGTGGTACTGGAAACTGATTTCAATCATGGGAGTGAAGCCGGAGTAGAAGTAATCCCTGAAATAATCTCCACAAGAGCTTTGAAACGAACACGAGGAAGAGTCTCAGTTAGTGTATGTAATGTGTCTGATTCTCCAGTGATCCTGAAAGCACGAATGCCTATCGGGCAAGTAGCGTCCGCTACGCCTCTCTCTCCTACCGATTTAGGAGGGGGAGTACATAAAGAGATTCCAGCTAACAGGTTCTACCCCAAGGACGCTCCTGTCTCGCCTGAATGGAAGAAACGTCTTCAGTCCCAGGTCCTAAAGTGGAGGGATTTGTTCTCAAAGGATGAGTTTGACGTGGGCCTAGCTAAGAGTACTGAGCATCGCATCCGACTACAGGAAGATAAGCCGTTTCGAGAAAGGTCAAGACGAGTTCCGTTGGGAGACTTGGATGATCTACGAGAACAGCTGAATGAACTGCAAAGAACTGAGGTGATTCAAGAGTCCAGGAGCCCTTATGCATCTCCAATAGTGATGGTTCGGAAGAAGAATGGTTCTGTCCGTCTATGTATAGATTATCGCATGCTAAATCGGAGAACCATTCCAGATCAATATGCTACTCCTCGGATAGAAGATGCCTTACAGTGTTTGTCTGGTCAAAATGGTTTAGTGTACTAGACCTGCGAAGTGGGTATCACCAGATACCAATGCATCCTGAAGACAAAGAGAAGACTGCGTTCATCTGCCCACTGGGGTTCTTTGAGTTCAACAGAATGCCTCAAGGCCTTACGGGGGCTCCAGCTACGTTCCAACGGTTAATGGAGAAGACAGTCGGGGACATGAACCTGATCGAAATGTTAGTGTATCTGGATGATATAATTGTGTTCGGGAAGACTTTGGAAGAACATGAGCAACGGTTGGAGAAGGTCTTGAAGCGGCTCCATGAAGAGGGGTTGAAACTGTCTCTGGAGAAGTGTCAATTTTGTTTGCCTTCCGTTACGTACCTGGGACATGTTGTTTCAGCAGAAGGCGTTTCGACAGATCCTCGGAAGTTGGAAGCCGTAGCTTCCTGGCCTAGACCCCGAAATGTTACCGAACTCAGATCTTTCTTGGGGTTCTGCTCCTATTACTGAAGATTTGTAGGAGGATTTGCCAAGATAGCTCAACCACTGAACAAGCTCCTACAGAAAGAAGACACAGAAGAAGGCCACAAGGCCTCTGACCGAAATCGTCGGCTCCAGGGCCAAGGAAGGCTCGAGAATCTATCCAAGGAGAATGGACTAGTCAATGCGAAGGTGCTTTCTTGAAGCTGAAAGAGAGTCTAACTCGAGCTCCCATCTTGGCTTACGCGGATCCTCATAAGCCGTACGAACTGCATGTGGATGCCAGCAGAGAAGGTCTAGGGGGAGTCCTATACCAAGAGTATGGTGGATTGCTGAGGCCTGTAGCGTATGTGAGCCGGAGCCTTGCACCGTCAGAAAAGAACTATCCAACCACAAGTTGGAGTTCCTAGCCTTGAAGTGGGCGGTAGCAGACAAGCTAAAAGATTATCTGTATGGAGCCGATTTTGTGATAAAGACTGATAACAATCCTCTTACCTACATCCTTACTACTGCGAAGCTGGACGCAACGGGACATCGATGGTTGGCCGCTCTGTCCGGGTTTCGGTTCAGCCTGAAGTATCGCCCTGGGGTGAATAATCGAGATGCCAGTGCTTTGTCGAGAAGACCCTACACTACAGAATGGACTCAGTTAACTCCAGATGGGGTGCAAGCTTTATGTCAAGGAGCAGAGCGCCGGGTCAAGGGAGGGATTGAAGCAGAAGCCATAGGAGTTATGGCTGCGGCTGTTCCAGAGTTCTATTGTAATCCTACGCAGCTGAGGGATGAAAGTTTGCCTACTTTTCTGAAACAGGACCTGAGAGCTGATCAGGCTGGAGACCCTTTGATTGCATTAACCATGAAGGCCCTAAACGCAAACCAACGGGAGATTCTTCTGACAAATTCCCCAGAAGGGGCCAGATTGGTATACAAAGAGTGGGAACAGTTGAAGATGTTGGATGGGGTGGTCTATCGAAGGGGCCTCTCGAACAATGCTGAAGAGACCCAACAGTTGTTCCTTCCCACCAAACACAGAGAGGATGTGCTGCGGTCGTTACACGATGAACATGGACATTTAGGTGCGGAAAGAACTTTTAAGCTGGTGCGAGACAGATTCTATTGGCCCTGCATGAGATCTGAAGTTGAAAGTTACTGCCACTCATGTCTGAGTTGTATCCAGAGGAAGACCCTACCAACCCGAACTGCTCCAATGAGCCACCTACAAAATCAAGGAACCATGGATTTGGTGTGCATTGATTTCCTGTGCTTAGAGCCGGATGCTAGTGGGCAGGGAAATATTCTAGTAGTGACTGATCATTTCACACGTTATGCCCAAGCTTTTTCTACGAAAGACCAATGTGCTCCTACGGTGGCGAAGGTTTTAATGGAAAAGTTCTTTGTTCACTACGGCCTACCAAGGAGAATACACTCTGATCAGGGTAGAGACTTTGAGAGCCGGCTTGTTGGGCAATTACTGGAACTGCTGGGAATTCAGAAGACCCGAACTACACCATATCACCCTCAAGGTGATGCTCAACCCGAAAGATTCAATTGCACGCTGCTGTGGGCTGCTATGTTGGGGACTATGTTGGGGACGCTGTCAAACAGAGAGAAGCAGAGCTGGAATCGTCACATAGCTACGCTAGTACATGCATACAACAGTACGGAGAGTGACGCTACTGGATACTCACCGTACCGTCTTATGTTCAGAAGAGAAGCTCGACTGCCGGTTGATTTGGCGTTTGGGCTATCTCTGGATCAGACGTCTGTAGCCTCTCATAGAAATTATGTGGATAGACTTCGGAAGAACTTGGCCTATGCGTTTGAACAGGCCCGTTTGACCTCAGGAAACAGGGAACAGAGGACATAGCACTGAAGAGGCTGTCACCACAGTGCGAAGGTTGCTCGAAGTGTCTGCTACAAACTCACAGCAATCCATGACCTCTTCCTTTCAAACTCCTTCAACCTCCTAGCTTTAACTGAAACCTGGCTAACTCCCTCTGACACGGCCTCCGTTGCTGCTCTCTCACATGGCGGTCTACACTTGAGCCATACCCCCAGACCGGGTGAGAGAAATGATGGCGGGGTCGGACTCCTGCTCTGTCCCACCTGCACCTACCAGCATCTCCCTCCACCCCCATCCCTCTCCTTCTCCTCCTTTGAGACACACTGCATCCGCCTGTTCTCTCCTCTGGCTCTCAGGGTGGCAGTCATCTACCGCCCACCGGGACCAACCTCCCAGTTCTTTGACCACTTTGCTACCTGGCTTTCTCACTTCCTGTCTTCTAATCTTCCATGCCTAATTCTCGGGGACTTCAACATTCCCATTGGCGATCCTTCCGCCCCTGCTGCCTCCAAACTTCTTTCACTCACGTCCTCCCTTGGACTCACACAATCCTCCCTTCTCCCTACCCACCGCGATGGTCACGCTATTGACCTTGTCTTTTCCAACCTCTGCTCCATTTCTGAGTTCAAATGTCGCCCTTTCCCCATCTCTGACCACCACCTTCTCTCTTTCAACCTTTCTGAACTTCCTAAACACCCTGCTCCCCCACCCCGCACACACCCTCGCATAAATCTACATGCTGTGGACCCCCATCAATTCTCCAACCTACTTCACCACCTCCCTCATACCTCATCCTTCACCTGCCCTGATGCTGCCACTAATCACTACAACACTACGCTTATCTCTGCTCTAGACACTCTTGCTCCTCTTCGACTCTGTAAGGCCCCACGCCGCCAGCTTCAGCGCTGGCACACCCTCCAGACTCGCTACCTGCAAAGATGCTCCCGCACCGCAGAGCGTGCCTGGAGGAAATCCCGCTCTGAAGCTGATTTTGTTCACTTCAAGTTTATTCTCCGGTCATACACCTCTGCCCTCCACTTGGCCAAACAATCCTTCTTCTCATCTCTTATATCTACGCTGTCCTCCAACCCTAAACGGCTCTGGTCCATCTTCAACACCCTCCTCTACCCACCTGCACCTCCCCCCACAGCTGCCTCCAGCGCTCAAGACCTGGCAGACTACTTCCTCAGTAAAACTTTAACTATCAGAAGCAACATCCCAACACAAGATAGTTATCTGCCACCTCCACTCCCACAGGTCCCCTCTGCCACCCTCCGCCGCTTCCTCCCAGCCACTGAGGAGGAAGTCAATTCCTTATTGTCCTCTTCACATCTCACCACGTGCCCGCTCGACCCCATTCCCTCACATCTAATTCCTCCCCTCTCCTCCTCCCTCACCCCTGCTCTCACACACATCTTCAACCTATCTCTCTCCACTGGCTCCTTTCCATCCGCCTTCAAACACGCGCTAGTTACCCCTTTACTAAAGAAACCATCCCTAGATCCCAACTCTCCATCCAACTACGGCCCTGTATCCCTGCTTCCCTTCACATCAAAGCTCTTAGAAAAACTAGTCTTCAACCGCCTCTCCCTCTTCCTGTCCTCCAATTCCCTACTTGACCCCCTGCAATCTGGCTTCCTTCCCCTACACTCAACTGAAACTGCCCTCACCAAAGTCACCTACGACCTCCTAACTGCTAAAAAACACGGCCACTATTCTATTCTTATCCTGCTTGACCTCTCGGCTGCTTTTGACACTGTTGACCTCCCCCTCCTTCTACAGACCCTCAACTCTCTGGGTCTCGGTGACACTGCACTTGCTTGGGTTTTACTCCTATTTATCCAACAGGTCCTTCTGTGTGTCCTTTGCTGGTAACTCCTCCTCCTCATTGCCTCTATCTGTTGGTGTACCTCAAGGCTCTGTCCTTGGTCCTCTGCTCTTTTCCATCTACACCTCCTCCCTGGGCAAAATCATCAACAGCTTTGGCTTTAATTACCACCTCTACGCTGATGACACTCAGATCTACCTCTCTACCCCTGATCTCTCTCCCCCTGTGCTCTCAAAAGTCAGTGACTGTTTATCTGGCATCTCCTCCTGGATGGCCTCCCACCACCTAAAGATCAACATGTCAAAGACTGAACTCCTACTTATTCCTCCCTCCAATGCCTCCCCACCTCCTGACTTCTCTATCACGGTGGAGGGTATCACCATCTCCCCATCAAACCAAGTTCGCTGCCTTGGAGTTACACTTGACTCTGCTCTTTCCTTCATCCCCCACATCAAGTCTCTTTCCTCCTCCTGCCGATACCAACTGCGTAATATTTCCAGAATTCGGCCATTTCTTACCGCTGTCACCACAAAACAACTCATACACGCCCTGGTAATCTCCCGACTCGACTATTGCAATAATCTCTTATCTGGCCTCCCTCTGTCCCGCCTCTCCCCCTACAATCCATCCTGAACGCCTCCGCCAGGCTAATTCACCTCACCCGCCGCTCTGTCTCTGCCGCTCCCCTCTGCGAGTCCCTTCACTGGCTCCCCATCCACTGCAGAATTAAGTTCAAAATCCTTATCCTTACCTACAAAACCCTCACTAACTCAGCTCCCCACTACCTGTCCTCACTAATCACCAAATACACCCCAGCCCGCTCCCTAAGGTCAAACAGTGACCTGCGCCTAGCTTCTCCCCGCATCACCTCTTCCCATGATAGACTGCAGGATTTCTCACGCGCAGCCCCCACTCTCTGGAATGCTCTCCCTCGTACTGTCAGACTTTCCCCTAACTTCTCTTCCTTCAAACGCTCCCTGAAAACATTCCTATTTAGGGAAGCCTGCCACCCAACTCACTGACGCAACCATCAATCACTCTCACCTTACAGTCCTCTCCTCCTGTTTCCAACCCCAACCCTCCCAGATTCTGAGTTCCTACGGGAATAGGGCCCTCATCTCCTCCTGTACTGTTTGTCAAATGTTGTTCAATGTATTGTAACCCTGTCTATACTGTGCTTATTGTACAGCGCTGCGGAATATGCTGGCGCTTTATAAATAAAGAATAATAATAATAATAATAATAAAGTAATAATAATAATCTGCTATGTTAGCTGAGGTAGTCAGGAGCATGAGTCAACTTGAGGACGTGTATCTGACCCATTGTATGCTTGCTGCTGAGCCTGTATATGTTGCCTAATATATGTTGAAATGTAGGCAACTGTTATACCTCCTTAGAGAGACCCAAGAGTTCTAGGAGGGGGAGAGTGAAGCGCTGGTTTAAAACACTATTGCTGTATTACTCGAGTTTGGCCACCAGAGGGAGACAAGCGCAATGTAAGAGACAATGGGACTACGTTTTCCAGCATGCTTTGCGGTGGGAACAGGAAGTGGGTGGAGAGAAAGGACATACATCAGCAGCCTCGTCGGGTCAGCGGAGCAGATTGTCTGGCGGATGGGTGAGAGGCCTTCCAGGCTACAGTAAAGTTAAAGCACGCTGCAGTTTGCTTAAATCTACAGGGCCCCAACTGACTAGTCGAAGATACATCGAATCTATTCACTGGCCAGTTGAATCTAGTACCCGGGTACCAATACACACATACACGCACACCTTCTTGGGACACAACCTGAACGGGACTTACACTCCGGCAAAGAAGGGGTTAAATTTTCCTTTTTTACCGCTGCGCGTTTCTCGCATTACGAACTCCTGTAAAATATATATATATACCGTGCTTGATTTATATATGCCCGTTTATTTGAGACCAGTAAAAGATATAACTTAGAAAATCCACAACAGTGCTGGTGTATATTTATTCCCTAGTGCGGGGAGACTGACCCGAGGTTTAAATTCAGCGGCTCCTCCGGGAGTGAGCGCTACACATTCATTGGAGCGCGGGCGGTGGCGCTGATAGATCCTCTTCCTGTCGGACTCGTGACACAGACTTCCTCCAGCTCCAGAGCAGCGCACTGTTGTTGTGGTGGTGAGGACAGAGGACGGTGGTGAGACCCCTGACCGGCCGGATCTCATGTTGACAGAGTACAGAGGACCAGCCACTGCCCAGGTCAGCGCTGTAACAGACTGAGAATGCAAAATAAGGGGGGGGACAGGTCTCCGCCTGAGGTGAGAGCTGGCCTGGGGGAAATTTGGCAAATATACCCATGTGAGCTGGCAATGTACATACCCATGTGAGCTGGCAATGTATATAGTTACCCAAGTGAGCTGGCAATGTACATACCCATGTGAGCTGGCAATGTATATAGTTACCCAAGCAAGCTGGCAATGTACATACCCATGTGAGCTGGCAATGTATATAGTTACCCATGTGAGCTGGCAATGTATATACCCAAGTGAGCTGGCAATGTATATAGTTACCCAAGTGAGCTGGCAATGTATATAGTTACCCATGTGAGCTGGCAATGTATATAGTTACCCAAGTGAGCTGGCAATGTATTTACCTACCCAAGTGAGCTGGCAATGTATATACCCATGTGAGCTGGCAATGTATATACGCAAGTGAGCTGGCAATGTATATACGCAAGTGAGCTGGCAATGTATATACCCAAGTGAGCTGGCAATGTATATACCCATATGAGCTGGCAATGTATATACCCATGTGAGCTGGCAATATATACCCATGTGAGCTGGGGGCAATATATACCCATGTGAGCTGGGGGCACTTTATACCCCTGTGAGCTGGCAATACATACCCATGTGAGCTGGGGGCACTATATACCCATGTGAGCTGGCAATATATACCCATGTGAGCTGGGGGCACTATATACCCATGTGAGCTGGGGCACTATATACCCATGTGAGCTGGTAATATATACCCATGTGAGCTGGTAATATATACCCATGTGAGCGGGGGGGCACTATATACCCATGTGAGCTGGGGGCACTATATACCCATGTGAGCTGGCAATATATACCCATGTGAGCTGGGGGCACTTTATACTCAAGTGAGCTGGCAATATATACCCATGTGAGCTGGGGCACTATATACCCATGTGAGCTGGGGGCACTTTATACCCATGTGAGCTGGTAATATATACCCATGTGAGCTGGGGGCACTATATACCCATGTGAGCTGGCAATATATACCCATGTGAGCTGGCAATATATACCTATGTGAGCTGGGGGCACTATATACCCATGTGAGCTGGGGGCACTATATACCCATGTGAGCTGGGGGCACTATATACCCATGTGAGCTGGCAATATATACCTATGTGAGCTGGGGGCACTATATACCCATGTGAGCTGGGGGCACTATATACCCATGTGAGCTGGCAATATATACCCATGTGAGCTGGGGGCACTATATACCATGTGAGCTGGGGGCACTTTATACCCATGTGAGCTGGCAATAAATACCCATGTGTGCTGGGGGCAATATATACCCATGTGAGCTGGCAATATATAAATATCATGATATAACACAATGGATGTTTCATGTGGGCGTATTTTGGGGTTACATGGTGGTGGGGGGGGCAGCATTTCAGCCTTCGCTCCAGGCAGCACAATGTCTTGGGCCGGCCCTGGTGTGAGCGTATATTTGAGCTCCACCGCAACAAAACTCACAGTAATATGCAGTTTGTATCAGTGTAAATCAGAGTTCCACAGCAACAAACAAAATATTTGGTGTGTATGAGTGTATCAGAGAGCTGCACAGCAATAAAACTCACAGTAATATGCAATGTGTATCAGTGTAAATCACAGAGTTCCACAGCAACAAAACTCACAGTATATGTGGTGCGTGTATATGAGCGTGTAACTGAGCTCCACAGCAATAAAACTTACAGTAATATGCAGCATGTATCAGTGTATGTAAATCAGAGTTCCACAGCAACAAAACTCACGCTCATACACACCACATATTACTGTGAGTTTTGTTGCTGTGGAACTCTGTGATTTACACTGATACACACTGCATATTACCGTGAGTTTTATTGCTGTGAAGCTCTGTGATACACTCATACACACCACATATTACTGTATCACAGAGCTTCACAGCAATAAAACTCACAGTAATATGCAGTGTGCATCAGTGTAAATCACAGAGTTCCACAGCAACAAAACTCACAGTAATATGTAGTGTGTATGAGTGTATCACAGAGCTCCAAAGTAAAATTCACAAATAAGTATAAAATAAATTAAAAAATGAATTATATATATAAAATATAAGCAAGCCTCCAGGCCCATGCAGCTGAGTATGGGCCCCCCGGACTTAAGGGCCCAGGTGCGGTGGCACCCTCTGCACCCCTGGTAGTTATGCCCCTGCTAATGTTAATGCTCACACAGGTGAGCGCTAACGTTACCATCAGGATTGTAATAGTGCCCTAGGTATTTCTAAACTCAGGACAAAATTTTGAAACTATTTTGCTGAGTTCTTTTTTGCCGTTAGATTTTGGGGGTCAAAGTTCAAAAAAGTGTGTTTTTCCCATTTTCTTCTTCATATTTCATACATTTTTTTTAAGTAAAATCTACAATATGATGAAAATAATGGTATCTTTAGTAAGTCCAATTAATGACGAGAAAAACAGTATATAATATGTGTGTGTTCCATAAACAAGTAAGAGGAAAATTAGAGCTAAACACAAAGAGCGCAGAAACGTAAAAACAGCAGCGGGTAGTTTCAGACTGGCAATGGTTAAACAGTTTGGTCACTATGGGGTTAAATTAGGTATGAGTAATCCTAAATGTGTCTCCAACATCCACTAGATTCTAGATTTTGGTGGTCAGTGGAGTGTAGTGTTGATGATAGAAGCCCATATCTGCTATTGTATAAAAGGTGAAAAAGATCATTGTTTGGCATGATCAATCATACTGAGAAAATTTAAATGGTGTTTGAGATATTACACGGATCAAAGTGTATCTGAAATCTACTTTTTGGCACAGACAAATCTCTTCAAAGTACAAATAATACAACCAGGTGAACAGTAAGAACGTAAATAAATGCTTATTTTCTTACAGCCTTGACCAGCATATAGGCCTGGTCCAACGGGTTATCTGAATATCCTGATAATGCGCAGGTATTTTAGCTTCAGAATGATACTCCACATACAAAATACAAAAGTGATACTTAATGGGTTATTCAAAGAGAGCTGAATTTGCCACCGAATTGCACCGAACGTTGAATTCCACTGTACGGTGCAATTTCGTTGCAATTCGGCTATTCAGAAAGCTGGCAATTCTCCACATTTTGGTGAATTTTCAGCGAAATACAGTGCAATTCAGCGGCAGTGAAATCCCCTTAGAGGAGTAATGGTTAATCTATTCAGAGAACACTGAACGGCACCGAATCTTGCTGAAATGCGCAGATTTTTGGTGCTTTCGTTTGACATGTTTAAACAGGCGAATCCCATAGGTTTTAATGTAAAAGAAAATCCTGATTTTATTAATTTTCTATTCAACCATTTATTCTTTTCATTTGCAGCAAAAAGCCTTTTTATTAATTTATTTTTTTGAATTTTTCTGGGCATTTTTCTGGATTTTTTTTCAGCGACATTTTTGATTTCCATTTTTTTATGGCCTTTCTTTTTTATTCTGTAACATACCTTTTTACTGTTATTCATAGGACCTTATATGTTATTTCCATGCATTATTTTTGTTTAAAATGCCTTTCCAAAGGTTTTTTTGTTGTTTTTTTTTTTTACCCCTGTTCAACGGCTGATCAGCTTTTTTCAGTCGGCAGATCGTCGGCTGCGATCGGCAGTTTATCGGAGGCGTTCGGCGGTTTATCGTATGGATTTAGCAGGTTTATGGGCAGCGTTTAGATACATTTGGCGCACTTCAGGGACCCTGCGGAGAATGCTGAATGCTCGGACGTGCTCTAAACGAAAAAGCACCAAAATTTCAGTGCTCTTTAAATAGCCCCTATAGTGTTTCTGTTGCAACAAATTATTAATGTGACGGCTTGATATTGCATGTGTTGTAGATTTTGGAGACATGATTCTTATTTCATTTTGTGAACAAATTAGTTTTTTATGTTTTAAATGAGTATTAAATGTTTCAACAATACTATGCGTTTCATGGTACATGCTGCCAAATGAGGATAGGTAAAAAAAGCAGATTCAGTTAACCTTCCAGGGTTCCTTGTGGCATACCTCTGGGCGATTAAAACTTGAGCAGGGTTCTACACTGCTCAGGGGAGTGTACAGTTGCAAGAAAAAGTATGTGAACCCTTTGGGATTACGTGGAGTTTTGCATGAATTGGTCATAAAATGTGCTCTGATCTTCATCTAAGTCACAACAATTTGAAAAACACAGTCTGCTTAAAATAATACAACACAAACATTATATGTTTCCATGTGTTTATTGAACATTACATAACATGTAAACATTCACAGTGCAGGGTGGAAAAAGTATGTGAACCCCTAGCCTAATGAATTCTCCAAGAGCTAATTGGAGCCAGGAGTGAGGCAATCTTGAGTCCAATCAGTGTGATATTATTGGATGTGTTGCTGAAAGCTGTCCTGCCCTTTAAAAACACACACCAGTTTTGGGTTTACTGGTTTCAAGAAGCACTGCCTGATGTGAACCATGCCTCGCAGAAAAGGGCTCTCAGAAGACCTACGATCAAGAATTGTTGACTTGCATGAAGCTGAAAAGGGTTACAAAAGTATCTCCAAAAGCCTTGATGTTCATGTGTCCACAGTAAGACAGACTGTCTACAAATGGAGAAAGTTCAGCACTGCTGCTACTCTCCCTCGGCGTGGTCGTCCTGTAAAGATGACTGCAAGAGCACAGCGCAGAATGCTTAATGAGGTAAAGAATCCTAGAGTGTCAGCTAAAGACTTACAGAAATCTCTGGCACATGCTAACATTTTTGTTGACACATCTACAATAAGGAAAACATTAAACAAGAATGGAGTACATGGCAGGACACCACGGAGGAAGCCATTGCTGTCCAAAACGAATATTGCAGCACGTTTGAAGTTTGTAAAAGAGCACCTGGATGTTCCACAGCACTACTGGCAAAATATTCTGTGGACAGATGAAACCAAAATTGAGTTGTTTGGAAAAAACACACAACACTATGTGTGGAGAAAAAAGGCACAGCACACCAACATCAAAACCTCATCCCCATTGTAAAACATGGCAGAGGGAGCATCATGGTTTGGCGCTGCTTTGCTGCCTCAGGGCCTGGACAGATTGTTGTCATTGATGGAAAAATGAATTCCAGAGTTTATCAAGACATTTTGCAGGAAAACGTAAGACCATCTGTCCGCCAACTGAAGCTCCGCAGAAGATGGGTGATGCAACAGGACAATGACCCAAAGCATACAAGTAATTCAACAAAAGAATGGCTTCAACAAAACAAAATACACCTTCTGGAGAGGCCCAGTCAGAGTCCTGACCTCAACCCGATTGAAATGCTGTGGCATGACCTTAAGAGAGCGATTCACACCAGACATCCCAAGAATATTGCTACACTGAAACAGTTTTGTGAAGAGGAGTCGTCCAAAATTACTCCAGATCGTTGTGCAGGTCTGATCTGCAACTACAGGAAACGTTTGGTTGAGGTTATTGCTGCCAAAGGAGGGTTAACCAGTTATTAAGTCCAAAGGTTCACATACTTTTTCCACCCTGCACTGTGAATGTTTACATGTTCTGTTCAATAAAAACACGAAAACATATAATATTCGTGTTGTATTATTTTAAGCAGACTGTGTTTTTCAAATTGTTGTGACTTAGATGAAGATCAGAGCACATTTTATGACCATTTCATGCAAAACTCCACATAATCCCAAAGGGTTCACATACTTTTTCTTGCCACTGTAAATGTGGTTTCAATCTCCCTGTGGATACTTTAATAACACTGGCCAACAAATTTTAGGAAAGTTTATGTTTCCTCTAAAATTTTGGGTGTAGGTAATAGAGTTTGACTTACTGAACAAAAGTATGTAATTGTAATTTTTGTGTCACGTAGGGTTATTCAGAAATCGACATTTGAAAATTTAGCATTGTAACGTCTTCTGCGATATAATGCTACTGAAGTATATGCTATTAAATTATAATTAATTAATTATAACAACACTTAAAGAAATTAGAAATGTTTTGCTGTAGATTTCCGTTTATAGCCACTGTCCTCTGCTTCACGTATCAATGTCCAGCAATAGTCTCCCAGCATAGACAGACTCCACTTCCCCTTGTACCGTTTCTCCATGCTCGCAATGTCTTGGTGAAATCTTTCACCGTGTTCATCACTGACGGCGCCAAGATTGGTCGGGAAGAAATCCAAATGTGAATGAAGAAAATGTATCTTAAGTGACATGTTGCATTTCATTGACTTGTAAGCTTGGAGCAGATTTTCAACTTCTTCAGCATAGTTTGGTGCCTTGTAGTTGCCCAGAAAGTTAGCAACAACATTCTTGAAGGCTGCCCAGGCAACACATTCAGCACCCTGCAGAAAGTCATCAAAGTGACTATCCTTGATCAGCTCTCGAATCTGTGGGCCAATGAAAACGCCTTCTTTGATCTTGGCATCACTCATGCGTGGAAACTTCTGCCTTAAGTATGTGAAGGCTTCACTGTGCTTGTTCATTGCTTTGACAAAGTTTTTCATTAACCCAAGTTTGATGTGCAAAGGTGGGAGATAAATGTTATTCTTATCAACGAGAGGATCATGTGCAACGTTCTTCTGTCCTGGAACCAAGTCCCTGCGCGGTGGCCAGTGCTTTCTCACATAATGTGAGTCTCTAGCTCGGCTGTCCCACTCACAAAGAAAGCAGCAGTACTTGGTGTATCCAAGCTGCAGACCGAGTAAAATTGCAACAACCTTCAAATTCCAGTTGTATCTCGAGTATTGGATGTGTTTCAATAATACCTGCATGTTCTCATACGTTTCCTTCATGTGAGCAGCATGCCCAATGGGTACGGACATCTGTTATGAGTGTTACATAAGATTCTAGCCGAAGAAGATCATCAATATATATAACCTAATGCCATACAGCTAACCTGAATACACATTACTGTTGAAAACACTCCGCTTTGAAAATTGAAAAATTCTGAATTTAAAATCAGCTGTTTCTCAAAAACCTTACGTGATAGCACATTTTTAAAATTATTCCTGTGCTCAGCATGACAAAATCTATCTGGTACACCAGAAATTGTAAAGGAAACAAAAACCTTCTTGGCCAGTGTAATTTGTTACAACCGAATGCACTGTGTATCTCTTTTGTATTTTGTATCTTCTATGTTGAGTACCATACTGAACTGCAAATACCCGCAAATTTTCAGGATATTCAGTTTACCGGTTAGACCGGAACTATGTGTTGTTCAAATCTGCACACTGGCGTGTGCATCCCATTACATTAGGGGGTGCACCCTGTGAGCTGAGACCCAATCGAAATATTTATTTCCTGACGGTTTCCCTGGGTGTTCTATTTGTATACTGTTTTATCTTTTGGTGCCTAAGAAAACAACTGGGTGTTTTTTTGTTTTTTTCTTATGTGGTGTGTTGGCTTGTATTGTTTGCTGCCATTTCTACTCCAAGGTATACTCCAGGGGCACTAGAGATGTGCCTGGTGGATATTTTCATTTTGGATTTTTTCTTCCCATCTTTTTTTATCGTTTCGGGTCATTTTGTTCCGATTTTGTGTTTTGTTTTGTACCGATTCGGGATTTCGGATCGATTTGGAATTTCGGATCACTTTGTTTTCCATTTCTATGAGTTATTTCGTATTATGGTTTGATTTGTATTTAATTTTTGATTTATTTAGTTTTTTATTAATTATTTCAGAATGTGAAGCAGATTACTACCAATTAAATGAAAGTCTCTTTACTTAATTATTTTTTAGGATTTTTTTGGGCATTTTTAAGGATTTTTTTGGGTGAAATTTTAGGTTTCCTAATTTATTTTAAAGCAACAAGCCTTTTTTCCCCATAGGTTTCAATGTAAAAAATATTTCAGTTTTTATTAAATATTTATTAAACTTCTTTTTTTCATTTGCAGCAAGAAGTCTCTTCATTTATTTATTTTTTAGGCATTTTTCGGGATTTTCTGGGTGAAATTTTAAGTTTCCTAATTAATTTTAAAGATTCAAGGCTTTTTTCCACATAGGTTTCAATGTAAAAAATTATTTCCCTTTTTACATTGAAACCCATGGGATTATCCTGTTTAAACCTGGCAAACTGAACCACTGAAAATCAGGGCATTTCACTGATATTGCAGTGGTGTTAGGTGTTCTCTGAATAGATTTACCATTACTTCTCAATGGGGAATTTCACTGCAGCCGAAATGCACTGAATGGTACTATGGCGAACTGAACAATCGAAAATCAGGGCATTTCCCTGACATAAAATTTCACCCAAAAAATCCTGATAAATAAATAAACAAAATGGCTTTTTGCTGCAAGTGAAAAAAAATAAACGGTTTAAGAAATATATAATAAAAAGGGTAATATTGTTTTCATTGAAACCTATAGGATTCTCCTGATTTAAACCTGGCAAACTAAACCACCGAAAATCATGGCATTTCACTGACATAAAAATTCACCCAACAAATTCCAAAAAATGTAAACATTGAAACCAATGGGATTATATTCATATTTTTATTGCAGTACCGGCTATACTTTTTTGAGGCAATGTAAGCCATGAACTGGCCAATTTTACAAGGAAGAAACATATCTTCATCTTGTTCGAATCCATGTGTGCGACTGTGCGCTTCACTTCTCTTTTCTTGTAGGATTCATATGCTGCATTAATTAGTTATACTGCAGTGAGGCGCTTCCCCGCAGTGTGTGTGGATTCATATGCTGCATTAATTATACCGCAGAGAGGTGCTTCCCTACAGTGTGTGGATTCACAATGTAACTACATGACCCACCATTGTGACATGTTAAAAGAACTAAACTGGCCATCGCTGGAATCTAGGCGCACCCTTCACCTTTCCAACCTGGTGTTTAACCCTTTCGCTGCTGAGGCATTTCCCGCCCCTGTGCTGAGGTCATTTTTACCAATTTTGCTCATCATGTTTAAACGTGTTTTGAAGGCTTATTTTAGTATATGACCCAGACATATTATATATCGTTCTTTCCGTCAGACTCGGCAGATTCATAATATATCATTATTATAAGTATACGTCATGACCTGTCTGTATATTATAACAAAAAATGCAATAAAATATGAATTTTCAATAATTTACAATGTGTAAAGTGGTTTTTTTTCACATTTTAACATGCGAGCAATTGCGGTTATATTTTGTATGGGGTGCACTTGTTAAAAAAATTAGAGATGGGGTCTCGTTACATTTTTTTTTGGGGAAAATTGCGCGATTTTTAACAAACGCACCGCATACAAAAATCGTTAGTGCAGCATTATTGTTCACATTATAATTGAAATGGGAACAATATTGTTGCATTAACGAACCGAAAAAAAAAAAAAAACTTGTTTATTTTTTTTTATAATTTTTTTAAAATATTTTTGAATTTATTTTTTTTTAAAACTTTTTTCATAGTCAAGTTTGGTATTGTTGGAACGGCCATGCTCTGACTGATCCAACAATACCAAACATTAACCCCTAACTGCCACGGTTCGGGAGATAGGGGGTTCATTGGAACCCCCTATCTCCACCATTGGTGGCAGTTAGGGATTAACTCCAGGACTGGCGTCATCGTGCTATGCACGATGACGCCAGTCCTCAGGGGGCATTCCCGGAAGCTTGGCCAACATCCAAGATGTCGGCCAGCTCTGGGAAAGGATCACGAACCGGCGCTTTTCGGCGCCAATTTGTGATCTGGCCCCCATGGGGTTAATGCCAGGTACCATTTGGAAGGGCAGGCTGTGCCCTTCCAAACGGTGCCTGGGTTAAACCCTGCATGCCGCCAATCGGGAGGGAGAGAGGTCCGAAGGACCTCCCCCCCTCCCTTTCAGGCGGCTCCTCCGCACATGCGGGGGGGCGCCTGAATTAGGTGTCATCGCGCCCCCGCGATGACACCTAATTACTCCGGCGGCGGTTCCGGGTGCTGGGCTGACATCGAGGATGTCAGCCCGCACCGGGATGGCCAGCGATCGGCCGGAACCCGGCCGAACGCGGGCCCCAAAGTGAGGACGCGCTCAGCGCGTCCACCGCAAGGAAAGTACCTGCGGTTGGACACGCTGAGCGCGTCCTTAGCATCGAAGTGGTTAAGAGCTTTTCTGGGTAGCTACCACCCTACCTGAATATGCTGCTTCCCTCAGCAGTTCCCTCATCCTATAATCTCTTATCTGGCCTCCCTCTGTCCCGCCTCTCCCCCCTACAATCCATCCTGAACGCCTCCGCCAGGCTAATCCACCTCACCCACCGCTCTATCTCTGCCGCTCCCCTCTGGGAGTCCCTTCACTGGCTCCCCATCCACTGCAGAATTAAATTTAAAATCCTTACCCTGACCTACAAAACCTCACTAACTCAGCTCCCCACTACCTATCCTCACTAATCACCAAATACACCCCAGCGCGCTCCCTAAGGTCAAACAGCGACCTGCGCCTAGCGTCTCCCTGCATCACCTCTTTCCATGATAGACTGCAGGACTTCTCACGCGCAGCTCCCATTCTCTGGAACGCTCTCCCTCGTACGGTCAGACTTTCCCCTAATTTCTCTTCCTTCAAACGCTCCCTTAAAACATTCCTATTTAGGGAAGCCTACCACCCAACTCACTGACGCAACCATCAATCACTCTCACCTTGCAGTCCTCTTCTCCTGTTTCCAACCCCAACCCTTCTAGATTGTGATTTCCTACGGGAATAGGGCCCTCATCTCCTCCTGTACTGTTTGTCAAATGTTGTTCAATGTATTGTAACCATGTCTATACTGTGCCTATTGTACGCTGCGGAATATGCTGGCGCTTTATAAATAAAGAATAATAATAATATAACCTCCGATCCAGGACCGACACCTTACTTGCAATACCACAATACAAACAGAAAGTGGCTTGATCCTCATTTTTCTACAGAGCACCACAATTATGGAATAACCTCCCAGACGCCATCAAATCTTCCAGTCTAAAGTCCTTTAACCCTTTCACTGCTGACGACATGTGGGACACGTCCTCATTGATGCACGTTACATGCTGAGGACGTGCCCCACACGTCATCAGCTGTGCGGGACCCCCGGCGGAGATACTCACCTCTCTGTCCGGGGTCCCGCGGCGTTCTGACTTCAGCGTCCTCAGACGCTGAAGTGAAGCTCCTCCCGGCGTAAAGGACATCATTGCGCCATGCGCGATGATGTCATTTCCAGGCGACCCCCCGGCAATGCCAGGAGATAGCCTGGAAGGGAGGGGGATCCGTTCGGATCCCTCTCCCTCCCGAACGGGAAGGAGCAGCGCAAAAAGACAGGCACCACTTAAAAGGGGAGAGAGTCTCCCCTTTTAAGCGGTGCCTGGCTTTAACCCCTCAAGCGCCGGCTTGCACTTCAGCACCTTGCGGCGCCGAAGTGCAGCCTATCTCCGGTGGGGGCCGCCATCTTGGATGACGGCTCCACCCCCGGGTCTCCCCTCGCTGCATGACGTCATCACGCATAGCGTGATGACGTCAGATAGCCGGGGAACCCCTAGATAGGGGTGGGGGAGATAGGGGGTTCTTGTGAACCCCAATATCATCAGAACCGTGGCAGCTAGCATGGCCTTTCGAATGATACCCAACATGACTAGGTACAAAGTAAAAAAAAATAAAAAAAATATATAATAATAAAAATAATAAATAAATTTTAAAAATAAATTAAAAAAACATGTTTTTTTTGTGTGTTGTTTTTATTAATGCAACAATATTGTTCACATTTCAATTATAATGTGAACAATGATGCTGCACTAATGATTTTTTTCTATGGGGTGTGTTTGCTAAAAATCACGTAATTCCTCCCACAAAATGTAACAAGTCCCCATTTAAAATTTTTGTACAAGTGCACCCCATAGAAAACATAACCGCAAATGCTCATGTGCTAAAATGTGGAAAAAAAAAAACACTTTACACACTGCAGATTATTAAAAATTCAATTTTTATTGTATTTTTTGTTATAATATACAGGCAGAACATGACGTATACATATAAAAATGATATATTATGAATCTGCGGAGTCTGCCAGAAAGAACAATATATAATATGTCTGGGTCATTTATTAAAATGTGGCTTTAAATCGCGTTTAAACATGATGAGCGAAAGCGGTAAAAATTAGCTCAGCACACAGTGGTGAAATGCCTCAGCAGTGAAGGGGTTAAGAGCTCCCTATTAACATACCTCAATACGGAATGCATCTGTAAACATGTAACATAGTAACTATATTTATTTTCTGTTAATCTGTATATTTGTTTTGTGTTAATATCTTGCATTTTACTACTTTGTATTTCTGTAACCATGTTCTTGAACCCAGGACATACTTGAAAACGAGAGAAATCTCAATGTATCCTTCCTGGTAAAATCCTTTATAAATAAATAAATAAATATGCTGCATTAATTATACTGCAGAGAGGCGCTTCCCAGCAGTGTGTGGATTCATATGCTGCATTAATTATACCGCAGAGAGGCGCTTCCCAGTGGTGTGTGGATTCATATGCTGCATTAATTATACTGCAGAGAGGCGCTTCCCAGTGGTGTGTGGATTCATATGCTGCATTAATTATACCGCATAGAGGCGCTTCCCAGCAGTGTGTGGATTCATATGCTGCATTAATTATACCGCAGAGGCGCTTCCCAGCAGTGTGTGGATTCATATGCTGCATTAATTATACTGCAGAGAGGCGCTTCCCCGAAGTGTGTGAATTCTTATGCTGCATTTTATACTGCAGTGAGGTGCTTCTCCACAGTGTGTGGATTCATATGCTGCATTAATTATATTGTAGAGAGGTGCTTCCCCGCAGTGTGTGGATTCATATGCTGCATTAATTATATTGTAGAGAGGTGCTTCCCCGCAGTGTGTGGATTCATATGCTGCATTAATTATACTGCAGTGAAGTGCATTAATTATACTGCAGTGAAGTGCTTCCCCGCAGTGTGTGGATTCATATACTGCATTAATTATACTGCAGTGAAGTGCTTCCCCCCCCAGTGTGTGGATTCATATGCTGCATTAAAATTCGTTTTCGATCATTTCGTTCCATTTTTTTTCATTGGGATCATTTTGTTCTGATTTTTTTAGTTTCAGATCATTTCGTTCCATTTTTTCTCCGTTTCGGATCATTTTCGTTCCATTTTTTATTTAGGATAGATTTGTTTGTGTGTTTACCGCGATTCGTATTCAAGACCCACCCTCCGCACGGGCCCCAGATATCAGACCCCCAGTATCAGACCCCAATAAATAGCCAGTATCAGACCTCAGTAATTAGCCAGTATCAGAGACCCCAGTAATTAGCCAGTATCAGACCCCCAGTAATTAGCCAGTATCAGACCCCAGTAATTAGCCAGTGTCAGACCCCAGTAATTACCCAGTATCAGACCCCAATAATTAGCCAGTATCAGACCCCCAGTAATTAGCCAGCCAGGGACCCGCCTTCCCTCCACAGGGCCCCATACCATATTAATGCACACACACACCACTCCAGCTTGTTACATACTTACCATAGGTAAGTATAGAAACATAGAAACATAGAAAAATGTCGGCAGATAAGAACCTTTCGGCCCATCTAGTCTGCCCAATTACATGGATACTTTACCTGGATTTATCTTTTGTTTAGGATAGCCTTATGCCTATCCCATGCTTGCTTAAATTCAATTACTGTTTTGGCCTCTACCACTTCAACTGGAAGACTGTTCCATGTATCCACCACCCTCTCAGTAAAATAATGCTTTCTGATGTTACTTTTAAACCTTTGCCCCTCTAATCTAAGACTATGTCCTCTTGTTTTGCTACTTTGTTTCCTTTTAAATATACTCCCTTCCTCTACCTTGTGGATTCCCTTTACGTATTTAAATGTTTCTATCATATCTCCTCTGTCTCGTCTTTTTTCCAAGCTGTACATGTTAAGATCATTAAGCCTTTCCTAGTAACTTTTCTCCTTCAAGCCTTACACCATTTTAGTAGCCCTTCTCTGAACTCTCTCTAAGATGTCTATATCCTTCTGGAGATACGGTCTCCAGTACTGCACACAGTACTCCAAGTGAGGTCTCACCAGTGCTCTGTACAGTGGCATGAGCACCTCCCTTTTCCTACTGCTAATACCTCTCCCTACACAACCAAGCATTCTGCTAGCATTTCCTGCTGCTCTATTACATTGACTACTTACCCTTAGATCCTCTGAAATAATAACCCCTAAATCCCTTTCCTCAGATGTTGAGGTTAGGACTGTATTAAATATTCTATATTCAGCCCTTGGGTTTTTACGTCACAGGTCCATTATCTTGCACTTATCCACATTAAAACTCAATTGCCACAGCTCCGACCATTTTTTTAGTTTACCTAAATCATTTGTCATTTGGCTGATCCCTCCAGGAACGTCAACCCTGTTGCAAATCTTTGTGTCATCAGCAAAAAAACATACTTTTCCATTAATACCTTCTGCAATATCACTAATAAAAATATTAAATAGAATGGGTCCAAGTACTGACCCCTGAGTTACCCCACTGGTAACAAGACCTTGCGCCGAATAAACTCCATTTACCACAACCCTCTGTTGCCTGTCACTCAGCCACTGCCTAATCCATTCAACAATATTGGAATCCAAGCTCAAAGATTGCAATTTGTTGATAAGCCTTCTATGCGGAACAGTATCAAAAGCCTTACTGAAATCTAAATAAGCAATGTCTACTGCACCACCTGTGTCTATTATTTTTGTTACCCAATCAAAAAAATCAATAAGATTAGTTTGGCATGATCTCCCTGAGGTAAACCCATGTTGTTTCTGATCCTGTAATCTATGTGTTTTTAGATGTTCAACAATCCTTTCCTTTAACATGGTTTCCATTAATTTCCCCACTACTGACGTAAGACTAACTGGCCTATAGTTCCCAGATTCCTCCCTACTACCCTTCTTGTGTATGGGAACAACATTTGCTAATTTCCAGTCTTCTGGGACGACTCCCATTAGCAAGGATTGGTTAAATAAATCTGTTAACGGTTTTGCTATTACATCACTGAGCTCTTTTAATAATTTAGGGTGGATCCCATCAGGCCCCATTGACTTATTTGTCTTTACTTTAGACAGCTGCTGTAGAACCTCCTCCTCTGTAAACTGATATGTAAGTGTCTCGTTAGTGTTTCCTCCTAACTGAGGTCCCTTTCCTTCCTTTTCTTCTGCAAAGACTGAACAAAAATATTCATTGAGGCAGTCAGCGAGACTTTTATCCTCTTCTACATACCTTCCTTCCTTTGTTTTTAATCTAACTAATCCTTGTTTTACTTTTCTTTTCTCGTTTATGTATCTAAAAAATGTATTGTCCCCCTTTTTTACTGACTGAGCTATTTTCTCTTCTGCGTGTGCTTTGGAAGCCCTTGTAAATTGCTTTGCCTCTTTCTGCCTAATCTTATAGGTTTGCCTATCTTCTTCACTCTGAGTTGTTTTATAATTATTGAATGCTGTCTTTTTGTTCTTCACTATTTTGGCCACTTCTGCAGAGTACCACAGTGGTTTCTTCCCTTTTTTGTTTTTGCTAACAAGTCGAATGCAATTGCCTGTGGCCTTCAATAATGCTTCCTTTAAATAATCCCATTTCTCCTGGACTCCCTTTAAACTCCTCCAGTCTGATAATGACTCCTTCACACAAAATCTCATTTTAGAAAAATCAGTTTTTTTAAAGTCTAAAACTTTTGTTTTTGTGTGGTGCCTGTTCTTATATTAAACCACACTGACTGGTGATCACTAGATCCCAAATTTTCACCTACAACAACGTCCGATACCAAACCTCCATTTGTGAGTATTAAATCCAATATGGAATCTTTACGGGTCGGCTCCTCAACTACTTGTGTTAGAGATAATCCCAGTAGGGAGTTTAGAATATTTGTACTCCTGGTGCACCCAGCTGTTTTGGTTTTCCAGTTCACATCAGGAAGATTAAAGTCCCCCATGATAATAACTTCCCCCTTCATTGCCATTTTGGCTATTTCCTCAAGCAGCAGATTATCTAGCTCTTCTACTTGTCCAGGGGGTCTATAGATCACACCTACACGAGCTACTGTATGATTGCCAAATGTTAGCGTAACCCAAACTGACTCTTTGTTCACCTCGCTCACTTTTATTTGGTTCGTTTTTATGTTGTTTTTCACATACAGGGCCACTCCTCCTTTTCTACCTTCTCTGTCTTTTCTATATAAAGAGTACCCCGGTATTGTTATGTCCCAGTTGTTTTTCTCACTGAACCATGTCTCAGTAACCGCAACTAAATCTACTTTTTCAGCTGCCATCATTGCCTCCAGTTCACTGATTTTATTGACTAAACTGCGAGCATTTATAGACACGACTCTGAGCTTGTCATTTTTTTCCCCGCATGTTGCTTGCACCCTCTGTTTTAGTTTTGGGGGACAATCAGGCAGATTGTTTTATACCCTTTTGTCCCCCCTCCTAGTTTAAGTATTTCTTTGCGAAACCTTTGAACTTCTCACTAGACATGTGCACAGCACAAAATTTCGTTTTGAACTAATGGATTAGTCCTAAAATGCAATTTATTTAGTTACTAAAGAAATTCGTTTTCAGTTCTTTAGTATGAAAACTAATTTCATTCATCCGAAAACCAATGGATACAATTACTATTGTAGTGGCTCCTCAGATCGCTGAGATCGCTGCTTGTTACAGTATCTCTCACTCAGCACAATGTGGGCCATATTACATAGTTGGTGCCAACATAACCAGAGCTGTTGTAAACTTCCCAGAGCCATTAGAGCCTATGGAGGTTTTCAGTTTACAACAGCTCTGGTTAAGTTAGCACCAACATTGTAATACTGCCCCGTGTCAGGCAAAGCTGTTACAGTTACTGACTGTTCGCTGCTCATCACAGCGCTCAGAGTTTCAGTAAAGCTAGTAAATAATATTTTTATGTATAAGAGGTTAGAACAATATTATTTCCTTGTTTACTTGAAACTCTGAGCGCTGTTACAGTCAGTTACTGTAACAACTGAGCCTGATACATTGTACTGAGAGATAATGTAACAAGCAGCCGATCTCAGCGCTCACAGCCACAGGATTTAAAGGGCTGAAAAAAAGGATCCTCTCTGTATAATGTTTAGAACATCCTCCTACATTAATTATACCCCTGTCTGTATAATGTATACAACATCCACCTGCATTAATTAATACCCCTCTCTGTATAATATATAGAACATCCTCCTCAATTTATACCTTTCTCTTTATAGTGTATATAACATCCTCCTGCATTAATACCCCTCTCTGTATAATGTATAGAACATCCTCCTGCATTAATTAATGCCCCTATCTGTATAGAACATCCTACTGCATTGGCATGTGGAGGGTGCAGAACTTCGGATGTTGCGCTCTTCATTGCTGGTCTCCTTCAGTCATCAATGTAATATCACAAAAAGGACTGAAACTAAAATGTAGTGCATTTTATTTTAGTTTCTTTCGTTTTTTGTACTGAGCAGTTTCGTTTCTCTTGAGTCATACTAAAACTAAATTATCCCAAAATTCGTACTAAATCGTTTTAGTACTAAAACGAATGCACATGTCTACTTCTCACTGAGAACATTTGTTCCCCTCTGAGTAAGATGCAAACCATCTTTTTTATACAGTTCCTTTCTGCTCCAATTAGAGCTATCATGGGACACAAAGCCAAATCCTTGCTCTCGACACCATTCCCGAAGCCACAAATTAAATTCCCTATTGCGCATCTGCCTAT
This sequence comes from Leptobrachium leishanense, assembly GCA_009667805.1. Taxonomy (NCBI): domain Eukaryota; kingdom Metazoa; phylum Chordata; class Amphibia; order Anura; family Megophryidae; genus Leptobrachium; species Leptobrachium leishanense. Next base: position 84,572,855 of record CM019063.1, read on the forward strand.
CCTGAATGTTATGCACAGGCAAAACTTCAGAGAATGACACAGTGGACGCAATCTGCTGTATTTCACCTCCAAGAACACAAAAATCATCCTTAATCTCAGAAACCTCATTGCTAGCCAAGTCATTTGTCCCTAGATGGACTAGAACATCCACTTCCCCTTGCTGCTTTGCTTGTTTGACAATATTGAGGATACGTCTCTTGTCTCTACGAGCAGTAGCCCCAGGAAGACATCTCACCAAACCACTACTCTCCAGCTCAACACCTCTTATGATAGAATCACCCAGCAACAATTGCCTTCTATCATGTCCCACCTTTTCCTTATTGTTCTTGGTTGCAGTCCTGCATACCTTAGGCATAGGGGATGGTGGTTCCTCAACTATGGTGTCTGAGCCTACTTCCGTCTCACCACTACACTCTGAAAGTGCCTCAAAATAATTAAGAAGAGCCACAGACTGTGGGACATGCCTTCTATCCACAACTCTAAGTCTGCCAGATCCTACAGTAGTCCATCTGCCGCTCCTAGGAGGCCTCTGTGGCAGTGACTTTGTAACAGTCATAGCCATAGCCTGAGTTTGTCTAACAGATAATTTACAAATCTCAGACTTCAAACAGGGAATTTCCTGCTGCAATAAAGAGAGCTGCCTACATATCAGGCACACTCCAATCCTCCAAAAATTGGATCTAAATACAAATGCATGACAGCTCTTACACTGGACCAAGCCTGCCATTATAAAAAGAATGGATTTAAACCAACAAATCTTACCTTTTGTAGGTTTTCTACCTCCTGTCTAACCTCAGACTACTCCAGAGTATCTCCAGGATATCTCTAAGTGCTCACTTTGAAGGCTTCCCAAGCTCAATTAGACCAAGCTAATATTCCACAAGCTTTATATAGTCACCTAAGAACACCTCCCCCAGCAAGGCGTGGACAAGTTTAACCACCCTAGCAAATAGCACCCAATTGGTTCCAATTGTATGCTAACCAGTAAGAGGAATGAGTCACCAGCCTAACCTAATTTACACACCAGACCTAACTTAAAACCTTAAAATGAATAGAAAAGATCTGTTTGAAACAAAAATCAAAATCACTCACCAGGATATCTCTAAGTGCTCACTTTGAAGGCTTCACTTCGAAGGCTTCCCAAGCTCAATTAGACCAAGCTAATATTCCACAAGCTTTATATAGTCACCTAAGAACACCTCCCCCAGCAAGGCGTGGACAAGTTTAACCACATTAGCAAATAGCATCCAATTGATTCCAATTGTATGCTAATCAGTAAGAGGAATGAGTCACCAGCCTAACCTAATTTACACACCAGACCTAACTTAAAACCTTAAGATGAATAGAAAAGATCTGTTTGAAACAAAAATCAAAATCACTCACCAGGATATCTCTAAGTGCTCACTTTGAAGTATGGTCTCCACTCTCTCCACTTCCCCTCCCTGCACGTGCTGGACACTTCCAGCACAGCATGGAGGCTCTGCTTTTCATGACTGTGGAGGGGGAACAGGCAGGGCCAGCACATCCTCATGTGAGCAGCTGTCCTCTTCTTCCTCCTCCTCTCCCCACGGCAGGGCCTTGACTTCCGGCGCAGTATGTGGGAGTTTGATCCCACACGCTGCCGATTAAACGGGAGACCAGGTGCCTGACCCCTGCCTGGACTGTGGGGCAAGCAGGGCCAGTCTGGGCCCCCCACCCGTCCGGATGTGTGCCTCCGGACTCAGGGGCCCGTGTGCAGTGGCACCCACTGCACCCCTGGTAGTTACGCCCCTGCTTGTGGCTATACTGTTTGAAGCCACCACTGTGTCAAACCACCACAAAATGTTTTGATCTTAACCTAACGTTTTACTTAGGAGAATCGGCAACATTCTTCACGTGAAGCACTGCATTATCTGCCTCTTGCACTTACACACATGCACATAGAAACAGTCATACACACATGTACAAACACAAACAGGCACAAACATAGACAAGCCCCCAGGCCCCAGACGTTTGCAGTACTTGTCCTTGTTAAAAGCATGTTTTACCCCCTAATGTAGCACAGGGTTAGAATGTTGTGCTCTGGTTGATATGGGCTACGGTACTGTCACATCCTCCCTCCCCTTCTCTTTCCCCTTTTAGTCATCCCTTGATTGTTATTACAGTGTAATGCATATGCTTACTGTCACTCCTTGGAGTGGCTTATCTCATGTAATGATTCCCTGTCTTGTATTTGAGACTGCGTTACTGGTGAGCTGCGACTCGTCGCATTTTTCTGTTTCATTGCATACTTTGAAATACCTAATAAAATCCTATTACAGAAAAAAAAGAGGAATGTTGTGTAACTGTAATCCATCACTTGGTAAACCTAGTGTACATGGAAATGTATAAATGTGTCACTCAGGATCTCTTGTGGATAATATGGTGAAAGCAATTTATTTAATTTAACATTTAATATTTTATATATAAATATGTATACTCTTTCCTTTCAAAGGTTTTAACAACATGGAGAGAATGTGTGACAGGGAGTTTGTCATACGCCGGGCAGCCACAAATCGAGTCTTGAATGTTCTTCGTCACTGGGTCTCAAAGCACTCACAGGTATTTCTAATAATGTTTTAGTCATTAACTCATTATCTGCAATTATTTATAGACTTTGCTGAACAACTGTGATGGGCAAAGGGTAGTCACCCGCACATAAAGGGCCCTATTACAATCTTCGCGCAAACGTTTGCGCCGGCACAAAAACGCATTAACGCGAGGGGTAAAACCCTTTGCGCGAACGTCATATTACAATGTCAGTGCAACAAACGCGCGTAATCATCTACCGCGGGTGAACCTGCGCGAACCCTTTGTGAGCGTACTGTACTGCGCGCGTCCTATACTTAACATTGTGAGCGCAAACGCGAATGAACGCTGGTATGCGGATGGTATTGCAATCAATGCGCAGGATTTAACGCACAGCCTTTGCGTGCATAATTTTAGCAACTCCTAAAAGCTGGTGTTAATGGCAAATCTGAACGACCTGGCCAAAAGCAAATACACCAGCCCAAAAAAAAAAAATCCAGCAAAGTATAGTTACACATTCTACTCATACCAAACTAATAAATTTGAGAAGTTGTGTGTGCATTTATTATTGCTGCAGCATATATACTCAGATTGATTTTGACAGGTCCAAAAACTTAATTGTGGTTCTTAATTCTGATTGGCTGAATCGCGTGAAATAAACAGTCCCCACACTGATTTCTGTGCGCAACGTTGCTGCGTGCGCATTTGTGCCCGCTCATTTGTGCGCGTCCGTTTTATACGTGTTATTGCTCGACGGATGAAGAAATGCGCGAGGATTGTAATTCCAGAGTTGATTTATGCATGTTAACGTTTAACGCTTGGCTCACAAATTCACGCATTGCGGCCAGCGTTTTAACGCGAAGATTGTAATAGGGCCCAAAATCTTTACATTTCATCATTTCAAATGCAGTCTGTTCTAAATAAAAATAACACTAACATAGCGCTGTTTGAGTAATGCTAATTGTGCGGAACGTATTTCCCGTGCAACCAAATTATACTCCACAAGGTGGAAAGCCTGCCCAGAGGGCAGTCTATTGTGGATATACTGCCCCAGCTCATGGATATACTGCCCCAGCTCGTGGATATATGCCCCAGCTCGTGGATATATGCCCCAGCTCGTGGATATTGCCCCAGCTTGTGGATATACTGCCCCAGCACGTAGATATACTGCCCCAGCACGTGGATATACTGCCCTGCACGTGGATATACTGCCCCAGCACGTGGATATATGCCCCAGCACGTGGATATACTGCCCCAGCACGTGGATATACTGCCCCAGCTCATGGATATACTGCCCCAGCTCATGGATATACTGCCCCAGCTCGTGGATACTGCCCCAGCATGTGGATACTGCCCCAGCTCGTGGATACTGCCCCAGCACGTGGATACTGGCCTAGCTCGTGGATACTGCCCCAGCTCGTGGATACTGCCCCAGCTCGTGGATACTGCCCCAGCTCGTGGATATACTGCCCCAGCTCGTGGATACTGCCCCAGCACGTGGATACTGGCCCAGCTCGTGGATACTGCCCCAGCACGTGGATACTGCCCCAGCTCGTGGATACTGCCCCAGCACGTGGATACTGCCCCAGCACGTGGATACTGCCCCAGCTCATGGATATTTGCCCCCCACCTCTCATGGCTATATGCCCCCCAGCTCAGACCCCAGACCAGACATGGGGCGGCTGTTCGAATGCTCTATCGGCATTCGGACAGCCGCCCCATGAGCTCCTCATACTTACCTTCCCGAGCGGCGAAGTGAAAGTTCCCTCGCTTCCGGTCGTTGAAGGACCCAAGCCGCGGTCACGTCACCGCGGCTTGGGTCCTTCAAAGAGCGTAAGCGAGGGAACTTTCCCTTCGCCGCTCGGGGGTTGGATGCGCGCGGCAGCCGGGTAGAGGCTGCGAGCGCAGCCTCTACCCGGCTGCTGTGTGCATCTTGTAACCGCCGCGGCGAGCGCACAGCCGGCTCGTGCCGCGGCGGTTGCATGCACGCTCAACCAACCGCCGCTGGTTGCGCGCGCATGCGCAGAGTAAGGCTTGGCGACGGACACACCAAGCCTTACTCAATTATATTATAGATTCCTGTAGCGCTCCTTCATAGAATGTGTAGTGTCTCCTGCTCAAATTACTGCTTAACCCAAAATAGGTTACAGCAATTTATGACATTCTTACCCTTCTCAACCCATACCTGACAAGGGCTCAATGTAATTCTCAATCGCTGAAATTTCATGTATTATCAGACGCAATTTGGCCATTTGTTGGTTCGGGAGGTTTAATTAAGTGCATACTAGCATTTTACTTCCCAATAAAAATAAGACTCTGTTATCGGCACCACCGCCTATACTGGCTAATGGAAATGTGGGCTTTAGCAATTCAATTTGAATTTATCAGTAAGCTGATGAGCAAATTCAAGTGCTGAAAGGTGGTGATAAATGTATTTTCAAGATGATGGTGGCTGAAAATTGACTTTTTAGTGCTTTTAACTGCCCAGCTTTTTTATCAGAGGAACATCATTTTTCGTCTCTGTCTGAATTATTTTAATTAGCTGATACTTCGAAAAATTCTGGTCGAAACGTATTAATATCGTTTTCAAAACACCAGCCATAAAAATAAAATTGAGTCCCAAGCTGTGCCTAACACAAACATAACACTGCTCTGGGACCAGCTTAATAGAATATAACACTGGGACCAGCTTAATAGAATTTAACATATATATTATTATATGTAATAACTTATCTTCCATCTTTCCATCCCGTTTCTTTGTTGTTCTTCCCCCACCAATGATCATTGCATAACTGCCTCTACGTCTTGTGTCTCATTTTGAATTAGTCTGCTAATTTTTTTTTTACAACCTAGAGATCTCTACTGACATAGTCAATAACTGGGTGCGGCAAAGGGGAAATATCAGCATGAGGTGATAACCCGTAGCTATTTCCAACTCTATAGCCAACTCTGTTATAACCAAGTCTCTGTATTAGTCTCTCTAATATTAAAGAGTCGCTCTTAGATAACGGCAGAGTTGCCACTTCGTGTCACCATTGGTTTCGGTTCCTGGAGCCTAAGGACTCCATGGAACCAAGTGTGGTCCTGCAAGGGTTTGTGGGTAGTGCAGGAGCCGTGAAATGACATAGAGAACAATTTGTTCTCAGTGTTCCAGTGCATACGGCCAGAGAAGGCACGTTATTGTACCGCAGGTAACTAAAGGATTTTATAATAGACTTAAAGTTAAGTGATACGTGATTTTCTGAAAGCAAAATCACATAACACCAGGCTCCGAGGGACAGTATTCTTTGTAGAATACACTCTCAAGCCGAGAACAGCCATGTAGCAACTCGCTGTTCTTGGCTTCCTCTTCCGGGTATGCTCGAGCATTCATTCGCGTCATAAGGGTGTGTCGATATCGCAAATTAGCGTAGTGTTTCCACAGAAACCAGTGTGGCATATATTAATGTTTATATCGGAGAGGCATGATATAGTGACTGAAATAAAAGTTTTGTTAAAATGTATAGATGTCGTGTTAAAAATAAATTGTCGCGCTCATCATTTATTTTTGTTGTCATTACGACGTAACATTCAGGTGTATATTACAGTGAGGTGGTTACGGGAGTGTTTGCGATATCGACACACCTTTAGGCTAGGGTCAGACGAGCGTGATTTCTACGGACTGTACATCCGTGTACACGGACATACGTCAGTACGGAAGACGCAGTAGTGGCCACACAGTCCGTTTATGACTGACGTATATTTTGACGGATGTAGGAGAGAAAATCAAATAAAAAGCAAAACCATTTTGTCTGTGAAAAATGCTGGACGTATAAATGCAGTCCGTCTGACCACGTTCCATCACTCACACTCAAAACAATGCGGACGTTGCGGACGCAGCGCACTTTGTGCGGCCGTTCTAGGAGTTGTACGTTCTTGCCTGCCTTGTGTCCGTGGGCCGCGGCCGTTGTGCATCCGCAGTTCAGTGCGGACATACTTCGTGTAACGGGCTCCGATGGGCTTTCTGTCATGCTATCACGGACGTACTTTTAGGCGCAATCACGGACGTGAACACTACGCTCATCTGACTCCAGCCTTATGACGCGAATGAATGCGCGGCTCAATTTACCAACATGGACAGCTAATGTACTTTGATGACTCACGATATAAATACAGGTAGGGGCATGGGGGGCTCCCCACTCTTGATAAAGCCACGTCTAGTGGCGAAACGCGTCAAGTGCTATGTCCTGGTTTTAGCAGTCTCTTTTCTTCCTTCTAACCTGTACCCTCGATTTATCCCAAACGGTCAGTAGGCGGCTTGAACCGCCAATGTATAGATACCCATTCCCCTAATCCTGCTGTACAATATACATGGCATTGATATGCCTGTTTGGATTTTGAGCCAAGTTATGGCTACTCTAATCGGCAGTATATGTTATAATGGAATTGAACAGATGGTGTTTTAGATATTGCGATGATTACGATCAGTTTCTTGTCAGATTAACTATCTAAGATACAAACTATAGCTGTATTCTACTTACTATTTAGAAATACCGATTGTCACTGTGATCTAGGAGGATTCTATCAGGTTATGATTGATCCTTTTAGGTGTTTTTTAAAATGTTTGAAATGTTGTGTTGTAGCAATTGAATAATAAACGTACTGTATATCTTTTTAAATTGATGTCCAAAGATTTAGCCTCTTTTGGCTTCTCTTTTTGCAGTCCCTATTACCAACTTGATTACAAGTTAGTTGGTCTGTTAGTGGCTCGGGGTGAAATTTCGGAAGCTGCTAATCGGTACCAGCAGCAGCACCACCTCTGGTATTCTCTCCTGGAGTCTATAGGACTCAATAGAGATTTGTGTAAGCCCAGTAGAATTACATTGTTGTACATGTACTTTAGGTTGTGGCGAAAGAAGGCAGTGGATCGCACGCTCCTCTTTAACCACCTCTCTGCGAAGGGACTGGAGGGGAGTATTGACTTTTTTAAGCATTTTTTTGTGTGTGTTTTAAGTGATGTTGCTGATATTCACTTAAGAGAATGTCTCCGTGCTGGTTCCTGATGGCATTCCATTTACCAACACATTATTTCTCATTCTTTTTTCCAGGATTATTTCTCCTTTTTATTTTATTTCGACTTATTTATTCTAAAATTAGGATTCACTTGGAAATGTCGACAGCGGCTTTCTCAGGGTAGATAATGACATGTTCTTACAATTGATAGCCGTTGTAAAACGCGATTCAAACTTTGATCTCCCATTAGCTTGTTCTTTTCGGAGAAATGCTGCTATCTGAGAATTAATGAGAAAATAAATCTTTAACAAAAATATATATTTAGATACGTCTTAGGAATGATCACACATGCATGAAAATAGACTGGAACAGACACAGCCCTTTGAGGGAGAAGAGTAACTTTGTCGATGCCAGTCATTCTGACTAATTAGATAACTACTATTTCAGTTGGTGCCGGGCACTGACAGATCTCTGCTTTTACTTGCTTGGGAAGTGGTTAAGTGTTTTAAGCCCTGAAAGTCCAACACAGTCACATCCCTCATCACGGCAGCAAGTTTATGAATGTGACAGTGCCTCATGGCTTTTACTCGTCTTGTCCAGGTTTGTGTTGTACCCACACTGTGAATTTATCTATTGGACCTTAAAAAGCACAGTTGATTTTATTGCAATTTCATTGAAATGTTTGGTCAATCTTTGCTCATCCTTGGTTATAAAAAATGAGTCCATTTTTATTTATTTTTTTAAACCGCTTATAAAAAAATGGGATATTTCGGAAAAATCCCCCCTCTCCATAAACTAAAGGAAAAATAGTATCCGTGTAGAGAAACAAGCAAAAAGGTTTCAAAGGGAAAAAAATATCATGTTTTTATTAAAGCAACCAATTCTATATGGTACATTATTCCTTGGAACCCCTCCTGGTCCTTGGAAGGATAGCCTTGGAACCGATGTGTACTGCCACAATCAATAGACCATGTCATTGTTAATGCTTTGTTACAAAAAACAGTATTGCAGCTTTCAGATTTATTTATTTTAAAAGAATGCTGTTAAAGTTTATAAAAACATTCCACTTAATAGAAGAGGAAAAAAAATCTATTTTTCCAGGAGGACAGAAAGCAAACCATAATTTATTCAGGGCAGTTTCTCCACCTTAGAAAATCAGATGTAGAGATGTTTCATATAACTCTTCGATATTCCCTAGGCACACATAATTTCATATATTTATTTATTTATAAAGGATTTTACCAGGAAGATACATTGATATTTTTCTCATTTTCAAGTATGTCCTGGGTTCAAGAACATTGAGTGGTTACAGAAATACAAAATAGTAAAATGCACAAAAACAAATATACAGATTAACAGAAAAATAAATATGTAGGAAATAAAGTCATTATGTTACATGTATGTGTAGTGCATGGACAGTGAAGGTGTATACACTCTCCTCAACAATGTGGTAGGTGTATGAAATATCTATGTTTTATTGATAATTCATATAATTGGTGATACTGGTGTCAGAATAGTTAAATAAATACTAATTATACGCTCATGCTATATCACTGCTCTGTTACAGGATTATCTAACGCCAGATAGACAAATACCCAGTGGGTTGCTAGTTCTTTTAACCCTGACTCTTTTTATATGTATGCACTTTCATTTAAATCAAATGTATGGATATCAATGAATAATCTCACAGTCTGTATGTGGGTGTATGTATGTGCTGTAGAAACTGCAACCACTACCCCTACCATTTGCCAGGGGTTTTGCCACTAGCCTGTGGCCACTACTACAACCTGACTTCAACTATAGTTACAGTTACAAGTACTTATACAGGGCCAATAGATTCCGTAGCACTTTACAATGGGGAAGCACAAACAGGTGACATACATGACAAAAGAGGAAAAACAACCCTGCCCGTAGGATAACTGTCCAGGCAATACAGCACTTTAACCACGTGCTCAGGCAGCCATCCCATGAGCTTACAATCTAAGGGACTGGGGTAACTGAAAACAAATGGGAGCAGAGGGAAGGTGAAGCTGGTGGCAAGAAGAATATCGTAGGGATTGCATTGGATGGAACAGAAGTATTGGCTTAGTAAGAGTAATTAGAGAGAGAGTGGAGACAGCTGGAGAGGAGAACTGAAATTAGGGACCGGTGCTGGGTAGGTGGGTGGGTGGATGGGGAGGGATGGTTGGGGCAGCAGAGGGAGAGAGCTAATATTTCAACAATAATTAATATCTGATACAACAATGTGCAGTGGTTGCAGCAGCAGCAACAATGGCGACTGGGCTTGTCTTGTTAGGGAGCCCACCCACCTTACCCCTGCCAACTCTGAGCAGCATCGTAGCATGGCGTAAGGTGGTTAAGTGAGTCATTAGTTATTGCATTCGGCTGCTTCATGACTGGGCAGGGGGCATGTTCACAGATTTTATCCTAGAAGTTTTAGACTGCCAATAAACAGAAATAATAATAATAATAAAAAATGTTTAAACTTTTAGAGGAGAGCTGTCAAATTCCACAGATGTTTCTGAACTACAACCCCTATGATTCCCTGGCCATCTATTGCAGTGAAAGAATCTGGTAACTGTAGGCATCAACATCTAGGTGGTTGTGCGTTTGACAGTCCTGGCTTAAAACATTAAAACAGAAACCTTTAATCATTTGCGTTTTATTGTTGCTTTAAAATGAATGTAATTGCAAAATATGTTCTACATCGCTACAAAAATATGTCTAGTGCTAACACTTCGATCCCGACGAGCACCTCTCCAGTAAGTGTCCTTGGGCAAGACACCTAACGGTACATACTCGCCACCCAGGACATACTTGAAAACGAGAGAAATCTCAATGTATCCTTCCTGGTAAAATCCTTTCTCAAAAAAAAAAAACATGGCAAGGGCCATTTTCCATATGTTGTGTTAATGCTGCCATCTATTGCACAGTTGTGGAACAAACAAGAATCTGAAGATCCAATTCTTTACACATGTGCATTTGTTTTCAGATGAATTGGGATTCATCTGAATTTTGGGCAATTTGCTGATTAGTCAGAAACACGTATCAAAAAAGGGACATGGAGTGAACAATAAAAAAATCACAGGGAACAATGTTTGTTGGTAAGATTTGTATGATTTGTCAGTGCTTCATGAATACAATTTGCACGGGAATTGCTTTAGTTTGATATCATATTTCGCACCGTACCCCACCCACCCATGATTGGTGGAGGGTTGGTTACATCAGAGCATGTGGGCTCTTTGCCCTCCTCTGAATTAACCCTTCACCTGTTGGCCAGGAGTTGGGGGTTGTAGACAGGATGGGAGTATCCCTCTCTTTATTCCTTTTCCCCACAGACCTAGACAAGGGGGTCATAAGCTGGAGGTCTGCAATGCAACCTACCTATTCATATTTAACCCTTTAACCACTGGGCATGAATGGGTGTCATGTGGAGAACAAGAACCCCCCCTATCTTTGCAAGTCTTAGGGTTTCGAGTAGGTGTGCATCCCAGCAATTCTTTTGTAAACGCAATCGCTGGTGGTCCAGTAAGGGTTTAAATGGTGATCCCTGGTGGTCCAGTGAGGGAGAAATTCATTCCCTAGTAGTCTGGTAGGACAGCATAGCATTGTGTACCTCCATAAGGTGCAGACCACATACGTGCTTCCACACTGTGCTTGTGTTCAGTGATGATGTGTCAAACGTACAGAACACTGTCGCCACATGGAAGTAGTCACATGGTCTGCATCCAACAGAGGTGCAGACCGCACACTCTCCCATAGGACCAAAAGGAATTGCTATTTAGCCCCCCACCAGACCACCGGAGATACAGCAACATACTACTATGTGGGCCTGGGTTTGGCTGGGGCCTGGGCTCTTTGGAGCCACCGTACCCATGAACAGATCATGTGCAATTACCTTATGGTGGCGACCCTTGTGTGGCAAAACCAGCTTTTGGACAAACTGAAGTGATTATGTTTTTTAGATGAATGAAAGAAATTAATCAAATGTTTTTCCTGTGTATTATTAACTCTTGGTGGTGTTGACCTCGAGTAAAAGCGATTGGCACATAACAGCTTGAAGAATGACAAAAGGATCCATTAGTTAATTCCAGAGCCTGGATTATCAAAGCAAAAATTTAAAGGTGCAGCTCGTCCATAAGAGCTGGGCAGCACAACTTAGTATTAAATTCATCATTCGGGAATAGATTGTATTGAAAAAACTGAGTTTTACAGAGAAACACCTGAAAACGCTGTATTCTCCTCTTAATATGCAGTTTATTGTAATTAACATACTTTTTATAAAGCGCCAACACATTCTACAGTGCTTTACAATACATACAAAAGACAAAACGGCCAATACAAGAGGGAACGAGGACCGCCCTATTCCTGTAAAACACAATCATAATTTATATCTACTTCACTATAAACTTGACTGGATTTTGAAAGGACTAAATCTCTGACTTTTCACTGTAAGCCAAAGTGGTTTTCACATATCATCTTGGATATCGTTAGTAATATCAGCAAACACACATTAAGTTAATTATGCAATTTTTCTGTTTATTAGTTTTATGCTCATTTATTATTGCTTTTGATAAGGATACATTTCCTAAATTCTTAATCACATGTAGGATCTGTACTAACTGTAACTTTAAAATTATAAAATAATTCCCTGTGGGATATCATTCTATGCATCAGTCATTCCTTTGCCTCCTGAGATTTTCCTGTTGACCTAAATTTATTCTTTGGCTGCAAATTATTTCTGCTACATTTGCAATAAATCTCTGGTTTATCTCTTTCTCACTACACTTACATAATAATTTGCTGCTGAAAGTACAGATATTATAACTTAATAATAATAACCCAGAAAAAGTTATAAGACCATATTTATAATTTTAAACACATATATATTAGTTTAAAATGTTCCAACACCGGAGCTAGTTATTTGAGGGAGGTGTGGCAGGTATCCCTGACAGCGCATCAATAGTGCAAAACGCTAGAATGCAATTGAAACATTTGCATATGCATATATATTTGATGAAATAAAGTGCATCAACAGTAGGCACAATAGTGAAATAAAGTGCAACAAAACAGTAAAGTGCAGCGGTGCCTTAAAAGAATAAAAACAACAGGGCTTAGTGCAATAGTGCATATAAGAGGATACGTAGATAACCTGTAGATAATAATCAATAAGGTGCACAAATTAAGTGTCCAATGCTAATCCGATGGACATGCACAAAAAGTGCAAAAAGTGTCCAATATTTCAATTGAGTGCAATAGTGCATATAGCAGTCCGTTAAAATGGAAGATAAAATATCCAGAAGTCCCAATGTTTGTGGTGCTCCTTCTTATTCCGGTGGAAAGTTCGTCACGTCCTCGATTTCATAAAAGAGAAGGGAGAAGCACACGGAGAAATCTTTGGTGCAGGAGATCTTATGACAAATTGGACAAAGATTATTACTGGTGGAGGTATATATCACTCACATTTAAATGAGCCTAAAGGTTTCCCGGCTCTAGGTATATATATATATATATATATATATTAGTGCCCTCTGCTTGTAGTTTCACCCTTGGTAAAAATTAGCAAAGGAGGCTGGGAATATTTGTCTTTATTGTGTAACCTTAGCAGCATTATTCAGAGAAAGGTGAAAACCAGAAGAATGACTGGAGAAGAGAACAATCTAGACCAAATAGCCGATTTGGAAAGTGAGATAAATGGGAGAATTGTTCTGGTTTGGCCTAGAATTTTCACTTCTCCAGTCATTCTCCTGGTTTTCAGCTCTCTCTGAATAACCCTGTATGATTTAAAAAAAAATAAACAAACCTATTCTGCTCTCATGAATGTCAAACAATTGCAAGCACAACACTGGTTTATAATAAATAGACAAATAAATAAATAAATCTTTGTTAATATTTGTGGCACAATTATTGGCATCTATATGAACTCATACGAGAAATTATTATTTTTATTTTTCGCTCCATAAGACGCACCTGACCATAAGACGCACCTAGTTTTTAGAGGAGGAAAACAGGAAAAAAATATTATGAATCAAATAGCGTACTAATGGATATGCCCTCATAGATATGCCCCAGGAGCTCTCATGGATATGCCCAAGGAGCTCTCATGGATATGCCCCAGCAGCTCTCATGGATATGCCCCAGGAGCTTTCATGGATATGCCCCAGGAGCTTTCATGGATATGCCCCAGGAGCTCTCATGGATATGCCCCAGCAGCTCTCATGGATATGCCCCAGCTCCTCTCATGGATATGCCCCAGCTCCTCTCATAGAAATGCCCCAGGAGCTCTCATGGATATTGCCCCAGCTCCTCTCATGGATATTGCCCCAGCTCCTCTCATGGATATTGCCCCAGCTCCTCTCATGGATAATGCCCCAGCTGCTCTCATGGATAATGCCCCAGCTGCTCTCATGGATATTGCCCCAGCTCCTCTCATGGATATGCCCCAGCTCCTCTCATGGATATTGCCCCAGCTCCTCTCATAGAAATGCCCCAGGAGCTCTCATGGATATTGCCCCAGGAGCTCTCATGGATATTGCCCCAGGAGCTCTCATGGATATTGCCCCAGCTCCTCTCATGGATATTGCCCCAGCTCCTCTCATGGGTAATGCCCCAGCTCCTCTCATGGATAATGCCCCAGCTGCTCTCATGGATAATGCCCCAGCTGCTCTCATGGATATTGCCCCAGCTCCTCTCATGGATATGCCCCAGCTCCTCTCATGGATATGCCCCAGGATTTCTCATGGATATGCCCCAGCTCCTTTCATGGATAATGCCCCAGGAGCTCTCATGGATATTGCCCCAGCTCCTCTCATCGATAATGCCTCAGCTCCTCTCATGGATAATGCCCCAGCTGCTCTCATGGATATACTGCCCCAGCTCCTCTCATGGATATACTGCCCCAGCTCCTCTCATGCATATACTGCCCCAGCAGCTCTCATGGATACTGCCCCCAGGCCCCAGCTCACCTCCTGCCGCCGCTGCATGTTAGGCTCCCTCTGAGCGTCCAGCGGCATGGAGGTTGGGCGCTCACCTGGGGGAGCCACGTGACCAGCCGCGATCTCGCGAGAACTCGGCTGGTGACGTGGTTCCTCCAGGCGAGCACCGAAGCTCCATAGCTTTGGACGCTTGCAGGGAGCCGAACACTGCAATGTGCACTTTGCAGTATTCGCTCCATAAGACGCACACACTTTTCCCCACACTTTTTTGGGGGAAAAAGTGCGTCTTATGGAGCGAAAGATACGGTACATGAAGTCTATTCTCATTGATGTTTTACATTTTTTAGTACATCTGGTTGACTAGGAACAGGAAATTGTTCAACCATGACTTCTTTATAACAGCAGAGTTATAAATATGAGGTAACACATAGGCCTAATTCCCTTTTCATAGGCAGGGTAACTCAAGAGGACCCGGGCCCCGGCCAAATCCAGGCCCACATAGTAGTATGTTGCCGATCCCTGGCAGTCTGGTGGGGTTAAATAGTAATTCTTCACATTGGGCAAGACCAAGGAGTATTGCTGTGATTTGCGACAAAAGGTTGTCGAGCTTCACAAAACAGGAAGTGGCTATAAGAATATGGCAAAAGCATTGAAAATGCCCATTTCCACCATCAGGGCAATAATTAAGAGGTTTCCGTCAACTGGAAATGTTATGAATCAACCTGGAAGAGGACATGTGTCTATATTGTCTCAACGCATCATGAAGAGGATGGTTCCAATGGCCAAAAATCTCTAAGCATCACAGATGGAGAATTGCGGACGTTAGTTGCATCTTGGAGTCAGAAAACAAAACACATAGAAAACATAGAAAAAAATGTCTGCAGATAAGAACCTGTCGGCCCATCTAGTCTGCCCAATTACATGGATACTTTACCTGGATTTATCTTTTGTTTAGGATAGCCTTATGCCTATCCCATGCCTGCTTAAATTCAATTACTGTTTTGGCCTCTACCACTTCTACTGGAAGGCTGTTCCATGTATCTACACAAACTTTCAGTGTGATTTGAACTTGGTCTATATTCCTTATGGGCAATCACCAGTAAATTTGAGTTGCTGTTCAAATGAGACGTCCTTCTAATGCACAGCGATCAGATATTTACTTTTAGTTAGTATCGCTGCCCTTCTTCACTTTTCTCTCAAGGCAGTCATTCCCAAAGACATGCTTAGTTACCGTTAGATCATTGTCATCTAGATTTTTCAGTAACCCTTCCAATAATTTCTTATCTGTGTTATGTACCACGTCTCTAATTTCCCAAACGGATTCAGAAATTCCTTCCTCAAAACAGTTTTAGAACTAAACTCCATGTACTTTTTTTATTCTTCCTACTCAAGGATTTTGACTTAAACCATGAAGTAAAAATGAATGTTGTGAACTTGTTGGAAGATGTTTTGCGCGATCCCGATCTTCTGCCCCAAGAGAGAAAAGCAGCGACTAATATACTAAGGTAAACCATTCATTAACATTCATGAAAAATATTGCATTTACATTTTAATAGTCATACGACAGGGTAATGAATTAACTGTTCGGAAAAGCACAACAACCTGCACGAACCCCACTCATGGAAAGCTGTCCAGTGTCTGCTGATTGATGCCTTCAGGGCAGAGGGAAAACCTCTTTGGATGTCTGCCCTAAGAGATAGCCTGGGGGTGATGAGCGCTTTTAAAAAATCATTTAATATTCATCGTGACTAGGATAGTGATGTTTAGATCAGATAAACTGAAAAATTACATTTACAATATTTTGATGTCTGCAGTTCAGGAAAAAGATCCTGAATAATGAATAGAATTATTTTAGTGCTGTATAAAAGACAGCAGGTTTTGGTACTGCTTAAACGTAAAGAATGTAAATGACATACAGCAGTAAAATAAAAATAATCACTGTATATTAACTACATTTTAAAAAGCAGAAAACACAGCTACAGTTATGTGAAGAAAATCTTTTTCAATGAACCCAGCGATGAGACTTATTATTTTTCTTAATGTTTTCATATTATTAATTTATTGGGATTACCATTTTATCCCTTTCTTTTGATTATAGCAACCGGCAAATGGTGATAGAAAGGAAAAAGAAAATCAACTTATCTTTTTATGATAGAATGCTGAGGAGGTTCCCTGGAGATGGTCCAAAATACTTCACACATGGATAGGGCAAAGAAATAGGAAGCCTCAGCGTCTGGAATAGGTCCCCGTTGTTCTATTAAGTTGGATCGTGGATATTATAATCGCCAAATTTGGCAAAAAAGGAAAAAAGATGGGTGTAAGGTAAAAAATATATTTTTAATTCCAAAATGGATAAATGGATAAAATAGCATAGATATGCTCAAAGCCCGACGCGTTTCGTCTACAGCTAGACTTTTTCAAGGGCAATACAGATTAAAAAGCAAAAAATCATATTTTTTGCTTTTTAATCTGTATTGCCCTTCAAAAAGTCTAGCTGTAGACGAAACGCGTCGGGCTTTGAGCATATCTATGCTATTATTATCCATTTATCCATTTTGGAATTAAAAATATATTTTTTACCTTACACCCATCTTTTTTCCTTTTTTGCCAAATTTGGCGATTATAATATCCACGATCCAACTGAATAGAACAACGGGGACCTATTCCAGACGCTGAGGCTTCCTATTTCTTTGCCCTATTGATTATAGTGCAGGTTCCACATGGAACTTTATAAAAGACAGGACTCTTTTGATCCTTTTGATCTCCATACCCATTTTTTTAAAACTATTGTACATTTTTTTTATAACCTTCTTGGTTTTATTTGCACTTAATTTTAACCATATGTAATGGTCATTTTTTTTTTCATTCCAGTATTATAATTTCAGTACTGATTATCAGTTGGAATTAATGTACAGGGCAGTTTCCTAACTCCAATTAGCAGAATATGATTTTTTTTTCTTATTCTTTTCTTCTAGTGCCCTTTCTCAGGATGAACAAGATGACAGCCACATAGCCATGGAGGACATCATTAGCGCGGTGAGTTTAATAAAATCTGTTATAAAAGAAAGATGTGCTGGAGCTGGTGCTTCTTGTCCTGTTAGTGGTTCCTTATGCTGCACCCCGTAAAAAATGGAGTGCAAACAAAGGAGAAGAATGTCGTACTTACATTTGCTGGTGTCTTATCAATCAGACACCAGATTTGTAGGCAGCCGGTGACTTCAGAAGGTGCACCGGGTCACCTATCAGCCTCAGCCACCTCCTCGGCGGTAGGTGATCCGGTGCACCTTCTGAAGTCACCGGCAGCCTCTGGTCGATAAGACAAAAGGAAATGTGAGTACGACATTCTTCCCTTTTTTTGCGCTCCATTTTATACAATATTGCTCTATGTGAGTCATTTTATATTTTGAGGGACACTGAGGATGATAATCCTGTAAGGAAACCACACTTCTGAGCCACAAGGTGCATCATAAGGAACCACTAACAGGACAAGAAGCGCCAACTCCAGCACATCTTTCTTTTATACTGACTTACAAGTGGAAAAGGGATATACCACCAAGTGGTCTGGAGAGGCAGCTGACTCCACAAATACCAGATACTGTATGACTTTTATTTTTTATTCTTCCCTGCACTGATTATTAAGAATTTCACAAACATTAAGACTTTTACAACCTGGAGTATACAGGATAAGGCTGTAAATGTCACATTACTTTGTTTTATCCTAGATTGTTTTATCCTATTTGCACTATTTTACTTGCATTGTATTTTATTTGATTGTATTGAGGTTGTTTATTTACCATCACCACCGGGTATCGCGTCAGTGGCACAGATTATCACCATTTTTAATAAAATCTTGTGCTGTGTTTATCTGGCCGATCAAGTCAACTTCTTTGGAATACTTTGCTAGGTGGATTCTAAATATGTTTCACTATTGTCTCCAGCTATATTTGGATTAGAGTCAATGTTTGAGCAAATGGCTAATTGGATCATGTATCACTCATCACTGTGACACTGTGTATCATTAGATATAGAAAAAAAATTATACGTAGGTGACAACAGGCAATTCAGCCAAATACAAAAGACACTTCTTGAGCAATAGTGTTAATCTACATCAGGCAACGTGAGGAAGAGCTATTTCCTTTGAGTATTTTGCATGTTTATAAGAAAGACAAACTTATCCCCTTCACTACCAAGTGATTTTGCAAAAAAAAAAATTTTTTAATTACACAGTAAGAAATATGTGGGCAGTATTTCTTACTGTAATAAAATATTTGGCCAGTAGATGATGTCATCTACTGAGAAATTGAAATACAGCCATTACAGTTGCAGCTCGTGTTCCCTCCATCGGCTGCTGAATGTCCGTTGTCAGGGCATTCAGTTAGCGGATTTTAAACAATTTCAGTTTTTTGGGCATTATGTCCACAGGACTAAAACTTTGGGGGCACCTTCTGCAGCCCAAAAGCAAACAAAATTAATTTGCAGCAAACAAATTTCATTCGTTGCGCTGCAGATTGTGATATCGCAATATCGGGCCCCCAGATGGTTCCTTTTGGATCTCAATCTTGGTAGTGAAGGGGATAATGTATGTTACAGCGTTGTGTTATACATTGCCATTTTCTTCATTAAAGTTTTTAATATAATTTATAATACAAAAATAACTAAATGGAAAAATAGAAGCATACATTAACCACTTCGCTAACAAAACGCTTTTCATAACCACTGGTAGGACTCAGTGAATATATGGGAAACAACTTTACAGGAACTATACAGTGAAACTGTTTGTGAAAATCTCAAATGCAAATTTCCACGCTGTATTCACTCTTTGACAGGCAGGTGATGCCACCTTCTGGCCAAAAAGTGATACTGCGTCTCTACATTTCAGCTTGGCTCCATTTTTATCTTGACGAGAAAAGCCAAACTCCAAACTGTTCACATTGCTTTAGCGCCTTGGCTGCCATGCCCGACGTGTGAAAACTTTCAGGACACATTATGGAGCCCATTTGCAAATGAATTAGATCAAATGGAGTATATGCGATATCGTGCACCAATAAGTGCTTTTGCATACTATATACTCGATTTTGGTAGTGAAGGGGTTAAAAGAAAACAATCAAGACTAGTGGAAACAAATGGAAGTCTGGGATTCCACAGGAGGAATAAACCTCAGACAATGCAGTCTTAAACACATGTTGCACTATTACAATCTTAACGTTAACGTTAGCACTCAGCTATGTGAGTGTTAATGTTAGGGTAAGTGGCCCTAGTGCAGGCCGGCCATATTACAATCCGAAACGGTTAAAAAGCTTCTGAGGAACCAGTCAGCACCAACTTAAAATCCCCCCAAAAATCAAATACTCACCTCTCACTCCGCGGCAAACGGTGGCCCGATCTGCCGCTTCTGGCCGCCGAGAGCAAATTGAGACAGGGGAGTATTTGAATGGCGTAATGTTTCCTTAAGGTTAAAAAAAAAAATTTCTTTTCATTAATTGTATTTGAAACCTCTTGTTTCATCATCCAGTCAGAGGGTCCCAGAACTGAAACCCTGGAAACATTGTCTGCAATGGAGCTGGCTGAGCAGATAACTCTCTTGGATCACATCGTTTTCCGAAGCATTCCATACCAGTAAGTAAATCCACTTCAGCAAAATATCCATGCATTATATTTTTGGGTCTGTTAATCTTAAATCAGTATGAGCACTCACGTAACACAAGCATCAATTCCTCATGAATTTTACAAAAAAAAGGGGTAATTCACTGATCTCCGAATCTCCCACCGTATTGCATCTAACGGAGAATTTCACCATCCGGTGCAATTTCAGGGAAATTTGTCTATTCACTTAGCTGTCAATATCCAAATACTGGCAAATTGACAGCAAAATATATTGCAGTTCGCCGCAGTCGGCCACAATTCAACGGCACTGACATTGCCCCATAGAAAACTATTGTGTCTTCTATTCACAGAATGCCAAACTGCACCGAAATTCGGGTGAAATGCCCTGATTTTCAATGTTTCAGTTCAACAAGTTTAAACAGGTGATTCAGTGGAAAAACGTAGTATCTTTTTTTTTTAAAAAAAATTAAAAGACCATTTATTCTTTTCATTTTCAGCTAAAAACTTTCTATTTTTTAGAACACCTTTTTGTATTTTTATATTTTTTAGACAAAATTTTTGTTTCTCAAATTTTTTTAAAAAGGTTTTTTTTCTATTCTGTAACAGACCATTTTACTCAATTTTAAAGGACCTTTTTTATTATTTCAACACATTTTAATAAATTTTATATTGGATAAAACACCTATTAGAACATTAAGAGAGTTCTGTTCTTTTGTTGTTGTTTTTTTTGCAGTTTGGTGGAATTCTCCGATGGCAATCGGATGCAGTTCGGTGGTTATTGCCTGCAGTTTGGTGGTTTTCGCTGACATCCGATAACTGCTTCGGCGACTCCAATTTTGGCAAAATAGGATGGCCATTCGCTAAACAGTGAATTCATTGTGTTTTCGACAAATTGGAATCACCGAAGTACAGCAAAATTCAAAGCACCAAAATTACATGCAAATCAAAAGAAACAGTAGGGGAACAGAATGTAAAAAGAGGGGGTACATCGAAAGTATCTGCAGCTACCGACATTTTATGTCATATATACAGAAAAAAAAATGACCATGAATATCAAACCTATGGACTCACATTATAGCGTTTGCGTACTTGTTGCAAACAAATTTTGTTTGCTTTTGGGCTCCAGAAGGTGTCCCCAAAATCTTAGCCCCATGCGCCCAAGGTGCTAAAATTGGTTACAAATCGGCTGGGGAATATCCCCTGACATAAGCGCATTCCCCAGCCGACCCGGAGACATGGGCTGCAGTTCTACCTGCAGTCACTCTTTTTGGCCAGTAGATGGCGACATCTGCCTGTCATATAGGTTGTTACTGTAAGTAGGAATATTCCCAAATATTTCTTACTGCATAACTAATTAGAAATTATTTTCCAAAAATCCACGGTGTCAGTGGATTTTTGGTAAATTAATTGGTAATGAAGGGGTTAAGGGCACATTCTAGAGCCAATTTGCAAACGCATTTCATTTGCAGTAAACAAAATGTCTTTCCATTGCTCCGGAATAAGATCAGATTGAGTATTCTTCACCTTAGAGCAATTGCTTTTGAAGATTGTGGCTTCATGAGATCGTGGCAGTGAATGGATTAAGAAAGAAATGCCAGTGTAAAGCATATTGACCTGCTATTTTTTCTTCAGTATCATAATATAATTATTCATGAACTATTTTTCATTGTGATCATTTAAAGCACATCTTTTCACAATGTCACTGCATAACACGCAGAGTCTGGCACAATCAACCGTGTAAACCTGCAATTATTAATTAATAAAAATTAATAAAACTGATAAGTTTGCTTTACAGAGAGTTCCTTGGCCAGGGTTGGATGAAAACAGATAAAAGTGGGAGGACACCATATATCATGAAAACCAGTCAACATTTTAATGATGTAAGTTCTTTCTATGTATTAATCTACCTAGCTGTCTATATATCTATCTGCTCTCGCCTCTGCTGTAAAATTGAGGAGAAGCGACCTCACCAGCATGTCTCTGCTCAATCATGGAATGCAGGTTCAGATACCTTTCAGAACACCTCACCAGCAACTGTACTTTGGCAAGACAAGATAAATACCTATCTCACAATATATATAATGTAACTACATGACCCACCATTGTGACATGTTAAAAGAGCTAAACTGTCCGTCTAGACACACCCTTCACCTTTCCAACCTGGTGTTTAAGAGGTTTTCTGGGAAGCTACCACCCTACCTGAATAGACTGCTTCCCCTAGCAGTTCCCTCATCCTATAACAGGGATGGCAAACATTTTTGAGCCCGAGTGCCCAAACTGGATCGCTGAACCAACTTATGTGTCTCAAAGTGCCAACCCCGCAATTAGACCTGAATACTGATTTATTTTAGAAAAACACTTCATACGACTTTTTGAACTAATTATGTGCTTAAGTCTTAAAAGAAAAATACAGTATAAAGAAGATGAATATATTTCCCCAGCTCACATATGGATATATTTGCCCCCAGCTCACACAAGGGTATATTACCCCCAGCTCACACAAGGATATATTGCTCCCAGCTCACATTTATATATTACCTCCAGCTCACACATGGATATATACTGGCCCCCAGCTCACACAGGGATATATATGTGCCCCCAGCTCGCTTGCCGCTCTGAGTGTTTTCCTCCCAGCGTGCGCGGGCAAATGATGCTGCCGGGCCGCTCATTGAAGTTCGCCAGCCGCGATCTCGCGGCGTTAACTCCGGAGTTAACACCGTGATCTCGCGAGATCGCAGCTGGCGGACTTCAACGAGTGGCCAGGCAGCATCATTTGCCCATGCGTGCTGGGAGGAAGATGCTCTGAGCGGCAGTGAGGCAAGCCTATGGCTCGCGTGCCGACACAGTCGACCCCACGTGCCGGGTGTGGCACGCGTGCCATAGGTTCGCCATCACTGTCCTATAACTTCCGATCCAGGACCTGCACCTTACTTGCAGAACCACAATACAAAAAGGAAGTGGCACACCAAGCGTGCCCTCTAGCCATGATGGATCCCACCTCTACCGAATCCAGGAGTTCCTGAAGTGTTTGCAAGCATGAGGGAGCCCGCTTTCACTTCACCGAGACTACCAGAACTTCCGGGAGACTTGGGATCCAAAGCAAGGCAATTTTTTTTTTACACGCGATACAGATGTCTCGAACATAACGCGACCCCTCCAATTTTAAGGTAAATTTTTGTCACCAAAATCTAGTGGTACAGTATATTCGAGTATCTACAGTAATTAAATCTCTAGACAAAAACCATTTGCATGAGGTCCTACCTGTCTTATTTGTTAAGCTGGATAAATAGGTTTTTTAGCCTGTGCACTGCAAATAAGAAAAAACACTTACAGGTCTATTCAAAGAAAGGTGTAAATCCGGAGAATCAGCAGGAGAAGAGAACAATCTAGACCAAATAGCCGATTTGGAATGTGAGATGAATGGGAGAATTTTTCTGGTTTGGCCATTTTGACCTAGCATTTTCACTTCTCCACTCATTCTCCTAAGTTTCACCTTTCTTTGAGTAGACCTGTTAATGATTTTCAGACCTGTCACTAAGAACTTTTCTTTGTACACACAACAGATAAACATAGGCCAGATCACCAGTGACCCATTAATGACAAGTTGAAAATGGGAAAAGCTGCACAAGCCTTTTCACATGGTTCTTCATTAACGTCCCTATTCCAGTCACTGTATCAGCAGAGTCAGAATATTTCCCAGCTGTTCCCTGATACCGGCAGTGGTGCAGCACATTGCCACAAATATCAGTTCTTGGAGACAATAGAAATCCATGGAGCACAGAGCGACCCTGTACGAGCTCTGCTTGAGCGTCTTTGAGCAGGGAAGCGCAGGAGCCAAAGAAGGAGCACATAACAATACTAGGAACTATTTCTTCCCAGTCTACCAGTGCTCCGGGCCAGAGGAAGTGGGTGGATCGCATTGTCCTCTGCACCGTGGGATCTCGGGATAAGTAAAGGATTTTTTCAGTCCTATGGAATGACGGTATAGTGAGTTTGAATTACTTAACACCAGCTTTTCAAAGCCAATATTTTTTTCCTCCAAATACGGTCTCCAAAGGAGAGGAACGAGCTGTGGGAGAAGAGCTTATTCACCTCCTGCTAGGGGCAGACGAATGGCTTCAATACAGAGTACATTAAAGAAACCTGACGAAGCCGTAGACGAAGACGAGACATCCAAGCCGTAAGCAGAGCTTTTGGATCGGATGTAATATCGGCAGGAGGTGTTAGACATATCAGATCCAGATGATGGTTTATCGGTTCCAGCTGATATTCTTACGAGCAAGTTGTGATCTAGCCCCATAAATAATGAAAACTGCAATATTGCGAGGATCTGTTTACACATGGGGGGGGGCATTCAGAGTTGTTGCCACTCAATTTGCATAAGCAGCTGTCAGGTTCACGCATTGATGTCTGGGATATTGTTTTTTTTTTAGATGAGTAACCTCGTTGCCTCAGAAATCATGAGCCATCCCGATGTCATGTCGAGAGCTAGTTCGATTGAGAAGTGGGTGGTGGTAGCTGATATATGTCGCTGTTTGCACAATTATAATGGTGTGCTGGAAATCACGTCGGCCTTGAACAGGAGTGCAGTTTACAGACTCAAGAAGACATGGGCTAAAGTCTCTAAGCAAGTAAGTAGTTTGTAGATATAGTGAGTATTTAATGCTCTTTAAAATGCTCTTGCTTTGTGCCTTTTCATATTTTTGCTCTTTGATGGACGCTGACAATTTACTCTAAAACATGGATATCAATCTCTGCCCCCCCCCCCCAGAGTTTGATTGCCTACAATTCCCAGATTCTTTGACTGCAATAGATGGCCAGAGAATCGTGGGAGTTGTAGTCCAGAGACAAATGGGGACCAGAGTTTGAGATCTCTGCTCTAAATGCTAAAAATAAGTAAATAAATGAAAAAAGGTGCATTTATAGTTAATTGTGTATCTGAGCATAGAGACTAAAAAGTTCTTGTAAGTCAGTTATTTGGGGAAGTTAAAATTTCACGGTAAGGGGGGATTCATTTTTTCACCTATTATTGCTGCTTTATACATTAGTGGATTCACACGACTTTCATTTGAGCTTCTGGTTTTTCATTTACAACAGGGCTTTGTGAAAAAATATGATTTTACTCCGTTTACCCCAATAAGAATAGAAAATAATCCTTCAATACAGTAGGGGCACAGCCACTGGTGTGCGCAGCATATTACATTAGGGTGTGCACCCATCGAATATTTATTAATTAAAAACGAAAGTTTAGAAGATCTTGCAAAAAACTCACATTTTTCATTCGAAAAAATGAGGTTGTAACCAGTCAGTTTTAATGTTATTTATCATGAACCAGATGAGGGACATTTAAAATGTCAATGTAGGAGGTGAAAAATGACCTCTTCATCTTCTTCTTGGGCACACCCCAGTGAACGCCTATGGGCATAATCAATGTTTATGCTGAGATACAGTCACTATTCATGTAATTTATCATGAAACAGATAAGGAACATCCAAAATATCTATTTAGGGGGTCAAAGATGAACCCTTCACGGAACATTAGTGTGTGCCTGGGCACACTAGGCACACCCTGTGCGCACACCTATGGGCACAGCACCGATCCATCAGCCCGTGCAAAGTTACGTAGCCTACACAATTTTTGGAAGAACCTACAGCTATATTTAGAGAATCCAGCCCTGGTTTGTAACCATACCTCTCAATTTCAAGATAAATCATTCTCCTCTTTTATCCTTCTAGACAAAAGCGCTTATGGACAAGCTGCAAAAGACTGTCTCTTCTGAAGGACGATTTAAAAACCTCAGAGAAACACTTAAAAAGTATGTATAATATAGCAACTGAAAGCAACCTAATTAATAACATTAGTTCTGTCTTGTTTTATTAGATCATTAAATTTCCCAGGATAGTTTTAAACCTCCAATGCATTAATAAAAATACATGCTTCAATTTCTTGTTGCAACTTCTATTATGTAAAATCCGTTTTCTGCTCTTTGATCAATACACCCCCCTGCAACAAGGCAGTAATCTGAACTTTTTGGAATACAGTCCGCAACTGAAGAATATTTATAGCTATGTGAAAGTCGTGACACGATCTACCTGTAGCTAAAATCAAACCGTGCACTCGATTTAATTCTATGAGCTGATTTTTTTTTAAAATTTCGGATGCTTGAGGCCGTTTTGTTGGTTTTTGGGCATTGAAAAATTTCGTTCCGCACTGAATTCCATAAAATGTACCTGTCTAGAAGAAATATCGGGCTGGTAAAAAGCCCAAAACACAGAGGGCCCTATTACATTCTTCGCGCATATGTTTGCGCCCGCGCAAAAACGCATTAACGTGAGGGGCAAAACCCTTTGCGCAGAACGTCGTATTACAATCTCAGCGCAACAGATGTGCGTATACGTCTACCGCGGGTGAACCTGCCCTAATGCTGCGCGAGCTTACTGTACATCGTGCGTCCTATACTTAACATTGTGAGTGCAAATGTGTTTGTGCGCTGGTACGCGGATGATATTACATCTATGCGCAGTTTGTAACGCACAGCCTTTGCGCGCATAATTAATGGGAATTTCGATCAACCTGGCAAAACCAAATACACCAGCCCAAACAAAATAGGCAGCAAAGTATAGTTACACATTCTACACATACCAAACCAATAAATTTGAGAAGTTGTGCGTGGTTTTTTTATATGCGCAGATTGACTTTGACAGGCGCAAAAACTTAACGTGAGACGATTGTGGTTCTTAATTCTGATTGGCTGAATCGCGTGAAAAAACAGTCTGCACACTGATTTCTGAACTATGCTGCGCGTCTGTTTTTGCACGTGCGTTTTACGCGCGTCATTTTTTGACGGAAGAAAAAATGCGCGAGGATTGTAATACCAGCATTGATTTACGGACATTAACGTTTAAAGCTTCACGCAAAAATTCACGCGTTTACCGTGCGTTTTTGCGTGAAGAATGTAATAGGGCCCAGAGTGTAAGTAAGTGTACATGGATGCGTTTTCTATATTTCACTGTCTTACTTTAAATTCCAGACTTGCATGTTTAATCTTAAATCCTTGACATGTGAGTCTTATTGTAAACCCCATAAATGCAAGTTATACAGTAAATCCCGTAAATGTAGATTTTCCTGTAAAGAGTCTTATTTTAATTCCTGTAAATGTGGGCGTTCCTGTAAATCCAGAACAGGTGCATTTTTACTGTAACGGTGAAAATATTACAATACGGACTTGCATATTATAAATATAACTGTAAAATGACTTATGACGTTATTACTATAACTGTGTAACTATGTACTGTACAGACTCGCAAAATTTAAACTTACAGTATGGACGTTGGACATTTATCCTCTAAATGCAGATCCTATTTATACTGTAAATTTAGATTTGATTTCGCAAGTCCATTCACTAACGATTACAGTTACAATTACAACCTACAAGTCCGTATTTTAATATAAACACTGTTACTGTAAATATTAGACAGGTGCTTTATTTACTGTAAGGTTCACGTTTACGGGATTTCAAATAAAACCCACATTTAGGGGATTTACAGTAAAACTCACACATAGGGGACTTTCCGTAAAAATTTATGGTTTCGGGATTTAAGATTACAGCGTCCATGCCTGTGTTATGATATTAAAACGCACTAGAGGAATCCAAGAAGCCATGTATAAACACCTTTCAGCATTTGATAAATTTTGGAAACTAGCATACCAATAAACGTGAATTGAATCGCTAAAGACGATATTTCCATTGGAAAGTGTACTGTAGATGCGATAGCTGATATTTGATTTTTTTTTTATCGAGAAGCTAAATGTTAGTAAACCCAGATTAGAATCTCCTGAACCGAAAAATGGTTCCAATGTGGTTGAAACAGGTCCTGATTTCAGCTATCAGGTCGATTTTAAATCGAGATCTATATTTGGAATGA
This sequence comes from Leptobrachium leishanense, assembly GCA_009667805.1. Lineage (NCBI taxonomy): Eukaryota > Metazoa > Chordata > Amphibia > Anura > Megophryidae > Leptobrachium > Leptobrachium leishanense. The sequence continues at coordinate 84,600,858 of CM019063.1, forward strand.
AGATAGAATTGTCAGTCCTGGTAAAAGTATTTTTTTAAAAACGTAATTTCGTGAAACCGTAATTTGCAATGATTGCTCAAACTGTTTTCATTTAGACATAGGTATTTAAAATGTTTTTTTATTCTTATTTATGTTGCACAGCTGTAACCCGCCTTCAGTGCCCTACCTCGGAATGTATTTAACTGACCTTGCATTTATTGAAGAAGGTACACCAAACTTCACAGAAGACGGCCTTGTCAATTTTTCAAAAATGCGAATGGTATGTATAGCTTAATCATTTAGAGATTCATACTATTGCACAACCATTTCTAGGTGCTCTGACGGTGCTCTGACGGTGCTAGAAGAGGTAGCTAGTGTAAGCATAAATATACGATGCAAGTGCCATGTATATTCCTCAAAGAACGCAAGTGATGATGGTGTTGACTGTGCATTCCTACCACTTTTGACACATTTGCACTCAATCAAAATGCAAGGCATTTCCTGGCATATGTTCCATTATTGTGCTGTGAATGACATTGTACAAAGAATTGCCACTGTAGCAGGGATGTTCTGGTGTATTAGGATGAATGCCTTGCTCTTATCTAGAACCTTTATCTCAACCCGTACACAACTTATTACCATCGTTGTAAGTATCAGAAAATGTCTTTCAGTCGTTTCCACTATTCATCATACAGACATTTTTTCTCATGAAAAGGTGCCCTTCTAATGCTTGCTTGAATTGTAACCATCAACCACATACTAATTACACTGTATGTGAGATAAAACCCTCCCTCGACCCAAATTCTCCTGAAAACTACCGTCCATTTTCACTACTTCCACCACTAGCGTCAAAACTGCTAGAAAGGCTAGTCTATGACCGCTTAACCCTCTTCCTATCCTCCAACTCCTTGCTTGGCCCCCTGAAATCCGGCTTTCCAACACTCAAACAGGTTTCACAAAGGTTACTTATGACCTCTTCTCTGCTAAATGCGATGGCCACTACTCCATACTGATCCTACTTGACCTCTCAGCTGCCTTTGATACAGTCGATCATCCCCTCTTCCTACAGAACCTCTTCTCTTTTGGTCCCTGTGATACCACCCTCTCATGACTAAAATCTTACCTCTCCAATAGATCCTTTTCTGTATCCCTTGCTGGCAATTCCTCCTCTTCAATTCCTCTGTCAGATGGCGTACCCCAAGACTCAGTCCTAGGTCCTCTGCTCTTCTCTATTTATACCTCCTCACTGGGTAAACTCATTACCAGCTATGGCTTCAAGTATCACCTATACGCTGTGGACACTCAGATCTACCTCTCCACTCACAATCTCTCCCCCTCTGTTCTCTCTCAGGTCAGTGACTGTCTGTCTGGGATCTCTTCCTGGATGGCCTCTCACTACCTGAAGATCAATATGTCCAAGTCCGGCTTATCCATCTCACTCATCACTCTATCTCTGCCGGTCCTCTGTGAATCCCTACACTGGCTCCCCATCCACAGCAGAATCAACTTCAAGCTACACACTCTGACCTACAAAACCCTCACTACCTGTCCTCACTAATCACCAAATACACCCCAGCCCGCCCCCTAAGAACCAACAATGACCTGCTCCTGGCATCCTCCATCATTACCTCTTCAGATGCCAGATTGCAGGACTTTTCTCGTGCGGTGCCGACTCTATGGAATGCGCTTCCTCGCAATATCACTGTCCCCAAATCTGGCTTCATTTAAACGCTCCCTAAAGATCCTTCTGTTTAGGGAAGCCGCCTACCACCTGACTCTGCAACAAGACATTTGACGGACCCAAAAACAGTCCTCACCTCTCCCTGCATTAACTCATCACTGCAGCCCCCCTCCTGTTTCTAACCCCCTCACCCATCTAGATTGTAAGTTCCCACAGGAATAGGGCCCTCATGTCCTCCTGTATCTGCAGCAATACTAACCTTTTACTAACCTTTCTCTTTTATGTATTGTAGAATTGTCCTGTCTTTACCCATTGCACCTTTGTACAGCGCTGCTGAATGTGTTGGCGCTTAATAAATAATAATAAGAATCCTTAATTTTTGCAATTAATTTTGAACAACCCAAACCTTGATTCTAATTTCCAACTTTCCAGACACACCACAATATGCTCTTACTCAGTATCCACCCCTTTCTCCTTCCTGAAATATTCTATACTTACTTGCATCCTTGCTGCAGTAGCGTGAAAGCTCATGCTCCAAGGATTGAAACAAAATATCTCATGATTTTCTACGGCCTGATTAAAGCTGGTACACATGTCAAGACCTCTAGAAAATGTATGACTTGTCCTACCTTCCCTTCTGTTGTACTTAGATAGTGGGGATGAAACCACTCATTCAAAAACAAATTCTTCCACTCTTTTGAAAGAAGGGTCACATTTCCCTTCCTGATATGTCCTGATATAATCATGTAAGTAGTCAAAGAGGTTTGATACTCCCTCTGCCCCTCAATTTCTAGCCCAACATCAGACCCCTTTTTTGAAAGCCACAAACCCGACTTTTCAGCTAAGTATTCCTATGTGTGTGCAAATAATGTGTAATTGTTATTGCAATGATAAAAGCCTTAAATATTTGTTTTGCTGTGGGAGATGGTTCTAAAGAGTCCCATATCATACTGTCACCATGGATCACACCATAAGATTTACCCAGAATAAACCCTGAAGATAAAAATAATCAATATCAGCCTGGGTGCTGGTAATGGACAGATTATGTGCCCCCCTCTCTCCAGTTATAGTTTAAACATGTTTTGTTGGTATTATATAGTATACATGAACGCATTTAAAGAAATCTTTTTATAATGGTTTTTGACAGCCATGGCTGTGTCACTCGTTTTCACATTGTTTCATTAGTATCTGTGAGTATATTTTAGTTTATAACATTCATTATAAATTCAATTTACGACATTCATGACATGCACCAGTATACGGATGACATAGTTCTCCTCAGAGACTGTATGTAATACACACTGGATACTTCACCAGTATTTTTGCCAGAGAATCTATATTTCATTTAATTTCATTACTAATGACATGCCAAAGAATTAAGGAAAAAGTCTTCGAAGATAGTGTTTCCCTGTTAGTAGTAAGTGAGAATGTATAGACATGTATTTACGTTTTTTTTTTTAATGAAAAATCACCCCTTTAACATATTTCTGACATTGTGCCTATGTTTTTGTCTGAATCGTCAATAGCCAGATTTTGGTGACACTTCATTCCTTGAATCAGCTGAAAAATAAAAGTGCACAAGTTCATTTAGTACTTGCAACTAATCGAATAAATCAAAATATAACATTTTGTCGTATTTCGGATGAACTGAATCAAGGATCCAAAGAAATTACAAGACTCCTTTGTAGTGTTGAAAATGTTAAATTTACGAACCAAAACCTTTTGCCCATTCACATGTTTATCTGTCATCACCCATTTACTTAAGTGTCAGACTCCCCCACCACTGATGATAATATGGAATTTTCTTATGTTGTGTAAACTTTATTCAAATCTATAGTTTAAAGCCTATATCACTTTGGTGTTGGAGATCTTGACAATTCTGCATGGCTAGATCACAAAACATTATTTTTTATGCCAGGAAGCACCTTCCTCCAGATAATTCTCTGCACAAAGAGGAAGAAATGTGCCAAACTGCTTTAAAATGATGTTGATGTAGACTGGAAGAATTGTGCTAGGATTCTACTTTAATATACTGTATTTAGAGTATTTAAAATGTGCTTTATAAAAGTACAGTGTTTGGAATATGTTTAATAAACTAATCCTCATAAGTGCATTTCCAGAACTGTATCCTGGGCTTGTTTTGAAAGCAACATGGTGCCTTTCAGCAATGCCCCTGGGCAAACCCTTAGGACTTTTAGAAACATCATGTGATACTTTAAATTGCGAATATGTGAAGAAATATTTTGCAGCTTTAATTTGCCAGATTTATTGTGCATTAAGGCGTAAATAAGAATAATATCTATGTATAGAGTCGGGAAGTTTCCTGTTGTCCACTGAAATAGTTGTCATAGTGAAGCATTGGAGACACAGTATCAATGTGCATGCCAACACTCATTACAAGTATTGCTTTTCATTAGGAAGCATTTGCTAGTGTCAAGGTCTGGTATCATGTGAGGTTATGAGCAATTAAGCTGTTTGGCTCCTTCTCAGTGCTTTGTGTGCTAACGCAGCGTAATTCCAGACTCCTTGACCACTAATTTAGCCTTAAGTGGTTATGATTAGTAAAATCAATGTTAGTGAGGGTCCTGAGAACGTGCAACTGCACACACTTCCCTTTTCGTGGGTCCCCATTCAGGTCTCACTATTAGTTTAGCTTGATGGTGTCATTACAGAGAAGACTATACCATATGCAAATCAGACTGCTATCACCCAGAAAGGGTGGCCAGTACTGAAATGCCAAGGATGACATCTCTGCATGGGAGGTGCAGCGTCACCCAACAATCATTTCGGCATTGTCAAGAGGGTATAGCTGGCAACCTTCTAGACACCTCAAGCAAGGAGTAGACATCTGGATTACTATGTATACTTATGATGAGGAAAAACAAGGTTTGCGATGGTGAGAAGGATCGTCGGGGGTTACTGTATCTCTTGTGAAGAGATGATGACCTTGGCATTTCAGTACTGGCCGCCCTTTCTGGGTGACTCTGTCTGATTTGCACATGGAATTGTCTTCTCTGTAATTGCACCATTGAGCTAAAACCTTGAGACCTGAGCAGGCCCCACCGTTCAGCAGGCCACTAGACCACTAACCTTGTTTTTGCTATACTTGGTTTTCATGCCTAGAGTATAACAATTGAAATATGGTGTTTTCCTGAGAGATTGGAAAGCATTAAAGGCACAGTTTGTAACAGAAATAATACATAAGAATTAAAGCAATCCCGATTAGGCCGTCAACATTTTTTACTATTTTGTGAGGAAGCAAGTACAACAAATCATAAAGCTGTAAAGTCACAACAAATATTTTCTCCAGAAGATAAAAATGTATTAAATAAAACACTAACACAAAAACATTATGTGCGTGTGGCATTATTGGCTGGGGAAAGCACGTTCTGTTTCGCACCTGGCAGATTGCACAGCAGATGGCATAACCAGAAGAATGTCTTAAGGTGCATAATACACATATTTACTGTTTAGTGATGCTTCTGTTTTAGTGTGATAAAAGTAAACTTGAAATCTTGAGTGTTTTTTTTTTACTTGGTATGTGGTGGTGGAATTCAATATGTCAGGATATTGTTAAATCATATTCTTTGTGCCTGTTATTAAGTAAATTCTACTTTAATTCCTGTATTTAAATAAATAATACATATTTTACAAAATGTAATAAAACAGAAACAAATACAGTAGATATATGCTGAGAATTCAAAAAATGACCACTATTTATTTTAAGTCTATTTTCCCCTCAGGTATCTCATATTATTAGAGAAATACGTCAGTTCCAGCAGACGCCATACCGCATAGAGCACCAACCTAAGGTAAATCTATAAAAATCACAAAACTGCTGAGATTAAAGCCACCTTTGCCTTGGAATATACACTTTTTTAATACAACGACTGAAAATCCCAAATATCCTTTGCACCATGCCCTGTCAAAGTCACCCTTCACAGTCACACTTTAACTTACAATCACCCTGAGACACTGCCATTCAGGCCGACAAACACTCCTTACCATACTGTTCCCACGTCCGGGGAGGAACTCTCTAAGGGCAGATTCAGCCCTCTGAGAGCAAGACCTTAGCTTGTCCTAGAAGCTCAAATCAGTGAGAGCTGCCCTGAGCATCAAGCATTGGGACGAGGAAGCAGGAACTAAGTTGAGTCAAACCCCCACGGCTTTGGATTGGCTGTGCACTCGCGTTGTCAGTTAATTGCTCTTAATGTTGATAACATATATAGATATACAGGAGTTACTTCTGAAATAAACTTCATAATCGTCATAATTTAACATTATGTATTTTTTTAATACAGGTCACACTGTTCCTCTTGGACAAGTCTCAGATTCTTGACGAAGATACCCTGTATGAATTATCCTTAACAATTGAGCCAAGGCTCCCAGCATGAAGAGTTTTAACGTGTGTCATGAGGCAAACACGCTGCTTTGACATCCCAGACCGAATTATGCATGCCGTGCCTAGCAGAAAGCATGGGAGGCCAGCCAGTCTCCCTTTTTGGTGGAAGCAGGTCTTGCACTGGGGGCATTAGTATGCCTAGTAATGCAAAGAAATACGTATTGGAGCTTTTAAAATTCAAGCGTAAAAGACAAGGTGCCTTGTCTAAGAGGGACTTTATTTCCTAGAATAAGAAGTGATCAGGAAAGGAGCGTATCATTGTACTGACATACTGGTCTTACTGTTCCACAACATTTACTGGACAGGTTAGATCTTCACGCTCAGCTGCAGGTAACCCTGGAAGAGCTAAACATATTTATCTTGGTGCCAGGGGCTTAAGGGTGAGTTCATTAAAAATTGACCAGAAGATCAGCATTGAATGAAGCAGGCAATGGAGTTTGGCATTGATTGGTGGAATATTTAACTGCACACCAGCCTGAGTGTTTCCATGGAAAGAAGCTACTTTATCACCGGTGATGTTTCAATGTCTTATGAGCATATTGTGGACAACCGTGAAAAAAGGATGTAAGAGACCTGTTCAGGCAGGACACAACATTGCAGTTGGAGGTACCTTAAGAGAACACATACTTTCTGAAACCTCTTCACAATGGAGGTTTGCAGCAGTACAATGGATAAAGTGTTGTCTCGTGTGTCACTAATTCATTTTTTGAAGAATTTATAAACACTGGGAAAGATCTATGAATGCTCCATGCATTAAGCATTTTTTATTATTTTTTTTGTACCGCATCTACTACTGACAACTGTTAATTTCTGGAGGTATTATTGCTTGTTAAACCTTGCTGTTTTCAAAGGTGATATGTTGGTTTTTAACGAGTTATTTTACTGCTTACTCTGACTTTTTACAAAGATGCATTTGAAATGATTAGCAATTAACTTCTAATTATACCTCATTACACACCTGACACAACTAAGTAGCATGCTGGTGAATATCACGTGTGTTAATACATCCAATTTATAGAGCTATATTCATTGCATCAGGGATATATGTATCGGGCTTGGTTATGATGCTCACAGAATTCATTTAGCTTGAGTACAAATTGTTAATGATCCCTGCTTGCATCATGGTGAGGACCGCCAGCCATTCTGAAAATCATACAAGTTGATTTCTCAACATGTGCTTCCCAGTCTCTGCCTGCAATCATTACTGTTTGTGTTCTGTTTTATATAAAATATAATTTATTGTAAAGTTTTGTTTTGCATGACACATCATGCGTGCAATCAGTAAGTACCTGAAAGTTCTGAAGATTCAGGAAACGCCTACAATAAAATGACATTAAAAAGACAAATTATAACATATATGATGTCGCATTATTTCATGATTATTTCACAACAAGGGTCTCATGGTGAATCTAAAACTCAGGTTCTAGACTGAGAAAATAATGGAGAAAGCTTACGGAATTACGATTGAACTACTGTATACTTGTTCGAACCCTCTTAAAATGTGAATTGTGTGTATATACAGTATTATTATTGTCATCATTTATATAGCGCCAACAGTTTCCGCAGCGCTTTACAATAACCAAAGGGAACGAGATAAACGGACATATGATGGAAACAAGAGGTGTAGAGGGCCCTGCTCATAGGAGCTTACAATCTAGGGGGATTGGGGTTGAGGAAGAAGAGGGGAATTTTACTAGATGGCAGGATCATTAGGGATGAGCCGAACACTCCCCGAGTTCGGTTCGAGCCCGAACCCGAACTTCTCATTTGTTCGGGACCAAACCCGAACCCCCCATGCAAGTCAATGGGGCTGAAAATTCGTTTTTTTAGAGTGCCCTCCAAGAGGGCATATATGCTACATATTTGTCATAAAAGGTGTATGGGGGTCTGGGTAGTGCCCTGGGGGACAGGAAACAAGGACAAAAAGTTTTAAAAAAAAGTTTTTAAAGGGGCAGTGAGTTTTCCATGAAATAAGGGTTAAAAATAAAAACTAAAAATTCCTTCAAATATCTTGCCTAGGAGGTCCCCATAACCTGCCTGTGAAGTGGCGGATTTCTAGGATGTATAGAAACACTTAAAAACAAATAAATGACGTTTCATATGACTGTAAATGCTTTTCCTTTAATCTATCCATAAACAACTGCTTCGGGCGGCAGCCTGTATGAAAAGACATTTTAGGACGCGCAGAAAAAGTTTAGTGTTTTCTTGGGCTAAATTATTGTGAAACTTATGCAGGCTTTGGATGAAAGTAACAATAGGTGCTTTAAAATTGGGCTTTTAGCGTCGGCAACAGTGCCGTCACACCGTAACCCCTCTGAGGATATGAATCTGATACAGGCGTCAATGACAGTGCACCCAGTTATTGTGCCTTTAGTGCCAGGCATGCAAGTACTATCATACAGTAACCCCTCTGTGGTACTGTGGAAGAGTGCAGGGGTGGACCATGCGGTCCTATATTGAAAAGTGCTTTTTTTTATCTGTTAATGGGCGTCAGTGCACCCAGATATTGTGCCTTTAATGCCAGGCCATCAAGTGTCATCATACAGTAACCCTTCTGTAGTATTGTGGAAGAGTGCAGGGGTGGACCATGTGGTCCTATATTGAAAAGTGTTTTTTTTATCTGTTAATGGGCATCAGTGCACCCAGATATTGTGCCTTTAATGCCAGGCCATCAAGTATCATCATACAGTAACCCCTCTGTGGTATTGTGGAAGAGTGCAGGGGTGGACCATGTGGTCCTTTATTGAAAAGTTTTTGATCTGGTAATGGGCGTCAGTCAGTGCACCCAGATATTGTGCCTTTGATGCCAGGCCAGCAAGTATCATCATACAGTAACCCCTCTGTGGTATTGTGGAAGAGTGCAGGGGTGGACCATGTGGTCCTTTATTGAAAAGTTTTTATCTGTTAATGGGCGTCAGTGCACCCAGATATTGTGCCTTTAATGCCAGGCCATCAAGTATCATCATACAGTAACCCCTCTGTAGTATTGTGGAAGAGTGCAGGGGTGGACCATGTGGTCCTATATTGAAAAGTTTTTATCTGTTAATGGGCGTCAGTGCACCCAGATATTGTGCCTTTGATGCCAGGCCAGCAAGTATCATCATACAGTAACCCCTCTGTGGTATTGTGATGGAGTGCAGGGGTGGACCATGTGGTCCTATATTGAAAAGTTTTTATCTGTTAATGGGCGTCAGTGCACCCAGATATTGTGCCTTTAATGCCAGGCCATCAAGTATCATCATACAGTAACCCCTCTGTAGTATTGTGGAAGAGTGCAGGGGTGGACCATGTGGTCCTATATTGAAAAGTGTTTTTTTTTATCTGTTAATGGGCGTCAGTGCACCCAGATATTGTGCCTTTGGTGCCAGGCCAGCAAGTATCATCATACAGTAACCCCTCTGTAGTATTGTGGAAGAGTGCAGGGGTGGACCATGTGGTCCTATATTGAAAAGTTTTTTATCTGTTAATGGGCGTCAGTGCACCCAGATATTGTGCCTTTGGTGCCAGGCCATCAAGTATCATCATACAGTAACCCCTCTGTGGTATTGTGGAAGAGTGCAGGGGTGGACCATGTGGTCCTATATTGAAAAGATATGCATCTGGTTAAGGCGTCAGTGCATCCAGATATTGTGCCTTTGGTGCCAGGCCAGCAAGTATCATCATACAGTAACCCCTCTGTAGTATTGTGGAAGAGTGCAGGGGTGGACCATGTGGTCCTATATTGAAAAGTTTTTTATCTGTTAATGGGCGTCAGTGCACCCAGATATTGTGCCTTTGGTGCCAGGCCATCAAGTATCATCATACAGTAACCCCTCTGTGGTATTGTGGAAGAGTGCAGGGGTGGACCATGTGGTCCTATATTGAAAAGTTTTTTTAATGGGCATCAGTGCAGCCAGATATTGTGCCTTTCATGGCAGCAAGTGCCTTCACACCGTAACCCTTTTGTGGTATTGTGGAAGAGTTCAGTGCTGGAGGTTTTGTGAATGCAGAAGAGGACATCCCCTATCTATTCCATTACTTCAGCATCAGGGGATTGATAGCTGCTGATCCAGGACTGATTCATTTTTATAAATGTCAGCCGGTCTACAGAGTCGGTGGACAGACGCACTCTTTTGTCTGTGACAAAACCTCCAGCGGCACTGAACGTCCTTTCGGAAAGCACGCTAGATGAAGGGCTACCTAGTAGCTGCATAGCATATTGGCTAAGTTCTGGCCAGTGATCCAATCTCAACACCCAGTAAGCCAGTGGATCATCTGCTGGAAAGGTATCCAGGTCTGTCCTTGTCCCTAGGTAGTCCTGCACCATATGGTGAAGATGCTTGCAATGGGTGCCTACATTTGACGTCCCTGGGCGTCGAGGACTAAAAAAAATTAAAGATGCATCAGTCAAGCGGCCCTGGCCTTCATTGCTATTCCTCTGATCACCTGCAGCCTCAGAAGCACGTGTGTCAGCACTTGGTAATCTAACAGTGCCTGGAAAGGTGTTACACAAGTTTCGCTTTAGAGCGTACTCAAGTTTTGTCATCCTGTGCTCCCTCTGTGCGGGCAGGATGAGCTCTGCAACTTTCCCCTTGTATCGTGGATCAAGAAGGGTTGCCAACCAGTAATGATCCCTCTCCTTGATAGCACGAATCCTGGGGTCCTTTAGCAGGCTTTGCATCATTAGGGAGCCCATGCAGCGTAGGTTGGAGGTGGCATTAGCTGCCGAGTCTTCCTGGTCAATGAGGATGACCGCATCGTGCACTTCCTCCTCCCAGCCACGCACAAGCCCTTCTGTTTCTGGGCACACAAAACCCTGCCTTGAGGAATCCCCACCTTCAATGCCACCACTACTTAAATAGTCCTCCTCCTCCTCATCCTCTTCCTGTCTGATCTGAGTAGGACCCGATGGAATGCTGTCTGCGGAAAGACTGGGGCCTTGAGAGCTAGGGAAGGCCTCCTCTTCCTCCCGCTGCTCTGCCTCTAGAGCCACATCTATAATTCCCCGCAGGGTGTGCTCCAGCAGGAACACTAAAGGAATTGTGTCACTGATGCATGCACTGTCCCTGCTCACCATCCTCGTTGCCTCCTCAAATGGTGACAGTACAGTGCATGCATCCTTGATCATCAGCCACTGCAGGGGGAAAAAAAAACAAGTTGACCTGAACCTGTCCTTGTGCCATACTCACACAGGTACTCGTTGATGGCCCTCTGCTGCTTGTGCAGACGCTGCAGCATTGCTAATGTCGAATTCCACCTGGTGGGCATGTCACAGATCAGACGGTTTGTGGGAAGGTGGAATTCTCTTTGAATTTCTGCCATGCGAACGCTTGCTGGGAATGACCGTCTGAAGTGGCTGCAGACTTTTCTGGCCTGGATGAGAAGCTCTGGCAGCCCTGGGTACTTGGTTAGGAAACGCTGTACCACCAGATTTAGGACGTGTGCTAGGCATGGTACATGCGTCAATTTACCCTTGCGTAGGGCGGAGAGAAGACTGCTGCCATTATCGCAGACGATCATTCCCAGCTCAAGCTGGCGTGGTGTTAACCATCTCTGCACCTGCCCCTGCAGAGCTGACAAAATTTTTGACCCGGTGTGGCTTCTGTCCCCTAAACAAACCAGTTCAAGCACAGTATGGCATCTTTTTGCTTGAGCCATTGCGTAGACCCTGTCAGGCGTCGGTTTAACTGCCACTACGCCAGAGACAGAGAAGGAGGAGGAGGAGGAAGAGGTGGTGGTGGTGGAGCAGACAGACCTCATACAGGTCCTCTTTCCGTGTTTTTGTTTTTAATCCCAAATGGGAAGTGTTTGGTGCGTGTATAAATAAAACCCACCATATCTTTGCCTCTCCTTGGCTGAAAAGCAGCAGGAGGGGCTTGGAGCTGCTCAGTAGAGCGTCCTTTTGGTTACATTTGTTAGGTACTCACTCTGTAAAGAGGTGCCGTGAAGTGGCGAGTGAGCTTACGTTGCAATAGCCATTGAAACAAAAAAAACCTCAGTTTTGTTGTACATGGAACACATAGAAACGAGCGCAGATGACACCTTTTTTCCTTGTTATGTTTTATACATTAACTGGGCTGTTACTCCTGGCAGTTGCTGCCGCTCCGGTGAGTATGGGCGCGACGCCTTTTTTTCTAGACCTCATACAAGCAGCTTTCTGGAGGCATGGTGGATGAACAAGCTCCAGCACAGAGCCCCATCTTGGATCCCTCCCAACTGCAATCAGAGTTACCCAGTGTGCCATGAAGGAAATGTAACGACCCTGTCCATGCTTGCTGGACCACGTGTCTAAAGTGACGTGCACCTTGCTGCTGACTGCCTTTCCCAATGACTGGATAACATTGTCTTCCACGTGCTGGTATAGTGCTGGAATGGCCTTGCATGAAAAGTAATGGCGTTTTGGAACCTGCCACTGTGGTACAGCGCATTCAGCAAGTTCACAGAAGGGAGCAGAGTCCACCAGCTGGAAAGGCAGCCGCTGCAATTCGAGTAATTTTGCTAAGCTGGCATTTAGACGCTGTGCTTGGGGATGGTTGGGACTATATTATTTCTTTCGCTGCAGCAGCTGCGGCAACGTAATCTGACTGCGTAAATCTTCAGCTACTGGGATGATGTCACATTGTGAGGAAGGACCTGCTGGTACATCCATTACTGTAGCATCATCCCTGTCAGTGGAGGTTGTAGGCAATTGCATGGCAGGACATACAGCGTGGGTAGAGACAGATGAGGAGGAGGAGGACCTACGCAAAGTTTTGCCCCAACGGGATGTGTGGCACTTGTTCATATGTCGCCTCAAGCACGTGGTACCCAAGTGTCTGGTGTTTATCCCACGCTTCAGCCTCCTCTGACATAGATTACAAATAGCAACGGTGGGGTCTACTGCACAGTTCTTAAAGAACTCCCAGACAGCAGAGTTCCTGCATGTGTTCTTTGAGACAACAGCGCTCTGCACCGGAGCAGATCTGACATGTGATGCCTTGGACTGGCTAGTGCTACGGTTGGTCACAGAGGATGTTGTGCCTCGTGTTTGCTGTGCCTCCTCCTCCTCCCCCTCCTCCTCACTTGATTCCTCAGTTCGATCTGGCACCCAGGTGGAGTCAGTGACCTCATCATCATCAATGTCATCTTCACCCCCTACCTCCTCGTCACTGGAGCCAACTTGGCAGTATGCTGTAGCTGCTGGGGCAACATGAGTGCCAGTTATTTGTGTGTCATCACTGGCACCCCCTTCCTCTAGGTTGATTATACTCCCTTGCTCAACCTCAGAGATTGAATCAGAGCACTGTACTTGCTGCACATCCTCAAGCAGCATGTCACTCTCATTGTAGTCAAACAATTCAACTGACTCCTCCGTGTGTGATAGCGAGGCTACGGCAGGAGTAGCTGTGGACATGGAGGCTGCATTAGATGCTTTGGCAGCTGAGGTGGACTGTAAAGCACTAGAAGCCTGGCTGGCAGAGGACTCGAAGGATGAGGATGGCCTGGTTAGCCAATCCACCAAGTCCTCTGTATGTTGCTGCTGCTTAAGACGGCCAGCACCAGTTAGAAAGGACAAGCGTGCCCCTGCAGAGGGTGCACCACGTCCACCACAACCAGAGACACAGCCTCCAGACACAGGGGCTGCTTGCCCTCTTATCTGTGGCTGGGAGCGTCTGCCTGTCCTTTTTGTTGTTTCAGACATGGTGAGTGATATATAGATTAATATATACAGAACTCTGATTCAACTCTGGTATAAAGATTTAAATAACTGGTATAACTCAGTGAGACACACTGATAGCTGGCAGCCAGTGACAAGAGACAGATCACCCTAATTCACAAATGTTTTAAATAAATTAGTGAGCCCCAAAATACAGCGTGGTACTGTATGTATGACGAGACACAGATCACCTTAATTCCCAAGTGTTTTAAAGAAATTAGTGAGCCCCAAAAAAAATTGCTGGCTGTGTGACGAGACACAGAAGATCACCTTAATTCCCAAGTGTTTTAAAGGAATTAGTGAGCCCCAAAATACAGCGTGGTACTGTTTGTATGACGAGACACAGATCACCTTAATTCGCAAGTGTTTTAAAGAAATTAGTGAGCCCCAAAATACAGCGTGGTACTGTTTGTATGACGAGACACAGATCACCTTAATTCGCAAGTGTTTTAAAGAAATTAGTGAGCCCCAAAAATAATTGCTGGCTGTGTGACGAGACCCAGAAGATCACCTCAATTCACAAATGTTTTAAAGAAAGTTGTAAACCCCCAAAAAAATTGCTGGCACAGTGACAAGACACACATCACCTAAATTCCCTGATATTTGGTAAAAATGACACCCAAAAAGACTGGCTGGCACAGTGGTGACAAGACCCAGAAGATCACCTTAATTCACAAATGTTTTAAATAAAGTTGTAAACCCCAAAAAACTTGCTGGCACAGTGACAAGACACACATCACCTAAATTCCCTGATATTTGGTATAAATGAGACCCAAAAAGACTTGCTGGCACAGTGTGACAAGACCCAGAAAATCACCTCAATTCACAAATATTTTAAATAAAGTTGTAAACCCCCAAAAAACTTGCTGGCACAGTAACAAGACACACATCACCTAAATTCCCTGATATTTGGTATAAATGAGACCCAAAAAGACTTGCTGGCACAGTGACAAGACCCAGAAAATCACCTCAATGCACAAATGTTTTAAATAAAGTTGTAAACTCCCAAAAAACTTGCTGGCACAGTGACAAGACACACATCACCTAAATTCACTGATATTTGGTCGAAACGAGACCCCCCAGACCCCCCCAGTAGCGTGGCAGACCGGCAGTAACAACACACACAACTATCTTCTTTGAAATCTCCTCTGAAATGCGTGCACAAGTGCTGCGTTGAAACCTTATACAGTGTGCTGCGGGACTTAGCTCTGTGAGCCCATGATTGGGCAAAATTTGCCCAATCAGGACTCTGAGCGGTGATTGGCATAGTGTTTAACCAGTCTTGCACCAGACCTGTGGTCAGGTGCAAGGCTGTAGCCAATTACGAGCTTCAGGCAGTGGGAAAATGCATTGTGGTCCATTGTGGTCGAACATGCGGCGAACACCCGGAAATGTTCGGGGTTCGCGATCTGCTCGAACAGGCTAAGTTCGGGTCGAACCCCGAACCGTCCGAACCCGAACAGCTCATCCCTAAGGATCATTAGTGCCAGTGGTTTGGGAATGGTGGGGCCATAGAAGCAGCTTCAATCCTTTCAATCACATACGTGAGTACACCCCTCACAATTTTGTAAATATTTTATATCTTTTCTTGTGACAACACTGAAGAAATGACACTTTGCTACAATGTAAAGTAGTGATTTTACAGCTTGTGTAATAGTGTAAATTGTTTGTCCCCTCAAAATAGCAACACACAGCCATTAATGTCTAAACCGCTGGCAACAAAAGGAAGTACACCCCTAAGTGAAAATGTCCAAATTGGGCCTAATTAGCCATTTTCCCTCCCCGGTGTCATGTGACTGTTTAGTGTTACAAGGTCTCAGGTGTGAATGGGGAACAGGTGTGTTAAATTTGGTGTTATTGCTCTCACTCTCATACTGGTCACTGAAAGTTCAACATGGCACCTCATGGCAAAGAACTCTCTGAGGATCTGAAAAAAATAATTGTTGCTCTACATAAAGATGGCCTAGGCTATAAGAAGATTGCCAAAACCCTGACACTGAGCTGCAGCACGGTGGCCAAGACATACAGTGGTTTAACAGGACAGGTTCCACTCAGAACAGGCCTCACCATGGTCAACCAATGAAGTTGAGTGCACGTGCTCAGTGACATATCCAGAGGTTGGCTTTGGTAAATAGACGTATGAGTGCTGTCAGCTTTGCTGCAGAGGTTGAACGAGTGGGGGGGTCAGCCTGTCAGTGCTCAGACCATTTTCACTTAGGGGTGCACTCACTTTTGTTGCCAGCGGTTTAGACATTAATGGCTGTGTTGAATTATTTTGAGGGGACAGTAAATTTACACCGTTATACAAGCTGCACACTCACTACTTTACATTGTAGCAAACTGTAATTTCTTCAGTGTTGTCACATGAAAAGATATAATAAAATATTTACAAAAATGAGAGGGGTGCACTCACTTCTGTGAGATATTGTATAGAACAGTTTTTAAGCTAAAAACGCCACTCATTTAAACCCAATTTGCACACCTTCAGTACAGAATAGATTTCACGAATTCCCAACGGGTAATTAAAAGAAAATTAAAAATAATAATGCTCTGTTATTGGACTATATTGGTGTTGCTCAGCGCTCACTAGATCGTCTTTTATTGTGTCTCCATGTGTCAACTTCACCAAATCCTGGTAGTCTATTCTCAGGGTATATTTCTTGAAGTTTTGCGTTGCGTTTAAACCAATCCTGTATCCTGCCCAAGAATAAATCATAAACTCATAGGTTTTTCTTTCTGTGACTTGTGAGACATGTGAAGATGGTCGCAACTTACAATTGCAAAAGTAAAATGAGTACAAAGCTTGCGGCCATGACACGCTAGAGACGTTACTTGCATCACGCAGAGTGCCACTGCAGGTATCGGTGAGCTTTGCACTTGGTGAGATGCCAAGATTGCACCTACCCCAGAACACAACATTAAAATTGAGATGGTAAGGGAAACTCTGTAGGCGAATATTTTCCTGCTTACCGTCTCCATTTTAGCATTAAGTATGGAATTGGGTCCAAGATGTAAAAATCTAGGGCCTTATTCCAAGGTTGATGATGTTGAGGAGCCGACCCGTAAAGAGGCCATATTGGATTTAATACTCACAAATGGAGGTTTGGTATCGGACGTTGTTGTAGGTGAAAATTTGGGATCTAGTGATCACCAGTCAGTATGGTTTAATATAAGAACAGGGATGGAGCCGCACCACACAAAAACAAAAGTTTTAGACTTTAAAAAAACAGATTTTTCTAAAATGAGATTTTGTGTGAAGGAGTCATTATCAGACTGGAGGAGTTTAAAGGGAGTCCAAGAGAAATGGGATTATTTAAAGGAAGCATTATTGAAGGCCACAGGCAATTGCATTTGGCTTGTTAGCAAAAACAAAAAAGGGAAGAAACCACTGTGGTACTCTGCAGAAGTGGCCAAAATAGTGAAGACCTGAAAGACAGCATTCAATAATTATAAAAAAACTCAGAGTGAAGAAGATAGGCAAACCTATAAGATTAGGCAGAAAGAGGCAAAGCAATTTATAAGAGCTTCCAAAGCACACGCAGAAGAGAAAATAGCTCAGTCAGTAAAAAAGGGGGACAAAACATTTTTTAGATACCTAAATGAGGAAAGAAAAGTAAAACAAGGATTAGTTAGATTAAAAACAAAGGAAGGAAGGTATGTAGAAGAGGATAAAAGTCTCGCTGACTGCCTCAATGAATATTTTTGTTCAGTCTTTGCAGAAGAAAAGGAAGGAAAGGGACCTCAGTTAGGAGGAAACACTAACGAGACATTTACATATCAGTTTACAGAGGAGGAGGTTCTACAGCTGCTGTCTAAAGTAAAGACAAATAAGTCAATGGGGCCTGATGGGATCCACCCTAAATTATTAAAAGAGCTCAGTGATGTAATAGCAAAACCGTTAGCAAGGATTGGTTAAATAAATCTGTTAACAGGAGTCGTCCCAGAAGAATGGAAATTAGCAAATGTTGTGCCCATTTACAAGAAGGGTAGTAGGGAGGAATTGGGGAACTATAGTCCAGTTAGTCTTACGTCAGTAGTGGGGAAATTAATGGAAACCATGTTAAAGGAAAGGATTGTTGAACATCTAAAAACACATAGATTACAGGATCAGAAACAACATGGGTTTACCTCAGGGAGATCATGCCAAACTAATCTTATAGATTTTTTTGATTGGGTAACAAAAATAATAGACACAGGTAGTGCAGTAGACATTGCTTATTTAGATTTCAGTAAGGCTGTTCCGCATAGAAGGCTTATCAATAAATTGCAATCTTTGAGCTTGGATTCCAATATTTTTGAATGGATTAGGCAGTGGCTGAGTGACAGGCAACAGAGGGTTGTGGTAAATGGAGTTTATTCGGCGCAAGGTCTTGTTACCAGTGGGGTACCTCAGGTGTCAGTACTTGGACCCATTCTCTTTAATATTTTTATTAGTGATATTGCAGAAGGTATTAATGGAAAAGTATGTCGGAGCTGTGGCAATTGAGTTTTAATGTGGATAAGTGCAAGATAATGCACCTGGGACGTAAAAACCCAAGGGCTGAATATAGAATATTTGATACAGTCCTAACCTCAACATCTGAGGAAAGGGATTTAGGGGTTATTATTGCAGAAGATCTAAGGGTAAGTAGTCAATGTAATAGAGCAGCAGGAAATGCTAGCAGAATGCTTGGTTGTGTAGGGAGAGGTATTAGCAGTAGGAAAAGGGAAGTGCTCATGCCACTGTACAGAGCACTTGCAGGGCCGGTGCAAGCTTTTTTGCCTAGTCAGGCGAAGGTCTGTTTTGGTGCCCCCCCCCCGTCATGTCAAGCCAATCAGGATAGAGATGCATAATAATCTCTATCGTGAGTGTTCGGTGTTGTCACGCAGAGATTAAAGGATGCTTAAAGTTGGTCTTGCAAGGACAACCTTTAGCAGCGTTGTGAGTCACTGATTGGGGGGACAGCCACCAGTGCTGTCTTTATGGACTTATATAAACACTGTCTTTCTTCTGGAAAGGCAGTAGTTACATTTGTCAGACTGTAGGAACAACATATTTGGGTATATATTTGCGGCCCCCAGCTCATGTATGGGTATATATTTGCGGCCCCCAGCTGCTCATATGGGTAGATTTGCCCCCAGGTCATGGATTTGCCCAGCACATGGATTTGCCCAGCTCATGGATTTGCCCCCAGGTCATGGATTTGCCCAGCACATGGATTTGCCCCCAGCTCATGGATTTGCCCCCAGGTCATGGATTTGCCCCCAGGTCATGGATTTGCCCAGCTCATGGATTTGCCCCCAGGTCATGGATTTGCCCAGCTCATGTATTTGCCCAGCTCATGTATTTGCCCCCAGGTCATGGATTTGCCCAGCACATGGATTTGCCCCCAACTCATGGATTTGCCCCCAGGTCATGGATTTGCCCAGCGCATGGATTTGCCCCCAGGTCATGGATTTGCCCCCAGGTCATGGATTTGCCCAGCTCATGGATTTGCCCCCAGGTCATGGATTTGCCCAGCTCATGTATTTGCCCAGCTCATGGATTTGCCCCCAGCTCATGGATTTGCCCCCAGCTCATGGATTTGCCCAGCTCATGGATTTGCCCCCCAGCTCATGGATTTGCCCCAGCACATGGATTTGCCGCCAGCTCATGGATTTGCCCCAGCACATGGATTTGCCCCCAGCTCATGGATTTGCCCCAGCACATGGATTTGCCCCAGCTCATGGATTTGCCCCCCAGCTCATGGATTTGCCCCAGCACATGGATTTGCCCCCAGCTCATGGATTTGCCCCCAGCTCATGGATTTGCCCCCAGATCATGGATTTGCCCCCAGCTCATGGATTTGCCCAGCTCATGTATTTGCCCAGCTCATGGATTTGCCCCCCAGCTCATGGATTTGCCCCAGCACATGGATTTGCCCCCAGCTCATGGATTTGCCCCCCAGCTCATGGATTTGCCCCAGCACATGGATTTGCCCCCAGCTCATGGATTTGCCCCCAGGTCACACATGGATTTGCCCCCAGGTCACACATGGATTTGCCCCCAGCTCATGGATTTGCCCCCAGGTCACACATGGATTTGCCCCCAGGTCACACATGGATTTGCCCCAGCTCATGGATTTGCCCCCAGGTCACACATGGATTTGCCCCCAGGTCATGGATTTGGCCCCAGGTCATGGATTTGCCCCCAGCTCTCACCTGGATTGTTGCCCCAGCTCCGGCAGGGGGTTGAGGGACCCAGATGCCGGGCAGCGCGGGAGCGCCTGCCCGATCTTGAACAGTCCGTCTTGTGAAGTGGATGCGGCTGTGTGCGTGCGCAGCCGGTCACGCGGTCCGTCCTGTCAGGTGGTACAGAGACTCAGTACCACCTGATTAGCCGGACCACGTGACCGGCTGCGCACGCACACAGCCGCATCCACTTCACAGGACGGACTGTTCAAGACCGGGCAGGCGCTCTCGCGCTGCCCGGCATCTGGGTCCCTCAACCCCCAGGCCAAATCTCGGGGGGGCAATTGCCCCGTTGCCCCCCCCTGGATCCGCCCCTGATCCCAGGCAAGCGAGCAGCCAATGGGCCGGCCATGCTCGGAGTCGGACGGAGCCTCAGCCTGCGCCTGCTGTCCCATTCTTTTCCTCGGCTCGGTCATCCGATTACACCCCGGGCCGGCGCCCCTCACACTGGCATGACGCCAGACAGTAAGGCGGCCGCCTGTGCCGCCTTACGTTAGCGCCGGCCCTGAGCACTGGTGAGACCTCACTTGGAGTACTGTGTGCAGTACTGGAGACCGTATCTCCAGAAGGATATAGACATCTTAGAGAGAGTTCAGAGACGGGCTACTAAAATGGTGTACGGCTTGAAGGAGAAAAGTTACCAGGAAAGGCTTAATGATCTTAACATGTACAGCTTGGAAAAAAGACGAGACAGAGGAGATATGATAGAAACATTTAAATACGTAAAGGGAATCCACAAGGTAGAGGAAGGGAGTATATTTAAAAGGAAACAAAGTAGCAAAACAAGAGGACATAGTCTTAGATTAGAGGGGCAAAGGTTTAAAAGTAACATCAGAAAGCATTATTTTACTGAGAGGGTGGTGGATACATGGAACAGCCTTCCAGTTGAAGTGGTAGACGCCAAAACAGTGATTGAATTTAAGCAGGCATGGGATAGGTGTAAGGCTATCCTAAACAAAAGATAAATCCAGGTAAAGTATCCATGTAATTGGGCAGACTAGATGGGCCGAAAGGTTCTTATCTGCCGAAATTTTTCTATGTTTCTATGTTTCTATGATGTAAACTTAACCACTCCAAACTGTATAATGGTAATGGTAAGTTTGCAACAGCTCTAGTTAGGACCAACCCTAAATAGAAACCCTAAATAACCACAAGGTGTCACCACAAACCTTTATAAACTGGATATATATTGTGAAACATAAGGATTAACAACACTAGGTGTATGAAACAATGTGACCACAAAGTGTCGCTGCAAAGTGATAAAAAAACTAGATAAAAAATAATAGATATAACAGCAAAATATGGCTGAAAAATTAATTATATATTGTGAGTTCTTGGAGCCATCAAAAAGTGGCATAAGTAAACGTGCTCCCTAGAGAGCAAGATGCGCCCATCCCCCTGTTTTGCTGCAGGAAATAGTGTGTGTGAGAAGCTGAGCATCAAGTCAGAAAAAAAGATAATTCCTTTCGATCCTGCTTTTTTGCTATCTGCCAAAACGGAGGAATCAAGGAGACACCAGATATGCAGAGGGGTGATCCAGCGCTCCCATTAGAAACCGCTGGCCGCACATACATCTAGTGCCCGAGTTGTAGGCACTTAAAAACGTGAGTGATATTTCAACTATTTATCTCACTTAAACATCTACGGGCTCTATTATGCTGATTTATTTGATTTGAGGTAATCATTGCTGAAAGAAGAAAGGATTTCATCTCTTAACACGCATGCCGAAAGAATTTAGACGGAAGCGCAGACCCCACCACGTTCACTCCATATACTTTGACTTGGTTATTTGGGATACATAACTGAGTGGAAGAGGACAGCGGCTGTTTCTAACTATTTTAAACATTTAAAAAGTTTTATCTGCTTATGCGCATTGATTTTTTATGTTTATATACACACTATTTTAATAAACCACTAGGTGGCGCCTAGGATACAGATCTTTCTCTACTATAAGGATTAACAACACTAGCAGAGTTATTCAGAGAGCGGTGAAAAGCAGGAGAATGACTGGAGAATGGAAAATTCTAGGTCAAAATAACCGATTTGGAAAGTGAGATGAATGGGAGAATTTTTCTGGTTTGGCTATTTTGACCTAGAATTTTCTCTTCTCCAGTCATTCTCCTGCTTTTCAACTCTCTCTGAATAACCCTGTAGGTGTATGAATCAATGTGACCACAAAGTGTCGCTGCAAAGTGATAAAAAAAACTCAAAACTAGATAAAAAATAATAGATATAACAGCAAAATATGTCGGAAATATAAATTATAAATTGTGAGTTCTTGTAGCCACCAAAAAGTGACATAAGGAAACGTGCTCCCTAGAGAGCAAGATGAGTACTATAGAATGTGCTTGGATGTTCAATCTGGAATAGAGACCATGGTCCTAAGGTAGGAAAGAGACACACACCTCACACACCTGCTCTCTGAAATACGTTCCCATTCTCCTACACTCCCCTTCTCAGACTCAATCTAAGACAAGTCGAAGAATTAATACTGGAAGAATAATGAGGCCGCAGTCTTATTGAAGAGTAAAAAACAAGGCTGTTCACCAGCGTAGGCGATTGGAGCCTCAAAATATAGACTGTCCAAGATGGATGCTCATTAGTCGACAAAGGATAATGACAAACCAACAGTATGTGCTTTTGTGCTTGGTGAACAATGTGCACCAGCTCCCAGTAGCATCGCACTCTGATTTCACATATCAGTACTTTGCTCCTCCATGTCAAGCAAGCAAGAGGAGATGTACCACTTGTACCATCCTGAAATGAGTTTGACAGAGTGTGCTGAGTCTGACCACGTACTGCCTGTGATCTGTTAGCATTGACTCAATCACAGACATGATCCACTGAAGACCAAGTCACTGGGCACCTCATTCGTGTCAGGCTCTTTAAAAGGATCAGAGATAATCTTGATGATGCCTACATAGCAAGTTGAAAGGGCAAAGGAGAGGCGGAGATGGTACATTTACAAAGAATCATCTTACAGGCAAGCATCAGCCAAGAAACTACAACAGAAACAAGAAAAGATAAGCTAGTATGACAAGTAGAAATGATATACTTTTACCTTAATTTGCCAAATCGGTCAGTGGACAAACCAAAATTCAAAAACCAAATCCATTCAGGGTCATGTTCCTACTTGGCCAAGCTTTGCAAGAAACTCTCCAGGATCCTGAATACACACACACGCACACGCGCTCTTGACATTGCATATGAACCCTTGTATGTGCTCGCTTTGGAGAAAAAGTGAAAAGCCAATAGAAATATCTCCGGTAAGACTCTCCACAAGAAATCGTGGTTATTTTCATTACTGGTAGGTAGACAATTGTCATGTATTTGTATAAATCTTTATTAGGAAAGTGAACATTTTAATAAATCAACCAATATACATTGCTCAACGATGCATCAATAATTAAATGT
This sequence comes from Leptobrachium leishanense, assembly GCA_009667805.1. Classification (NCBI taxonomy): domain Eukaryota; kingdom Metazoa; phylum Chordata; class Amphibia; order Anura; family Megophryidae; genus Leptobrachium; species Leptobrachium leishanense. The sequence continues at coordinate 84,624,219 of CM019063.1, forward strand.
AAACCTGTGCATATGTGTCTGTCAGTCTAATTACTACTAGCTTCGAAAAGCAAAGGTTTCTGGTGAATTATGAAGGATTGAATTATCTTGCAGACTCAAGTGCAATAGACACAAATTACCTTTTTAGAACAGAGTCTAAGCCATCAACCAACAGGTTCCAAAAATCAACTGACACCAACATCACATGATCCAGTACTGACAACACTGATAATATAAATCATCTGGGTCAGTCTCAACTCTACTGTGTAGTGCTATCTGGTGGACAGAAGTGACTTTTTTTCGATCACTTTCCCAACAGATACATTTAAACCTGTTTCTTTATAGTAAATGTAATAATTTGCATCACATATTCTTGCTTCGTAGCTAAGTATACAACGCAGTCCTTCTCTTGCAAGATAAACCTGTTTTTCATAGGATTCTAAATAGTCTCATTTCTTTTTCAAGGTGTTTGGTGCCTCTCAAGACATTCATTCAGATGGCCTATTCAGTGGCATAACAACCCCTGGAGGAGCTGATGAAAATTCACACAACCAGTTTATACAACTGAACACTGCCATCTTTAGTGGCTCAGGTTGTTTGTACATAGGCTTTTTGCCTTCTGTTGGGAACACAAATTCCCCTTTGGGATGTCTCTGAAAGTACAACCCGCGGACTGTTACTATGTTTAAAACCTTGTTTTGATGAAAGAAATAAAAATATTGTAAATTAAAACAAGTGAAACCATGTTTAGCGGCATAGTTACCTATGTGAGTGAGGGAGATTTTTCTTTGATCCCCTGTTGGTTTTGTACATTTGCCCACTGATACAGATATTATCAGTCATTAATTTTAATGGTGGGTTTATTTTTATAGTGAGAGACAGAATAACAAAAAAAAATCCAGAAAAAAGCATTTCCAAACATTATAAATTTATTTGCATTTTAATGAGTGAAAGAAGTATTTGACCCCCTTCGCCAAACATAACTTAGCACTTGGTGGCAAAACCGTTCTTGGCAATCACAGAGATCAGACGTTTCTTGTAGTTGGCCATCAGGTTTGCACACATCTCAGGAGGAATTTTATCCCACTGCTCTTTGCAGATCCTCTCCAAGTCATGGTTTTGAGGCTGACATTTGGCAACTCGAACCTTCAGCTCCCTCCACAGATTTTCTATGGGATTAAGGTCTGGAGACTGGCTAGTTGACTCCAGGACCTTAATTTGCTTCTTCTTGAGTCACTCCTTTGTTGCCTTGGCTATGTGTTTTGGGTCATTGTCATACTGGAATACCCATTCACCTATTTTCAATGCCCTGGCTGAAGGAAGGAGGTACTCACCCAAGGTTTGACAGTACATGGCTCTGTCCATCGTCCCTTTGATGCAGTGAAGTTGTCCTGTCACTTTAGATGCAAAACACCCCCAAAGCATAATGTTTCCACCTCCTTGTTTGACAGTGCGGATAGTGTTCTTTGAGCCATAGGCAGCATTCCTCCTCCTGCTCCAAACACTGCTAGTTCAGTTGACAACAAAGAGCTAAATTTTGGTCTCATCTGACCACAACACTCTCACCCAGTTCGTCTCTGAATCATTCAGATGTTCATTGGCAAACTTCAGAAAGGCCTGTACATGTGCTTTCTTGATCAGGGGGTCCTTGTGGGTGCTTTCAGTCCTTCATGGCGTAGTGTGTTGTCAATTGTTTTCTTGGTGACTATGGTCCCAGCTGCCTGAGATCATTGACAGGATCCTCCTGTGTAGTTCTGGGCTGATTCCTCACCGTTCTCCTGATCATTGAAACTCTGTGAGCTGACATAGTTACATAGTTACATTGGTTGAAAAAAGACATGCATCCATTGGGTTCAGCCTTTTTACACATCATCTACTGCTGTTGATACAAAAGTAGGCACAACACCCAGTCTGAAATGCTCGGCAAAATGCAACACACTGGGAAAAAAATTCCTCTTGATGCCAGAATGGCGTTAGATTTCTCCTTGGATCAAGTAGCTTTTACCTACATATTAAATATTATAACTCTTAATATTCTGTGTCTGCAGGAAGTCACCCAGTCGTGGTTTACAATTCTGTACAGCCTCTGACCCAACCACCTCAACAGGCAGAGAATTCCACAGCTTTATTGTCCTCACCGTAAAATAATCCTTCCTATGCTTTAGGCGGAATTTCCTTTCATCCAATCTAAATGGGTGACCTTGTGTCCTGTGTATAGTCCTGTTAATGAATAGGTTTCCAGTCAAAGGTTTATAATGGCCCTGTATCTATACATATAAACGCATATAATATAATATATAATGCTAAAGCATCAATGCTTTTTTATACGCGAAAGTCCTGACTGACTGACTCATCAACGCCCAGCTGAAACGTGTAACCTAGGAATGTGAAATTTTGAAGGTGCATGTTTATATGATGTAGGCACCCACTAAGGAAGGATTTTTTGAAAGCTCCGCCCCTAAGGGGGTGAAAAAGGGGGTTGAATGTTTTAGACAGGATACCTATAGCTCAAAAAACAGAAGATGTTACAGACGTCAAAATCGGTATTTAGATTCGATTTGAAAAATAAAAAAACCACGTATTTTCACGTTTTTCAAAAATCCAAGTGGGGGGCGAAAACAGGGGGTTGAATATTTTAAATATTTTAAACACAATACCTATATCTCGAAACCAGAAGATGTTACAGGCCTGAAAATTGGTATTTAGATTCATCTTGAAAAATAAAAAAACACGTATTTTACAATTTTCTGTTAATTCCTTGGGGGGTGGCAAAAAGGGGGGTTGAATACTTTTGTCAGTATACCTATATTTCAATGAGACCAGAAGCTCTAATGGATATATTGATGTAATCAGTGCTTTTTTTCTATGAAAAGACGTGGGGGTACACACTATGAGGCATCATAAAGCGCAGGTGGCGAGCATCCAATGAAAAGATGGTGCACGCCAGCGCACAGCCAATGAACAGAGCCATGAGCGTATCATAGAGCTCCACAGCAATAAAACTCAGTGATGTCCATTTTGTATTAATGTAACACAGAGCTCCACAGCAATAAAACTCACAATTTTTTAAAAATAAATTTTAAAATAATGTAAATATTATTAAAAGAGAATTTTTACAGTAAAGGAAAAATTATTAAAATATCAAAACCCTTAAATCCCCTGTACCTCCGCTTTTCTTTATCAATCCCCCTGTAACTACTTTACAAATATATTTCCCCATGGCTCCCCTGTACTCACTTTATGAGTCCACTTTGTTAATTATGGTCATATTTCTGACCGCCTGCTGCTCAGGTCTGGTGTTAGGAATTACTGACGCTTCCGAGGGGGAAGGGGCTGCAGCATATATCCTCCGGACCACTCACCAAGAAAGTGAGGAGGATGAGGGTTTACTTAAATCAGTTGTGCCACTTGAATTACTGGGAGGGGGTATCTTTCCCTTCCTATCCTCTTCTAAAAATCAGAAGCGTTAGGCAGCCAGCATGAGCTGCCAAGGTGCTTCTGATTCCCTGCCTTCCTGCCTGTCAGTCAGGAGCGAGGACAATCATGTTCTCTCTCTGCACATTCGCGCTGGTAATGTGATATCCTTAAAGATCCTCCCATGTCCCATTATAATTTATTATCTGAGCTGGCTCTGCTTTATCAATGCCTCCCTCTGACATTGTAAACACACACAGAGATACTCAAACTTTCAGCAGTCGCCGGCGCCCTCAGCCTCCTGCTCGGCATGCAGGCTGCTCCTTCCTTCACTACAGTGGAGAAGTGTGTGGCGCAGGCGCGATACGTCACAGTCATGTGACAGTCAGCAGCGTCCTGATTCCTGCTCCTCCTTCAAAGTTCGGCAGATTGCAAAACGCGATACAAGGGCTGCGGCGGCTCACAGACACCTTGCCGATCCTGAACGACTGCTGGGAACTCTTATGGGCGCAAATTTGTTTTGAAATTATGAGCCCCTGAGAAAATTGCGCCCAGGGTCACCACCCCCCTGCCCCCCCACACTACGCCACTGCATGCCAGTCATGCCTAGTCCTGGTGAGATGCTAGTCATGTCTAGTACTGACGAGATGCCAGTTACATCTGGTCCTGGCGATATGCTCGTGATGTCTGATTTCTGGCAATATGCCAGTGACGTCTAGTTCTGGCGAGATGCCAGTCATGTCTAGTTCTGGTGAAATGCCAGTCATGCCTAGTTCTGGTGATGTAGCAGCGGTGCCAGTAGACTCCATGGCTAAACTCAGTGGTGGGTTCAATGTTGCCCAAACCAGCGGTGGGCCCGATGTTGCCCAACCCAGCGGTGGGCCCGATGTTGCCCAACCCAGCGGGGGCCCAATGTTGCCCAACCCAGCAGTGGGTCCGATGTTGCCCAACCCAGCGGAGGGTCCGATGTTGCCCAACCCAGCGGAGGGTCCGATGTTGCCCAACCCAGCGGTGGGTCCGATGTTGCCCAACCCAGCGGGGGTCTGATGTTGCCCAACCCAGCTGTGGGTCCGATGAAGCTACACCACGCTGTAAGGCACATGTAGGTGAATCTGGTAGTGCCCCCGCTGTTGCCATTCCCTATGCTGAGATCATCCCTTCCAAGTCTCGGTCCAGAAGGAGACGTAAGAAGGTGACCAGCTCTAGTCTACCTGGTGGGGCAAACACTATATTCAAGATGGCTGGTTTTAGTGCCCCCGAGGCCAGTCCTGTTGCCGAAGATTATGTCCAGACGCCTTCTGGGATAGTAATCCGTAAGAAATACCTATCTGCGTTCATGAACGATCCGGAGGCCAGGCGTGTCCTGGAGGAGTCAGAATGGGAACAGGACTCTAACATAAAACAATATCTGATATTTATATCTTGTTTTTTTGCCATATTTTTGTTTCTCTGGTTGAGCGTCCAGTGGCCGCTCTTTGAGGAGGGGATACTGTCACGTTTTCCACATCGCAGCCAGGCCCCCTGGTGGTGAGAGTGATGCTCAGCAGCTCTTGTGGGTATATTTGGGCTAGCCTCTGCAGACCATCTCTCCTGTGGCTGATAGTCTGTAGTCACATGACCGGCCCTGCCCTATATATATGGCCAGCAGTGGATCAGATCCTTGCATCAGGATAGGTCTTCCTTACTGAATGCTTGCAACTGTGAGTTTTGGTTCTGTTATTCTGGTGTTTGACTATTGGCGTGTTTTCTGACTATTCTCTTGTCTGCTCCGTGTACTGCAATTCTGATATCCTGTTGCTGACTTCAGCTTGTATGACCCTTTCTGACACAAGATACCACAAAAGTGCTGGTTCATGCTCTTGTCATTTCACGACTTAACTACTGCAACTCGCTCCTTATTGGCCTCCCCAACTACCGTATCGCCCCTTTGCAATCTGTAATGAATGCAGGGGCGAGGCTTATTTTTCTCACCAGATGCACCCCGCGTACCTCCCCCCTCTGCCGGTCCCTCCATTGGCTTCCTGTACATTTCAGGATACAGTTTAAAATACTGATGCTCGCGTTCAAATCACTCAATAACTCAACCCCTCCCTATATGTCTTCGTTACTCAGCAAGCACGTCCCATCTAGACAACTCTGATCTGCAGGTGATCTCCACCTGTCATCAGTCTACACGCGCACAGCCAACTCTCGCCGCCAAGACTTCTCAAGGGCAGCTTGTGGAATGACTTGCCTCGCCCTATCAAACTCTCCCCTGACCTTCAAGCCTTCAAGAAATCCCTCAAAACCCATCTGTTCAGATTAGCGTATCGCATCACTAATGCAACTCATCCCTCTGCTCACCTACTCACACATGATTGAAGCGGCTTGTATGGCCCCGCCATTCCCAAACTACTGTCACTAATGATCCTGCTATCTAGTGCAATTCCTCTTGTCTTCCTCAACCCCAATCCCTCTAGACTGCAAGCTCCTATGAGCAGGGCCCTCTACACCTCTTGTTTCCATCCTATGTCCGTTTATATGTATTTTGTTCCCTTTGGTTATTGTAAAGCGCTGCGGAAACTGTTGCGCTATATAAATGATGACAATAATAATAATAATAATGTTCTGGCTCCTGATCCTCTGTTTCTGGCTGACATCCTCCCTGGCGTCTAGACCTGGCTATTCCCTGACAATTCTTGTTATTTTTGTTTATGTTCTGTATGTCATATTCTGGTCTTTATGTTTTGTTGTCCAGCAGCATATTGTAGTGTATATATTAGAGGCCATCCAAAGAAGATACATAGTGCAGGGTTCTGTTTTGCTGCTGGGCTTATTGGTTGTGTCTTCTAGCGCACTTCTGTTGTGTATTGTTTACCATCACATCACAATCTTCACGATTCCAAGATCTTTTCTTCTTTGATCCTCCTGATTTTTTCTCTTATTTTTTAATTAAATTGTAGTTGTGCAGTCATACACTCTTGAGGAGAAAGATCAGGAGATCCCGTGGGCAGGCTGGCTCAGTGGAGACCTGAGCCCCTATATTCAATACTCAGCTAAAGCCCAGCACTATTCAGGTGTTGCCACTCTGCATGTCCTCCAGAAACCTGCTGTAACAGATCTCCATTCCCTGACTGGGTCATATCTGTTAACGTTGTTTCCTTGCAGGACCCCAGTTCTACCACCAGCAGTCTTTCATGACTTTCTTCAGCCCTTAGCCGAAGCTTAAGGACAGGTACACGCAAAGAGTTTTTATAGCATCCCCTAGAAATTAGACAACATGCAGATCTGGAGGTTTTTAGAACAATCAGCAACAGGGGCTGAGCTTTTAATGAAATAAATATATACAGTACCAGGCAGGGCCTAGCAGCCAATAGGAAATGATACCCTGGCTTCTACTGCACGTCATCATTAATCCCCCCTAGAATTATATTGCTGTTCTTACGGCTCTGCAGTTTTCTGCTCTCCGTTTCTCAGCGTCTGGGAATTAATTAGACCAGGGACAGATAATGGGATTAGTTTTGCCTAACATTTGGCAAACAAGAGAAAACAATATCCATCCAAACCTTTAACAGATACAAATACATTCCTGGGGGAGTTGGAAAAGACTAAGGTGACCCACACAGTAATTCTATCAGCAGATAGTAACAGATGCACATAGACAATAACAATATCAATAGCAGTATTCATACATAACACAGATTACAGACACCCTGCACAGCGTGACTTCAACATAGGAGATGACAGGGAAACAACATAGAATATCAGGCCTGCACCACCCAAATACATCTCTAGGCCCATGTACCTCAAGTGATGCACATCACACCTGCTCAAACTCCGCTCCTGATTTCCTATGCATCACATGTTGGAGATCACAGTTGTTGATCGTCTTCTAGAATAGCTCACTTCCTATTTAAGAATGTTGCCCAGACCTTGCAAAACTCCTGCATACTCATCTACATTATGCACACAGCGCTGTTCTCGGGAACCTGTCTTTCATCACTGTGTGTCAGTATCTTCCTTGTAATAGGGCCTCCCTGTGTGCAAGAGCTTCCCATATACCAGAGCCACAATGTGTACCAGAGGCTCACCATGTACCAAAACCTCCCAGTGCTCACCGTGTGACAGTGCCTCACCGTGTTCCTGAGAACCATAATTTCACCGCTGTCCCTGTTTTCAACCTCGTCCAACGTCCCTTTGTCCAGGCTGATACCTGCCTTGTCCAATGTCTTTGTGTCCACTTTATCTACTGTATTATAGTGCATAAATACTTAAATGTATGCCTTCCTCATGCAATTAGGGATCATAAATTAACCCAAAAAGAAAAACAGAAAAGCAATAATAGTGCAGTATCGTTATATCAGCTCTACTAGCCCAAGAATGACTGTTCCCATCACACTCACTTTTAAAAGAGCCCACCAATATCTGGCTCAATTTCTTTGCATCGTTTTTTCCCGGGAGGTGACCTATAACCTCTCAGACTTGACAGGTTATATATTCCATCTGTTATGACATGAAAGGGAGATAGAAGGCAAAACACCTTCATGCAGCACAGTATGATAAAAAAGGGGTGGAGGATGAGGATGGGGCGGTTCTCCCAGAGATGCAAAACAGATACAGTATTGTTGCTGATTTAATATTGGCGGTTCCTACCTTGCTGCTGCTTGTGCTTTTGTGTTTGCACTTATATCATAAAGGAGAAGCACAGTGAAGCATACACCATAGAACTATTTTCTGCCAGTGACCGCATCAGTTATTGAAGTTTAAGTGGCATTGCCAAGTACAATGTGACTAACAGATTAACAAATCTGAGATATTCCACCTCACACAGTTGCGATCTGAAAAAACTCATTTGCTTTAGTGAGTTAATAGGAAGTTAAATGTAACATATAATATAACCAAATTACATTCAGCATTTAAGGTAGCATGATCACACATTTATTAAAAATACACACCGCCACCATAGACGTCCAAACAAACACTTGTCTTGCAAATTAAAAGATTTATGTGACCCAATTCCAGGTAATTGTGTTTATAATATTACGTTGAATATTAGGCGCGCACAATTTTAATTAAAATTCTGGCACCAAACAAAAGTTGGAAGCTTGCAATTCTATTGTCTATTGCAGTGGTTCTCAAACCTGTCCTCGGGACCCCCAACGAGGGCAAGTTTTGCAGATCATTATGGGGAAATGCAGACTGAATCCTGCAATCAATGAGCAGCAAATCCTATCATTTGTGCTGTGTTTCAGCTATCTGGAAAACCTGGCGTGTTAGGGGGTCCCGAGGACAAGTTTGAGAAACACTGGTCTATTGCGTGTGTTTGTTTTGGGTTACTGTGTCTATATGAGATGGATTGATTGTGGGTTTCCATTATTACAAAGGCCAATGAGTATCCACTGGAAGGTCCATGTTATAGATTAGTTATCAAATCCCATGCTGCATAGCTACAAATCATTGTAAGCTCAAAAAAAGACTAATTTCTTTGTTTAGTATACCAGCATACATCTTTCCAGGAGATTTCAGGGTAATAAGGTCCAATAGGGTCCAATAGGGAAAATATGATTGAACTTGCTTATAAAGTCAAAACTTGTGTTTATATTATGATTCAAAAGTGTTTATTTTGAAAATGTGTCAGCAATACAACACACAATATGGGATGACGGCCGCACAGGGCCAAAGAATAAATACCGTAGTAAGGATACTCGGAGGGAGTCAGCAGTTAAGATAACAATATGAATACTACAAATATGAAAAGGGCAGATAGAACCAAACGGTGATAACGTCGTAAATTAAAAGAATCAACATGAATTTTACATATGGATCTAAAAGTTATGGACAGTATACATGCGAGAAGGTGGCAAAAAAAAAAAAAAAAAATATTTCGGGGTGAGGAAAGGCACAAGCCATTATTGTGACTTTCCTGGCTCACTCCCTAAAGTCCAGAAGACAAAAGGAGGCCATGGAAAACAAACGTCACAAGGCCCGGATACCCAAGGGCCAAGTGTGGCCGACAGAGCCATGGTGTCCGCCACAGTGGCACACCTTGTGGCAACCCGGAAAGTGCCAAAAAAAAAGGGGGGGATGTGGATAAGAGCCACCAACCTCACTATGACTCTTGCCCAAAGTAGTCAGCATGTTGCCATAAGAAAGACATCTTAATAACCAACAGACAAATAAAATATGTCACGATCAAAGTTCAGCAGAGAGTCAAAAGTCCTTAGGGAACCTCATGAGGGTGGGGGATAGGGGAAAACGGATGAGGGAGACAAAGGATAGGCGCAGAGGAAACAAAACTTGAGGCGATGTCCACAAGGGGGCAAAGCGCCTGTATCATCCCGGATCATCCGAGGCAGGGGTCTGGGAGAACCCCAGCAAAGCTAGTAATGGCCATGCTTCGTCAGGTGTTGAGGCTACTTGTACCACCCCGTTAATCGTCAGGAAAATTGTGCCAGCGGCCCCCCATCTGTAGCAAACCCCCTCAGCACGTAGGTGAGTTGTCACCTCCTTAAAGCTCCTTTGGGCCATCAATGTCGCAAATGGGAGGTCAGCGAAGAGGGACAAAGTCAGCGTCTCATAAAGAAGGGGTGAACGTGCAGCCGGGACCACCAGAAGCCTAAGCCTCACAGCTACATCTCTCGCCACTGCCAGAACGTCCTGGGAGGCTGCAGTTGGGGCCATTGGGGACTTTCTGAGGCGCAGCACAGAGCCAAAAACTCCAGGGTCGATCGGTTCCAATCGGAGTAGGTGAGCTGCGAGCCGGTTGACCAGCTTAAGACCGCCTGGGTCGAATACTCATCTGGGATCCCTCTGATCCTAATATTCCGCTGGCGGTGACGGGTTTCCAACCGCTCCACTGATCGCGAAAGGTAGTCCACTTGAACCTGTAGGGATTCCACTCGGGTCTGCAAGTGACCTTGGGCCGCCTCCACCTCAGACGTACGTTCTCTGACCCCAGTCACCTGAGCCCGGACTCCGGTCATCTCAGCTTTCACTCCAGCAATGTCAGCTTGCCAGGTCGCTTTTAGGTCTGCACTTGCGGTACAGAAGTCTCCGAGGCCTCCCGGTTGCGCCTAGTTTCATCCCCCATAGATTCTCTGATGTCCCGCTGGCGGCCGTCCGCAGCCGGTTGGACTTCAAACTGTAGTTTTTTCCCCATCTAGCTGTCCCTGGGTATGGGGCTGTACCTCGTGTGCGGGAGTCCTGATCGTCCAAGTCCCCACGTGCGGCACAGGTCGTCTCCGCTCTGCCAACTTGTGTTTATATTAGTGCCAATTTAATAGCACTCTTAATAGTGTGATTTGTAGACTTGTGCACGGACATTTTTTTTCTTTCCATTTTTTTTGTTTTCAATTCTTATTTTCGGTCTGATCCGAAAATTTGGCATGACAGTTTTCTTTTTAGGAGTCCATTCATTTTTTGTTTTTTATTGTTAATTCGATTTTGGGGCTGATCTGAACATTCAGACAGCCGGTATTGTGTTTTCCAGTCCATTTGTTTTTTCGTTTTTATTATTAATTTATATTTCGGTTTGATTCGTATTTAATTTTTTATTAGTTATCGGAATTAATTACTTAGATTAGGGTAAAAAAAAACTGAATCTCCCTGTCCTTGCTGCTGAAATATATTTCAGTACCAAGGGTAGCAGCCAGCCGGTACTACAATAAAAGGAAATACCAGCCGGTATTAAAATAAAATACCAGTTGGTGCTATAACAAAATGAAAATACCTGCAGTACTAAGATAAAATACAGTCGGTACTACAATAATAATACCAGCTGGTACTACAATCAAAATAACAGCCAGTGATAAAATAAAAATAAAATAAAGCCGATACCAAAACAAATTTTAGCCGGTACCAAAATAAATTTTAGCCAGTAAAATAAAAATAAAATACAGCCGGTACTACAATTAAAATTAGAGCCAGTGATAAAATAAAATACAGCCGGTACCAAAATAATCCCATAGGTTTCAATGTAAACAAAATGTGTTTTTATTAAATATTTATGCAACTGTTTAATCTTTTCACATGCAGCAAAAAGTCTATTCATTTATTTTTTTAGGATATTTTAGGCATTTAGGAATAGGATATATTTGGTGAAATTTTATGTTTTCTAATTTATTTTAAAACAAGGCTTTTTTTCTTTGCTGAAAGCAGCCTTAGAATCCTGTGATGGCAATTTAACCCACCTCTAGTCAACAAACAGTTGCAATACGGAGCCTCTCTGTATGTTATTGCCAGTCTTTCAATGCACAAGCATAACCGTCCTCAAAACATGGGTCTAATCAAACAGAGGGAGATGCAAAGACATGAAAAGTGCTTCCCCTACAATGGAAGATTGACGTATTGACCCTTGGAAAATCCGGCAACAGCAAAATGTCAACACAACTGAAAAAGAGCCAAAACATATATCAATGGTTTCCATAGTTGTGCAGAGACAGTGTGTGCCTTCAATGATGGTGTATTAACTTTCTCTCCTTGTCTTTACAGTGTGGCATGATACCAGGTGCAGCCTCGAAGAGCGATTTAGTCAGGCCAGGGGTGCATTCTTACAAAGGACAGCTAGGCCTGGGACTATGGCATCAGATTGGATGTGGGCAGCATTATTTTCCTAATGTAGTTTCTTTCTTTCTATCGAATCGATCTTAACTTACAATGGGGTATTATAGTGATCCGATATACCAAACAAACGAAGCAAAATACGAAACGAAATAACGAAAATGAAATTAATTTGAAACGAAACATAATGAATTTTCCAGCCGTGCACTCCTCTACTACCCATATCAAATATCCATTCAGATTCCAATTTATTTACTCAATGTACGTGATCACCACCTCTCCAATTCTTATTTACTTGCTGGATACCTAAGGGCAGTGGTGACTTGTCCATACGGACACATGAGGCAGCGCCCTACCATATTTTTTGGAATAAAATAATATTATAAATTGAAACTATATAATTTATTTTCTGCTGTTTTTTTCTGTAATTTAACATGGGAATGATTGATAAAATGTGTTTTGTCCCTTTAATCCGTGTCATTCAGGGTTATCCAAAGAGATTCGAAAAGTCACCGCACGTTCGGTGACTTTTTGTTTCCTGCACTTCGGGGCGATTCGGCGATCTTATTTCGCCGACCCTGCGGCGTATTCAGCAAGCACCGCAGGGCCCCCGTAGTGCAAGGAAAACCCGCAGAACACTCGCCGCAAACCCACCGAACACTAACCGAAACCCGCAGAAAATGGCTGGATTAACCAGGCCGAACACCAGGGGCGGATCCAGACACAAGTTTCGGAGGGGGCATTCTACCAGTTTTGACCAAGAGCTGTTGTTGGGTTTGCAGTGACAGGCAAATATATTTGCCCCCAGCTCACATGGATATATATATTGCCCCCAGCTCACATGGATATATTTGCCCCCAACTCACATGGATATATATATTGCCCCAGCTCACATAGATATATATTGCCCCAGCTCACATGGATATATATATATTGCCCCCCAGCTCACATGGATATATTTGCCCCAGCTCACATGGATATATTTGCCCTCAGCTCACACATGGATATATTTGCCCCAGCTAACTGAGCTCTGCCGGCGGTCAAACAAACCATCTATAAATGCTGCGGTTGAGGCTGGTATATCCCATGCCACCATAGCTAAATTAATAATCCAAGAAAATGTGGTGGACTCAGTGCTTCTTTCACATGTGTAAGGATTTCTTTTTTCACACTGAAATTTTGTATGCTCAGAGATATTTAAGAAAATAAAGGAATAAAAGAAATAAAAGGGATGAGATCAGCGTTCAGTTTATATTTTTAGCAAATAATAATAAAATAACTTTTTTCACTTTCAGATTTTCAATACTGAATAATGTTTTATGTACACCGAGTGGGCAGATTATTATGACCATCCCATCAGTACTTCGTTGGGCCACCTTTTGCCTTCAATACTGCGGCGATTCTACTTGCCATTGACTCCACGAAATGTTGAAAGGTGATGCGAGGAATCTGACACCATGCCTGATGAATAGCACTGTCCAGTTCTGTGAGATTTGATGGTTGTGGAACCAGCTGCCTGATGGCTCTTTCAACTTCGTCCCACAAATGCTCAATTGGATTAAGATCTGTTGATTGTTGGGGCCACCTAAGCAAGGTAAATTCTCCCTCATGTTCTTGAAACCACTCGTGCACAATATGAGCACCGTGGCATGGCGCATTGTCTTGTTGGAAGAAGCCATTTCTATTGGGATACGCCAACAACATGATAGGATTAACTTGATCAGCAACAATGCTTTGGTATGTTGTGCTATTCAGACGTTGTTCCTCATGAATTAAAGGGCCCCAAACCATAACACTGCCCCCACCAGCTTCAAGAGTTGTACTCATGCATGTGGGGTGCATGCTTTCATGCTGTTTCCGCCAAATTCTCACTCTGCCATCTGCATGATGCAACTGGAAACGTGATTCATCGGACCACATGACTTTCTTCCAATGCTTGACTGTCCAATCCTTGTGTTCCTGTGCGAATTCAAGACGTTTTATCTTGTTAACTGCAGACAGCAAAGGTGTCCGAACAGGCCTTCGGCTTCCATATCCCATACGATGCAGTGTACAGCAAACAGTGCGTTCAGAGATCGTTTGAGAGGATCCCTGATTAAGATCTGCAGTAATTTGATGCACTGTTGCCCTTCTGTTGTCTTGTACCAGTCTTTGAGTCTTGCCACTCTCCGTTCTGCCCTAACATTGACTAGTCGCTGAAGGCTAGGGATGGGCTGGCGGTTCGATGCGAACATGAGTTTGCATCGAACATTGGCTGTTCGCCCGTTCGTCGAACAGTGAACATTTCCACGTGTTCGGTTCGTGTTCGCCAAAATGCATCACAATGGACCACAGTGCCCTTTTCCACTGGGCTGAAGCTTGTAATTGGCTACAGCTTTGCACCTGACCGCAGGTCAGGTGCAAGACTATGCCAATCAGGGCTCAGAGTCCTGATTGGGCAAATTTTGCCCAATCATGGGCTCACAGAGCTAAGTCCCGCAGCACACTATATAAGGCTTTCCTGCAGCCCCAGCGTGTGTTTGTTCCACGAGTGAATCAGAGAGGAGAGGAGATTGTTGCATATCAGGGTCTATCACTGATGTATACCAGAGTTCTGGGAATTTGAATCTGTGTGTTGGCACTGCCAGGCTATCAGGGTGTATCACTGGTTTACACCAGAGTTCTGGGAATTTTAGTCTGTGTGTTGGCACTGCCAGCTACTGCCAGTTATCAGGGTGTATCACTGATTTATACCAGAGTTCTGGGAATTTGAATCTGTGTGTTGACACTGCCAGGCTATCAGGGTGTATCACTGATTTATACCAGAGTTCTGGGTATTTGAATCTGTGTGTTGGCACTGCCAGCTACTGTCAGCTATCAGGGTGTATCACTGAGTTATACCAGAGTTCTGGGGAATTTGAATCTGTGTGTTGGCACTGCAAGGCTATCAGGGTGTATCACTGATGTATACCAGAGTTCTGGGAATCTTAATCTGTGTGTTGGCACTGCCAGCTACCAGGGTGTTTCACTGACTTATACCAGAGTTCTGGGAATTTGAATCTGTGTGTTGGCACTGCCAAGCTATCAGGGTGTATCACTGATTTATACCAGAGTTCTGGGAATTTTAATCTGTGTCTTGGCACTGCCAGCTATCAGGGACAGGGTGTATCACTGAGTTATAGCAGAGTTCTGAATATCTTTAATCTAGATAACACAGTTGAATCAGAGTTCTGCATATCTCCAATATTTATACCAGAGTTGAATCAGAGTTCTGCATATCTCCAATCTTTATACCAGAGTTGAATCAGAGTTCTGCATATCTCCAATCTTTATAACAGAGTTGAATCAGAGTTCTGTATATCTTTAATCTATATATCACTCACCATGTCAAAAAGACCAAAAAGGACAGGCAGACGCTCCCAGACACAGATAAGAGGGCAAGCAGCCTCTGTGTCGGAAGGCTGTGCCCCTGGTCGTTGTGGACGTGGTGCATACTTTGCAGGGGCACGCTTGTCCTTTCTAACTGGTGCTGGCCATCTTAAGCAGCAGCAACATACAGAGGATTTGCAGGATTGGCTAACCAGGCCATCCTCATCCTCCGAGTCCTCTGCCAACCAAGCTTGTAGTGGTTTACAGTCCACCTCAGCTGCCAAAACATCTAATTCAACGTCCATGTCCACAGCTACTCCTGCCGTAGCCTCACCATCATACACGGAGGAGTCAGCTGAATTGTTTGACTACAATGACAGTGACATGCTGCTTGAGGATGCGCAGCAACTCCAGTGCCTCTGAGGTTGAGGAAGGGAGTATAATCAGCCTAGAAGGAGGGGGTGCCAGTGACACACAAAGAACTGGCACTCATGTTCCCCCAGCAGCTGCAGCATACTGCCAAGTTGGCTCCAGTGACAAGGAGATAGGGGGTGATGACGATGATGAGGTCACTGACTCCACCTGGGTGCCTGATCGAACAGAGGAGTCAAGTGAGGAGGAGGAGGCACAGCAAAAACGAGGCACAACGTCCTCTATGAGCAACCATAGCCAGTCCAAGGCATCAGATGTCAGGGCTGCTCAGGTGCAGAGTGCTGTTGTCTCAAAGCACATGTCGAGGAACTCTGCTGTCTGGGAGTTCTTCACGACATGTGCAGCAGACCTCAGCGTTGCTATTTGTAAGCCATTTCTGAAGAGGATCAAGCGTGGGAGAAACATTAGCCACTTGGGTACCACATGCTTGAAGCCAGGGCCGGTGCTAGACTATTTTGCGCCCTAGGCAAGACCAGCTACTTGCACCCCCCCCCCAAAAAAAAAAACTCACATGTGAATATATTGCCTCCAGCTCACACATGGCATGGAGATATTGCCCAGGCTCACACATGGGTACTTGCCCCCGGGCTCACACATGGGTACGTGCCCCCGGGCTCACACATGGGTATCTGCCCCTGGGCTCACACATGGGTACCTGCCCCCGGGCTCACACATGGGTACCTGCCCCCCCAGGCTCACACATGTGTATCTGCCCCCCCAGGCTCACACATGGGTATCTGCCCCCCCAGGCTCACACATGGGTATCTGCCCCCCCAGGCTCACATATGGGTATCTGCCCCCCCGGCTCACACATGGGTATCTGCCCCCCCAGGCTCACACATGGGTATCTGCCCCCCCGGCTCACACATGGGTATCTGCCCCCCCCAGGCTCACACATGGGTATCTGCCCCCCCGGCTCACACATGGGTATCTGCCCCCCAGGCTCACACATGGGTATCTGCCCCCCCAGGCTCACACATGGGTATCTGCCCCCCCGGCTCACACATGGGTATCTGCCCCCCCAGGCTCACACATGGGTATCTGCCCCCCCAGGCTCACACATGGGTATCTGCCCCCCCGGCTCACACATGGGTATCTGCCCCCCCGGCTCACACATGGGTATCTGCCCCCCCAGGCTCACACATGGGTATCTGCCCCCAGGCTCACACATGGTATTTGCCCCCCCCCAGGCTCACACATGGATATTTGCCCCCCCCAGGCTCACACATGGATATTTGCCCCCCCCAGGCTCACACATGGATATTTGCCCCCCCCAGGCTCACACATGGATATTTGCCCCCCCCCAGGCTCACACATGGATATTTTCCCCCCCCAGGCTCACACATGGATACTTACCCAGCAGCTCACACATGGGTATTTGCCTCCAGCGCTGTCTTCCTGTAGCCAGTCTCTGCGTGCTGGCGTCGCCGCTGGCGTCAAGGAGATGGAGGCGTGGACTTGGTCCAGGAAGCTGGAAGCAACAAGTCCACGCCTCCGTCTCCTTGACGCCGGCTCGTATTGGGGCTGGCTGCAGCACGCGGCCGCCCCAGGGTGCCCCACGGGCATTTTTATTTACAATTTTTTATTTTTTTCAATTGGTTGTGCCGGCTGCCGCTGCGCCCTATGCGGGTGCTGCGCTCTAGGCGCCCGCCTAGTTGGCCTAGCGGCAGCGCCGGCCGTGCTTGAAGCGACATATGACCACCTGTCATTCATCCCGTTGCACAGCACTTCCCATCGGTCCTCATCTGTCTCTACCCCACTATATGTCCTGCCATGTCATTGTCTACAACCTCCACTGACAGGGATGATGCTACAGTAATGGGTGTACCAGGTCCTTCCTCAGGATGTGACACCATCCCATCAGCTGCAGATTTACACAGTCAGATTTCGTTGCCCCAGCTGCTGCAGCGTAAGAAAAAATATAGTCCCAACCAGGCCTCAAAATTTTCACTCTCCTGCTAGCATTTGGCGAGTGGAAATTACATGAAGTCGAGTGGAAATGCAGATGCAGGCAGGGCAGGATAAGGGTTAGGTGGGGCAACTAGTGGCGAGTAACTCTTAAGGCCTGGCTAGTAGCTTGAGACTTGAAATTTTGAGCCCTGGTCCCAACCATCCCCTTGCACAGCGTCTAAATGCCAGCTTGGCAAAATTACTCGCATTACAGCTGCTGCCTTTCCAGCTGGTGGACTCTGCCTCCTTCTGTGAATTTGTCGAATGTGCTGTACCACAGTGGCAGGTTCCAAAATGCCATTACTTTTCACGGAAGGCCATTCCAGCACTATACCAGCACGTGGAAGACAATGTTATGGAGTCATTGGGAAAGGCAGTCAGCAGCAAGGTGCATGTGACTTTAGACACGTGGTCCAGCAAGCATGGACAGGGTCGTTACATTTCCTTCACGGCACACTGGGTAACACTGATTGCAGCTGGGAGGGATCCAAGACGGGGCTCTGTGCTGGAGCTTATTCATCCACCATGCCTCCAGAAAGCTGCTTATATGAGGTCTGTCTGCTCCACCACCTCTTCCTCTTCCTCCTCCTCCTCCTTCTTTGTCTCCGGCGAAGTGGCAATTAAACCGACGCATGGCAGGGGCTACGCAATGGCTCAAGCAAAAAGATGCCATACTGTGCTTGAGCTGGTTTGTTTAGGGGACAGGAGCCACACCGGGCCAGAAAATCTGTCAGATCTGCAGGGGCAGGTGCAGAGATGGTTAACACCACACCAGCTTGAGCTGGGAATGGTCGTCTGTGATAATGGCAACAACCTTCTCTCCGCCCTACACCTGGGTAAGTTGACGCATGTACCATGCCTAGCACACGTCCTAAATCTGGTGGTACAGTGTTTCCTAACCAGGTACCCAGGGCTGGCAGAGCTTCTCAGCCAGACCAGAAAAGTCTGCAGCCACTTCAGACGGTCATTCCCAGCAAGTGTTCGCCTGGCAGAAATTCAAAGAGAATTCCACCTTCCCACAAACCGTCTGATCTGTGACATGCCCAACAGGTGGAACTCGACATTGGCAATGCTGCAGCATCGGCACAAGCAGCAGAGGGCCATCAATGAGTACCTGTGTGAGTATGGCACAAGGACAGGTTCAGGTCAACTTGTTTTTTTCCCCCCTGCAGTGGCTGATGATCAATGATGCATGCACTGTACTGTCACCATTTGAGGAGGCAACGAGGATGGTAAGCAGGGACAGTGCATGCATCAGTGACACAATTCCTTTAGTGTTCCTGCTGGAGTGCACTCTGCGGGGAATTATAGATGTGGCACTAGAGGCAGAGCAGCGGGAGGAAGAGGAGGACTTCCCTAGCTCTCAAGGCCCCAGTCTTTACGCAGACAGCATTCCTGCGGGTCCTCAGATCAGACAGGAGGAGAATGAGGAGGAGGAGAAATATTTAAGTTATGGGGGCATTGAAGGTGGAGATTCCTCAAGGGAGGGTTTTGTGTCCCCAAAAACCCAAGGACTAGTACGTGGCTGGGAGGAGGAAATGCACGATACGGTCATCCTCATTGACCAGGAAGACTCGGCAGCTAATGCCACCTCCAACCTACACTGCATGGGCTCCATTATCCTGCAAAGCCTGCTAAAGGACCCCAGGATTCGTGCTATCAAGGAGAGGGATCATTACTGGTTGGCAACCCTTCTTGATCCACGATACAAGGGTAAGGTTGCAGAGCTCATCCTGCCTTCACAGAGGGAGCACAGGATGAAACAACTTGAGGGCGCTCTAAAGCGACAGTTGTGTAACACCTTTCCAGGCACTGGTAGGTTACCAAGTGATGACACAGGTGCTTCTGAGGCTGGGGTTTATCAGAAGAAGTGCGGTGAAAGGGGCCGTTTGACTGATGCTTTTTCCAATTTTTTTAGTCCACGACACCCAGGGACGTCAAATGTAGGCACTCATTGCCAGCGTCTTCACTATATGGTGCAGGACTACCTAGCGGCAAAGGCAGACCTGGATACTTTTACAGCAGATGATCCACTGGCTTACTGGGTGTTGAGATTGGATCACTGGCCAGAACTTAGCCAATATGCTATGCAGCTACTAGGTTGCCCTTCATCTAGCGTGCTTTCTGAAAGGAAGTTCAGTGCCGCAGGAGGTTTTGTCACAGACAAAAGAGTGCGTCTGTCCATCGACTCTGTAGACCAGCTGACATTTATAAAAATGAATTAGTCCTGGATCAGCAGCTATCACTCCCCTGATGCTGATGTAATTGAATAGATCGTGGATCTCTTCTGCATTCCCAAAACCTCTACCACTGCACTCTTCCACAATATCTAAGAGGGGTTACGGTGTGAAGGCACTAGCTGGCACCAAAGGCCCAATATTTGGGTGCACTGACGCGTGTACCAGATTCATTTCATTTTAATATTTGATGGCAAGGTCCACCCCTGCACTTTTCCACAATACCTCAGAGGGGTTACGGTGTGAAGGCACTAGCTGGCACCAAAGGCCCAATATTTGGGTGCACTGACGCGTGTACCAGATTCATATCATTTTAATATTTGATGGCAGGGTCCACCCCTGCACTCTTCCACAATACCCCAGAGGGGTTACGGTGTGAAGGCACTAGCTGGCACCAAAGACCCAATTTTAATGCACCTGTTGTTACTTTCATCCAAAGCCTGCATAAGTTTCACCATAATTTAGCCCAAAAATCACTAAACTTGTTCTGCGTGTCCTAATACGTCTCCTTTTTTCATACAGGCTGCCACCCCAAGCAGTTGTTTATGAATAGATTAAAAGAAAACCATTTACCGTCATTTGAAATGTCATTTTTTCCTTTTTAAAATAGTTCTATACATCCTACAAATCCGCCACTTCGGCAGGTTATGGGGACCTCCTAGGCATGATATTTGAAGGAATTTTTCATTTTTATTCTTAACCTTTATGTCATGGAAAAATCACTGTTCCTTTAAAAACGTTTTTTTTTTACTTTTTTTCCTTGTTTCCTGTCCCCCAGGGCACTACCCGGACCGCCATACACCTTTTATGGCAAATATCTTGCATATATGCCCTCTTGGAGGGCACTCTAAAATTCGAACGTTGAGTCCCATTGACTTGCATTGAGTTCGAATTGTGTTCGCGTTCGAATTCGAACTTTTTCAAATTTTCGTGTTCGAATGCGAATCGTACACGGGGGTGTTCAGCCCATCACTACTGAAGGCCACAATTCACACGTTTAGACCCAGATTTTCGGCTGACAGTCCAGTCTTTAAACACTTTAACAACACCTGCTCTTGAACATTTAATGAATTCTGCTGTGTTGCTGATACTCGCTCCATGGCTCCGAGCGCCAAAAATCATCCCACGTTGAAAGGCTGTTAAATCGCGTTGTGTACCCATATCTAAAGAAAAAAATCACTTCTACTGTCGTGGTAAACAGCCTGCTTCCCTATTTAGCAACTGTTTAGTCTGGCCCTCTAGCAACTTCAGCACGAAATTATAGCTAATTTGCTTAAAAAAGTCAGGTGGTCATAATAATCTGGCCACTCAGTGTATATGTCTTGTGGTTAATTTTTGGATTCCACTTGTAATCATTGAATTTATGGCCATTATATTTGCCTCATTAATAGGGATATATCTATAAGGTTTATTCCCTATATATGGGATCGTCCACATATTTTGGAGTTAGTAGTGCCATATAGACCTATTCCTATACATGATTAAAACCATTCATGTTTCCAGTCTGGCGCCCCATCAACTAGAAATGTCACCAGCTGCCACTGCCTAAGGGACTCCTGAATTTACTTCTGCAAAGTGGGCTACAGACTATGATTTTTATATTGTCTGTACATATGCTCCGTTATTCAAGTCTTTAATATACTAGTTGTCCAAGATATGTCATGGAGAGCACACTGACATGTAAGTAAATAAACAACATTGGATGAATTACACAGAATGAATGAATTGACTAAAAAATCTTCTCCTGTCATACTAGATCTGAAGCTGTTTGTGCATTTGTCATGGAACTAGATTCCTTATTTGTTTTCCCCCTATGATTTTACTTAGAATGGATTATTCCACTCTCCCTGTCTAAGTCACATAGTTAGTTTGGTCTAGACACATTTCCTGCTAAAGTAGGCAGCCTATCCCCCAGTCTTACCAAAGAGGCAGTCGGCAAGCATCTGTCTGTACTGGGTGATTGCATCCCGCTTTTACTGTCCTCCCATAACAAGGTACATCTGAGAAGCCCTCTCTTCCTAGAATACACCTTTTATTTACTGTTACTTTCCTAATAAAGCGAAGGAAATGCAAAGGACTTTGTGTGCATTGAAAAGGGGATGAGTTGAAGCTATCTGACTTAAATCATATCCCGCATGTGGCATTCACTTCTTGCTTATGACCCTGGGGTTCCAGAATAATTTCTTTTTACTACCTATCTTTCTACTACAAGTAAAAATGTCACGGTAAAAGAAACCTTTTTATTTTCTTAAATACAGAAAAAATGGCGTCGCGCCCATACTCACCGGAGCGGCTGCAACTGCCAGGAGTAACAGCCCAGTTAATGTATAAAACATAACAAGGAAAAAAGGTGTCATCTTTACAGAGTGAGTACCTAACAATTGTAACCAAAAGGCCGCTCTACTGAGCAGCTCCAAGCCTCTCCTGCTGCTTTTCAGCTGCAGAACGACGGACTGGTGTTACAAGCATGATATACATAAATACAGAAAAAATGGCGTCGCGCTCATACTCACCGGAGCGGCTGCAACTGCCAGGAGTAACAGCCTATAAAACATATGTATAAAACATAACAAGGAAAAAAGGTGTCATCTGTGCTCATTTCTATGTGTTCCATGTACAACAAAACTGAGAAACTAGAAACGAGCGCAGATGACACCTTTTTTCCTTGTTATGTTTTATACATTAACTGGGCTGTTACTCCTGGCAGTTGCAGCCGCTCCGGTGAGTATGGGCGCGACGCCATTTTTTCTATATTTATGTATATCATGCTTGTAACACCAGTCCGTCGTTCTGCAGCTGTTCTTCTTTCCATGTTTTTGTTTTTAATCCCAAATGGGAAGTGTTTGGTGCGTGTATAAATAAAGCCCACCATCTTTGCCTCTCCTTGGCTGAAAAGCAGCAGGAGAGGCTTGGAGCTGCTCAGTAGAGCGGCCTTTTGGTTACAATTGTTAGGTACTCACTCTGTAAAGAGGTGCCGTGAAGTGGCGAGTAAGCTTACGTTGCAATGGCCATTGAAACAAACAAAAACCTCAGTTTTGTTGTACATGGAACACATAGAAACGAGCGCAGATGACACCTTTTTATTTTCTTAGAAGTTCTTTAAAATTATAGGTTTATTCTTCTCTACAAAACTACATATAGTCTATATTAGAGTTAATTTTATGCTCTTTAGGGATGTGCACCGATTTTTTTTTGGATTCGTTTCGGTTCGGCTCGTTCGGGTTTTTAAAATTTTCATTTTGGATCGTTTCGGCTGATTTTAGTTTCGTTTCGTTTCGGCTCGTTTTTCGTATCGACTTTTTTGTCGTGATATCGGAAATTTTCAGGATTTTCGGATAGTCTGTTCTCTTCGTTTCAAAGTGTCTATTCATTTTGACTTAAACTAACAGTATTTCGGATGCTCCGATATTTCGGTCGATACGGTAATTCTGCTGGTTCTATCGTTTTTTATGAAAGATCCTCTTTTTCTTATGAATATGCATTGCACAACTTTATTTAATCATATTAAAATGGTTTGAAAGAAAAAAAATGAACAAATCGATTTAAAAAAACGCAAAAAATACTGACCCAAATGGTTTGACTTTAAAAAAAAATTAAAAACCAGAACAAAATGTTTTAAAACGGAAAAAGCTGAACAAAATTATCTGAAACAAAAAAAACCCCGAACAAAACAAATAATTTAAAACGGAAAAAAAAAAAATTAGTGCAGCATAATGAATCCGCACTTCTACAGAATAATGCAGCATATGAATCTGCACTCTGCAGGATAGCACCTCTACACCATAATTAATGCAGCATATTAATCCGCACACTGCAGGGCAGCACCTCTACACCATAATTAATGCAGCATATGAATCTACACACTGCTGGGCAGCACTTCTCTAGTATAAGTATAATTTATGCAGCATATTTTTTTTCAATTTAAAAAATTATTTGCGTATTTTACTTTTTATTAAATATCTCTTAAACCATGTTTTTGTTTCATCTGCAGCAATATGCCATTTCTTTAAATTAATTTTTTTAATTTTTTGGGCATTTTTCGTGAAGTTTTGGGTTAATCTTTAGGGTTAACTAATTTTAAACAAAACTAGGCTTTATATTTTTCAATGTAAAAAATTATTTGCGTTTTTTTACTTTTTATTAAATATCTCTTAAACCCTTTTTAGTTTCATCTACAGCAATATGCCATTTTATTTAGTTTTTTGGGCATTTTTGGGGAATTTTTGGGTTAATCTTTAGGGTTTCTAATTAATTTTACACAAAACTAGGCGTTATTCCTCCATAAAAGTATTGTTTTCAATGTAAAAATATAAAAATAAAGTAACTTTTTATTAAATAGCTCTTAAAACATTTTTAGTTTCATCTGCAGCAATATGCCATTTTTTTAAATAATTTTTTTGGGCATTTCTTGGGAATTTTTGGGTTATTCTTTAGGGTTAACTAATTTTAAACAAAACTAGGCTGTATACTTTCCCATGTAAAAAGTTATTTGTGGTTTTAACTTTTTATTATATATCTCTTAAACCATTTTTAGTTTCATCTGCAACAATATGCAATTTTTTTATTTTTGTTTTTGTTTTTTTGGGCATGATTTTGGAATTTTTGGGTTAATCTTTAGGGTTTCTAACAAATTTTAAACAAAACTAGGCTTTATCCCTCCATACTTTTCAATGTAAAAAATTATTTGCGCTTTTAACTTTTTATTAAATATCTCTTAAAACATTTTTTAGTTTCATCTGCAGCAATATGCCATTTTTTTATAAATTCTTTAGAATTTTTTGGGCATTTTTCGGGTATTTTTGGGTTAATCTTTAGAGTTTCTAACTATTTTTAAATGTAATAACGGGGTCTGTTTTTTTCTTTGCTGAAATAGTCTGATTAAATGTTTTACTATCGGTGACGGCCCAAGGTTCAGAATCAACACCCTGGACAGTAGTCGATGGTGAAACACTTCATCTATTTTATTTTTTTATTATTTTATTTATTTATTTATTTTATTTATTTTTTTCCAACATCGAGACCTTGGATAATCCAAGGTCCTGATCTGTAGAAAATAGACGGCTGATGTGGATAACGAAATACTTAATCAGCCATCTATCATCAGAAGACATCATCCGTCTATTTTCTACAGATCAGGACCTTGGATAGTAACAAGTTGCTACTGTCCAAGGGCCTGATCTGTAGAAAATAGACAGCTGATGTGGATAACGTCAGACTTACTCTATCCAGTGTGCCGATGTGAAAAAAATAAAACTAAAAAAAATAAAAAATAGATGGTTTCACCATCGACTACTGTCCAGGGTACTGATTCTGAACCTTGGACCTTCACCGATAGTGAAACATTTAATTAGACTATTTCAGCAAAGAAAAAAACAGACCCCGTTATTACATTTAAAAATAGTTAGAAACGCTAAAGATTAACCCAAAAATTCCCAAAAAATGCCCAGAAAATCCCCAAAAAATTATTTAACCCTTTCGCTGCTGAGGCATTTCACGCCTCTGTGCTGAGCTCATTTTTACCTGTTTCGCTCATCTTGTTTAAATGCGTTTCGAAGGCTTATTTTAGTATATGACCCAGACATATTATATTTCATTCTCGGCAGATTCATAATATGTCATTATTATATGTATACGTCATTTCCTGTCTGTACATTATAACAAAAAATGCAATAAAATATGAATTTTCAATAATTTACAACGTGTAAAGTGTTTTCTTTCACATTTTAACATGCAAGCATATTTTGTATGGGGTGCGCTTGTTAAAAAAATTAGAAATGGGGTCTCGTTACATTTTTTTTGGGGGAAAATTACGCGATTTTTAACAAACGCACCGCATACAAAAATCGTTAGTGCAGCATCATTGTTCACATTATAATTGAAATGGGAACAATATTGCTGCATTAACAAAGCAAAAACAAAAAAACTTGTTTATTTTTTTTATAATTTTTTCAAAATATTTTTTTATTTTGATTTTAAATTTTTATTGTTTTTAAAAAACCTTTTTACATGGTCATGTTTGGTATCGTTGGAAAGGCCATGCTCTGGCCGATCCAACAGTACCAAACATTAACCCCTAGCTGCCATGGATCGGGAGATAGGGGGTTCATTGGAACCCCCTATCTCCACCATTGGTGGCAGTTAGGGGTTAACTCCAGGACTGTCGTCAGGGGGCATTCCTGGAAGCTTGGCCGACATCCAAGATGTCGACCAGCTCCGGGAGTGGATCACGATTCGGTGTTTTTCGGCGCCGAATCGTGATCAGGCACCCAAGGGGTTAAAGGCAGGCACGGTTTACCCTAACCTCAACATCTGAGGAAAGGGATTTAGGGGTTATTATTGCAGAGGATCTAAAGGTAAGTAGTCAATGTAATAGAGCAGCAGGAAATGCTAGCAGAATGCTTGGTTGTGTAGGGAGAGGTATTAGCAGTAGGAAAAGGGAAGTGCTCATGCCACTGTACAGAGCACTGGTGAGACCTCACTTGGAGTACTGTGTGCAGTACTGGAGACCGTATCTCCAGAAGGATATAGACACCTTAGAGAGAGTTCAGAGAAGGGCTACTAAAATGGTGTACGGCTTGAAGGAGAAAAGTTACCAGGAAAGGCTTAATGATCTTAACATGTACAGCTTGGGAAAAAGACGAGACAGAGGAGATATGATAGAAACATTTAAATACGTAAAGGGAATCCACAAGGTAGAGGAAGGGAGTATATATAAAAGGAAACAAAGTAGCAAAACAAGAGGTCATAGTCTTAGATTAGAGGGGCAAAGGTTTAAAAGTAACATCAGAAAGCATTATTTTACTGAGAGGGTGGTGGATACATGGAACAGTCTTCCAGTTGAAGTGGTAGACGCCAAAACAGTAATTGAATTTAAGCAGGCATGGAATAGGCATAAGGCTATCCTAAACAAAAGATAAATCCAGGTAAAGTATCCATGTAATTGGGCAGACTAGATGGGCCGTAAGGTTCTTATCTGCCGACATTTTTCTATGTTTCTATGTTTAAAGGGCCCTTCCAAACCGTGCCTGCCTTCAGCCACAGGACCCTGGCAATCGTTATGGAGAGAGGTCTGAAGGACCTCCCCCCTCCCTTTCAGGCGCCTCCTCCTCACTCGCGGAGGGGGCACCTGAAATAGATGTCATTGCGCCGCCGCGATGACATCTATTGGTGCTGGCGGTGGTCCCGGGTGCTGGGCTGACATCGAGGAAGTCAGCCCACACCGGGGGCACAGCGATCGGCCGGAATGCGGCCAATCGCTGGCCGCAAAGGGAGGACGCGCTCAGCGCGTCCTCTGCACCCAACGGTACCTGCGGGTGGACACGCTGAGCACGTCCACCGCAACGAAAGGGTTAAAAAAATGGCATATTACAGCAGATTAAACTAAAAAATGTTTTAAGAGATATTTTAAAAAAGTTAAAAACGCAAATAATTTTTTACATTGAAAAGTATGGAGGGATAAAGCCTAGTTTTGTTTAAAATTAGTTAGAAACCCTAAAAGATTAACCCAAAAATTCCCAAAAAATGCCCAAAAAATCCTAAAAAATTAATTTAAAAAAATGGCATATTGCTGCAGATGAAACTAAAAATGTTTTAAGAGATATTTGATAAAAAGCTAAAAACACAACTATATTTTTACATTGAAAAGTAAAGTATGGAGGAATAAAGCCTAGTTTTGTTTAAAATTTGTTAGAAACTCTAAAGATTAACCCAAAAATTCCCAAAAAATTCCCAAAAAAGTATAAATATAAATAAGTAAGGAGACTTTTATTTTATTGGTAGTATAGTATCAATATCTTGTACTGTGTTTTTTTTATAATTTAAGATTTTATTTTATAAATAAGTCAGCGTACAGTCAAACATATAAAGTAAGGGCCACGCAGGGCCACCCAAAACTGTCAGCATATGCACAGTGCAAGAAAAATAATAAACATCCCTAAATAGGGGGTCTCAGCAAAGAGTGTCAAACAATAGGGGGAAAAACACAGGCGTCTCAGAAAAACACAGTAACAACACATCTCAGCATGGGGGGGGGGTGAAATGTGGGAGGGGACCACAAACGTCCGCAGAGACATGCAGAGAAAATAAAATCAGCTTTTACTCAGCACATAGAAGAATAATAAAATAAAAAGAAACGTCCTCCAAGAATAAGGGACTTTGCAGAAAATCAAGAGAAGAATATCCTCATATAATGTTGCAGTGGAGTGCAGATAAAAGAAAACGGGGGAGGGATAGAGAAATCTCAGATTTCAGGGAGTACTCGGAAAATATAGTAATACTCTACGTTAGAGGTGGGGTAAACGGGAGAAGGGGGAGAACAGCTAGGGGGCATCGTTGCCCACTCCACGGGAGACAGGGGGGGGGTCAGACCCGCACGAGGGGGTCTCATCAGAATTGAAAAAAGTCATCAGAAGGTAAATCGGAGAGGAAACTCAGTGGATCAGGAAACAGCAGGTGATGAACGGGTTGGCAAGACAGCCCCTTCAGCCTGTGTCCAGCGAGAACGTGTGGCAGGGATCTTCTCCAGGCCCATGGGGAGCTCGCGCGGTAGACATGGCGCCACATTTAAGGCCTGTTATCACAGCCTCAGCCAACCTAACGTCGCGGTACTCCTTCCACAGCTCCGACAGGCCTCTGGATCTCTCGGGAGCCCCTGCATCGGCTTCCCAACAGGAAATCCCCATTCACCACGTGGTGTTGCTCCGCGCAGAAGCCCAGGGCGGCTTCAACCGTACAATCGGTGAAGAGGGGCCATCAACTCCCTCCAAACCACAATCTCGGCCTCCCGGTCCTGTCAGCGCTCCACCCGGTGCCGCACGGACCAGAACTCCGGGCGTATCCCATGGACCGTAAACTCTTCGGGGCACCAGCTCCGCCTCCAACTAGGAGACCAGCAGCGTCCGGGGCTCTGAGTCATCTCTCACCCTCCTCAGGCCTCCGGACTCCGACAAGTCTGCGCAGTCTCCCAGCGGCACAATCGTGTCACCTCTCCCATCGCTCTCTTCGCGGCTCCCCGCAGCCTCCGCGACATGATCCTCAGAGGGGTGTCCAGCCGATGCAGCCCGTCCACCGCCAGGCCTGGGTCCACCACCCTCCGGTAGCGTTGCGAGGTATGCGTCATCCGTCGCCACATGCCCCTGGTGAGAGGACCAGTCAGATCTTCCCCTTCCAGGAGCTGCAAACAGGCCTCCAGGCCTTCCAAGAAGGTGTCCATGCCTCCCACGGGGGGTGGGGATCTATCCCGCCATAAACTGGGGATTTAGGGAAAAGCTAATTAAATATTTTAAATAATATATTATTGATGTAGAAACTAAAGAAAGCACTGGAACAAGTGAAAAGTGACTGACATTACGGAATCAGCAATGGAACCGAAAAATACGATGACCGAAATGAAACCGAAATCACGAATGGAACGAAAATAACTTGCGATTTTACAAATTTCACGTCCATACGAAATAACGAAATTATTTTGTTTCGTATCGGAAATGATTTTGGATGCTGAGTATTTCGGTGCCGATCCGATTCGGAATATCGGACGAATCCGAAGCACCGAATCGGCCCGATTCGTGAAAAAAACGAATCGGTCCGAATCAAAACGCACATCCCTTATGCTCTTACAATGCATCACTTTCTATAGACAGGACTACTGTAAAAGCATGAGATCGTGTACTGAATATCCTTGAGGATTTTACTATGCTGCGTATGCCTTTTTCTTTTTTTTTATTTCCATAGGGATCGTTGTATGCTGACCAAACAGGCATATACTGTATAAGTAGATTTTATGTGTGCGCAGGCGCCTATTGTTTCATGTCATCTGAAAACCATTTCCCTGTCCGCCCTACCAGCAGCAAATAAACCAGCAGAAATTCACTCCTCCTGACATAAATCAGTAAGATAATGATCAGAGAAACTTGAAGGCTGCTGAATAAAAGGGACAAGCTCTTAGGAGGCAGAAAACAAGTAAATTGTTTTAGTGCTAAAATGCATATTTTTCCAGATTGGTTTTATAAAGGTCTACATCAGTGATGGCGAACCTTGGTACCCCAGATCTTTCTGAACTGCATGTCCCATGATGCTCTGCCTGCCTTATGTGTAACTAAGCATCATTGGAGATGTAGTTCTGAAACAACTGGGGAAACAAGGTTCCCCGCCACTGGCCTAGATTATAAATCACTTGAGTGTCCCTTTAATGCTTATATAAGCTTCAGAATTATAACTGGCAACATACAGGATACAATGGACTTTCCTTTCTGCAATATTAAATATAAAATGAACAATAAATATCTGCTGTTTACTTAGAATTTCTAATAAAAGTGTTTTAATAAAGTACATTAGCTCTTGACTGCATCAGGCCGTCACTTATCCTCAGGGTTTGGAAAATATTCAAAACTGTGGCACTTTTTTTCTGTTCTCAGTTACTGGAGAAATTTAGTTTTATAATGATAAGTTAGTAATTGTGTTTGACGGCTTCATTCTTATATATTGGGAGTAGAAGTTAAAGATTTTGTTACACTGCAGTCATCTTTACTGAATGTATTGAGTAAAATCAGTAAGAAAACTGCTTACTTTTTTTACCCTATTTTTAAATATTTAAATATACCTTGTTATTTAGCCGTATATCGGCTTGCATTCCAACTAAACCATTAGATTTACCACTATGGGTAATTAGCTACCATTAATGAGTTATAAAGGAAAGAACAAAACCATACGGCGCATCCAGTCGGTTAATAAGTGAACATGCAAAAGTTCATAATAAAGTGCAACATTGCTTGAAGAAAATTCAAAATACCATCATTTTTAAAGTGCACGTGCATAAAGTGAATTTCCAATAGCAAAGTCCAATGTGCGGAATAAAAAGAGGGGAGATACTCAAGTTATAGTTAATCCAATACTCAAGAAAAACAGAGAGAGGAATATGTTGGTCTTCTCTAAAGTGCTGGTGTCGAATTCATTTGTTCATCAGTGTTCATTTAGGGGAGCCCAAGGGTCCTGGCTCAAGGAAAGAAAGCCTATGGCCAAATACAGGGTGGCACTTCCCTTCTTTCGTCCGTAATAGGTACTAAATAAAGCAGAAAGAATCGGGAGACGACACTCCCATAGCGTAAAACTGTATTTAAAAAATAATAATAGAGATAGGGAGAAGGGACCACACTCACCAATTCTGGAGCCTCACGGTATTAGGCTCAATGAATATAGCCTTGGGCACTCTTAAGGGTGAAGGCCCAGACCCCCTTTATCTCAGCAGCAGACAATCCAGGTATGTCGAAATTGAAGAGTCGGAGAAGGTAGCAAGTGGGTGGTTATAAAACCAATCGTAATTGTGCTTCTTCCGGCCGCGTTGGCAAGATGTCCGCTTCCTGCTTCCGGTCGTGCGGCTTCCGGTCAGGTGATTTTACCCAGTATTGCTTAGCGGTTAATACACGCTCTTGTCAAAAGGGTTGCAACGGGTTGCCGATCGCGGTTGCGGGGGGCTCTGCTCATGCTGCTTGTCAAAACATTAATGAGTTATACCTATCAGACTAGTAGATGATAGGGGCCTGATCACAACTAAGACGCTAGATTTAACGTCTGAGCGATATAAAATAATGACTGCCATTAAAACCAAGGTTTTAACGCATCTGATTCCAACCATGTTGTTAAAGGAGACGTTAAGCTCTTAGCATCTCGCAGCTTGTGTTCCCTTAGTGTACTTGGCATCTCCTATATGTAACATGGGACGCGTAAGTCCTTAAAAAATGCAATAAGAGTGACCTATTCCTAGGTTGTGACTAAGCTTAACTTCTTGGTGCAAACTAGGGAAATTTAGCAACTCTCAAAAGTTGGTATTAACCTCATAACGACAGTTTAAAGTTGATGTTAACTCCTAAATTAGGGGAACCTGTGAAAAATATGTCTGGATCTAAGAAAAAAGCCCCATAGCAGCACTTTAACCCTTTCACTGCAGACGACGTGTGGTTTGACATCCTCATGTGTCACCGCTGTGTGCGGAGGATGTCCCCCACATGTCGTAGGATCTCTAGGACCTCTTTCCCTATACTCACATCTCTCCGTCCGGGGTCCCACAGTGGCCTGACTTCCTTGAAGTCAAACCCGGCTTTTTAAACCCCAACCGGTGCTATAACGTCAACGCTCCTGCGCATGATTACTTCAGTTTCAGGCGCCCCTCAGCAAGAAGACAGATAAGAAGACGAGAGGCATTGTTGAAAAGATCACAGTCTGACCTTTCCAGCGATGCCCCTCTTAACCCCTTACGTGCCAGTACCGGATCGCAGCCTTCTTTCGGTGGCGGCTGACATCTTGGATGTCGGTCCCTCCTCCTGGGTCTCTCCTCACTCACAGAAAGGAAATCCCTGGGCCTCCCGTCGTCGCGCAAAAAGGGAATCCCCCCATAGCTAGGCATTCCCTATGTTAGAGATACGAGGTTCTTTCGGACTCCTGTATCTCCCAATCAGTGCATAGCAGAGGGTCATGTTTGGTATCATTGGAAAGGCCAGAGCATGACCAGATTATATGCAAAAATAAACTAAAAATAAAATATATAAATAAAAATTTATAAAAATAAAACTCTTTTTTTTTAAAAATAATTCAGCACTATTGTTCACTTTTCAAATATAATGTGAACAATGATGCTGCACTAACTCACCTTCTCATTTCCCGCAATGAAAAAAGTTTTCTTTAACACTTTTAGTTAAAATTCTGTACTTTCTCAGAAAAATACAGTAACAGGTTCCCATTTCTATTTTTTTTTACCAAGAATACCCCATAGAGGGCCCTATTACAACCTTCATGCAAACGTCTGCGCCGGCGCAAAAACGCATTAACGCGAGGGGTAAAACCCTTTGCGCTGAACGTGGTATTACAATGTCAGCGCAACAAACGCGCGCACTCGTCTAAAGCAGGTGAACCCTTTTTTTGGGGGAGGGGTTTCCTGCTGGTGCTGATTCTGCAGAAGTGGAATCAGTTAGCACCAGCTCCTAGCTGTGGTTAAGTTTTGAGTTAATCGCAGCGGTACAGTAATTAGTGTTAGGACTTTGTAATCCTAGCGCTAATTACTCTTTGCGCTCCCAATGTTAAGCATAGGTAGCGCAAAGTACAGTAAGCTCGCAGAAGTGAGCATAATCTCCGATGCACTAGTGGGTTTTTAACCTGTTAGCATTTGGATTGTAATATGGGCGGCCAACACTAGGGCCACTTAACCTAACATTAACGCTCACATAGCTGAGCGCTAACGTTAGTGTTAAGAATGTAATATTGCCCTCTGTAGTGAGTCTAGGCGCTCATGCTCTGTCTGGAATCCCTGCATCACTGCGAAATGATTCCTGATTCACACCCATGTCCTGTAACTTGCCCCATGAGCTGCTGCAGAACCTCTTCGGAGTTGCTGGGCTCTGGGTCATCTGCTGCTGGCTGCTGAGGTGGTGGTAGTGGTGGCTGTTGCTGTTTTATGCTTTTTTGGTTTAGTCAGTTCTCTTCATGTCCTGCCACTCTGTTCCCAGTTAAAGTATCTTGTTTATTTTCATTCAGTTCCGGTTCTGTCCACTTGGTGTCTCCTATCCCATGTCTAGTGCCCTTGTACTGTATATCAGCCCCGTTCCTGCCTTGTCCAATTACCAGTTGTTATACCTTATCCAGTGTTCCCCCTTTGGTTTATTCCTGCTGTTGTGACTCCTTCAGGGTTATTCAGTGAGTGTGAAAAGCAGGAGAATGACTGGAGAATGAAAAATTCTAGGTCAAAATAGCCAAACGAGAAAAATTCTCCCTTTCATCTCACTTTCCAAATCGACTATTTTGACCTAGGATTTTTCATTCTCCAGTCGTTCTCCTGCTTTTCACGCTCTCTGAATAGCCCTGCTTTTGTTTCCAATTAATAAACCTTCTGTTTACCCCACATTTGCTGCCTCCGCTCCACTCTGTCACTGCATCCCGAGCTTGGCCTTGCCACCCCGTGACAGCTTCTTATTGCCAAACATTGGCGGCATGTCGCTCCGGTTAGCCCTAACGGTTCCATAGGAATCTGTTTTGTTTTGCAGACGACACTCATAAATTTCAGGAGACGTATAAAAGTTGTTGGTCGTTATGTAATAGCTTTGATTATGCAATGGCTCAATGAGTGAAAGAACGGAAGATTTTGCCATTCCATAGTTGCTGTATTTTGGATTGAATGTTGTCCCTGTTCCAGTGTATATAACTGAATTCCAAATGTAGCCAGTAGATGATTCGTATAGCATGTAGGATTTTACGCCAAATCGTGCTCTCTTTGATGAAATGTATTGCACCCAGCTGAGCTTTCTCTTGTAGGCCATTAGACCTTCGTCTATGCTGACATTTCTTTCTGGCACATAGCTCCGTTGGAAATTCTTTAGAATCATTTGAGATACTTCCCAAATTTTCTTTGGTTTTGGTGAAGGATGAGTAGACTAGTTTCATCAAAGTCTTCATTGTTTTCGAAGTGCAGAAATTTCATTATCAGGGAAAATCTGTAATCTGACATGAGTGGCAATTAATTTATACGTTGTACAACACCACTTCTGCTGGGGTTTCCCCAGCAGTCCCTGAAGTATTATCAGGCCCAGAAATTTCCAAATGTCATCTGTGACCACTGGTTCCCACTTTCTGCTTCATGGAAACTTCCGATGACGAGTAACCAATTGTTGCTCTTGATACCGGTTTGCCCCCATAACTATTAATTCAATAACCTTATCGGTCAGAAATAATTGTAGGTATGCCAAGGGGTTGTTGTGTTCAACGTCTACTTTCATACCAGATGCTCCAGTAAATGGGAATCTTGGTGGCACTGCCTGATCCGTACCACAGTCAATAGAGCACCAAGTTCGCACATCACTGACCGAGGATTGGGACACGGTAAATCAACGTTTAACCCCTCCGTTTCCTTCACACTCCTGTTTTAACCCTATAGTATCCCTCTAATACAAGTGGGGGGGTACCATATTCTTGACCCTGGCACCAAACCCATGGGTGTTGAGTGGGTGGGTCATGTGCTCAATGGGACAGTGGACATATGCTCAACCAATCTGAGTTGCCTGTTATGCCTGGTATTTTACTTTTTACGAACAGAAGTTTTTTTGCACTCTGGTAGATTTTTGTTATTTTTAACCCGTTCTCTGTGAATGATGTGTGGAAGGTGTGGTAAGATTTTGCACTATTTGTGGATGATGTCTCCCACACATCATTCAGTATGCTCACCTTTTTGTTCCTGTCACTATGATCTCAAGATTCTGTTTTCCCCATTACCCATAATACAGCTACAATTATTTCTAAAGCGCTAACAAATTGACAGAGGGCGGAGGTGTCAGTTAAACCCTTTTTGTTCCAGCATAATAGAGAGGATTTACAGGTGGAGGTCATTTGAATCACCCGACATGGTCATGTGAATTATCGTTAGAAGGATCACTTTGCATGACCATTTAAAGTGTAAAAATATACTTTTATTTTTAGATGTAACTCGTAGCATTGTCAGCTTTTCACTTGTAAAGCAAACAATGCCACTGTAATAACTAATTTTCTCACAACAGGAGCAAGTAAGCAGGAAATGGCACAGTGCAGAATTATAAAGGAAGCACCGCACCACTGAAAATTAATCTGCAGATGAGGGGGTTCCATTGGACCCCTGGATCTCCCCTTCTGTTCAAGTAAGGTATCATTGGAAAGGTCCTGGTAATTATAATGAATAATAGAATTTTTACGGGTCTGTTCAAATGCTACCAAAATTACAACACAGACTGCATGAAAAATTTAAAACATTTTACAAAATATTTTTTATTGCTCTCACACAGTGGCATTGTTTGCTTTTTGAATATAAAGTGATCGATGCTACTGAAAATTCCATTACTCACCTTCTCGTTTTCCATACCAGAATCAATACGGAGGAGAGGACATTGTGTGTAATACGCTGTGTCATTTAAAACGTAAGTGCAGCACTGTTCATTTAGACCCCAGTTTCTATGTTATTTTAATCCCTAGGACTGTTAAGGCCACACCCAGCTTTTACAGTAGTTGCTACTGACACGCATGCTGTCTTCATGTACTGTGCTCCGAGGATCCTAGGGCTCTATTCCATAGTTGGGGCTAATGTACCATCTCAATATTTAATCTGTAGCGCTAGGAGAAGTAAGTTTCACCATTAGCATCGATATTCTGATTTTAGCGTCAGGTGACAACGTTTTGTGCCTCGCAGCTTGCAGAGTTTACTGTACTTAAGCATCTCCTATACCTAACATGGGCAGGACAATCTATTTTTAGCGTCTCGGTAAGTTAGGTATTGCAAAGCACTGGCAAAAATTTATGTCTGGACATGAAAGCAAAACTGTTAACAACTACTAAAATCTAGTGCTAAATGATTCTGCAAATGCAAAATCATTTAACACTCTCTAATTCCCCCCTCCCTCTCCATTAAGGGTGGCCCAATCCTCCACTTCTTCTCCCCAGGAGCAGAGTGATTGGGAAAAAAAGAGTTCCTAGTCTCCCTCCGCGATCACTCTGTGGTGCTGCATAATCTCACAAGAACGATAACAGCTGCCCTCCATGATTCCTAAGATCATACGTAGAACCCTTATAAGATTTCTGGACGTTGGTCAAGGACAAATAGTTACATTATCTTTCTCTCACAGGAGGTTCCGAGGTAGGGCCCATATTCGGGGTTAAAAGCCCAAAAGGCAGGAGACACCACTGACTAAATACAGAAAACCAGAATAGAGACAGACAGGAGGTGAGGACACCACAAGGCTGGGCATAGACTCCTGCACAGCACAACTAAACAAAAGAAATTCCTAACTCTGACAGGTCGGTCCTTAAAGTAACAGGATCTATCCTGAGAGGAGATGACACAAGGTAGTGCTGGGTCTCAGGCAAAACAGATCAGCATAGAAACTGAAGGGTTAAAGCATAAACAAAGTCAAAAGGAATAGCCAAGGTCGGTTCACAGAGTAGTCAGCACAGCAAGGGTGAATAGTCTATAGGGCTAGCCAAGGTTGGTATACAGATAGGGACAGGAAGGGTCAAAACAAGGCAAAGAAAAACTCAAAAATAAATTACAATGGCAAGAAAAACAGAGAACCATATAAAATATAAACCAGAGGGCAAGGCAAAGGCAAAATATAACAAAAACAAGACAAGGGAAACAGGGACAATCAGGCAAGGCAAAACAAGGAACCAAAGTGAAGCAGATCAAAATATACAAACAAAACAGATGAGCCTGCTAACAGCAGGATAACAGACACACTGAAAATGACTCAAATCAAAGAGTGCAGCGCCATGGGAGAAACACCTACATATATAGGGGCTGATTAAATTCTAGCACAGACAGGTAATCCTGAGAAGCTTCCGGGATCTCCCCCTGACGACTGGTGTCATCCGTCTTCGCGCATAGCGCTATGACATCAGTTCTGGAGTTAACAACAAACAAGAAAAGAGGAGGGGAGCAATATTTAAGCACTCAAAGGACCTAACCCAAAATTTATCAATGAACCAGCTTGCACAAAAGGTGCAACAAGAGTGCCAACAACACAATATATTTAATAAAACAAAAAGGCACACATCAACATGAAAGTGATGGAGGAATGATCATACAAGGTCCTATAAAAGTATTACCAGGAATAAACAAAAAATTATTGACCACACAGCAGTTTACCATAGTTCATAATAGAAACCAAATAAAGGTATAACGAAATAGAGTGCTGACTATTACCTCGGCGGTTCGAGCCGCCTATACACATGCTGACTAATATCAAGAAAGCCTAGGTCACACAATAATAATTAGCTTTTGGACTCAAACCAGAATGAAGTGACTGTTAAAAAAATGTATAAAGCGACTTCGCTCGACGCATTTTGCCCATTCTGGGCTTAGTCCTGAGCTGAAATGACAATTGTTAAAAGCTGGGTATATATACATATATCCGAAATTGTTTAATGAATAGCTAAATCCACATTACCGATAAGTTTCTGTGGACATCTTGGCGTTGGGTATTCCCACATACCTCATTAAACATGTGACTAGATATAGCGGCCAATGGGAGCCCATAGTAGCTGTCGTCATATCACGTGATGGAAAACCACCAATCAATAGCGGAATACCCGTCATTTAGAAACGGAGTAACCGGGCAGTGTAGAAAATAAAGAGATGAATACACGGCTTGATGCCGACCATTGCATAATGTGATTATAATTCACTAAAACCCACAGAAATAGACAAATCCGGCATCGCTAGAGACACGTCTCTAAACGCGTCCTTTTTTAGTATAAAGCCATACACGTATCTCAAATGATCCCAATATCGCTAATAATGTATATCCACAGTATGGATTAGAAAGCCACTCTACCCAGCAAAAACCGACAATACAAGAAATATATATACAGAAATTTGATGTGAATGCAGAAATCACTAATATAAAACAAAACTACATATATTACAAAAGGAGAAAACCGTATATGTACAGAAGGGGTTGTTTTTACAATAATATTACCAAGCCAATATAATAAGAAAGTTCAAATGAAAGGGGCGAAAGTAAAACCTTTGTTTAACCTATGGTGGAGAAACATTGAACCCACTATCTCCCGATCTGTGGAAACTAGGGGTTAATGTTTGGTATTATTGGAACGGCCAGAGCATGGCCTTTCCAATGATAGCAAATATGACCATGTTAAATTAAAAGCAAAAATAAGAAAAAAATAAAAATAATTTAAAAAAATTATTTTTAAAAAAAAGGTTTTTTTTGTTTGTTTTTATTAATGCAGCAATATTGTTCCCATTTCAATTATAATGTGAACAATGATGCTGCACTAACGATTTTTTTCTATGGGGGGACGTTTGCTAAAAAGCACGTAATTTCCCCCCAAAAAAATGTAACAAGTCCCCATTTCTAAATTTTTTAACACGCGCACCCCATAGAAAATATAATCTCAAACGCTTGCATGATAAAGGGAGAAAAAAAAGCTTTAAACGCTGTAAATGATTGAAAATTCTAATTTTATTGCATTTTTTGTTATAATATACAGGCAGGACATGATGTATACATATAATAATGATATATTATGAATCTGCCGAGTCTGCCGGAAAGAACGATATATAATATGTCTGGGTCATATACTAAAATAAGCCTTCAAAACACGTTTAAACATGATGAGCAAAACCGGTAAAAATTACCTCAGCACAGAGGCGAGAAAAGCCTCAGCAGCGAAAGGGTTAAAAAAAGAAAATGGGAACCCGTTACTGTTTTTGGAGAAAACATGCGATTTTAGCTAAAAGTTAAAAAAACTAATTTTATATAACGATATATAATTTGTCTGGGTCGTTTAATAAAATGTGGCTTCAAAACACGTTTAAACATGATGAGCAAAAACAGTAAAAATGAGCTCACAGGCGTGAAATGGCTCAGCAGCGAAGGGTTTAAAACCTGTATTTAACATGTGGTGACGAGTTTAAGAGAAAAGGGTGTAATTTTAATGAAATAAAATGAAAAAATATCAAACTTCTTTCTTCCAGAAGCCTCCTTTAACCACTTGGATGCTGAGGACGCGCTCAGCGCGTCCTCAGCATTCCCGCTGGTATGCGGAGGACGCGCTGAGCGCGTCCTCCCATTGGGGTCAGCGTTCGGCCGGGTTCCGGCCGATCGCTGCCCCCCCCGGTGCGGGCTGACATCCTGGATGTCAGCCGCGCATCCGGGACCACAGCCGCCGGAATTAGGTGTCATCGCGGCAGCGCGATGACACCTAATTCAGGCGCCCCCCCCCGCATGTGCGGAGGAGGCGCCTGAAAGGGAGGGGGGAGGTCCTTCGGACCTCTCTCCCTCCCGATCGGCGGCGCACAGGGGGTTAACCCAGGCATCATTTGGAAGGGCACAGCCTGCCCTTCCAAATGATGCCTGGCATTAACCCCTGGGGAGCTGGATCGCGAATCGGCGCTGAAAAGCGCCGATTAGCGATCCTTTCCCGGAGCTGGCCGACATCTTGGATGACGGCCAAGCCTCCGGGAACTCCCCCTGAGGACTGGCGTCATCGTGCGTAGCACGATGACGCCAGTCCTGGACTTAACCCTTAACTGCCACCAACGGTGGAGATAGGGAGCTCCAATGAACTCCCTATCTCCCGATCCGTGGCAGTTAGGGGTTAAATTTTGGTATGGTTGGATCGGCCAGAGCATGGCCGTTCCAACGATACCAAACATGAAAGTGAAAAATGTTGTAAAAAAAAAAGAAAAATAAAAAAAATTAAAAAAAAATTATAAAAAAAAAAATAAACACTTTTTTAAATTTTTTTTGGTTTGTTAATGCAGCAATATTGTTCCCATTTCAATTATAATGTGAACAATG
This sequence comes from Leptobrachium leishanense, assembly GCA_009667805.1. Taxonomy (NCBI): domain Eukaryota; kingdom Metazoa; phylum Chordata; class Amphibia; order Anura; family Megophryidae; genus Leptobrachium; species Leptobrachium leishanense. Next base: position 84,664,438 of record CM019063.1, read on the forward strand.
ATGCTGCACTAACGATTTTTATATGCGGTGCGTTTGTTAAAAATCGCGTAATTTTCCCCCAGCAAAAATGTAACGAGACCCCATCTCTAATTTTTTTAACAAGCGCACCCCATACAAAATATAACCGCAATTGCTCGCATGTTAAAATGTGAAAAAAAACACTTTACACATTGTAAATTATTGAAAATACATATTTTATTGCATTTTTTGTTATAATATACAGACATGACATAACGTATACATATAATAATGACATATTATGAATATACCGAGAAAGAACGATATATAATATGTCTGGGTCATATACTAAAATAAGCCTTAAAAACACGTTTAACCATGATGAGCAAAACCGGTAAAAATGACCTCAGCACAGGGGCGGGAAAAGCCTCAGCAGCGAAAGGGTTAAGGAATACGCTATATAAAGACTCTTGCCATTTGTTCAGAGCATTCAGTTCTCCAATTTTATCGGGTCCGAGTCTAATTACAGAATGCAAATAGTATTTGGGCATTTGTTTCTGCACTTCTTATTTTGCTGATTCTTATGACATTTGATTCATGTTGCTTGGTGAAAAGCTGTAGCCATCATATAGTGACAAAAATATATATACTACGTGGCGCAAATAAATACTCGAAAAGTAGATACTCGAGTATACCGCTAGATTTTGGTGACAAAAATTTACCTTAAAACTGGAGGGGTTGCGTTATATTCGTTACATCTGCATGGCGTGTAAGAAAAGAAGGAAAAAAAAAACTTGACTTGCTCATGGATCCCAAGTGTCCCTGACTATTGGCGGATGACACGGTGGACGAGCCTGCCTGCTGGAGCTGGAGGTCAGGAAAACAACACCTCCCGGCGTGCTGGCTATTGGTGAATGATTCAGGGTGTTGGTCATCTCGCTCCGCCGACCATCTTATCGCAAGAAGATGGGTGACCGGCGGCTTCATATTTAGTAACAACTACAATCATTCTTGAGCAGAGCACCCTGGCCTGAGGAGGAACCTGACTGTGTTAAGAGAACCTGGAAGGATTTTAATTGTTTACCGGTACAGTATACTTTTAAAAATTTCTCCACGCGTTATATTCGAGTCTTGAATATTCTCTCATTTCCATAATAAATCTCTATCCATCACATTATATTCGGGTCGCGCTATACTCGGGTATCTACGGTACATGTGATTCAATATGTTTTTCATGTATTGAATATCACAAATTAAAGTGACTGTGCTGAATCGCATGAAAATAATCAATCGAAAATATGGAATTTATATTTTCGTATCCAGGTTCCGGTACAGATGGCAATATCACCTCAAAAATAAATCAACAAGAGATCTGGTAGTGCAATCCTGCTAAAATACTAGGCATATTGTACAGTCCTTAACCCCTTGCTGCCGCGGGATGTTCTATGCTTTCCTTGCGGCGGGAGGCCTTTGAAGACACAGGGTGTACATGTATGACCCGCTGTCTTCAGTGGGCTGCCTTGGCCCCCTGACAGCCAGCGCTGCCACGGGCTTTTGGCTGCAGTGGGACGGCCTGAACGCATGTCTTCCTCCTGCACCCAATGATGCGCGCTGTCTGTCGGCTGCCTGGGCAGGCTGAAATCAGCAGCTTGTGCGGGACCTGTCGGCGAGGCGTATCTGTACACCTCGTCGGCATTAACCCAACCACGTTGGGCGACACCTGCCTTTCCTTAAGGAGTTAACGTTCCTTGTGCAGTACAATCAACTCACATTCTCCAGAGTCAAAACAGGACCTGGCTCTGGTATTGAGGGCCTGTGGTCAAATAGAGGGTGACGTTACCCTTCCTTGCTGTTGTGTATATCCACAAAGACACAAGAACAGAGAGAAAACTTCCATGGTGCAGAAAATCGGCGTATACATACACTATATTGCCAAACGTATTCACTCACCCATCCAAATAATCTGAATCAGGTGTTCCAATCACTTCCATGGCCACAGGCAGGCCTCAAAATTTCCACTCGCCTGCTCACATTTGGCGAGTGGAAATTACATGAGGGCGAGTGGAAATGCAGAGGCAGGGCAGGATAAAGGGTTAGGTGGAGCAACTAGTGGCGAGTAACTCTTAAGGCCTGGCTAGTAGCTTGGGACTTGAAATTTTGAGCCCTGGCCACAGGTATATAAAATCAAGCACCTAGGCATGCAGACTGTTTTTACAAACATTTGTGAAAGACTGGGTCGCTCTCAGGAGCTCAGTGAATTCCAGCGTGGAACCGTGATAGGATGCCACCTGTGCAACAAATCCAGTCGTGAAATTTCCTCGCTCCTAAATATTCCAAAATCAACTGTCAGCTGTATTATAAGAACGTGGATGTGTTTGGGAACGACAGCAACTCAGCCACGAAGTGGTAGACCACGTAAACTGACGGAGCGGGGTCAGCAGATGCAGAGGCGCATAGTACAAAGAGGTCGCCAACTTTCTGCAGAGTCAATCACTACAGACCTTCAAACTTCATGTGGCCTTCAGATTAGCTCAAGAACAGTGCACAGAAAGCTTCATGAAATGGGTTTCCATGGCCAAGCAGCTGCATCCAAGCCATACATCACCAAGTGCAATGCAAAGAGTCGGATGCAGTGGTGTAAAGCACGCCGCCACTGGACTCTAGAGCAGTGGAGACGCGTTCTCTGGAGTGACAAATCGTGCTTCTCCATCTGGCAATCAGATTGTCACGGATCCCTCAGCTATCTGACTAGTGGTCCCTATACGCAGGACACTCTCTACCCTTCCGATCCTTAGGTTGGTCGGCACGACTAGACAGACACAGAATACGACAGGATAGTGTATCCACAAGAATGACACTAGAACGATACACAAGACCTTAGAATAATTTAGCTCTTCCCAAGATCCTAACCAGACAAGAGGTAGTCTGATGTGTGCTTAGGGTGCCACACAGACTGACCTCAATACCAGAATAAGAAGAGTTAATGCCAATACCAGGGGTTACGCACAGAATGGTTCGTTTGCCAATGCCAAGGGTCATACACAGAGTGGTCGTTTTCCAATGCCAAGGGTCATACACAGAGTGGTCGTTTGCCAATGCCAAGGGTCATACACAGAGTGGTCGTTTGCCAATGCCAAGGGTCATACACAGAGTGGTCGTTTGCCAATGCCAAGGGTCATACACAGAGTGGTCGTTTGCCAATGCCAAGGGTCATACACAGAGTAGTCGTTTGCCAATGCCAGGGGTCACACACAGAATAATTTGTTTGCCAATGCCAAAGGGTCATACACAGAATAGTAGTATTGCAAAATTATACAAGAGCTCTGCGGGAAGTAACTACCACGTCAGGGCACCGGTGAATAGTGAAGCCGGGTCTTAAACTCGGCGGGTCCGCGTCATCACGCCAGTCCCCGCCCCCTGGCGCCCCACGTGAGCGCAGCCGGCTGCGTTATCACTCGGCGCCTGGCCAGCGAGCAGCGAGGAAGCCGCTGCCAGGCGCCCCCTAGATCCAGCGCGGGCCGCGATACCAACGCGGTCCGTGACAGAACCACCCCCTCCACGGGCGGCCACTGGACGACCCCCAGGAGCACGAGGATGGGCCACGTAGAAGGCCTTCACCAACCGAGGCGCATGGACCTCAGCAGCCGGGAGCCAAGAACGATCCTCCGGCCCGTAGCCCACCCAGTCGACCAGATACTGCAAAGTGCCCCTTGATACCCTGGCATCCAAAATGGCCTGGACTTCAAACTCCTCCTCACCCTCCACTGAGATAGGAGGAGGTGGGATACGGGCCCTGGTGTACCGATTACACAAGAGAGGTTTTAAGAGGCTCACGTGGAACACGTTGTGTATCCGGATATGGGGAGGCAATGCCAAAGCATAGGAGACGGGGTTGAGTCGTCGTAAAACCTTGTAAGGGCCTATGAATCTAGGTGCCAACTTCATGGAAGGCACTAGGAGCTTAATATTCCGCGAGGAAAGCCATACCCTGTCCCCAACCTGATATACGGGTGCCTGCCTCCTGTGTCTGTCAGCCTTGATTTTCTGGATGGCACTACTTTTCTTGAGTGCCTCCTTGACTTTCCCCCAAGTGTCCTTCAAGGACGCCAAATGGTCATCCAAAGCAGGTATCGTGGTATCCGAAAACGTAGTCGGTAACATAGGAGGATCGAAACCATAAACGGTGAAGAAAGGGGAATGTCCTGTGGATTCGCTCACCGCGCTGTTCAAAGCATACTCAGCCCATGGTAGCAGGTCTGACCAGTTATCTTGCTGTTCTGAGATAAAGCACCTGAGATACTTTTCTACATTCTGATTTGCACGTTCTGCTGCTCCGTTGGTCTGGGGGTGATAGGCCGAAGAGAAAGACAAGTCTATCCCCACATTCTTACAAAACCCTTTCCAAAACCTGGAGACAAATTGGGTGCCCCTATCGGAGACAATCCCAAGAGGAATACCATGTATGCGGACCACGTGGTTAATGAATATGGGCACCAGTTCGGCTGCCGACGGTAGTTTGCGAAGAGGAACATAGTGACCCATCTTGGAGAACCGATCGATGATCGTAAGTATAACTGTGTTCCCTCTAGAATCGGGTAACTCCACTATGAAGTCCATAGCTAAGTGCGACCATGGTCGTTCTGGGATTGGCAGAGGTTGGAGCAAACCAATGGGTGCTGTTTTGGGATTTTTATGTCTTGTGCAAACCTCGCACACGGCTATGTAATCTTTAACATCTCGGCGCAACGTGGGCCACCAAAAGATTTTATTGATGCTGGACACCGTTTTGGTGATTCCCATATGCCCGGACGTTTTATTATCATGATAAAGGTTTAATATTTCTTCTCTTTCACATTCAGGTACAAAGAGTTTCGCGGGAGGTTTCCCTTCAGGAGCCGTGCCCTGCACGGTTTGTAACCTTTGCAACAAAGGAGACGAGACATTAATCGTGGTAGAGGCTATAATCCTTTCTTGGGGTACAATGGGATGCTGATCTTGGACGTTAAATTCGTAGGACTCATGCTGTCTAGATAAAGCATCTGCTTTAACGTTTCTGGACCCAGGTCTATAGGTCAGTACGTAATTAAAGCTTGAAAGAAACAACGACCATCTTGCTTGTCGGGAATTTAACCGTTTAGCATCTCCAATGTATGTGAGATTTTTATGATCGGTTATGATAAGGATGGGGTCACTAGACCCTTCCAGTAGGTATCTCCATTCTGCCAAGGCTGATATGACTGCTAACAACTCTCTGTTTCCTATGTCATAGTTCCTCTCTGCCGGGGAGAGTTTTCGGGAATAGAAGCCGCATGGATGCAAGGGTTTGTCGGGTGCTTCCCTCTGGGACAAGACTGCACCAAGACCTATCTCGGAGGCGTCAACTTCCACTTGGAATGGCAGAGCCGGATCCGGATGTCTGAGTACCGGGGCCGTAGTAAACGCTTGTTTGAGTGCTTCAAAGGCTTGACTGGCTTGGGGTGTCCATTTCTGATTACCCACCCCTTTCCTAGTCATGGCCGTGAGGGGAGATACCAAAACCGAAAAATCTTTAATGAACCTCCTATAATAATTTGTGAATCCTAGAAACCTTTGGATGGCTTTAAGTCCTTGGGGTAGAGGCCAGTCTAGGATTGCTGTAAGTTTCTTAGGATCCATCTGGAACCCCTCAGGTGTTATTATGTAGCCAAGGAAATGTACTGTCCTTATGTCAAATAAACATTTCTCTAATTTACAATACAATCCAGCCTCCAACAATTTTTTCAGTACTTTTTTCACGTGGACATGATGGGTTACGATATCAGGCGAGTATATCAGGATGTCATCCAGATATACTATGACAAATACTTGCAGGAATTCTCGTAAGGTATCATTTATGAGGTCTTGAAAAACAGCCGGCGCATTGCATAAGCCAAAAGGCATCACCAGGTACTCATAATGCCCACTTCTTGTATTAAAAGCCGTTTTCCATTCGTGTCCCTCTATAACCCTTACGAGGTTGTAAGCCCCGCGTAAATCAAGTTTGGTATAAATATTGGCCCCCTTTAGGCGATCGAACAGTTCTGTGATAAGTGGTATGGGATAGGCGTTCCTTATGGTTATCCTGTTCAAACCTCTATAATCTATACAAGGCCGCAGGTCTCCCTCTTTTTTCGATACAAAAAAGAAACCTGCCCCTGCTGGAGAAGAGGACCGTCTGATGAAACCTCGCTCCAGGTTCTCCCTTATGTACTCCTCCATAACGTCATTTTCTTTTTGGGACAAGGGGTATACATGTCCCCTAGGAGGCATAGTACCAGGGAGTAAATTTATAGCACAGTCGTACGGGCGGTGCGGTGGTAGGGCCTCAGTCCTGGACTTAGAGAAGACCTCTTTAAATCCAAAATATTGTTCAGGAACCTCTGTAGACAAAGGAGGGGCTGTGGCAACGTTGAGGCTAGCGATTACGTTGACCCTCCCCAGACAGTGCGATTGACAACGAGGACTCCAGTATTTTATGTCTCTTTGGACCCAATCAATAACCGGGTTGTGTTCTGCCAACCACGGAAACCCAAGCACGACAGGACAAGAAGGGGACTCAATGATTTGGAAACATATGTTTTCATGGTGCAATACTCCTGTTTTCATGCATACAGAAACAGTGTCGTGGGTGATATGTGGGCAGGATAGAGGGTTTCCATCTATAGCCTCCACCATAAGAGGTCTGTCCTTGAGGACCAGAGGTATGAGACATTTAGCAGCAAACTGTTTATCCATAAAATTGCCTGAGGCCCCAGAATCTAAGAAGGCCTCAGTCTTAATGTGAACCTTGTCCCAGGTCAATGATATTGGTACCAGGATCCTGGACTTTTTTTTTTCGTTGTTTACGAAAGAGGCATAAAGAGACCCTATAACCTGGGTATTGGCTGGTCTCTGGCTTGCTCGGCCACTCTCACCCCTGCTCCCCCTAGGTCTCTGAGGACATTGAAGGCGGAAGTGGTCTGCCCCGGCGCAATAGAAGCAGAGTCCCTTCTCCCTTCTGTGAGCTCTCTCTGCTTCCGATATACCAGTCTTCCCTATCTGCATAGGCTCAACAACAGGTAGATCTGATTTAACGTTTTCCTGGTTACCGGAAGCAACGGTAGTTCTGGATGATAAGGGTAAAGGAGGCAAGAGCCTTCTAGGTCTATCCCTGGGGTGTCTCCTTTCCCTAATTTGATCATCCATAGCTATACAGTAGTCGATCAAGTGATCAAGAGTCTCTGGCAGTTTTAGAGGAGCCAACTCGAACATAAACGCGTCGTTCAGACCTTCAGTAAAGGCCAAGGTTAGGACATCGTTCGGCCAGAGAACCTCTGAAGTCAAGGTTTTAAATTCTATTGCGTATTCAGCGACCCTCCTATTACCTTGTTTAATGTGAAATAATGACCTCCCCGCATTAGTAGCCCTTCTAGAGGGGTCAAAGGTGCGTTTCAGCTCTGAAGTAAAACCCTCATAATCGTATATGATGGGTTTCTTGTTCTCCCACAAGGGAGTAGCCCACAATAAAGCCTTCTCCGTTAAATGACTAATTAGATAGCCCACCTTAGCTTTATCTGACATACATGATCCTGGGTTGTTCTCGAACAAAATTTCCAGTTGGGTCAGAAAGCCCCGGCATAAGTTTGGTGTTCCATCATAGCGTACGGGTGCTTTCATACTGAGCCTACATCCCTCGGGAGAGGCCGGACTGATCCTAGGCACTACTGGGTCTGGAGGGCTTGCAGTTCCAGAACTGGATCGGTTTAACAGGGTTTGCAGGGCAAGAGCAATCTGGTCCATCCTATGGTCCTGCTCTTCCTGTCTGGCTGCAATACGTGTCAACTGATTAGAGAGGTCTGCGGGATCCATTGGCCCTGACGTAATGTCACGGATCCCTCAGCTATCTGACTAGTGGTCCCTATACGCAGGACACTCTCTACCCTTCCGATCCTTAGGTTGGTCGGCACGACTAGACAGACACAGAATACGACAGGATAGTGTATCCACAAGAATGACACTAGAACGATACACAAGACCTTAGAATAATTTAGCTCTTCCCAAGATCCTAACCAGACAAGAGGTAGTCTGATGTGTGCTTAGGGTGCCACACAGACTGACCTCAATACCAGAATAAGAAGAGTTAATGCCAATACCAGGGGTTACGCACAGAATGGTTCGTTTGCCAATGCAAGGGTCATACACAGAGTGGTCGTTTTCCAATGCCAAGGGTCATACACAGAGTGGTCGTTTGCCAATGCCAAGGGTCATACACAGAGTGGTCGTTTGCCAATGCCAAGGGTCATACACAGAGTGGTCGTTTGCCAATGCCAAGGGTCATACACAGAGTGGTCGTTTGCCAATGCCAAGGGTCATACACAGAGTAGTCGTTTGCCAATGCCAGGGGTCACACACAGAATAATTCGTTTGCCAATGCCAAGGGTCATACACAGAATAGTAGTATTGCAAAATTATACAAGAGCTCTGCGGGAAGTAACTACCACGTCAGGGCACCGGTGAATAGTGAAGCCGGGTCTTAAACTCGGCGGGTCCGCGTCATCACGCCAGTCCCCGCCCCCTGGCGCCCCACGTGAGCGCAGCCGGCTGCGTTATCACTCGGCGCCTGGCCAGCGAGCAGCGAGGAAGCCGCTGCCAGGCGCCCCCTAGATCCAGCGCGGGCCGCGATACCAACGCGGTCCGTGACAGAACCCCCCCTCCACGGGCGGCCACTGGACGACCCCCAGGAGCACGAGGATGGGCCACGTAGAAGGCCTTCACCAACCGAGGCGCATGGACCTCAGCAGCCGGGAGCCAAGAACGATCCTCCGGCCCGTAGCCCACCCAGTCGACCAGATACTGCAAAGTGCCCCTTGATACCCTGGCATCCAAAATGGCCTGGACTTCAAACTCCTCCTCACCCTCCACTGAGATAGGAGGAGGTGGGATACGGGCCCTGGTGTACCGATTACACAAGAGAGGTTTTAAGAGGCTCACGTGGAACACGTTGTGTATCCGGATATGGGGAGGCAATGCCAAAGCATAGGAGACGGGGTTGAGTCGTCGTAAAACCTTGTAAGGGCCTATGAATCTAGGTGCCAACTTCATGGAAGGCACTAGGAGCTTAATATTCCGCGAGGAAAGCCATACCCTGTCCCCAACCTGATATACGGGTGCCTGCCTCCTGTGTCTGTCAGCCTTGATTTTCTGGATGGCACTACTTTTCTTGAGTGCCTCCTTGACTTTCCCCCAAGTGTCCTTCAAGGACGCCAAATGGTCATCCAAAGCAGGTATCGTGGTATCCGAAAACGTAGTCGGTAACATAGGAGGATCGAAACCATAAACGGTGAAGAAAGGGGAATGTCCTGTGGATTCGCTCACCGCGCTGTTCAAAGCATACTCAGCCCATGGTAGCAGGTCTGACCAGTTATCTTGCTGTTCTGAGATAAAGCACCTGAGATACTTTTCTACATTCTGATTTGCACGTTCTGCTGCTCCGTTGGTCTGGGGGTGATAGGCCGAAGAGAAAGACAAGTCTATCCCCACATTCTTACAAAACCCTTTCCAAAACCTGGAGACAAATTGGGTGCCCCTATCGGAGACAATCCCAAGAGGAATACCATGTATGCGGACCACGTGGTTAATGAATATGGGCACCAGTTCGGCTGCCGACGGTAGTTTGCGAAGAGGAACATAGTGACCCATCTTGGAGAACCGATCGATGATCGTAAGTATAACTGTGTTCCCTCTAGAATCGGGTAACTCCACTATGAAGTCCATAGCTAAGTGCGACCATGGTCGTTCTGGGATAGGCAGAGGTTGGAGCAAACCAATGGGTGCTGTTTTGGGATTTTTATGTCTTGTGCAAACCTCGCACACGGCTATGTAATCTTTAACATCTCGGCGCAACGTGGGCCACCAAAAGATTTTATTGATGCTGGACACCGTTTTGGTGATTCCCATATGCCCGGACGTTTTATTATCATGATAAAGGTTTAATATTTCTTCTCTTTCACATTCAGGTACAAAGAGTTTCGCGGGAGGTTTCCCTTCAGGAGCCGTGCCCTGCACGGTTTGTAACCTTTGCAACAAAGGAGACGAGACATTAATCGTGGTAGAGGCTATAATCCTTTCTTGGGGTACAATGGGATGCTGATCTTGGACGTTAAATTCGTAGGACTCATGCTGTCTAGATAAAGCATCTGCTTTAACGTTTCTGGACCCAGGTCTATAGGTCAGTACGTAATTAAAGCTTGAAAGAAACAACGACCATCTTGCTTGTCGGGAATTTAACCGTTTAGCATCTCCAATGTATGTGAGATTTTTATGATCGGTTATGATAAGGATGGGGTCACTAGACCCTTCCAGTAGGTATCTCCATTCTGCCAAGGCTGATATGACTGCTAACAACTCTCTGTTTCCTATGTCATAGTTCCTCTCTGCCGGGGAGAGTTTTCGGGAATAGAAGCCGCATGGATGCAAGGGTTTGTCGGGTGCTTCCCTCTGGGACAAGACTGCACCAAGACCTATCTCGGAGGCGTCAACTTCCACTTGGAATGGCAGAGCCGGATCCGGATGTCTGAGTACCGGGGCCGTAGTAAACGCTTGTTTGAGTGCTTCAAAGGCTTGACTGGCTTGGGGTGTCCATTTCTGATTACCCACCCCTTTCCTAGTCATGGCCGTGAGGGGAGATACCAAAACCGAAAAATCTTTAATGAACCTCCTATAATAATTTGTGAATCCTAGAAACCTTTGGATGGCTTTAAGTCCTTGGGGTAGAGGCCAGTCTAGGATTGCTGTAAGTTTCTTAGGATCCATCTGGAACCCCTCAGGTGTTATTATGTAGCCAAGGAAATGTACTGTCCTTATGTCAAATAAACATTTCTCTAATTTACAATACAATCCAGCCTCCAACAATTTTTTCAGTACTTTTTTCACGTGGACATGATGGGTTACGATATCAGGCGAGTATATCAGGATGTCATCCAGATATACTATGACAAATACTTGCAGGAATTCTCGTAAGGTATCATTTATGAGGTCTTGAAAAACAGCCGGCGCATTGCATAAGCCAAAAGGCATCACCAGGTACTCATAATGCCCACTTCTTGTATTAAAAGCCGTTTTCCATTCGTGTCCCTCTATAACCCTTACGAGGTTGTAAGCCCCGCGTAAATCAAGTTTGGTATAAATATTGGCCCCCTTTAGGCGATCGAACAGTTCTGTGATAAGTGGTATGGGATAGGCGTTCCTTATGGTTATCCTGTTCAAACCTCTATAATCTATACAAGGCCGCAGGTCTCCCTCTTTTTTCGATACAAAAAAGAAACCTGCCCCTGCTGGAGAAGAGGACCGTCTGATGAAACCTCGCTCCAGGTTCTCCCTTATGTACTCCTCCATAACGTCATTTTCTTTTTGGGACAAGGGGTATACATGTCCCCTAGGAGGCATAGTACCAGGGAGTAAATTTATAGCACAGTCGTACGGGCGGTGCGGTGGTAGGGCCTCAGTCCTGGACTTAGAGAAGACCTCTTTAAATCCAAAATATTGTTCAGGAACCTCTGTAGACAAAGGAGGGGCTGTGGCAACGTTGAGGCTAGCGATTACGTTGACCCTCCCCAGACAGTGCGATTGACAACGAGGACTCCAGTATTTTATGTCTCTTTGGACCCAATCAATAACCGGGTTGTGTTCTGCCAACCACGGAAACCCAAGCACGACAGGACAAGAAGGGGACTCAATGATTTGGAAACATATGTTTTCATGGTGCAATACTCCTGTTTTCATGCATACAGAAACAGTGTCGTGGGTGATATGTGGGCAGGATAGAGGGTTTCCATCTATAGCCTCCACCATAAGAGGTCTGTCCTTGAGGACCAGAGGTATGAGACATTTAGCAGCAAACTGTTTATCCATAAAATTGCCTGAGGCCCCAGAATCTAAGAAGGCCTCAGTCTTAATGTGAACCTTGTCCCAGGTCAATGATATTGGTACCAGGATCCTGGACTTTTTTTTTTCGTTGTTTACGAAAGAGGCATAAAGAGACCCTATAACCTGGGTATTGGCTGGTCTCTGGCTTGCTCGGCCACTCTCACCCCTGCTCCCCCTAGGTCTCTGAGGACATTGAAGGCGGAAGTGGTCTGCCCCGGCGCAATAGAAGCAGAGTCCCTTCTCCCTTCTGTGAGCTCTCTCTGCTTCCGATATACCAGTCTTCCCTATCTGCATAGGCTCAACAACAGGTAGATCTGATTTAACGTTTTCCTGGTTACCGGAAGCAACGGTAGTTCTGGATGATAAGGGTAAAGGAGGCAAGAGCCTTCTAGGTCTATCCCTGGGGTGTCTCCTTTCCCTAATTTGATCATCCATAGCTATACAGTAGTCGATCAAGTGATCAAGAGTCTCTGGCAGTTTTAGAGGAGCCAACTCGAACATAAACGCGTCGTTCAGACCTTCAGTAAAGGCCAAGGTTAGGACATCGTTCGGCCAGAGAACCTCTGAAGTCAAGGTTTTAAATTCTATTGCGTATTCAGCGACCCTCCTATTACCTTGTTTAATGTGAAATAATGACCTCCCCGCATTAGTAGCCCTTCTAGAGGGGTCAAAGGTGCGTTTCAGCTCTGAAGTAAAACCCTCATAATCGTATATGATGGGTTTCTTGTTCTCCCACAAGGGAGTAGCCCACAATAAAGCCTTCTCCGTTAAATGACTAATTAGATAGCCCACCTTAGCTTTATCTGACATACATGATCCTGGGTTGTTCTCGAACAAAATTTCCAGTTGGGTCAGAAAGCCCCGGCATAAGTTTGGTGTTCCATCATAGCGTACGGGTGCTTTCATACTGAGCCTACATCCCTCGGGAGAGGCCGGACTGATCCTAGGCACTACTGGGTCTGGAGGGCTTGCAGTTCCAGAACTGGATCGTTTAACAGGGTTTGCAGGGCAAGAGCAATCTGGTCCATCCTATGGTCCTGCTCTTCCTGTCTGGCTGCAATACGTGTCAACTGATTAGAGAGGTCTGCGGGATCCATTGGCCCTGACGTAATGTCACGGATCCCTCAGCTATCTGACTAGTGGTCCCTATACGCAGGACACTCTCTACCCTTCCGATCCTTAGGTTGGTCGGCACGACTAGACAGACACAGAATACGACAGGATAGTGTATCCACAAGAATGACACTAGAACGATACACAAGACCTTAGAATAATTTAGCTCTTCCCAAGATCCTAACCAGACAAGAGGTAGTCTGATGTGTGCTTAGGGTGCCACACAGACTGACCTCAATACCAGAATAAGAAGAGTTAATGCCAATACCAGGGGTTACGCACAGAATGGTTCGTTTGCCAATGCCAAGGGTCATACACAGAGTGGTCGTTTTCCAATGCCAAGGGTCATACACAGAGTGGTCGTTTGCCAATGCCAAGGGTCATACACAGAGTGGTCGTTTGCCAATGCCAAGGGTCATACACAGAGTGGTCGTTTGCCAATGCCAAGGGTCATACACAGAGTGGTCGTTTGCCAATGCCAAGGGTCATACACAGAGTAGTCGTTTGCCAATGCCAGGGGTCACACACAGAATAATTCGTTTGCCAATGCCAAAGGGTCATACACAGAATAGTAGTATTGCAAAATTATACAAGAGCTCTGCGGGAAGTAACTACCACGTCAGGGCACCGGTGAATAGTGAAGCCGGGTCTTAAACTCGGCGGGTCCGCGTCATCACGCCAGTCCCCGCCCCCTGGCGCCCCACGTGAGCGCAGCCGGCTGCGTTATCACTCGGCGCCTGGCCAGCGAGCAGCGAGGAAGCCGCTGCCAGGCGCCCCCTAGATCCAGCGCGGGCCGCGATACCAACGCGGTCCGTGACACAGATGTTGCCAGGAGAATGGTACTTGTCTGACTGCATTGTGCCAAGTGTAAAGTTTGGTGGAGGGGGGGATTATGGTGTGGGGTTGTTTTTCAGGAGCTGGGCTTGACCCCTTAGTTCCAGTGAAAGGAACTCAGTCTGAATGCTTCAACATACCAAGACATTTTGGACAATTCCATGCTCCCAACTTTGTGGGAACAGTTTGGAGCTGGCCCCTTCCTCTTCCAACATGACTGTGCACCAGTGCACAAAGCAAGGTCCATAAAGACGTGGATGACAGAGTCTGGTGTGGATGAACTTGGCTGGCCTGCACAGAGTCCTGCCCTAAACCTGATAGAACACCTTTGGGATGAATTAGAGCGGAGACTGAGAGCCAGGCCTTCTCGTCCAAGATCAGTGTGTGACCTCACAAATGCGCTTCTGGAAGAATGGTAAAAAATTCCCATAAACACACTCCTAAACCTTGTGGACAGCCTTCCCAGAAGAGATGAAGCTGTTGTAGCTGCAAAGGGTGGACCGACGTCATATTGAACCTTATGGATTAGGAATGGGATGTCACTTAAGTTCATATGCGAGTCAAGGCAGGTGAACGTATACTTTTGGCAATATAGTGTATATCAAGTGCTGATCATAAAAGGCATACACTCACCGATATTGGAGCCTCACTCCGATTGGCTTTTTTATGTATGCAGGTAACACTGTTACAGCCAGTACAGCCTACTGCAGACCGTCCACCCGATGGTGCATCAGGGTATAGGTGGAAGATGCACAAAAAATAGGGTTCCCTATCTTCGATTGATTATTGCATGAGATTGTGCACATGAGCATAGTCACTTTAATTTGTGATATCCAATACAGGTAAAACATATTGAATCACATGTATTTATTTGCGCCACGGAGTATAAATATTTTTGTTCTGATAAGTGCAGAATTTTGTATTGTTTTTTTTATGGTTAAGACTCCATATCTGTGATCTATAGACATAAGTGCCGATTGAATACAAACCTTCTTTTTCTGTACTTGGTCAAATAGTGACAGGATTGCGTAGAATAAGTCTTCCTATGCTGCTGTATACAATGCAACATATAATGCTGAAATAAATGTCTGTATTGTAACGACAGCCTTCCAGGATGTAACATCCTGTCTCCAGCATTTAAAAATGTACTGTCGTAAAGAAGAGTATATCAATATTACATTTTGTAATAAAACCTCTTACTGTGAATTAAACCCAATGACATGTGACTGCCTGCATCCTCAGGGTTTGGACAAAATTCAGCTTTATTCCAGCTACACAGAAACCTATTATGATTAGTCTGGATTTTTTTTATGCATCTTCGAATATATAAGAGGAGCTGGAGATCTAGTCATTACTCATATTTTCAGAAGCGAACGCTGAAAATGCATCTCTACAAAGTGCTAGCTCTGCTGCTGCTCTCTGTTTTTGTTCACGCTGATCGTGAGGTAGGATAAATTATTATTCCAAGATTAAAATGTATGTTGTTTTCTTTCACTATAATGAATTGTACAGCTCTGTTTTCCCTACTAGGTCTGAGGTACCTGAAGCTTCATATACTTACGGGGTAACTTCATCCACTGGCCAGATGACTAAAGCTCAGGCTGCAACTCACACGAAGCGCATGTAGATTAATGGGACACATTTCCACCAAAAAATGAAATGTTCTTATTTTATGTTGCTGATATCTTACATGCACTTTGCTTTTCTCATGTATGGTTATTTGAGTAAATATGTTACCTTATATGTGTCACTGGGTGCATCCAGATTGTCATATTTTGTGTTGTAAACTGCCCCCCCCCTCCATGTATCTTCGCAGCACTTGCTCCTAAGTGAGGGGAGTTACACATTGAATGGAGACTATAGGTCAGGTATCTCAAAAACGGACTCCTAAGGATTGCATGTGTGTAGGATGTATGCAGATGACTGTTAGAAGAACTCAGATCTCATTCAGCTGTCATCTCTTATCTCGGATAGACTAGAGCCAGTGTTTCTCAAACCTGTCCTCGGACTCTCAACCAGGCCAGATTTTGCAGATCACCTTGGGGGAAATGCAGACTGAATCCTGCAATCACTGAGCAGCAAATCATATCACCTGTGCTGTGCTTGAGCTATCTGGCAAACCTGGCATGTCAGTGGGTCCTGAGGACAGGTTTGAGAAACACTGGACTAGACAACATAATAGTTCCCATGCAGCCTTGTCCAAACATTTCATCCCCCACCCCACTGCCTCTTCATTACTCTTTTCGTTTATGTTTCCTGTAACATTTTGGTAAGTGTTGCATCATGCACATCCACAAAATGCAAAGAGGAGATAAACATCTAACATTCCTTCTTATATGCAATTAATTCTAACAAAGTAAAAACCTGTAGCACGTGTCTTATAAAATGTTTATTTTGTAATGCACGAGTAATCTAGTTACAGCTTATGTTCGTGGCAGTGTCCCTTTAAGGCCCATGTTCTCTATGATGGGTGTCTGAATTGCCCCTCTGAACCTGAATTTGAACATGATACATAGGAAATCTAGAATAAAACAATACGGGCTCTCTTAACTGCTTCATGCAAAAGCGCACGCGCAGCGCTATTTTTTTGCGCGCAGAGTTAAACGTTAACGCGTGTAAATTAACGCTGGTATTACAAGCCGAGCGCATTTTTTCATCCGTCAAAAAATAACGCGCGGAAAAAAGACGCGCAAAAGCAGAAATCGGTATGCAGACTGTTTTTTCGCGCGATTCAGCCAATCTGAATTAAGAACCACAATTGTCTCCCGTTCAGTTTTTGCTCCTGTCAAAATCAATATGAGTATATATGCTGCAGCAATAATAAAAACACGCACAACTTCTCAATTTTATTGTTTGGGTATGTGTAGAATGTGTAACTATACTTTGCTGCATTTTTTTTTTTTGGGCTGATGTATTTGGGTTCGGCCAGAACGTTCAGATTTGCCGTTAACACCAGCTTTTCAAAGACGTTAAAATTATGCACGCAAACGTTGTCCGTTAAAATTTGCGCATAGATTGTATTACCATCTGCGCATTTTTTGCGCGGACATTGTAATACAACGTTCTGCGCAAAGGGTTTTTTCCCTCGTGTTAATGCGTTTTTGCGCACGCGTTAACGTTTGCGCGAAGCACTTAATAGAGCCCTACCTCTGTACCTTTTACAGCACATCCGAAAACACAAGGAGGAATACATTTATGGCCCTATCACCTCCTCAATGCTAGCGCTAGCTCTCACATAACTGAGCGTTAGCACTGGGTTAAAAGAGGTAATGGCGTTACACCCATTTTACCTCCCGATCGCTAAAAAAATCCCTTAGCCCATCGGAATTAGTGCTTTTTAACGTGAGTTTACTTTTCTTTGCTCCCTCTATGCTTACTCTTTGCGCTCCTCATATTAAGCAATCAGTGAATTGCGTTAGGATCACATAGTCCTAATGCTAATTACTAACCGCTGCGGCTAACTGAAAAGTTAGCTACAACTCAGCTTCTGCGGAATCCATTAGCAGCAGCTGAAAAGCCTCACAAAAATCAAATCTCACCACTCATCCCACGGCAAGAACGGCAGCCCGATCTTCCATTTCTGGCCGAAGGGAGCAGAGTGAGACTGGGGAAAAAAGTTCCCACTCTCCTGCGGCGAATTACTCCACAGACCTGCAGGATCTTGCGAGAGCGAGAACCTGCAGGTCATGTGACGTGGCAGCACAACCCTCAACAGAGTCCTATGGACTCCAGGATTGGATCCTCGGGGCTGCGCGTTATTGCTGCCCCGAACATCCTGAAGGGTTAGTGGCCGTTACGGGGCAGGCTGCTGGATTCAGCGAATGCCTTGTAATCTGCTTGTAAAACGGGGATGCTAAGGGGAAATTTGCAAATTAAATTTTTCCCCTTAGCATCCCTGTTTTAGCTCAGGGCACATGATAGTGCCCCTAAAGTACAGACAATACCCACGATGACAATTTAAGTTAATATAAAAGATTATGATGGTGAGAGTTTGTTCCCCATGTGCTGCCATCGACACACCCTTCCAACCGGCTGTGTGTGATTACGAATTTGTGATCTCGCGGAGGGCTCTGTGACCGGCACTGGCTTCCAGTAGCTGTTAATGTGTCCTGTATATTACAAGTCGAGCCTCCAGTAGAGCAGGTCACGCGTAATAGTGCCAGTAATAGGAAGCCACTTATGGTTGATGGCTTTGCGCTGCGATTTTCGTTTAGCCACTTTCTAGAAAAAAGGGTCAGCCCTAGATTATAGATGTTTGATGCAAGAAATTATTTGCACGTCAGGTCTAAAACATGTAGGGCTCTATCACCTCCTTAAAGCTAACGCCAAACATGAATCACCTCCCGATCACTAACGGGTTAAAAAAACATTTTCGATACCTCATCAGTGCAGTAATTAGCGTTAGGACTATGCGCTCCCTATGCTTAACAAGGGGAGCGCAAAGTGTAAGCACAGAGTAATTAGCGTTAAGATCACAAGGTCCTAACGCTAATTACAAAGGGCTGTCGCCAACTAAAAATGTTTTCTACAGCTCAGAGCTGCTGCGGAATCAGTTAGCAGTAGCTGAACCCTCTCAAAAAAAAACAAATACTCACCTCTTATCCTGCGGCGAGAACGGCAGTCTCCCTCCACGATCACTCCGCCGACCTGCAGGATCTCGCGAGGGGCAAGATCCTGCTGGTCATGTGATCCGGCAGCAGAAGCCTCCATGGAGTCCTATGGACTCCATGAGGGGAAGCTTGGATCGGTGCATTAGCGCTGCCCCGAGTAACCAGGACCCTGCTGCCTGCTAAGAGGCAGGCTGCCGAACTCATTGCCTGCCCCTTAAGCTACAGGTAAAACACGGGCCCTAGGGGGCGATTAGACAATGCTAATTTTTCACGTTAGCATCCCTGTTTAAGCTGTAGGCAGCTGATAGGGCCTGTAAAGTCAGTTGCTTCAAGTTCAAATAAATTCAAGTTGCTTGTTTCACTCTCCTACAGTGTAGTTGCTGTGGAACATTTCAAGGCATGGATACCAATACTACCATGAACATTGAACGTAACCCCGACGGATCCTTGTCTGGGGAGTACATTCCAGAAGGTACATCATCTGACCCGAATCCTGGTAAAAATCTCTTCAAAGGAAGATGCGAAAAGGATGATAACTGTGAACAAGCGGTTGGTTTTATTAGGCGTAGTAACGGTAAGGTCAAAGTATCAATATGTTTTCAGTAATAATGCTCAGAGAATTTATATTATTTGTTATAGATAGATTCCCCTGACATCTTTTACTTGTCCTTTTCTTCCCTTATCATTCGGGCTCTCTTGTGAGGATTCACAATATACAGGTATACTTATGGTCACATTGCAGGGGGAAGACTGCGGGCATCTCCCTCCTGATGTAAATGCATGCGCGTTACTTACCAGCAATCTCTGTACCGACACATGATTTTCCCACTATATGGTTTAGGTAACTTCTGATTTATTCCAGGGTCAATGTTTGTCATCTGAGACTGATAAATACATGCATTTAGATCAGGAGGGAAAAAGCATGCAGACTTTTTCTTTAAAATATGAAACACTTGCTAAAAGGAAAGCCATAACTAATGCAGATTAGGAAAACGCTCGATTTGACTCTCTGAACTAATTTAGGATTTCAGTTTAATTCCTTTTTTGGAAATTATTAAAAAATGAAAAAGCAGCATTTTTCTGGTATCATATTAACACTGGATTGAAATAACACATGTATATTTGGCATCTAGCATGTCTGTTTAAAAATAATGTGAAGTTGAAAGAGTTTGATTCATTCTTTTCAGGGGGTTGGATGGCATCAGGGTGAACGTGAGCAGGAACATGTGGGAATGCAGTTCCCTCCACTATTTTCTCAGAGAGAACGGAGTTCCCTTTCGGCCAATACATGGAGAAGCTCTTATTAGCTTCCGATCATATGATTCTTTATTAGGTCACCCAAAATATGATTTTTATTATAGTTATCATAAGAATTCCCTAAAAAACAGTCTATGTTTATGTGTAAACATTGTTAATATAATTGCATGTGGAGTGATGGGATAAATACAGTATGTCTGGTTAATTGAGGAGCAGAAATCTTATAGGGTTATTCAAAGAGAGCCGAAAATCAGCGTTCGGTTACCTTTCTTGGCCATTCGGCTATCCAGAGATCAGGCAATTCGCCAAATCTTGGCGACTTGCCTGCAACATACGGTGCCTGGTCGAGGGCAGTGAATCCCCATAGAGAAGCAATGCTTCGGCTATTCAGAGAACAAAAACCAGCTGAGAAAGGTTCCCTAAATGCCCTATCATTCGGTGGTTCAATTCGGCAGGTTTATTCAGGCGAATCCCATAGGCTTCAATGTTAAAAATATTCCAGTTTTAATTCAATATCTAATAAACCGTTGATTATAAAATTCTGCAGTAAAGAGTCTCTTTATTTATAGATTTTGTAGGATATTTTAAGCATTTTTCGGGATTTTTTCTTTAAAAAAAAATCCGATTTTTTAAAAAAAAGATTTTATAACTTTACTTATTTTTTCTGTAACAGCCCTTTTTATTATCATTCCCTGGACCTCATATGTAAATTTCAGACTTTTTCGCTCAGTAGTTTCTTTGCAAACAGCGTTTCACTTTTCAAACAGTCAAGTGAACTGTTTTTCTAATTTATTCACTGCATTCTTCTGCGGTGTCGGCTGCGCTGCGTGTGATCGGCTCCTGCTTGGGTTTTTCTGGCATTTTCGGCGGGTTAATCCAGATGTTTTTCCGGGTTTCGGTGTGCGTTCGCCATCGTTTTGCAGTGAGTTTGCAGCGGCTTTTCCCTGCTGTACGACGGCCCTGTGGTGCTTGCTGAATACACCGCAGGGTCGCCGAAATGGGATCGCCAAATCGAACCGAATTGAAGAGAATGAAAAGTCAACGAACGTGCGGTGGCTTTTCGATTCTCTTTGAATAACCCTGTTAGAGTTCCCTTGCTCATATTTTAGGACCAGGCCCCAGGGTGGTACAATATTATTGTACTGTTCATCCCTCTAACCTTTAAGCCTAGAGAGTCTATTTGTAAACAAAACAAAACGTTCTCTGTCTAGGAAGATAAATCAGTTTATGTAACTACTTTATCATCTATTATGTAACTTTATTTCACTTCTTTTGGTTAAGGGACTAATATATCATCTGATATATCTAATCATACAACTATGATATAAACAGTTGTTTGTCCTTTTGTCATTGGTTCGTATTCTGTTCCAGCAGTCATGCACAGATTCTTACATCCTGTCAATTATTGGTAATCGTTGGTATGCCGTACATGCTCAACTGTTTGTAGTAATATTCCAAAAATAAAACCTGTCACTGTTCTCATTGTCATCACTGCAGGAGAAATAGCATTCCTAAAACTACAAGTTGAGACAAAGGAAGAGAAAAATATAATTGTCAGATTGTTTATACTCCTGTTCGACTCTAAGGATATTCCTGTCAAGGGGTGTCCAAGGTACGTGAAAATTTAGTTTCAATAAAATGATTTATTTTATAGAACAGAAAGCCGAAAGATAGGTGCTATAGATGGAAGAATCCTTTTAATCTTCTACTGAAGGGGTTATTCAAAGAGAGCTGAATTGGTCACCAAATTGCACGGTGAATTTCACTGTACGGAGAAATTTCATGGCAATTGAGCTATTCAAAAAGCTGTCAATTCGCCAAATATTGGTGAGTTTCCAGTGAAATACGGTACAATTCGGCAGCAGTGAAATTCTTCAGAGAAATAATGGTTAATCTATTCGGAGAGCGGCGAACAGCAGGAAAAAGTTGTCGGAATGCCCAGATTTTCAGTAGTTTCATTCGACAGGTTTAAACAGGCGAATCCCATAGGTTTCAATGTAAAAAAAAATTCCCTGTTTTATTAATTTGTTTTTTTCAACCATTTATTCTTTTCATTTGCAGCAAAAAGTCTCCTTAATAATTAAATTTTTAAATGTTTAGCACGATGACGTCAGTTCTGGAGTTAACCCCTACAGGGTTATTCAAAGAGAATCAAAAAGTCACCACATGTTCAGTGACTTTGTTCTCTTCAATTCGGTGCAATGTGGCGATCCCATTTCGGCGACCCTGTGGTGTATTCAGCAAGCACCACAGGGCTATTGTAGTGCAGTGAAAAGCCGCCGAACACTCACCGCAAAACCTGGCGAATGCACACCGAAAACCCACAAAAACATCTGGATTAACCCCGCTGAACACGTCGAAGAGACCTGAGCAGCCGCCGATCAGAGCGCATAGCAGCTGCCGGAAAAACCCGACACCACAGACGAATGGAGTGAAAAAAAAAACTATACGCTTGAATGTTTGAAAAGTGAAACTCTGTTTGCTAAGAAACTATAGAACGAAAATGTCTGAAATTTACATATGAGGTTCAATGAATGATGATAAAAAGGGCAGTTACAGGAAAAAAAAAAAGATTTAAAAAAAACGGGAATTTTTTTTACAACAAATACTGAAAAATGCCTAGAAGAACCTAAAAAAAAATCTAAACCTAAAAAAAAAAAAAAAAGAAGAATAAAGAGACTTTTTTCTGCAGAATAAAATAAAAAGTGGTTTATTAGAAATTGGATTAAAATGGGAATATTTTTAACATTAAAGCCTAAGGATTCGCCTGAATAAATCTGCCGCATGAAACCACCGAATGGCAGGGCATTTCGGCAACTTTTCACTGCTGTTTTGTGTTCTCTGAATAGACGAAGCATTGCTTCTCTATGGGGTATTTCACTGCCCTGGAATAGGCACCGAATGTGCAGGCAATTCGCCAACATTTGCCGAATTGCCTGCTCTCTGGATAGCGGAATAGCCAAGAAAGGTAACCGAACGCTGAATTTCAGCGTTCGGTTCCCTTTCGGCAGCCATTCGGATCTCTTTGAATAACCCTGTCTGCTCTCTGAATAGCTGAATGGGCAGGAAAGGTACCCGTACGCTGATTTTCCACGTTCAGTTACCTTTTGGCCCCAATTTGGAGCTCTTTGAATAACCCTGCTAGCCGCCACCAATGGTTGAGAAAGGGGGTTCCAATGAACCCCCTATCTCCTGATCCGTGGCAGCTATGTTTGGTATCATTAGAACGGCCAGAGCATGGCCTTTCCAATGATACCAAACCATGTTAACAGTAAAGAAAAAAAAATGAAAATAAAAAAATAATAATAAAAAATAAACTTTTTTTGTTTTATTAATGCAGCAATATTGTTCCCATTTCAATTATAATGTGAAAAATGATGCTGCACTAACGATTTTTCTATGGGGTGCGTTTGTTAAACATCACGTAATTTTCCCCAAAAAAAATGTAACAAGTCCCCATTTCTAATTTTTTTAACAAGCGCAACTCATAGAGAATATAACTGCAAAGACTCGCATGATAAAAGGAGAAAAACACTTTACGAGCTGTAAATTATTGAAAATTCTAATTTTATGGTATTTTTTTGTTATAATATTCAGGCAGGACATGACATTTACATATAAACATGATATATTATAAATCTGCTGAGTCTGCCGGAAAGAACGATATATAATATGTCTGGGTCATATAATAAAACGTGGCTTCAAAACGCGTTTAAACATGATGAGCAAAAGCGGTAAAAATTAGCTCAGCACACAGGCTTTAAAATGGCTCAGCAGTGAAAGGGTTAATGATGAGAAAATCTGTATATAATATGTGTGGGTACAGTAAATGAGTAAAAGGAAAATTTGACCTAAACAAACAGATCAGAAATGTAAAAACAGCAGCGGGCACTTTCGGACAGAGTTTCGAAAAACCGCCCAGTCACTAAGGGGTTAATTAATTTTAAAGTAAGAAATATTTGAGCTAATACCCTTTGTATTTCTTACTGTAAATAACCTATTTAGGCCAGTAGATGGCGCCGTCTACTGCCAAATTGAGTTACAGAGGTTTGAGCGACTGGTCTGTTTTCTTTTTTTTTTTTCCTGCATCGGCTGCATGATATTTCAGAGCTTTCAGCAGCTGATTTTACAGTTTTAGCTCTCTGAGCATTATGCCCACAGGGCTAAAACTTTGGAGGCACATTCTGCAGCCCAAAAGCAAACGAAATTCATTTGCAGCAAACAAATTTCATTAGCTTTTGGGCTGCAGATAACCATATCGAGATATCTTGATATCCGGGCACCGGATGGTACCTTTTTGAAGACTGAGATATCTCCATTAGTAGTGAAGGGATTAAAAGTTGCTTGGGTTTGTTTTGTTTTTTACCCCTGTTCGGCGGCTGCCCGTTTTATTTCGGTGGCTGATCGGAGACGTTAAGTGGTCTGTTCTGCGGCTTATTGGCTGCATTCAGCGGTGTTCGGATCTTCACCTGCGTTCGACTGGTTAATCACAGCAGGGTCAGCGAATTAATGGTGCCGAAGGAGAGAGCATCGAAATTTCACTGAAATTTCGGCGCTCTCTGAATAACCCCCTCAAGTGTATTATATGTAATTTGCTGTGGAATAGTACAGTAAGCTGCTTCTTACTTAAGAATAACTTGATACACCTAGATTCCGAACCCGGTGTAAACTTAACCAGAGCTCTGCTAAGCCTTGCGACTCCAAATACATTAATGGCTCTAGGACGTTTACACCGGGCTTAGAATCTAACCCAAAGTAGTTTATAGAGTATTACACCAGATCATATTATCTTGTATTATTATGTAACTTTTTGTTTATTTTTTCATGTCTTGTTTTCTAGAATGAAATGCCTGATACTTATCCTTGCTGCACAATTGAGTTGATTCACGGTCGCCACAAATCAGATGTTTAACTGACCGAAGCAGATTAATAAACATTCATACACACGACAGTGTATTAATAAAAGGATTGCAAACTTATAAAGCGTCTGTGATTTTACTGATAAACACAAAGGCTTGTGATGAAAACAATAAAGGTCTAGAGCAAGGGTGGCCAACCCAAGGTGAACCATGTGCCATTTTTTATATATGAACCTGTACGTGCCACTTCATCTTAAATTAACCCAATCCCCCCCTCCACGGTTGCCAGGAATTATACAAAAATTATGTAACTATGTATACCTCAAATAAAACAATACTGAAAATAAAAATACTGCTAAACAGAAACTGACGCAACAGAACAAAATTAATCATTCAAGAACTAGTATAATTAAAATACAAATTACTTGCAAAGAAAGAAATATATTCTAATATTATGGACGCAAGGAATGAAGAGCCGGTCACACCATGGTTCAGAAGTGACAGGAGCTTCTTTTATTTAGTGCAAATGCTTCGACTCCAGCAGGAACCTTTATCAATCATACAGTGACACACCAACAATGACATATTCATACATAAACAAATTAATCACGGTAATTATCATTAAAAACACATGTGTATCTGTGCCAAGTGTGAGCCCAAGTAATAAACACAGCAGACAATATAAAAATTACAAACAAAATGGTGTTGATAGTAAGCAACGTGCCTGCACCGAAAATCTCATCCTACGTCAAAAGATCATGAGTCTATGAATGTCCAGCAAGTCCAAAATCCTATAACCCCAACCCTGCAGTACACCCATAAGGCAGTCAGGAGATCTGCAAGACCCCACTTGACCACAGGCGCCAAGGACCACACATCAGACCCAAGGAAACACAAAAGACAGGACTATAAACTAGACGGCATCAAGCCCCCTCGTGCGCCTGTGCACCAGTCTCAAAAACCCGCAGGATGCCATGCGATTGCGAGATCATGGATGTCAATGATCTCATGCACGCACATTAAAGACAATGCTGGCTCATACTACATCTGACCAGCCTATTAACAGAGGTACAATATACCACATACACCCCAAAAAGAATACGTTGTGAAACATATAGCTCCAACAGTAAGAGCCATCCACAAAGGGAAACAAAAAAAAGAGAAAAAAAATAATGCAACAAAATGAAACAGAAAAAATATAAACACCTGCTGTGCTCATTATGAGGGGTTCCCACCATCCCTTTGCTGTGCTGAGTTCCGCCTGGATCTGTACTTCGGCTGTGCTCATTATGAGGGGTTCCCACCATTCCTGTGCTGTGCTGAGTTCCTCCTGGGTATGTACTTCTGCTGTGCTCATTATGAGGGGTTCCCACCATCCCTGCGCTGTGCTGAGTTCCTCCTGGGTCTGTACACCCGTTGTGCTCATTATGAGGGGTTCCCACAACGCTCGAATGAACAATGTTCAATTCGTACGTTGTAACGAAATTCGGATCCGAAATTCGTCAACCGAATTTCGTATTTCGTATACATTTGGAAGCATAGCAATTCGAATTTCGGATGCTCCCGAATTTACGAAATTTGTACAAATTTCGATTCGTAACGAAACGAATCGCATATGTCTAGTTCTATTCACTAAAGGCGAAACTCAGCAGAATCAGCAGGAGAAGAGAAGTGAAAATTCTAGTTCAAAATAGCCAAACCAGATAAACTCATTAACTCACTTTCCAAATCTGCTATTTGGTCTAGATTGCTCTCTTCTGACAATTCTCTTCAAGTTTCACCTTCAGTGAATAGACCTGGTTGTGTTTCATATCCAAAAAAATGTGCAGGTATCAAAAAGTCACATGACTGAGTTCTTGTCATGGGTCACCTGGCGTGAGCCAACGTGGGCCCCATATTCGAGTTAAATAGCCCTTTTATCGGGATCAGCAACGGAGGGGTACTGGCCTTACGGGTATGAGCCTGGTATGCAGTGATCTGCAGGGACTGATTACACACTTGAGGGAACAAGGGTGGAGGTAGGAGCAAGTAATGTTGATATGCAGGGGTTGCACACAGTTGACCAGGGTGGATGACAGGAGAGGATACCAGGAATCTTGAATACATGAGGGCGGGGGGACACAATGAGGCTGAAGGCACCAGGACACTTGGGGGGCACTTTGGAACTTTGAAGATACTGGTAAGTTTGAAGGTACCGTTGGGAGGAGGACACGTTCAACAGGAGGGATGCTTTTATAGTACAGAGGGGATATCCAGAAAGCCGTGGTCAAATAGGTAAGCCGGGTCTATACACAGGTATATCAGGAACAGAACAGACGTAGGTCTGAATTCTAGCAGGGATAGAATCTCAATGCTGAGGACCTGACGGAAGGGGGGAGTGGTGTTTTATTCAGACAGGGAGGTGCGGTATGTGTTTTGTGTTTTAACGTTTTTAGGTACTGATTTGCCAGTGCTGAGTCTCAGCCGCCCTCTTCATGTGCTGCCCACTGATAAATGGCAGGTATAAAACAGTCAACGGTGGGAAGCCTGACATAATCCCCCACTCAAGGCCGAACTCCGGACGGCCTAAGCCTTGCTTGCGAACCTGGACATCTTTAGCAGGATAAATGCCCACAAAGGTTCCCTGTATACAATACGGATCTTCAAAAGAAGGTGAGGGGTCAGCAGGATTCATGGACTGTCCAGTAAACGGTTCTTTAAGAAGGGACCTCTGGGCACTTGAGAGGTCCCTGAAGACTTTAAAGTCTGCTTCCCATACAATTGTCCTATTTGAGCCATAGAGGAAACCTGGTGGCAAGGGTTCTATGGTAATCGAGCCTTCAGGAATGGTGGGGGTGGTCCCAATATAGCCGTTTCTCTGGCCCTGTGGTCTGGAGGTGGCTTTCTTGGGCTGCGGTTTGATGGAGTGGCACAGGTAGGTTGCAGGATCATAGTTGGGTACAGCAATGAGGTGTATCACCTCAGGCTTGGGAACGGCAGTGCCAATGTACCCGGTTCTTTTATCTTGCTCGTATGCCAGCAAAACTCATCTAAAGATGGTAAGTTGACCAGTTCTTCATTGTCTGAATCCCACTCTGAGTCATACTCCTCGATAGAAGAACTCACTGCGCAGTAGGTAATCTTCCAATGGATCTTGGTGAGGAACTGCAGCTTGGCGAGACACACTTCGCTTGTCAACAGCGGGGCTGGACAAAGCGTTATTGATGGTCGTGCCAGTAGTATTTTTAGTACTCCATGCACATTTTATGTGCTGGGTTACTATATGTATGTTGCCATTATCTAGAAGGGTGAGGCCCTTGGGATTGTGTGGTTAGTGCACCAGCTAGTGGTCCCACCTTGGGACTACAAGTGTTGCTTTTTTTCTGACATGTGGTTCAAGACCAGGCAGACTACGGGAAATCCTGGAGCGGAGGAAGAAAAATGACTGGCCCAGACAGGGTTAAGAGCCGGCCCGGATCGGCTTACAACAGGGATCAGGGCTGGAAATGTGACAGTTTTAATTGTCGATTTATGTTTAATAAATCTCACGCTCATTTTTTATGTAGTTTCTGCTACATATAAAAGGCCAAAAGGGCATTTCAAAATGTGCAGACCACAAATGAAGAATTACATGTAACATATTGATGAATTCTATAACTTTTACCAGGATGAGGATGAAAAAATGTAGCAGCTGTAATCCCTTCGCTGCCGAGCCATTTTACCCTGTGCTGATCTAATTTTGACCATTTTCTGCTTATCATGTTTAATTGTATTTTGAAGTCATGTTTTATTATAGGACCCAGACAAATTACATATCTTCTATTTCAGTGGAGAGTCAAAATATATAATTATTATCAGGGTTATTCAAAGAGAGTTGGAAAGTCACCGCACGTTCGGTGACTTTTCGTTCTCTTCAATTCGGGGCGATTCGGCGATCCCATTTCGGCGACCCTGTGGTGTATTCAGCAAGCACCACAGGGCCGTCGTAATGCAGGGAAAAGCCGCCGCAAACCTGCCAAACACTCACCGCAAAACCCGGCGAATGCACACCGAAAACCCACAAAAACATCTGTATTAACCCCGCCGAACACGCCAGAGAAACCCGAGCAGCCGCAGATCACAGCGCAGAGCAGCCGCCAGAAAAACCCGCAGACGAATGGAGTTCAAAAAAAATAACAGTACGCTTAAATGTTTGAAAAGTGAAACGCTGTTTGCAAAGAAACTACAGAACGAAAATGTCTGAAATTTACAAATAAGATCCAATGAATGATAATAAAAAGGGCTGTTACAGAAAAAAGAAAAAACAATTTTAAAAAAACGGAAAAAACATTTTGCAAAAAATCCTGAATATGCCTAAAAGATCCTAAAAAATCTAAAAATAAAGAAACTTTTTACTGCAGAATATCATAATAAACGGTTTATTAGATATTGTGTTAAAACGGGAATATTTTTAACATTGAAGCCTATGGGATTCACCTGAATAAACCTGTCGAATGGAACCACCAAAGAGCAGGGCAATTCGGCAACTTTTCACTGCTGGTTTGTGTTCTCTGAGTACACGAAGCATTGCTTCTCTATGGGGATTCACTGCCCTCGAACAGGCACCGTATGTGCAGGCAATTCACCAACATTTGGCGAACTGCCTGCTCTCTGAATAACTGAATGGCCAGGAAAGGTAACCGTACGCTGAATTTCTGCGTTCGGTTACCTTTCGGCCCCAATTCGGAGCTCTTTGAATAACCCTGCTAGCTGCCACCAATGGTGGAGAAAGGGGGTTCCAATGTGTATCCCCCGTCACACTGCTAGAATAAAAAAGATTTTAAAAATTTCAATTTCCATTCAGATTTCAATTATTTAGAGCGTGTAAAATTATTTTTCCATCCAAACCTTTGTGGTTATATATCATATGGGTTACACTTGTTAAAAAATAATTAGAACCTGTTACTGCATTTTCGAAGAAAATACATAATTTTAACCAAAACCTGAAATAATTTTTTTCACTTGTATTTTTCCGCATTGTGTTTTATAAATAATATGACTGTATAATACACTGAACTTGCTCCTAGCATGGGAAATGAGAAGGTGAGTAATGGCGGTGGTATTGTTCATTTTTTCATGACAAATGGACAATGACTTTGCTTTGGAACTAATTTTATTTTTTTCTATTTTTGGTTGGATTTTTTTGTTTTCTCCTTGCTGTGGTACAGTGGCATCTTATGTATTAGATGAATCAAAAAATAATAACGCTTTACGCCATTACCTCCACATTCGGTCCTGACATGGGAAATGAGAGGTGAGTTAGTGCAGTGGCATCCTTTGATTTATAAGTAAAAGCACATAATGCCTGTCTGAGTGGGACCACAAACCTCTTCAGATCATGCACCCAGATTTTATAAATTTTACAGACAACGTGGATGTGCATTGGCAGGGCCACCGGCCGGCTCTTAGCGGGTTGGGTGCAACAGGTGTGTGACTGCAGCGGCCCGGCCATCAGGTGTTTACCTGGACTGCAGTTTAGTAGACGGAGCCTGGTAGCAGCTCGGCCCGAGCGCTGGGAGAGATAGGACTTTCACATCTTCCCAGTGGCTGCACTCAGGGTCGTCCGTTGTTACGTGTGCTGATTTGCTGCCCAGAGCCCGGAATCGGTCATCGTGCACTAAAAAAAAAAAAAAGGAGTCATTTCTACATCTCAGCCGCGAGGAGCTGCCTTCTGTCAGACACAGCTCAGTGACTACAACGTATGAGCTCTGTCCACGCACATGTCCTGACCAGAGCAGGCTGCCGAGGAAGGGAATTATTTCCTTATCCCCCATTTTTTCTATTTACCACATCTCCCCAATTTTTATGATTTCCACACACACACACTCCTAATTCTATTATTTCCACACACACACTCCTAATTAATGCTATTATTTCCACCTCACCTCATTTTATTATTTTTTTCCACATGGTGGCCTGTGTGGGCAAATTCAGAAATAACCACTCAAGCGGCCTCCTGCATCTGTGCATGAACATGCCTCTCGTGCTCTCGGCCGCACTCCCACAAGATCATGTAAAGATCTCAAGGGACTCGGGAGCATGGCCGAGAGTGCGCGAGGCACTTTCCAGCACAGATGCAGGCAGCCGCTGGTGGGTGCGCGGCCCATGCAAATATGGGGTAAATCAACAAAACTGTTTATTTTTGAATTAGAGTAGCCGGCCCCAGCCCACAGACAGCCCAGACCAGACCCAGGCTGGGACAAAAAAATAAGCCCGGACCTTCTGGACTGAGCAACCCACTTTTATTTTCTGGTACTTTCATTGAGATATTGGGAAGATTATCTCTAGGGACTTACTGTATTTTTCGCTCCATAAGACGCACTTTTCTCCCCCCAAAAAGTGGGGGGAAAAGTGGGTGCGTCTTATGGAGCGAATACTGCGCCGGTGCAGTGTTCGCTCCCTGCGAGCGTCCGAAGCTATGGAGCTTCGGCGCTCGCCTGGGGGAGCCACGTCACCAGCCGAGTTCTCGCGAGATCGCGGCTGGTCACGTGGCTCCCCCAGGCGAGTGCCCAAGCTCCATGCTGCCGGACGCACGCTCAGAGGGAGCCGAACACGCGGCGGCGGCAGGAGGTGAGCTGGGGACATTATCCATGAGCTGCTGGGGTATATCCATGAGCTGGGACATATCCATGAGCTGGGACATATCCATAAGCTGGGGCATATCCATGAGCTGCTGGGGCATATCCATGAGCTGCTGGGGCATATCCATGAGCTGGGGCATATCCATGAGCTGGGGCATATCCATGTGTGAGCTGGGGCATAATCCATGAGCTGGGGCATTATCCATGAGCTGGGGGCATTATCCATGAGCTGGGGCATATCCATAAGCTGGGGCATATCCATGAGCTGCTGGGGCATATCCATGAGCTGTTGGGGCATATCCATGAGCTGCTGGGGCATATCCATGAGCTGAGGCATATACATGTGTGAGCTGGGGCATATCCATGTGCTGGGGCATTATCCATGAGCTGGGGCATATCCATGAGCTGGGGCATATCCATGTGCTGGGGCATTATCCATGAGCTGGGGCATTATCCATGAGCTGGGGCATATCCATGAGCTGGGGGTATATCCATGTGAGGAGCTGGGGCAAAATCCATGAGAGGAGCTGGGGCAGTATATCCATGAGAGCAGCTGGGGCAGTATATCCATGAGAGCAGCTGGGGCAGTATATCCATGAGAGGAGCTGGGGCAGTATATCCATGAGAGGAGCTGGGGCAGTATATCCATGAGAGGAGCTGGGGCATTATCCATTATTACACTATTTGATTCAGAATATTTTTTTCCTGTTTTCCTCTCTTCTAAAAACTAGGTGTGTCTTATGGTCAGGTGCGTCTTATGGAGCGAAAAATACGGTATATAGCGACCTTTAGTAATTTTGTAAGCGCACTACATTTCTCTTTTCACTATTGGCAAGGAAGGACACTTAACACATGCTAAAGGAGTTTATTATAAGGATTTAAAGTTCATATTCTTTTCCACTGGAAGAAACTACATAAAGTCCCAGCCACTAGGTGGCAGTAATACCACAATGTATATACTGTGACATGTTTGTATCAAATGAATGTTGTAAAAGGTTTTAATACTGTCATTGTCAATTACTGTAATTATCTGTAATTCTTGCGC
This sequence comes from Leptobrachium leishanense, assembly GCA_009667805.1. NCBI lineage: Eukaryota > Metazoa > Chordata > Amphibia > Anura > Megophryidae > Leptobrachium > Leptobrachium leishanense. The sequence goes on from CM019063.1 coordinate 84,696,635, forward strand.
CATAAGGGAGTATTTCTCTCTTTCACTTTGTACTATTTTGGGAATCCTAGAGGGTGTAGATTCCCCAAACTCCCATAAATCTGGTCGCATTTACATTCCGGATATTCAGCATATACACTTCCAGACAGGTGTATTTTAGACATCTCTCCCCTGATAGAAATATTAAAAAGGATAGCACAACCAAATGAGGAAATAAAATAGATACTTTGTTGTAACAGATCTCCGTACCCTGACTGGGTCACATCTGTTAATGCTGCTCCTTTGCCAGATAGCATCTCTGGACAACAAGACACATTGTGCAACATTGCAGCAAAGCAGAACAATAGCAGATACAATAGTCTGTAACTGATGTAAACATATTCTAGATAGGGGGAGTTGGAAGGGGCTACAGTCACCCACACCATAATCATTTAGCCATAGTAACAGTTAAGCATAGACGTTACCAGTATTAATAAAGGTATTCATACAGAACTCCGACAGATACAAACACCCTTCACCTGGAGGTACAGGGTGACTTAAACATAGGAGAGGGCAGGGAACGAATATAGCATATCAGGCCTGCACCTCCCAAATGCATCTTTAGGTCCATGTACCCCAAAATGAAAGTGACTCTCATCACATTTTTTAATTATCAACACCGGATATCTGAAAATGTATTCCTGGGTTGCCTACTACATACAGGGATACCTACAAAGATAGTAAATGAAAATATCTGCACATGCTCCAGTATGCAACCTAATACACAAGACAGTATAGTAATGCCTCAAGCATAATAAGTATACCCGTATTGTGGCGTGTGTCACTTTGAACTTGGAGTACATGGGCCCAGAAATGTATTTGGGAGGTGGAGGCCTCATGGTTCTATGTTATTTCTCTGCCATCTCTTATGTCAAAGTCACCCTGTGCCTGTAGGGTGTTTGTGTAATCTTTGTTATGTGTATCTGTTGCTATTTGCGGATGGGATTATTGGGTGGATTATGTTAGCCTTTACCAGCATCCCCTCTCAGAAATGTGTAATTATCTGTTGAATTTTTGAGTGGTCTTTGTTGATCTGCCTTGGTGAGCAAACACTGCCACATTATCTGATTACTGTTACTATGGTTTATATAATTACTCTGTGGTCGCTGTAGCCAAACTCAACTCCCCCTATCTAGAATGTGCTTACTTTTCTGACAGATTTTGGCTGTGATTACTTGATACGCTATTGTTTCATGTCTGGACTTGTCTGATTCACTTGAGGCTGGGACGGGGGGGGCGCGAGGGTGTAATTTTCTATTGCTCTTTAGGTTCCACCTGAGGTTTTACATATTCATCTCTTTAACCCCTTCCCGACCGCTGACATACCATATACGTCTGATCGGGAAGTCTCTCTTAGACCCGCAGACATTCATGGTACGTCAGGGGTCTCCTAACCAACCTCCTGCCCGATACTTACCTCCCTCGCCAGCTCTTGTGGCGGACTGGCAGGCTGGAAGCCTTTTTAGGGGTGGCTGGCGGGCGCCATGACATCATCACGCTGGGTCTAAAAATCAGGAAGGGGAGGATGGGCTCCTCTGGAGCCCTCTATCTCCCCAACGGTGTAAGATAGCAAAAAACAAATTGCACTGCGGGAAAGGGGAGAGTCTCCCCTTTTCAGCGGTGTGCAGCATTAACTATTTGGCTGCCTGCTTGTGATTCGGCACCGAATCGTGATTTAAACCTGGAGGTGGCTGAGATCTTGGATGTCGGCCAGGCCTCCGGGTCACCCCCCACCCACTGACATCCTCACCATATGTGTGAGGAAGTCAGTGGGCCAGTTAACCCCTTAGCTGCCAAGTGGAAAAAGGGGATCCTTTAAAAAGAAATGTTTCTTTTTTAAAAATTGTCTGAGGGGGTTTACTAAAATAGGACCTAGGCTGGCATTTAAAAATGATGAGCATAAAATGGTGAAACTGAGCTAAGCGCACAGAACTGAACTGGCTCAGCAGTGAAGGGGTTAAAAAGCAAAACCATGTAAGGCTAGGGTCAGACGAAAGCATTTTTCCCCACGAACGTGAAAAAGTGCGTCCGAACGCATTGACGTATTTTTTCACGGAATGCGCATAAACGGTCAGACGACGCGCATTTTCGGGCGTGATTTTGTACGGATCGTCAATAAAACTCTTTTTGCATCTGGACGTTATGTAGGCTGGACATTAGCAGCGTCTGACATCTCCTAATCACGCAAACACACCACTATGCCGCAGCTGCGCACTCAGTACGTCAGTACTAGCGGTTCAGCGTTCTCAGAAAAATGCGTTCAAATTCCACTTGCGTTGCACGGCCGGACTTTTGTGCGGCCGTACATCTTATATTGGCCGTCATTGCCCGTCATCTGCTGCTAGTGCGGCCGTAATTATGTGCGCCAGAACGCACGTTAAAAGGGCGCTGGTCTGACCCCAGCCTAAAAGTTGGGTTTTTCTATTTTCGGGACAAAATTTTGAAACTATTTAGCTTGGGTCTTTTTTGGCGGTTGTAGATTTTGGGGATTCAATTTCAAAAAAGTGTGTTTTTCCCATTTTTTCATCATATTTCATTTTTATAGTAAATTATACGGTATTATGGAAATAATGGTATCTTTAGAAAGTCCATTTAATGGCGGGAAAAACAGTGTATAATATGCGTGGGTTGCATAAACGGTGTTTGACCTAAACACAAACAGCGCAGAAACGTAAAAACAGCAGCGGGCACTAAAGGACGGACTTTTGTAAAACCGCCCAGCCACTAAGGGGTTATGGCTAGGGTCAGACGAACGCATTTCTCACGTCTACCGTCAAAAAGTGCGTTGATGCAGACAAACGCATTTTTTCACGGAAGACGCGATAGCGGTCATACGATGCGCAATTTCGGCCGTATTTTTTGACGGAGCTATAAAAAACAAATGGACGGGATGTTGGCCGGACATGTGCAGCGTCTGACGTCTCCGAATCCCGCACACACGCCGCTATGCCAACGCAGCGCACTCTGGACGTCAGTACTAGCGGTTCCACGTTCTCGAAAAAATGCGTTTGTTTGCCGCTTGCGTTGCGCGGCCGAACTTTCATGCGGCCGTACTTCGTATATTAGCCGTCATTGAACGTCATTTGCTGCTACTACGGCCATAATAAAGTGCGGCTCAACGCACGTTCGCACTGCGTTCGTCTGACCCCAGCCTAAATGTGTTCAGTTGTTGTAGCTGTTCAAAATTCCCAGATCTAAAGCACGTCGAATTTTTGGGGGATGCTAGCAAGGCTCTTTACGTGTACCCGTCCTTAAGCTTTGTCTAACAAGCCAAAGAGAACAAATAAGCATAAAAAAACAGCAGCATACAGAAAAATAGCAACAGCAGCAAATAAGAGTGACAAACCTCCTGGGTGAGAGCAAGGAACCACAATATCCCATTTTCCCCTCCATCCACTGCTCTGTATCAATGCCGGTAGCATTATTTCACCTTCAAACATTTATGATGGATCTTTGTCACATACAGCACCTGTAGCCGTAGCTCCCTCCATCTTTTGTGCCATCACCATCCTTGGCACCTTTGCCCACATTATATATGGCCTCAGCGCCCATTGGAGAAGTGTGGATGCTAGCCTCCTGCCAAGGGACCGAGGACCAATGTGGCAAAGCCAAATCTAACAGACTGTGGGCATAAGTGGGCATGTAAGGGTTAATGTTGCTAAATGTAAAGGAAGGGAGTATATTCACAAGGTAGAGGAAGGGAGTATATTTAACCCCTTAGTGACCGGGCGGTTTTACACAAATCCGTCTTTTAGTGACCGCTGCTGTTTTTACGTTTCTGCGCTGTTAGTGTTTAGGACAATTTTTCCTCTTACTCGTTTATTCGACCCACACATATTATACACCCTTTTTCCCGCCATTAAATGGACTTTCTAGAAATACCATTATTTCCATCATATCGAATAATTTACTATAAAAAAAAATATGAAATATGAGGAAAAAAATGGTAAAAACACACTTTTTCGTAATTTAATCCCCAAAATCTACAACCACCCAAAAAGACCCCGGCTAAATAGGTTCAAAATTTTGTCCCGAGACTAGAAATACCCAATTTTAACATGCGTTTGCTTTTTAACCCCTTCACTGCTGAGACAGTTCACCTATGTGTGCGCTGCGCTCATTCTGACCATTTTGTGCTAATTATTTTTAGATGACAGCCTAGGTCCTATTTAATTAAACTCCCCCCAGACAAAAAAACTTTAAAAAAAAACACATTTTTTTATTTTATTTAATTTTTTTATTATTTTTTTTTTAAAAAAAAAATTAAATTTTTTTTTTAACCAAACCTGGTCATGTTTGGTATCATTTGAAAGGCCATAATCAGGCCATTTAAATGATGGCAAATATGACCATCCAGCTGCCATGGATCGGGAGATAAAGGGATCCTTAGGATCCCCTTATCTCTACATGGCAGCTAGATGGTTAACTGGCCCACTGACATCCTCACACATATGGTGAGGTTGTCAGTGGGTGGGGGGGGGACCTGGAGGCTTGGCTGACATCCAAGATGTCAGCCCCCCTCCAGGTTTGAATCGCGTTTTGGCGCCAATTGGCGCCGAAAAGCGATCCGGTGGCGAAACTGTTAATGCCATACACCGCCGGAAAGGGGAGGCTCTCCCCTCTCCAGCGGTGCCAACGGCATCTCCCTAGCTTCAATGGTTGGGGAGATAGAGGGCTCCGAAGGAGCCCACCCCTCCCCTCCATTGAAACACATGGGGGCACCTTCTGATGACGTCACCACGCAGCGTGGCGACGTCATCAGCCTTGCCTGCCCATGTAAATCACATGGGCAGGCTTCCTCCCTGCCAGATCGCCGTGGGATCCGACGAGGGAGGTGAGTATCGGGCGGGAGGGGGATTTGGCGCCGCTGACGTACCCTGTACGTCCGCGGGTCTAAGGGAGACCCGAGGACAGGACGTACAGGGTACGTCAGGGGTCATTAAGGGGTAAAAGGAAACAAAGTAGCAAAACAAGAGGACATAGTCTTAGATTAGAGGGGCAAAGGTTTAAAAGTAACATCAGGAAGCATTATTTTAATGAGAGGGTGGTGGATACATGGAACAGTCTTCCAGTAGAAGTGGTAGAGGCTAAAACAGTAATTGAATTTAAGCAAGCATGGGATAGGCATAAGGCTATCCTAAACAAAAGATAAATCCAGGTAAAGTATCCATGTAATTGGGCAGACTAGATGGGCCGAAAGGTTCTTATCTGCCGACATTTTTCTATGTTTCTATGTTTCTATGTATTAGTATTTTAAAACTGGTTAAGTGTTTGGTTTGTTTTAGTAATCCTATTAGATGTAGTATTTTCCTTCTGTCTGCCCCTGTGTGTTTGTCCTTGTTCGATTTGATGTTGATTATGTGTTAATCCCATCTGTAATAACTAATCAGATTTCTGTATCTACTGGTGGAATTCACTCCCCCCCCCCATGTAGACAATGTATTCTGTTGATTGTGTCATTTTACCACCACCCCCTGTTTCCCATATAAAACTGGCCTGCATTTCAAATTAAAGTTATTCTTCTTCCTGCACTAAGCCTTGTCTGATGTTTGGGGAGAGATACATAAGGGGTTATTCAGAGAGAGCCGATCTGGCCCTGAAATGTCACTGAACAGGGAATTTTGCCATAACAGACCTTTTTATTATCATTCAAAGGACCTTATATGTAAATTTCAGACATTTTCGTAGAGTAGTTCTTTTGCAAACAGCATTTTCAATCTTGGCACTTTCTTTCGTTTTGTGTTTTTTTTTTACCCGTCCAGTGGCTTGTCGGCTTTCTTCTGCGGATGCTTGGCGCTGTGCTCGGCGGCTCGTTGGCTGCGTTTGCCGGCCCTCCGGTTGGTTAGCGGCGGATGTTTGGCTGGTTAGAAGCGGATGTTCGGTGGTGGTGTTTGCGACGGGTTGGCCTCGGCATTCGGCGTCAGATTACCTGCACCTTAGGGACTGAATTCACCACAGGGTGGGGAAATTTGATTCCCCAAAGTGCAGGGAACGAAAGAGATCCGAAATGTTGGAGATATTTTGGTGCTCTCTGAATAACCCCCATAGACTTATACAGTGCTCCCTCAAGTTCGGGCTGAGGGTTGTGAGAGAAGGAATGCTGCTGCAGATCTGCTTGACTGGAGAGAAGGGATGAATGCTGTAAAAAGGTTCAGGTTTGGTTCAAAAGCCGGAGACCAGTAAACCCCAGTTGCTGTTATAGTACCTAGGGATGAGCTGTAAACTTTTTGGTGTGTTCGGTTCTAAAAAAAATTTTTTGAAAAAAAATACTTTAAAAATACTAAAAGAAATCTAGAAATAGACTCTTTACTGCAGAATATTATAAGCAACGGTTTATTAGATATTGAATTAAAAAATAATCTCTACGTGCAAAGATTCTCACCTCTAAATGACCTGTGCTCTCAAATGCCGTAAACAACAGGTGTTTAATTAGTGTTTGGAAATAACATGTGCTTTTAATTAGTCTGGTCTAATGAATTTGATACATTGCCTGTAGACTGGGGGGGGGTGGACATTCTAAGAAGTGTTCATTTCTCTACTAAATGTGCCTCTGATATGCTGTTTAACCCCTTAACCCTCACTGCTGAGGCATTTCACTGCTGTGTGCTCAGCTAATTTTTACTGCTTTCGCTCATCATGTTTAAACGCGATTTGAAGCCACATTTTATTAAATGACCCAGACATGTTAGATATCGTTCTTTCCGGCAGACTCCGCAGATTCATAATATATCATTTTTATATGTATACATCATGTCCTGCCTGTATATTATGACAAGAAATGCAATAAAAATTGAATATTTAGGCCAGGGTCAGACGAACGCATTTCTGACGTCCAGCGTCAAAACGTACGTTGGTGCGTGCGAACGCATTTTTTCACGGAATACGCGAAAGCGGTCAGACAATGCGCAATTCTGGACGTATTTCATAACGGAGCTGTAACAAAATAGAAAAATCCGATGAATCTAATTAATTGATGAATGAAAAAATAAGGGGTAGGGTTATAAAAAGCCATTTTGGGTATGGTGGCGTTTTTCAAAGATGGACCCAGTACAAGTCTTTGTGTTTGCTGCAATGGGGTACCTGTACCTTAAGAGGAAGAGAAAGCGGCGAACCTGGGTTCAAATTAACGCTGCCAGACCCACGCATGGACACTTTGTGACGCTGTACAGGCCACTGCGAGAGAGGGACCCCGTGAAGTTTTTCAACTACATGCGGATGTGCATCCCCTCCTTTGATGAACTGCTGTCGCGGGTACGCGAGCCACTGACCAAGAGGGACACCAACTTGAGGGCCGCCATACCACCGGAGGAGATGCTGGTCATCACTTTGCGGTACGTACTGTCAAACACCTGCATACATGACATCGCTGCCAGTCACCTGACATGAGTGCATCATGTCTGTAGTCACATGCCCACTGTCACATGCATACACACACAGGCATCACATCACACGTACATAATCATAAATGACTCCGACAACAATGTAGACCAAAATAATAATATAATATGAAACATGAAATAAAATAACAGTAATATATTCTCGACATATATTATAACTTGTTAACTGAAGGTCAGGATATATTAAACATGAAACCAAATAACACATGACAAACAAAACTAAAACATATTCATGACATGTATCACAGATCATGATACCGCCGAGCATCTGGGTCATGAGAGCCGGTGGTGTGGCTAGAGCAGGACTCCGACTCTGTGTGTGGCCTGGCTCCAGGGGGCATGGCTGGGTGGGTGGACAGCACCTCACTGGGGAGGGATGAGCCACTGGCATTGGTGGATTGTGGCACATCATTGTAACCGGCTGCGTGATGGGGACGGGAAAGGATGTCGTCCAATATAGCCAGAGATCTGCGCCGGTACTCCACCTTCTCAGCCTCGCTCATCTTGTTGAGGAGGATCATACAGGAATTGAAGAATGACATGTCCATGGAGTCCACAAGCATGCAGCGTTGGTGTGGATGGTTGGTTTGAGCCTCCATGAAGGTAACCATGGCCTGCTCCAGGTCTGTAGCTGGTGCCCTTCTCTTCTGTGCAGGTCTGGTGCTGACCGTTGTTGCGGTACCTGCCACCTGTCCTGTCTCCACATCCTCCTCCAGTTGCGACTCTGCACCACCCCGGTTCACCTCCTCCTGGCAGCTGGCAGAACCTCCTGGCACCGTGTGTTGGACCTGTGAGCCGGAGGTCGATGGCTGGTCGATGCTGCTGACGCTACTGCGCGGCTCCTGGGTCCTTCGGAGGAATGACAGTTGCTCCGTGTAGATATATCCACGGACCTTCTTGGAGCCAGCTCCAGAGCGCGCAGCCATGGCTTGCTTCTTCTGCACCCGCGTATAATTGTCGCGTACTGTGCGCCATTTGTTCATCGCCTCTTGTGCTGCAAAACATGATGAGTGTGACATTAGCTTGTGTTCATGGTATGTGATCATATTCAAACAGTTTTGTTTTGTCTTCTAGGTATCTCGCTAGTGGATGCAGTTTGAAGGATCTGCATTATAACTTCCGCGTTGGCAGATCAACAGCTGGTGAGATCGTCCGCAAGGTCTGCCAAACCATATGGGAAACCATGAAGGACCAATGTTTGCCAAAACCGACAAACAAGGCATGTCTAGAAATTGCAGCAGGATTCTGGGAGAGAGCCAACTTTCCAAACTGCCTGGGAGCCGTGGATGGCAAACATGTCCGCATAGTGAAGCCACCGCACAGTGGCTCACTGTATCAGAATTATAAACATTACTTTTCCATTGGCCTACTGGCGGTGGCAGATGCCAACTATAGTTTCGTCTATGTGGATGTTGGATCATACGGCAAGGACTCTGACTCCACACTGTTCAGGAACTCCACACTGTGGAATGAAATTGAGAGTGGGACCGTGAACATCCCCAGACCCGCACCATTGCCTGGCAGTGACGTGGCAGTCCCCTATGCTTTCGTGGGTGATGAAGCATTCGGCCTATCCACACACCTCCTAAGGCCCTACTCAGGGACACACCTGAATGTGAAGAAGCGGGTTTTTAATTATAGGCTGTCGCGGGCGAGACGGTATGTGGAGTGTAGCTTTGGCATACTGACCAACAAGTGAAGGATTTTACATAGACCGCTGGATGTACAGGTTGATTTCTGTGTGGATATAGTCAAATGCTGTTGCATCCTACATAATTATGTGCGTGCCAGGGATGGTTTCAATTTTGATGATACCCTCACAGTTGTCGGTCTTGAAGATGATGTGAACGATGACATCATAGCTGTGAATAGATACAGCAACAGGTTTCGCGATGCTCTGTCTAATTATTTTACGAGTGATGCAGGGCAGGTGCCCTGGCAGCTGGGGAGCATTTGAGATTTCACCCCAATGATTACATATTTGTTTTTATTATTATTATTGAGATTGACATGTATGGGATTATGATTAAAATAATCAAATACTCACTCTGGATATGCTGCTCTTTCTCGGACCACGTATCATAATCAGGGTACACGACACGGGACACCACGACCCATGCGTTGGCCTTCTTCCCCTTGTCTTTGTACCTGTCGCAGGCCGTGTCCCATATCTCAGGATGCTCCCCCACAGCGCTGATCAGCCTCTCCACATCGATCTCTGGTCCAGCAGACATTTTCGACAGTCACAGGTACACTCCAACAAAACCTGGAAACTTTGGCTGTTTGGACGTAATGTAGGCCGCACAATAGCAGCGTCTGACGTCTCCTAATCACGCACACACGCTGCTATGCGGCCGCAGCGCACTCTGTATGTCTGTACTAGCGGTACACGTTGTACGAAAAATGCATTCAGTTGGCCGGTTGCGTGGCGTGGACGCACTTTTGTACGCCCGTACTGCGTATATTGGCCGTCATGTGCTGCTACTACGGCCGTGATTTAGTGCGCCTGCACGCGCGTTCGCACTGCCCCAGTCTGACCCTAGCCTTAATCATCTGCAGTGTGTAACGTGTTTTTTTTCACATTTTAGAACATGAGCATTTGCGGTTATGTTTTCTATGGGGTGCGCTTGTACAAAAATTAGAAATGGGGACTTGTTACATTTTGTTGGGGGGAATTAAGGATTTTTTAGCAAACGCACCCCATAGAAAAAAAATCATTAGTGCAGCATCATTGTTCACATTATAATTGAAATGTGAACAATATTGCTGCATTAATAAAAACAACACACAAAAAAACATGTTTTTTTTAATTTTATTTTAAATTTATTTATTATTTTTTTATTATTATTTTTTTAATTAAATTTTTACTTTTTTACCTAGTCATGTTGGGTATCATTCGAAAGGCCTTCCAAATGACACCCTCCATGACCCCCTAGCTGCGGTTCTGGAGATATCGTGGTTCTCCACCAGGGGATTTCTGAACTAGGGGTTCCCCGGCTATCTGACGTCATCACGCTATGCGTGATGACGTCAGGCAGCGAGGGGGGACCCGGGGGTGGAGCCGCCATCCAAGATGGCGGCCCCCACCGGAGCTAGGCCGCACTTGAGGGGTTAGGGGGTTGAGGAGCGACCCGGCCCTTGAGGGGTTAAAGCCAGGCACCGCTTAAAAGGGGAGACTCTCCCCTTTTAAGTGGTGCCTGGCTTTTGGTGCTGCTCCTTCCCGATCGGGAGGGAGAGGGATCCGAACGGATTCGCCCCTCCCTTCCAGGCTATCTCCCGGCATTGCGGGGGGGGGGGGGTCGCCTGGAAATGACGTCATAGCGCATGGCGCGATGACGTCATTTACGTCTGGAGGAGCTTGACTTCAGCATCTGAGGATACTGAAGTCAGAACGCCGCGGGACCCAGGACAGAGAGGTGAGTATCTCCGCCGGGGGTCCCGCACAGCTGATGACATGTGGGGCATGTCCTCAGCATGTAACGTGCATCAATGAGGACGTGTCCCACACGTCGTCAGCAGTGAAGGGGTTAAGGACCAGGGCTCTGTAAAGCCAATCATTAATGATGTAGATGTTACGTCATTTGTCATCAAGGGTTTAATAAAATCTTTATCACACTCTTTAGATTTAAATGTAATATTCCAGTATTTGTGTGTCATGTACCTCTCCCGAAGGGCCTATGTGAGCATACAATTATTATTGTGTTAGAAATGTCTATCATAAAGCGTACAAGCTGAGTCCCTGAGTCTCTGACTATCTATTGTCATATATACCTTGCTTTATACACAGTGGTGTCACTAGGGTTGGTGTCCCCCGGTGACTCATGGTGTCACCCCCCAATGCTCATAATACACGGCGCACATTACTGTGAGGTTTATTGCTGTGCAGGTCTCTCATATACTCACACACAAATTTTGGCGAACTGCCAGCAAGTACGGTGCCTGTTCGACGGCAGTGAAAGTCCCCATAGAGAAGTAATGGTAAATCTGTTTAGAGACATCGAACAGCAGAGAAATGTCCTGATGTTCAGTGGTTTCATTAGACAGGTTTATTCAGGCGAACACCATCAGGGCTATTCAGAGAGAGGTGAAAACCTTGAGAATTGTTAGGAGAATGAACAATCTAGACCAAATAGCCAATTTGGAAAGTGAGATAAATGGGAGACTTTTTCTGGTTTGACTATTTTGCCTTAGAATTTTCAATTCTACAGTCATTCTCAAGGTTTTCACCCTTCTCTGAATAATCCTGCATAGGTTTCAATGTTAAAAATATTCCCGTTTTTACCCAATATCTAATAAAACGTTTATTCCATTAATCTGTAGTAAAAGTAGGGATAGACCGATATAATTTTTTCAGGGCCGATACCTATACCGATTATCGGCAGCTTTTCTGGCCGATAACAGAATATCAGCACCAAATATCAGCTAATTTAAAGTTGTGAAAAAAACCAGCACAAATAAAATCTGACATTATTCCATAAACTCTAATGTGTTTAACATTTAAACATTGCACCACGTCCACTTCATTTATTCAATTTAATAAGATTTTTTTTTTTCATTTTAATCTTTTATTTTTACAAACAATAAGGCCGTGTCTTTGGCTTTCTTAACCCTTTCGCTGCTGAGGCTTTTCCCGCCCCTGTGCTGAGGTCATTTTTTACCTGTTTTGCGCATCATGTTTAAACGTGTTTTGAAGGCTTATTTTAGTATATGACACCGACATATTATATATCGTTCTTTCCGTCAGACTCGGTAGATTCATAATATGTCATTATTATATGTATACGTTATGTCATGTTTGTATATTATAACAAAAAATGCAATAAAATATGTATTTTCAATAATTTACAATGTGTAAAGTGTTTTTTTCCACATTTTAACATGCGAGCAATTGCGGTTATATTTTGTATGGGGTGCGCTTGTTAAAAAAATTAGAGATGGGGTCTCGTTACATTTTTTTTTGGGGAAAATGACACCATTTTTAACAAACGCACCGCATACAAAAATCGTTAATGCAGCATCATTGTTCACATTATAATTGAAATGGGAACAATATTGCTGCATTAACAAACCAAAAAAAATAAAAAAAAAGTGTTTATTTTTTTTAATTTTTTTTTTTTTTTTTTTTTTTTACAAATTGTTTTACTTTCATGTTTGGTATCGTTGGAACGGCCATGCTCTGGCCGATCCAACCATATCAAAATTTAACCCCTAACTGCCACGAACTGTGGAGATAGGGAGTTCATTGGAACTCCCTATCTCCACAGTTCGTGGCAGTTAGGGGTTAACTGTAGGACTGGCGTCATCGTGCTACGCACGATGACGCCAGTCCTCTGGGGGAGTTCCGGAAGCTTGGCCGACATCCAAGATGTCGGCCAGCTCCCGGGAAGGATCGCGAATCGGCGCTTTTCAGCGCCGATTTGCGATCCAGCTCCCCAGGGGTTAATGCCAGGCATCATTTGGAAGGGCAGGCTGTGCCCTTCCAAATGATGCCTGGGTTAAGCCCCTGTGTGCCGCCGATCGGGAGGGAGAGAGGTCCGAAGGACCTCCCCCCCTCCCTTTCAGGCGCCTCCTCCGCACATGCGGGGGGGGCGCCTGAATTAGGTGTCATCGCGGGGGCGCGATGACACCTAATAATGGCGGCCACTGCTCCGGATGCCGGGCTGACATCCAGGATGTCAGCCCGCACCGGAGGGGCCAGCGATCGGCCGGAACCCGCCGAACGCTGACCCCAATGCGAGGACGCGCTCAGCGCGTCCTCCGCATACCAGCGGTAATGCTGAGGACGCGCTGAGCGCGTCCTTAGCATTGAAGTGGTTAAAGAGCCCTCCTATGACCCTGTATGTAAGGGGTTCAGCAACCTTGGCCCTCCAAGGGTTAGATTACAAAATTGGTGCTATCTTTAAGCAGAGCTGTTGTAAACTTAACAACCCCATAGACTATAATGGCTCTGGTAACTTTACACCAGCTCTGGTTAAGTTAGCAGTGACTTTGCAATATCGCCCCACATGTTTGGGAATTACATCTGCCATGATGCTCCGCTTCTCATTAGGTTCTTGGAGTCTCATGGGAAATACAGTTCTAAAACATCTGGAGATCCCAGGTTGTTGACCCCTGCTGTAGGAAATAGACCCTGCATCCCCTGTATAGGGAATTCCCTGCCAGATGGGATAGAAGCCCCATTTCTGTTGTCATCACGCTCATGCGCAATATGGTCAGTGAGCAGGGGTCGTTCTGCAGTGAGGGCTTACAGCCTGATGTGGGAGAAGCCCCGGATTCACACAGTTCTGTGGGATCTTGCGTGTCACAGCTGCAGTGAGCCAACTTGTCCAATTATCGGCAATATCGGCCAATTAAATGCCGATACCGATATCAGTAATTTTCTGAATATCGGCAGCCGATAATCGGCAAAACCGATATATCGGTCTATTCCTAGTAAAAAGTCTCTTTTAGGGATGTGCGTTTCCTTTCAGACCGATTAGTTTTTTTCACGAATCGGCCCGATTCGGTGATTTGGATTCGGCCAATTTTCCGAATCGGATCCTAAAACGTCTGAAACAAAACGATTTCCAATCCGAAACGAAAAAATTTCGGAATCGGAAATAATTTTCGTTCAATTCACAATTTCGGTTCCACTTCGGTAATTTTCAAAAAATGCTTAAAAGATCCAAAAAAATCTAGAAATAAAGAGAATCTTTACTACAGAATATAATAATAAACAGTTTATTAGATATTGAATTAAAACGGGAATATTTTAACATTGAAGTCTATTGGGCAAAACATTTACCACACCGAATACACGAAAATGTCCGAAATCACGAAAAAAAAGTCGATACGAAAAACGAGCCGAAACGAACCGAAACGGAGACTGGCCGAAACGATCCAAAATGAAAATTGGCGAATTAAGAACGAAACGAGCCGAAACAAAAAAATTGGTGCACATCCCTAGTCTCTTTATTTGTTGATTTTTTTTTCTTAGTATCTATTAGGCATTTTTCAAAAAAAAATTAAAACATTTTCTTTCTAATAGTGGTTTTATTTCTGTAACAGCCCTTTTTATTATCATTCATAGGATCTTATATGTTAATTCCAGACATTTTCGTTCAGTAGTTTTTTTTGAAAACAGTGGGGGATGGGTTCGTGGTGGCATTTGGTGGCTGATTCCCTGCACTTCAGGGACCTTGCGGTGAATTCACCAGGGAAAATTGAATCCCTGAAGTGCGGGGAACAACAGAACACTGAAATGTTGGCGTCATGTCGGTGCTCTGTGAATATCTCCATAGTGGTGTTTTTTTTGCTGCCCCCTGGAAAGAGGCAGCTTAGGCCTTGCCTGCCCAGGACATACTTGAAAATGAGAGAATTCTCAATGTATCCTTCCTGGTAAAATAGTTTTGTGTAAAAAAAAAATATATATGTATATATAAAAAAAATTTTGGGTGTCACCCTAGGGGGTGGTGTCACCCGGTACGGGCCGCACCCCCCACCTAGCAACACCAGTGTTTATACATATAATACATTCCCTCATCTAACAGGATAGTAGCCAGTCCCTGTGCATTTTAACCCCTTAAGGGTGGCTAGGTGTCGTGTGTGGGTCTTTGATGGCCATGTTTCTATACATCCTACAAATCCGCCACTTCCATGGCAGGTTATGGGGACCTCCTAGGCACGATATTTGAAGGAATTTTTCGTTTTTATTTTTAACCCTTATTTTATGGAAAACTCACTGTTCCTCTAAAAACGTCTTTTAAAACTTTTTTTCCTTGTTTCCTATCCTCCAGGGCACTACCCGGACCCCCCATACAACTTTTATGGCAAATATCTTGCATATATGCCCTCTTGGAGGGCACTCTAAAAACCGAACTTTTGACTCCCATTGAGTTCGGTTCGTGTTCGAGTTCAAACTCGAACTTTTGAAATTGTTCGAGTTCGAATGCGAAACCGAACACAGGGGTGTTCGACTCATCCCTAATAGTACCTCATAAACCAGCACTTATTTCACTCAGTTGTTATTCAATGTTTGGGGGATCCTGCGTGAGGGCCGTCTTATGATCATGCTGCTGTGCCTTTTATACTGATTTCATATGAGGGTTTCTTGCACCTCTAGCCAGCAGCTGATTGTAATTATCTTGGTTAGGTGATGGTAAGATGTTCCCCAAGAGGGAAATGCTAGGGTATTTACTGGGTAAAACAATGCTATGGGGCCGGCTTATCTTCAATTTCAAGAGGTTGACATGTATGGAAAGAGATGTAACAAAACATAAGATTGTATCAGCCATCCATTACATAAAAACTTTCTAGGAAAGACAGTAACAAAACTTTAATAAATCCTGGTTAAAATGGTAATAAACACTTAACATTGGCAAGTA
Organism: Leptobrachium leishanense; assembly: GCA_009667805.1. Lineage (NCBI taxonomy): Eukaryota > Metazoa > Chordata > Amphibia > Anura > Megophryidae > Leptobrachium > Leptobrachium leishanense. The sequence goes on from CM019063.1 coordinate 84,712,413, forward strand.
ATATCCAAACATTAAAAAGGTAGAGAATAATATTAACCCCCTTCACTACCAAAAAGGTAACACAATCTTGCATTGCAATATATTGATAAGCAATCATTAGCATATCAGAAGAACCCCCATGCCTTTTTAAAGCAGAATGAGTGCACCCCTGTGGAGAAGCAAAATTCACTCAGGGTTATTCAAAGAGATCCGAATTGTGGCCAAAAGGTAACCGAACAGTGAAATTCAGCGTAGATACCTTTCCTGGCCATTCGGCTATTCAGAGAGCAGGCAGTTTGCCAAATGTTGGCGAATTGCTAGCACATACGGTACCTGTTCGGTGCCTGTTTGAGGGCAGTGAAATCCCCATAGAGAAGCAATGCTTTGCCTATTCAGAGAACAAAAACCAACAGTGAAAAGTTGCCGAATTGCCCTGCTGTTCAGTGCTTTCATTCGACAGGCTTGGATCCCCACTGGTCACTTATACATGCCTGATTGAACTACCGTTTGTGAGTGCAAAATTAGCGTTGCTATAGCACTCAGGTGTGGGTTTTACCCTATGTTTATTTATATTCGACAGGCTTATTCAGGCGAATCCCATAGGCTTCAAATGTTAAAAATATTCCCGTTTTAATTCAATATCTAATAAACCGTTGATTATAATATTCTGCAGTAAAAAGTCGCTTTACTTATAGATTTTTTAGGATCTTTTAAGCATTTTTCGGGATTTTTGTGCAAAAAACTTTTTCTGTTTTTTTTTTTAAGTTTTTTATTTTTTCTGATACAGCCCTTTTTATTATCATTAATTGGATTTTATATATATATTTCAGACATTTTCGTTCTCTAGTTTCTTTGCAAACAGCGTTTCACTTTTCAAACATTCAAGCGCACTGGTTTTTTTTTCACTCCATTCGTCTGCGGTTTCGGGTTTTTCCAGCGGCTGCTCTGCGCTGTGATCGGCTCCTGCTCAGGTTTTTCAGGCATTTTCGGCGGGTTAATCCAGATGTTTTTGCGGTTTTCGGTGTGCGTTCGGCGGATTTTGCGGTGAGTGTGCAGCGGGTTTGCGGCGACTTTTCCTTGCCCTACGACGGCCCTGTGATGCTTGCTGAATACACCGCAGGGTCGCCGCTATGGGATCGCCAAATTGCACCGAGTTGAAAAGAATGAAAAGTCACTGAACGTGCGGTGACTTTTCGATTCTCTTTGAATAACCCTGTTAATTTTTTTTTTTTTAATCATAATTATTTATAAAGTTTTCATATACAGCAACATCAAGTGTATAGATATGAAAAGACAGTTGTGGAGAATCAAAAGGTACAAACATCTGCAATAAAGAATGATCAGATCATCAAGTAATAACATACAGGGTTATTCAAAGAGAGTCGATCTGGCCCCGAAATGTAACCGGACACTGAAATTCAGCGAACGGGGACATTTCGGTGCTATTCGACTATTCAGAGAGCAGATAGTTTGTCAAATTGTGACAAATTGCCTGCACATACGGTGCCTGTTCGATGGCAGTGAAATCCACATAGAGAAGCAATGCTTCATCTATTCAGAGAACACAAAACAGCAGTGAAAAGTTGCCGAAATGCCCTGCCATTCGGTGGCTTCATTCGACAGGTTTATTCAGGAGAATCCCATAGGCTTCAATGTTAAAAATATTCCCGTTTTAATTCAATATCTAATAAACCATTTATTATTTTATTATGCAGTAAAAAGTCTCTTATTCATAGATTTTTTAGGATCTTTTTGGCAAACGTTTTTTTCGGGGTTTTTTCTTGTTTTGTAACAGCCCTTTTTATTATCATTCATTGGATTTTATATGTAAATTTCAGACATTTGCGTTCAGTAGTTTTTTTGCAAACAGCGTTTCACTTTTCAAACTTTCAAGCTTTTTCACCTCGTTCGTCTGCGTGTCAGCTTTTTCCGGCGGCTGCTCTGCGCTCTGATCGGCAGCTAGTTGGGTTTCTCCGGCGTGTTCGGCGTGGTTAATCCAGCTGTTTCTGCAGGTTTCGGTGAGTGAGTGTTCCGTGTGTTTGTGGTGAGTTTTCCCTGCACTACAGGGGGCCCTGCGGTGCTCGCTGAATACACCGCAGGGTAGGTGAACTAGGATCGCCGAATCGCCCCGAAGTGCGAGGAATGAAAAGTCACTGAACGTGCGGTGACTTTTCGAATCTTTGAATAACCCTGATAGTGATGGAGCAAAAAAAAAAAGGAGGTGAGATATGTGGATAGCTGCCAAAGATACGTGGCATTCCTGGCACTCCCGAGAACTTGAGTAGAGAATGGGAGGCGAGGGAAGAGGACGCAGGGCCAGGGAACTCAGGGCCAAGAGAGCAGACAGAACCATGGTGCCTACTCCAATGGCTCAACCGAGACCATCTGTGCTCAGCGCCGGACTGGCCTACCGTGATGGCGGGAGGAATCCCGGTAGGCTGCTGCAATCTTTGGGCCGCTTTTTAATTTTAAATAGATGCAATATGACCAGCATCATCTCTTTGAGAAACCGCGGGCTGGTAGCGGGCAGCAGCGGCGGGGCCAGCCCGCGGATTACTCACTGCCTGGCCGCCGCCTTGTGGGTAAAACAGTATGTTGGCAAATCTATCGGAGGGAGTGAGGAGGGGCCGGGCTGAGGGCTGCTGCAGCGTGCGTGCCTTCACAAGGCTGGGAATGGCACTCATGCTGAATTGGCGCCGCCCCCTCACCTACGTGAATTTATTGCGCAGAACGAGTCCCCTTGAGTCACTGGTGAGTCACCAGTGGTGACTGTGAGGCCAGGCCAGCAGCAGGGGCAGACTGACCCGTCGGGGTTGGTGGCACAATGGGCCCCTCCCCCACCGATTTCCCTCAACTCCGGGCAGTCATGGCCCAGCGGCGGTGCTGCAATGTGCCTGCTTCCCACACTGTAATCTTCAGCAGGCATGTTGCATTGGCCCCGCCCCCTCACGTGATGCACAGGGCACATGGCGGCGGAAGAGAGGCTAGCTGGACTCCATCCTGTCTGCTGAGTCCACAGAAGATTGCTCTGCAACAGTGAATGCCGGTGAGCAGAGCGACCCGGGGGAGGAGGGGATGGAGGGAAATGCAATTGATTTACTGGGGGGGAAGGGAGGGGGGAAATTATGCAATTGATTTACTGGGGGGAGAGAGGGAAATGATGCAATTGATTTACTGGGGGGAGAGGGGGGAAATGATGCAATTGATTTACGGGGGAGAGGGGGGAAATTATGTAATTGATTTACTGGGGGGAGGGAAGGAAATGCAATTGATTTGCTGGGGGGGAAGGGAACAAGGGGGCCCTATTTGTTGTCAGTCAGTCCCTGGCCACTACCTGGTCACTCACAGTACAGTTGTTGTTGGTGTGTTAGGCCCATTAGTTATATGTTGTACATATGTATGTATGTAAATGTAATCTAATTGTAAAGGTTTTGCAGGCATTTAATATAGATGGTTATTAATTAGCCTGGCAGACTGTATATACACAGGCATTATACATACTGCCTGCAAACCCCTACAAAAAATGCTTGTCTACCTGTGATACGCTTATACACATCGCATATTTCTGCGTTTTTCATTGCTGTGGAGCTCTATGATACGGTCATACACACTGCACATTACTGCGGGTTTTATTGCTCTGGTGCTCTGTAATACAGTAATATGCGGTGTGTATCACAGAGCTCCACAGCAATAAATCTTACAGTAATGTGCGCTGTGAATGAATGTATCAGAGCTCCACAGTAATAAAGCTCACAGTATTATGCGGTGTGTGTGAGCGTATCACAAAGCTTCACATCAATAAAACTCACAGCAATGTGCATTGTGTATGTGCATATCAGAGCTACACAGCAATAAAACACAGTAATATGCGGTGTGTATGAGTGCGTTTTATTGCTGTGCAGCTCTTTGATATGCTCATACACACTGCACATTACTCTATCACTGAGCTCCACAGAAATACAGCTCACAGTAATGTGCAGTGTGTATGAGCGTATTACAAAGCTCCACAGCAATAAAACACACAGTAATATGCAGTATGTCAAGCGTGAGTTTTATTGCTGTGCAGCTCTGATACGTATCCTTTTCGTTCGCACTTATCACAATATAGGGCTGGTGTAAAAAAAAATTTCCAGGGCTGCTTTTTATTCCCAGTCCGGCCCTGCCTGTGCTCCCACAAAAATAATTGGGGGAGGGAAACCCCATCAATCACTACATGACCAAAACCTTTCGTATGCAAACTCCAGAGCCACACACCTAGAGGGCATCTGGAGGTAAGTGAATTTATAGGCGAGCGACCCGATGAACATACCCCAGGTTACAGTCAGAAGACTCTGATTCTGGGACCCCTCAGACTCTCACTTTGCACCTTCTATGGCAGGCCTCCATGGTCTCCAGAGCTCCAGGTAGGTGATCTGCTTTTGGACAGTCCATGTGGCTCTCCAAATGATCCCGCTTTTCCTCAGTATTATGTGCTTAGCCCCCACCATCTCACCACACTCCTCATCTCAGCGATCTCACTTTGCACTTCCCGTCTTACATATCTCCCGAAGCTCCTCTATGATGCGTTGGACATCTCCTTTCGTGGACGGCTGAGAGTCGCCTGAGTACTCAGTGAGAGCGGCCGGCAAAGAAGGGACAGTAGCCCCGGATAACTCCAGCCCTGGAAGGGCCACCGGATCTGATGAGTCCCGGAATTCAGACCCACAGCCCTCAAGCTCTCTGAAGCCCCCAAGGCTGGTGCCTGAGGCCTCCGAGTAGGAGTAGCCTCCACAGACTGCGACAGTATCTCTTTCTCCAAAAACTCTGAAACCATTAGCGTGGACGAGGCCGGGGTTCATCTGGCTGGTGTAGTTGACTGCATCCCAGAGACACTCTGATGTCCAGCTGGCAGGGGTCCTCTGCCAGGCAGACTTGCCACTCATCTTGTTCATCTCACTACTACACAGGTAGATAGTGGTTAGAAGCAACAGGGAGAACGGCGATAACTCCAAGATAAGCTACCAAAAGCCACCCCTGTCCCTGCTGTGAAAAACAGCATGGCACATGGGTATTGCAGCGCTTGTCAAACGAATGGATGCTGCATGTCACCTACACTTCCTCAAGTTCAGAGACTTAGGAATCGGGCAGCAGCTTGTCCAAACGGTGGGTCACGATAAATAACACCAAAAAGGGCAAAGCATCGAGGAGCTCAGCAAAAACACGACCACACTCGTCCTCACTTGTAAATTATTGCCTGAATTGCACCGAAAGATAAATTTCCCTGTAGGTGCAATTTGTCTACACAAAGCTGTCAAATAGCCAAATAAATACAGGTGAAATGACAGGAAAATACGGTGCAATGTGCTGCAGTCTGGTGGCACCGAAATGTTTTGAGAACTATTGATTCACCTATTCGCAGACCACCGATCTGCATTGACATTTTGGCAAAATGCCCTGATTTTTGGTGTTTCAATTCGAGACATGTTTAAACAGGTGAACCCAATAGGTTTCAATGTAATAAATGGTATTTCAAAAAAAAAAAAAAGATATTCCATTTATTTTTTCAAAAACCCCTTTTATTTTTTAAAAGACTTTGATTTATTGTTTTCTAACAGACCCTTTTATTATTAAAGGACCTTTTTTATTATTTTGATTGGGGATGCACAGATATCAGTAATAGTATCGGTGCCGATAATGGCATTTGCATGAGTACTGCAAATGCCCCTGATAGTTATTATTATAGTTATATAGTTATATAGGCTGAAAAAAGACATGCGTCCATCGGGTTCAGCCTCTCCCACATAACCTACTGCTGTTGATCCAAAAGAAGGCAAAAAACCCAGTCTGAAATGCTTGCCAATATGCAACATACTGGGAAAAAATTCCTTCTTGACCCCAGAATGGCAGTCAGATTTCTCCTTGGATCAAGAAGCTTTTACCCACATATTAAATATTATAACCCTTAATATTCTGTGTCTGCAGGAAGTCATCCAGTCGTTTTTTAAAAGTCTGTACATACAGTTGTGTTCAAAATTATTCAACCCCCAATGCTGTAAAGGGTTTTAGGGAATTTAGTGTACATTTGTAATTGTATTCAGAATGAAATCCTACAAGGACTTTTTAAAGAACCATATGCAACTAAAATGACATCAATTGGTTTTGTAATACAGTAGTAAATGTTTCTTTTGTGAATTCTTCATTGACACAATTATTCAACCCCTTAAAGACTACCACTCTGAAGAACAGAGGTTCATTCAAGTGTTTTCAATCAGGTATTGAAAACACCTGTGGATGTCACGGAGCAGCAATAAAGCATACAGGGTTATCCAAAGAGATTCGAAAAGTCACCGCACGTTCGGTGACTTTTCGTTCTCTTCAATTCGGTTCCTTTTGCCGATCCCATTTCGGTGACCCTGCGGTGTATTCAGCGAGCACCACAGGGTCCCCGAATTGCAGGGAAAAGCTGCCGCAAACCTGACGAAAACTCACCGAATGCACGCTGAAAACAAGCAAAAACATCTGGATTAACCTTCGAAAAACCCGAACAGGAGCCGAAAAGGAGCCGAATCACAGAGCCGAAGCAGCTGTGACGTAGAGGAGGCAGTGAATAAATTAGAAAAACCATTTGTATGAATCTGGGAAAATGAAACCCTGTTTGCAAAGAAACTACTGAGCGAAAATGTCTGAAATTTTCACAGGAGGTCCAGGGAATGATAATAAAGAGGGCTGTTACAAAAAAAATAAGTAAACTGAAAAAAAAAAAAAAAAATCGGACTTTTAATTTTTTTTTTAAAAATTCAGAAAAATGCTTAAAGTATCCTAAAAAATCTATAAATAAAGAGACTTTTTGCTGCAGAATTTTATAATGAACGGTTTATTAGATATTGAATTAAAACGGGAATATTTTTGACATTGAAGTCTATGGGATTCTCCTGAATAAATTTGCCGCATGAAACCACCGAATGGCAGGGCATTAGGGGAACCTTTCACTGCTGGTTTGTGTTCTCTGAATAGCCGAAGCAGTGCTTTTTCATGGGGATTTCACTGCCCTCGAACAGGCACCGAACAGGCACCGTATGTGCAGGCAATTCGCCAGGATTTGGCGAATTGCCTGCTCTCTGGATAGCCGAATGGTCAGGAAAGGTAACCGAACGATGATTTTCAGCATTCGGTTACCTTTCTCAAGCAATTCGGATCTCTTTGGATAACCCTGTATGGGATTCTCCTGAATAAATTTGCCGAATGAAACCACCGAATGGCAGGGCATTAGGGGAACCTTTCACTGCTGGTTTGTGTTCTCTGAATAGCCGAAGCAGTGCTTCTCTATGGAGATTTCACTGCCCTCGAACAGGGACCGAACAGGCACCGTATGTGCAGGCAATTCGCCAGTATTTGGCGAATTGCCTGCTCTCTGGATAGCCGAATGGCCAGGAAAGGTAACCGAACGCTGATTTTCAGCGTTCGGTTACCTTTCTCAAGCAATTCGGATCTCTTTGGATAACCCTGATAATAAGCACCAATTAGGCAGCTTTAAAATGACTGAGATACTCAGCTCCTTCTAGACATTTACTGGTGTGGTTACAAACATGGTGAAGTCAAGAGAATGGTCCAGGAAGACAAGAGAAGAGGTGATTACTCTTCACAGGAAGGGCAATGGCTATAAGAAGATTGCAAAGATGTTAAACATACCAAAAGAGACCATAGGAAGCATCATTCGCAAATTCAAGGCAAAGGGCACTGTTGAAACGCTACCTGGTCGTGGCAGAAAGAAGATGCTGACTTCGACTGCTGTGTGCTACCTGAAGCGTAGAGTGGAGAAAAGTCCCGTGTGACTGCTGAGGAACTGAGAAAAGATTTGTCAGATGTGGGTACTGAAGTTTCAGCTCAGACAATATGGCGCACACTGCATAATGAAGGCCTCCATGCCAGAACTCCAAAGAATAAGAAGAGTCGACTGCAGTATGCCAAAAGTCATGTGGACAAACCACAGAAGTTTTGGGATAGTGTTCTGTGGACTGATGAAACAAAATTAGAACTGTTTGGGCCCATGGATCAACGCTATGTTTGGAGGAGGAAGAACAAGGCCTATGAAGAAAAGAACACCTTGCCTACTGTGAAGCATGGCGGGGGTCAATCATGCTTTGGGGCTGTTTTGCTTCTGCAGGTACAGGGAAGCTTCAGCGTGTGCAAGGTACCATGAATTCTCTTCAGTACCAGGAGATATTGGATGACAATGTGATGCAGTCCGTCACAAACCTGAGGCTTGGGAGACGTTGGACCTTTCAACAGGACAATGATCCCAAGCATACCTCCAAGTCCACTAGAACATGGTTGCAGATTAAAGGCTGGAACATTTTGGAGTGGCCATCGCAGTCACCTGACTTAAATCCGATTGAGAACCTCTGGTGGGGCTTAAAGAAAGCAGTTGCAGTGCGCAAGCCTAAGAATGTGACTGAACTGGAGGCTTTTGCCCATGCCGAATGGGCGAAGATACCTGTAGATCGCTGCAAGACACTTGTGTCAAGCTATGCTTCATGTTTAAAAGCTGTTATAACTGTAAAAGGATGTTGTACTAAGTACTAAGATTGAATGTCACTTGGGGGTTGAATAAAACTGATAATGATGTGAGCACAGAAAAGACATTTGTGGTTATTTCATTATAAATGTTATGTTATATTTGTCTGACCTACACGTGCCTCTTTGATTTAATTGTAAGCAAGATGACTGAATGATCAAAATCAATGTCAAACTGGCCAAAACACTCAATTTCAGTGGGGGTTGAATAATTTTGAACACAACTGTATATATTATTATTATTGTCATCATTTATATAGCGCCAACAGTTTCCGCAGCGCTTTACAATAACCAAAGGGAACAAGATAAATGGACATATGATGGAAACAATAGGTGTAGAGGGCCCTGCGCATAGGAGCTTACAGTCTAGAGGGATTAGGGTTGAGGAAGACAAGGGGAATTTTACTCGATAGCAGGAGCATGAGTGCCAATGGTTTGGGAATGGTGGGGTCATAGAAGCAGCTTCAATCATGAGTGAGTGTATGAGCAGAGGGTTGAGTTGCATCAGTGATGTGGTACGCTAATTTGAAGTGATGGGTTTGGAGGGATTTCTTGAAGGCTTGAAGATTAGGGGAGAGTTTGATAGGGCGAGGCAAGTCATTCCACAGGACCGGTGCTGCCCATGAGAAGTCTTGGAGTTGGCCATGCGCGAGTAGACAGATGACAGAAGGAGATCGCCTGCCGACTGGAGTTGTCTAGACTGGACGTGCTTGCGGAGTAACGAAGACATGTAGGTTGGAGTTCACTTATTGAGCGATTTGAACGTGAGCGTCAGTATTTCAAACTGTATCGTCGAACGTACAAGAAGCCAATGGAGGGACTGGCAGAGTGGGGGGGTACGTGAGGTGCATCTGGTGAGAAAAATAAGCATATACTGTAGGTGGTACTGGAATCCAAAGGAGCTGATCAGTTTACCTAGAGAGTCCGTGTAGAATGAAAACAGGGGAGAGGGCCCAAAACTGAACTTTGGGACACCCCAACAGAGACAGGCTGCGGGAAGAGGTACTTCCTGCAAATGAGACACTAAATGATCTTTGGGACAGGTAGAAAGCGAACCATGAAAGAACAGCACTTTTGAAGTCCTATATCACTAAGAGTTTGCAGGAGGATTGAGTGGTCAACTGTATCAAAGGTGGCAGTGAGGTCAAGAAAGATCAGCAGAGAGTAGCACCCATTAGATTTAGCATTTGCAAGGTCATTGGTCAGTTTTGCAAGGACCGTTTCCGTCGAGTGCAGTGAGCGAAAGCCAGATTGCAGAGGGTCAAGGAGAGAGTGGGCGTTGAGGTAGTCAATCAGATGGGCATACACAAGCTTTTCGAGGAGTTTGGAGGTAAAAGGGTGCAGGGACACGGGGCCATAGTTGAAGGGAGCAGTCGAATCCAGAGACAGTTTTTTTAGGATTGGGACTACCATGGCATGTTTGAGGGGAGCAGGAAAGACCCCAGAGGTCAAGGACAGATTAAAGGTGTGGGTCAAGGATGGTACAAGAGAAACAGCGAGTGTTTTGGCAAGATGTGAGGGAATGGTTTTTTTTGGGGGGTTTTTTGAGAAAGGATTTTACCAGGAAGGATACATTGAGATTTCTCTCGTTTTCAAGTATGTCCTGGGTGGCGAGTAGGTATGAGAGGCAGGTAGTGGGATGAGAGGATTGTAGTAGTTTAAGGACCTCTTGTTCAGTTGCTGAAGGGAACGTGTTAAACATGTGAGGATAGACATAGTTAGCATCTTCCTGTATGGGTGATAATGGTATAGTTGAGATTTCCGTTCTTATCTGTTCTATTTTTGCTGTGTAAAAGCACGCTAGGTCTTCAGCATACCTGTACCTATACCGGAGGCCAGCACTGTAAGATCTGTAAGATGTTGCGAGAGGGCGACTGGAGGCCTCGTTCCAACCTTCATAAGCCGGGCAGCCGCTCGCTGGGACACGGCCTGCTGGAGGGGCACGGCAGAATGCTGTTTGTGTATGTGGTCTGGGATTTGTATTTTATTGTGTCTGAGTCTGGTGTTGGAGTATACATATGTATCTAAGGTCTGGTGTCTGGGTATACATATGTATCTAAGGTCTGGTGTCTGGGTATACATATGTATCTGAGGTCTGGTGTGGGTATACATATGTATCTAAGGTCTGGTGTCTGGGTATACATATGTATCTGAGGTCTGGTGTGGGTATGCATATATATCTGAGGTCTGGTGTGTGTATACATGTATCTGAGGTCTGTTGTCTGGGTATACAAATATCTGAGGTATGGTGTCTGGGTATACAAATATCTGCGGTCTGGTGTGAAGGCCTGTGCAGTGGATAAATGGGGTGTCTGGCCATACATTTAAATATTTGCATAAATTGGACAGGCTTTCAGCAAAATCCTAAATTATTTATTGGAAAGCAGTCACATGACCTTAAATTACTGGTACTTGGTATCGGTAAGTACCTGAAAAATGTATCGTACTCGTTCTTAAACTAATGGTATCGGTGCTTCCCTAATTTTGTACATTTTAATACACTTTTATTGGTTTAAATTCCTATTAGTTGAATAGGAGACTTTTTTCACTTTGGTGGAATCCGTAAAATCTATTTTTTAGCCGTCATCTGATAACTTGCTTCAGCGACTCCATTTTCAGTGAAATAAGGTGGCCATTCGATAGTGGGATAGTGAGCAGTGGGGGGGGAGTGGACACAGAGGAGAGGTTGAACAGAGAAGGAATGTAAGGAGGAGTCCTATAAGGTGTGGAATTCTGGAAACAGTGGACGGCATGGAAGCCAGACAATAGTAATAAAGCTGCATTGCAGGTTCAGATGGTAGCAGCACTAGTATATGCAGTACTGCGGCACCTAGGTGTCCTCTGGCTTGATATCTCACCTGACAAACATATTTTGTTATGGGGGGTTGGAAAGGGCTGCAGTGATACACAGTAATGATATTAGAGATCATAACAATAACATAAACATAGACAATATCGATATTTACCCTTTTACTATGCCGTCCCCATGGCAGGTGGGACTCAATGCGCAGTGCGGCACTCCCTGCTGGCGTCTATGAGCTCCGTCAGGCCTGCCCATCAGCTGTCGCGCAGCACAAGTCATTCACTACAGGGGGGTGGCCTGAGATTGGGCTCTCGCCCTGTAACCAATGAAGTGTGCCGTGTGTCAGCTGCAAAGGTGAGTCAGAGGAGGGGCCCGTTGCCACAGTTGGAGAGTGGGGCGTTCTAGTACGTCCTGCCAGCAATAACCACTTGGCCTTGAAGAACACGCTCAGCTTGTTGTCTCAATCACGCTCAGCGTGCGGACGACGTGCTGAGCGCGTCCAGACTTCGCAGACGTGATCAGCCATTATTTCGGCCGAACGCTGTGGTCTCCCGGTGCGGGCTGACATCTTTGTCAGCCCTGCCTCCGAGACCATGGTCAGCGTACTGACATTGGGCGCAATAACGTCTGTTTCAGGCATCCACCCTGCCAGAGCAGGGAGAGTGCCTGAAGGGGAGGGGTGTCCTTTGGACCAGTGCCTCTCTTTAACCCTTTAGGGGCTGGATCACGGTCCTCTCCTGGAGATGGCTGACATCTTGGATGCCAGTCAACGCTCAGGGATCTCCCCCCGCCCACTGACGTATTCGAACATGGACACGATGATGTCAGTTAAGGAGTTAGCCCCTAGCTTCCACCGATCTGGAGATAGTTGTTCATTTTAACCCCCCCTATCTCCAGATCGGGAGTTGGTTTTTATTTCATTGGAAAGGCAAGAGCATGGCCTTTCCAATGATACCAAAAATGACCAGGTTCACTGTAAAATACAAATTAATAAAATAAATAAATAACTAAAAAATAATTATAAAAATTTATTTTTTCCTTTCTTTAATTTATTAATGCAGCACTGTTGTTCACTTTTATATTATAATGTGAACAATGAAGCTGCACTAATGAAAATTATTTTTTTTAACTTTTAGCTAAAATCGCATGTTTTCTCCAAAAACAGTAACGGGTTCCCATTTTCTTTTTTTAACCCTTTCGCTGCTGAGGCTTTTCCCGCCTCTGTGCTGAGGTAATTTTTACCGGTTTTGCTCATCATGTTTAAACGTGTTTTGAAGGCTTATTTTAGTATATGACCCAGACATATTATATATCGTTCTTTCCGTCAGACTCGGCAGATTCATAATATGTCATTATTATATGTATACGTCATGACCTGTCTGTATATTATAACAAAAAATGCAATAAAATATGAATTTTCAATAATTTACAACGTGTAAAGTGTTTTTTTTTCACATTTTAACATGCGAGCAATTGCGGTTATATTTTGTATGGGGTGCGCTTGTAAAAAAAATTAGAGATGGGGTCTCGTTCCATTTTTTTTTGGGGAAAATTACACGATTTTTAACAAACGCACCGCATACAAAAATCGTTAGTGCAGCATCATTGTTCACATTATAATTGAAATGGGAACAATATTGCTGCATTAACAAACCAAAAAAAAAAAAAACTTGTTTATTTTTTTTTATAATTTTATTTTAAATATTTTTTTATTTTTATTTTTAATTTTTATTTTTTTTTACAAACTTTTTTTATACTCATGTTTGGTATCGTTGGAACGGCCATGCTCTGGCCGATCCAACAATACCAAACATTAACCCCTAACTGCCACGGATCGGGAGATAGAGGGTTCATTGGAACCCCCTATCTCCACCATTGGTGGCAGTTAGGGGTTAACTCCAGGACTGGCGTCATCGTGCTATGCACGATGACGCCAGTCCTCAGGGGGCATTCCGGAAGCTTGGCCGACATCCAAGATGTCGGCCAGCTCCGGGAAAGGATCACGAACCGGCGCTTTTCGGCGCCGATTCGTGATCCTGTCCCCATGGGGTTAATGCCAGGTACCATTTGGAAGGGCAGGCTGTGCCCTTCCAAACGGTGCCTGGGTTAATCCCCGCAAAGCTGCCGATCGGGAGGGAGAGAGGTCCGAAGGACCCCCCCCTCCCTTTCAGGCGCCTCCTCCGCACATGCGGGGGGCCTGAATTAGGTGTCATCGCGCCCCCGCGATGACACCTAATTACTCCGGCGGTGGTTCCGGATGCTGGGCTGACATCGAGGATGTCAGCCCGCACCGGGGGGGCCAGCGATCGGCCGTAACCCGGCCGAACGCTGACCCCAAAGAGAGGACGCGCTCAGCGCGTCCACCGTATGGAACGTGACATGCGGTTGGACGCCGCTGACCGCGTCCTTAGCAGCGAAGGGGTTAAACAACTATACCCCATAGAATGTAACAAGTATACCCCATAGAATGCAAAGGCTCACATAATAAAATGTGAAAAAATAATTTTACACGCTGTAGATGATTGAAATTATAATGATTTTATATTGATTTATAATTAAATTATAAATGATTGTATTGTATGATTGTGTCATAGCATTCTGACAGGACATGACATATACATATAATAATGATGTATTATGAATCTGCCGAGTCTGCACACAGCAATAAAACAGTAATGTGCGGTGTGTATGAGGTTATCACAGAGCTCCACAGCAATAAAACAGTAATGTGCAGTGTGACTGAGCGTATCACAGAGCTCCACAGCAATAAAACTCACAGTAATGTGCGGTGTGAAAGAGCGTATCACAGAGCTCCACAGCAATAAAACTCACAGTAATGTGCGGTATGTAGGAGCCTATCACAGAGCTCCACAGCAATAAAACTCACAGTAATGTGCAGCGTGTATGAGCGTATCAGAGCTCCACAGCCTTTTTGACACCCCCTGGGAAATCCCATTCTTCATTACACCCCCCATGGCCCCCTTCATTCTTTTTACGCAGGTCCCCATTTTTGTTTTTACACAGGTTCCCCTTTTGTATTTCCAGGCATGTCCCCCTTTTTTTTAATCTAGGCAGGTCCCCCTTTTTGTTTCTAGGCAGGTCCTGTTTTTTATAGGCAGGTCCCCATTTTTATTTTTGCGATAGTCCCCATTTCTTTTTCTAGGCAGGTCCCGTTTTTCTAGGCAGGTCCCCATTTTTCTGCATGTCCCCATATTTTTTTTTTCTAGGCAGGTCCCGTTTTTATTGGCAGGTCTTCATTTTTATTTTTGTGCATGTCCCCATTTCTTTTTCTAGGCAGGTTCCATTTTTCTAGGCAGGTCCCCATTTTTCTGCATGTCCCATATTTTTTTTTTCTAGGCAGGTCCCGTTTTTATAGGCAGGTCTCCATTTTTATTTTTGTGCATGTACCCATTTCTTTTTCTAGGCAGGTCCCGTTTTTCTAGGCAGGTCTCCATTTTTATTTTTGTGCATGTTCCCATTTCTTTTTCTAGGCAGGTCCCGATTTTATAGGCAGGTCTCCTAGGCAGGCAGGCACCCCCCCATCCCATCCCTACTCACCAGATGGGCCTCTGCCCTGCTGCTCCTCCGGGCTGACTCCGCTGTCCTCCACGCTGTTGCCTCCTCTTCTGGACCCTGGACGATGTGATGTCACGTTGGTGGGTCATGTGACCCGCCAACGTGAATCTCGGCAGTCACGTGAGAGGGGGCGGCCCCAATGTAGCGTGCAGCTCCCTTACTCGAATTCCGAGTGTGGGAGAGGCACGCCGCCTGCAGCGCCGCGGCCACCAACCACAAACTCCCACTGTCACCAGCCAATGCACATGCTGCTCTAACCGGGCCCTGCCAACCCGACGGGTCAGTCCATTCCGCCCCTGAACCGCATGTGTAGCGGAGGGGGCCCGGGGCCCCCTGCCACTCTCGGGCCCTCGGACAGTGCCCGAATGGACCGAGTGGTCAGTCCGCCCCTGCATATAACACAGACATCTTTTACTCATACAGAAACAAGGTGATTTAGACATAGAAGAGGGGTTGGGGAACAATATGAGAAGTCAATCCCACACCTCCAAAAAGCAATCTTAGGTCCAGGTACTCCCAATTCAAAGTGACTTCCATCACATCATAATCTTCAAGATTCCACGATTTTTTCATTTTTGATCCTTTGTGACAGATAATAATTATTTTCACAGGAAACATTACAAAAAGCGACCTCTGGAGAACCTGAGGAGGAGTGGATTTCATTTGAGTTGGCCTCTCCTTCAAAACACCCTGAGAATGGAGAAAGACCTTCGCATTTCTGTATTATAGCTGTACCCTATTGTAAGGGTGTGCGATACTCGACTGTCTCAAACAAGATGTCTCCCAGCTCCTGAGTGTAAATAAAAGTGGAGATAATGAATAAAGTTATGTAGATTTTCAAACATTGAGAGATTTAGTTCCTCTGATCCTTGTATTTTGTATCTCTTATTATTATTTTATTTTTTTTCAAAATATGTTTATTGTAGATTCAAGTAATACAGCATAAAATGATGGTGATGACATGCAGTACAATGAAAATATTGCCCCTCACGCATAGTAATAGACAACCCCCAACGTAATGCAACGATTAATCAGCAACCGTTAGACATTCAAATATTTATCTAGTGCCCTTAAGCATGACGTCGGCAACAGAGGAGGGCCCGTGAGCGAATTTAATAGAAACCATTCAGTAAATTGAAAGTCCTTTTTAACCCTTTCGCTGCTGAGGCTTTTCCCGCCCCTGTGCTGAGGTCATTTTTTACCTGTTTTGCGCATCATGTTTAAACGTGTTTTGAAGGCTTATTTTAGTATATGACATCGACATATTATATATCGTTCTTTCCGTCAGACTCGGTAGATTCATAATATGTCATTATTATATGTATACGTTATGTCATGTTTGTATATTATAACAAAAAATGCAATAAAATATGTATTTTCAATAATTTACAGCGTGTAAAGTGTTTTTTTCCACATTTTAACATGCGAGCAATTGCGGTTATATTTTGTATGGGGTGCGCTTGTTAAAAAAATTAGAGATGGGGTCTCGTTACATTTTTTTTTGGGTAAAATGACACCATTTTTAACAAACGCACCGCATACAAAAATCGTTAATGCAGCATCATTGTTCACATTATAATTGAAATGGGAACAATATTGCTGCATTAACAAAACAAAAAAAAAAAAAAAAAGTGTTTATTTTTTTTATTATTATTTTTTTTTAATTTTTTTTTATTTTTATTTTTCTTTTTTTTTTTTTTTTTACAATTTTTTTACTTTCATGTTTGGTATCGTTGGAACGGCCATGCTCTGGCCGATCCAACGATATCAAAATTTAACCCCTAACTGCCACGGATCGGGAGATAGGGAGTTCATTGGAACTCCCTATCTCCACACTTCGTGGCAGTTAGGGGTTAATGCTAGGACTGGCGTCATCGTGCTGCGCACGATGACGCCAGTCCTCTGGGGGAGTTCCCGGAAGCTTGGCCGACATCCAAGATGTCGGCCAGCTCCCGGGAAGGATCGCAAATCGGCGCTTTTCAGCGCCGATTTGCGATCCAGCTCCCCAGGGGTTAATGCCAGGCATCATTTGGAAGGGCAGGCTGTGCCCTTCCAAATGATGCCTGGGTTAAGCCCCTGTGAGCCGCCGATCGGGAGGAGAGAGGTCCGAAGGACCTCCCCCCCCTCCCTTTCAGGCGCCTCCTCCGCACATGCGGGGGGGCGCCTGAATTATGTGTCATCGCGGGGGCGCGATGACACATAATAATGGCGGCCACTGCTCCGGATGCCGGGCTGACATCCAGGATGTCAGCCCGCACCGGAGGGGCCAGCGATCGGCCGGAACCGGCCGAACGCTGACCCCAATGCGAGGACGCGCTCAGCGCGTCCTCCGCATACCAGGGGGAATGCTGAGGACGCGCTGAGCGCGTCCTTAGCATTCAAGTGGTTAATCCGGGCTAAACTATCCTCTGGCAAATGTTGAATAAAAGGCCCCCAAACCCCAAAAACCCCTCCCACCCCCTCCTCTTTATGTAGACTTGCTTCCGCCCAATCGTGTCTAAAGATAGAGTAGAACCTTGAATAGAACATCGAGAACGAGGGGGGGAGGGCCTCTATCCACTGGCCCAAAATTGCTTTCTTTGCGGACGCTGCAATAATGCCTAAAAGTGTTTTCTGAGCTCTAGATAATGGACGTGCTTCCTTATCAGAGAGAATGTTAAATAGCGCCCAGTCTGGAGAGGTCGGCATTCCTAGCTTCAAAATTTGGGATCCGAATCTTCGAATTGTATTCCAGAAAAGCCTAATGCGGGGGCACGACCACAGGCAATAAAAGAGATCCGCCCTGTCCTGTGAGCATTTAAGACAACGTCCTGAACTGAGTGGATTATAAAGGGCCAGTCTGGCTGGCGCTACATAAACCCCGTGCATTATTTTATAAAACATTTCTCCATATTGGGCCGAAGGAATTTGTTTCCGTGATCTAGTGATGGCTGCTATAAGCGAAAAAGGTGATTGTTGCGGGAGATGGAGGCACAAAGAGGCTATCCCTGTGGTGGCGGTTGTCCAATCATAGTGTGGAAGGAGTGTTTGTCGAAAGGTAGCTGTCGAGGGGCCTACCTTCATTATGCTACCTAAAGGGTTAAGGAAATCCCTAGGCCCTAAATCCCTCAGCTGCTGCGAGACAAACGTGGAGAGTTGTAAATAATACATGGGATGTAGGTGCTATTATGTCACCTAGAGCTTTGTATGGGAGAAGGGTGTGGGAAGGAAGTCGTAATACTTGACCAATTTGGGATAAGCCCTTTCGCACTAGGGCCCAGAAGGCCGGGACAGGTGAACCGTTTTGGAAGCTCGGGTTGCGAAGCAAGGGCTGATAAATCAAAGTCTTCCAGGATAAGCCCAGGTGTTTCCTGGCCCTGCACCACGCAACTCGACCCACACTAAGAAGAGGGTTCGCCCTTTGCATGGGCGACAGCGAGGCGGGAGATAGGTGTAGAAGAGCCCCTACTGATACCGGATAGGCCATTGCCTGATCTAATTTATAATCCGTATATCTGGATGAGCCTGTTATCCAACCTGCGACTACGCGGTATTGGGCTGCCAGGTTGTACGAGCCTATCTCTGGCATATTCACGCCTCCCTGACTATATGGTAGTTGTAATTTGTGCAGTGCTATACGTGCCCTCCCACCCTCCCAGATAAAATTGCTAAATAGGGAATGAACAGTCGAGATGTCCCGCTTTTTAATGAGTATGGGTAGCATTTGGATCGAGTATAACAGGCGTGGGAACGCAACCGTTTTTATGAGGCTGATTCTTCCCGTGTATGATAATGGGAGTTTGGTCCAAGAGGAAAGCAGAATTTTCAGTTGGTTCACTAACGGTGGGATTGTTACCTCAAATATTCTCTTTAAATCAATTGGGAGTAGTAGACCCAGATATTTAAATGTGCCGCCCTCGCACCAACAGAATGGCAGGCGGTTCACTAGGAGGGTCTTGCATTTCCGACCCAGAGGAATGGCCAATGTTTTATCAAAGTTTATTTTAAATCCGGAGGCTATATGAAATCATTCCAAGTAGTCTAGTAGTGTTGGGAGTGCCCTTTCTGGGTTAGAGAGGAACAAGAGCAAATCATCTGCAAACGCCACCACCCGCACCTCCTGGTCACCCACCCTTATGCCTTCGACGTCAGGTCGAGTTAAAAGGATACGTATAAACGGTTCAATAGCTAGTGTAGCGCTCACTCCCGGAGGAGCCGCTGAATAAACCTTGGGTTAGTCTCACCGCACTAGGGAATAAATATACACCAGCACTGTTGTGGATTTTATAGATTATATACTTTACTGATCCCAATAAAGTGACACATATAATGCAAATACGGTATATGAATGACAGGATTTCGTAATGCGGGAAAACACGAGGCGGCAAAAGAAAAGGATTAAACCTATTACAGTGAATGTAATAAGCAAATCTTTGACTAGTCAAGTTGGGACCCTGTAGAATTTGACAAGAAGGCAGCGTGCTGGATTATACTTGGACTTGCGGCCTGTAAGGCCTCTCACCCATCCGGTAGACAGTAGGGATGTGCGTTTCGGGTTTCGGAATTTCGGAATTTTCACGAAATTTCCCGATTCGTGTTTTCGGATGCAGCCGATTTTCCAAAAAATTTTAGATCCGAAAACGGCAGATCCGAAAAGTTTTCCGAGCCAAAACGAAATATTTTCGGAATTTTCGAATGGACTTGAAATGTGTCAAATCAAAATTTATTGCTTTGAAACGAGGAGAACAGACGTTCCGAAAAAACGAAAATTTCCGAAATCACGAAAAGTCGATACAAAAAACGAGCTAAGTGACACGAAAATACGAAAAATGGTCGATATTCCGAAAACATCTACAATTCCGAAAAATGAAAATTTCCGAAATCACGAAAAGTCAATACAAAAAACGAGCTAAGTGACACGAAAATACGAAAAATGGTCGATATTCCGAAACAAAAATGTACACGAAAAACGAGTCGAGTCGAGCTGAACCGAATCGAAACAGAAATCGCTCGAAACGAGCCTAATCGAAAAGTTTGAAAATCCGAAAAATCGAATCGAACCGAAAAAAAATTGGTGCACAAGCCTATTAGACAGTCCGTTCCACGGCCCGATCAAGGATGTCTCTCAGCTTGTCCTCCGGAACTCTGTGTCACTGGATCCGCTCTCTTGCTCGTCCGATCTCCAACTCGAGAACTACGGCCTACCGCCTACACTCCCTATGGATCATTGCGATCTCCTTACAAGGGGTCCAACTGGGACTGAAATTATGCGCCAACCTCTCAGCTGTAATGGGTATGCCTCCGCAAGTTACTGTCCCGATATCCAGCGCCCTCGAGGTAGCGTCTGCGCTCCGGCCTGGTCTCGATCTCTGCTGGCAGTCTCACTTGCGTCCTCTGTCTTTCGCCGCTCCGCTCACTCTGGCGCTCCTCTGCACGAGGCTACTTACGTCTTTCCTCTTTGTCCCACCCACTTCCTGTATCCGCCGCAAAGCCTGATGGATTTTGTAGTTCATTTAGGTCCCGCATTGTCCATATGGCTTTTGTCGCCCTCTGGTGGCTAAAACCGAGTAATTGCAGCAACACAGTTTTAAACAGCGCTACACTAGGTTAAAAAAAGAGGGGATAAAGGGCACCCCTGTCTCGTGCCCCGTTCTAAGAATAAGGGGTTAGAGTTAAACCCATTAGTCGTCACTGTGGCCGCCGGAAAACGATACAGTGCCTCAAACACGTTCCTAATTGATCTGCCGAAAAAATGATATTTAAAAAACCGACGCAAGTAGGCCCAAGATATTCGGTGAAATGTTTTGTCCGCATCGTAGCTGAGGATCAGGTCCGCCGAGGGTTGCCGTTCGTTAGACGCCCAAATTGCCGCCAGAGCTCGTCTAACATTCTGCACGGAGTGGCGCCCCTTTAAGAAACCCGTTTGTGCAGGGGCAATAGTCTGTCAAGGGCGCCTGGAGTCGGCATGCCATGATACCAGACAAAAGTTTCAGGTCGACATTCAAGAGAGAAATTGGGCGGTAGGATGTGATTAGCATGGGATCTTTATTTGGCTTGGGAAGGACAACGATTCTTGAGGTATTAAAAGTCGATGGGGGGTCTTTGCACTGTAGAATATTATTATACAGCGTAGCTAGATGTGGAATTATGTGTCCCTGTAAAAGTTTATAAAATTCCGCCGAAAAACCGTCCGGACCCGGCGTCTTATTAAGCTGTAAGCGAGCAATGGCACTTTGGATTTCCATTGGGCTAATTGGGGCGTTTAGCTTCTCCCGAGCCTCCACATCTAATTCTGGTAGGTTAGCTTCTAAAAAGATATTAGCCTGGGACTCCCAGACGTCCGGTTCTGCCTTATAAAATTGCTCGAAGTAATCTCTAAAATAAGCGTTGATTTTTAATGGACCTGTTAGGAGCTCACCGGTGAGTGTCTTGATCCGCGAGATTGAGGGAGGTGATGGCGTTTGCAGCCGAAGAAGGTTGGACAATAATTTCCCTTGTTTGTTACCTCAGTGAAAAAATTTATTTTGTTGGTGGAACCAGAAATATTGTGCCCTGTCCTCAACTATTTCGGCATAACCCCTCTTGCTGGATTTGTATTCCGTCGCAGATTGAGCAGTGGCGTGAAGTAAGTGAGACCTGTGCGCGGACACTAGTGTCGAATGTGCCTCCTGTAGCCTTCTATTGATCTCTTTTCGCTTGCGTGATACATATTCTATTATATGACCCCTCATTACTGGCTTGGCTGCCTCCCAAAATAGATTGGTGTCGCCTAGATGTTCTATATTGTCATCCACATAATTGTTCCAGCACAACTCCATATGGTTCCTAAATCCCTCTGACTTGTATAGCGAAGCCGGAAAGCGCCAGTTGCGGGACTGCGGGAGAGGGGAGCCCAGCCGTAACTCCTTTGTGACTACTGCATGGTCAGAGATATGTATCATGCCAATAGAGGCATCGAGTATGGTGTGCTGCAAGGAAAGTGACAGGAGGAACATAACTATGCGTGAGAAGGAGTCATGGGGATGTGAGTAAAATGAGTAATCCCTCCCCTCCGGGTTAAGGAATCTCCATGCATCTACCGGTACGATATGGTTTTGTAAGAACTTAGGTCCCGCCGTAAACTGCTTGGTGTCTGGAGATCTTCTAGGCCGTGCGCGATCTAGTGTTTGGTCTACCACTGCGTTAAAATCCCCTCCCACCAGACAGTGATCAAAATTATGTTGCAGCAGTTGTGCATATAAGTCAGAATAAAATTGTAGATGGGGAAGCTGGGGGGCATACACATTCACAGCAAGTATCCTGCTTCTTGGATGGACACCAGCAGAATGGAGAACCTGCCCTGCGGGTCGTTCTTTTCCTCAACAAAATTGCAGTGCCACGCTTTTTATTTACATATGTGGCTGAGGTTTGGTAACCGATCCAGGGTGCCCGGAGAATATTAGTGGGTGAAGACTAATGGGTCTCCTGGAGAAAGACAATATCTGGGCGTATTTTAGATAAGTGTGTGAGTACCTTCTTTCTTTTTATAGGGGAGTTTAGTCCCTCCACGTTCCACGAGACCACCTTAAAGGAGACCTTATGATCGGGTGCCGGGGATGTCATATTCTGGGAGATAAGAATGGGAATGGACACGGTGTGTCCATAACAGCTAGAGGGGACCCCTCATGGTAAGGGGGGAACATGGCCGCGCTTATTATTTTTTAATTAAATTGTAGATGTGCAGTTATACAGTTACACTCTTGCAGTTTCCAGGAACCAAGCTGCAGGACAAGAAGAAAGATCAGGAGATGTTGTGGGCGTGTTGGCTCAGTGGAGACCTGAGTCCTGATATTTGATTCTCAGTTACAGCCAGCACTATTCAGGTGTTGCTATCCTGTGTGTCCCTTAGAAACTTACTGTAACAGATCTCTGTACCCCAACTGGGTCACATCTGTTAATGGGTGCTTCCACGCCGGTCCCATGTTCTCCTACCAGCAGTCTTTCATGACTTTCTCCAGCCCTTAGCCGAAGCTTAAGTATAGGCACACGCAAAGAGCTATGATAGCATTACACAGATAAGAGACAACATTCCAGATCTGGAGGTTTTTAGAACAGTCAGCAACAACAGGGACTGAGTCTTTTAATGAAATAAATATATACAGTGCCAGGCAGGGCCTAGCAGCCAATGGGAAATGATACCCTGGCTTCTAGTGCACCTCATCATTAATCGCGCTCATAGAATATTACTGTTCTTACTGCTCTGCAGTTGTCTGTTCTCTGTTTCTCAGCATCTGGGACATAATGAGACCAGGGACAGATAATGGGATTAGTATTGCTCAAGAATTGGCATATAAAACAGAACAATATCCATTCAAACTTTTAACAGATACAAACACATTCCAGATATGGGTATTTGGAAAAGACTAAAGTGACCCACACAGTAATCCTATCAGCAGATAGTAACAGATACACATAGACAATAACAATATGAACAATAACAGTATTCATAAATAATACAGATTACACAAACACCCTGCATCCTACAGGTACAGGGTGACTTCAACATAGGAGATGGCAGGGAAACAATATAGAACATCAGGCCTGCACCTCTCAAATACATCTCTAGGCCCATGTACCTCAAGTGCAAAGTGATGCACATTACACCTGCTCAAACTCCACTCCTGATTTCCTGTGCATCACATGTTGGGGATCACAGGTGTTGCATCATGATCTGGAATAGCTCACCTCCTATTTAAGGATGTTGCCCAGACCTTACGGAACTCCTACATAATCTTCTACATCATGAACATAGTGCTGCTCTTGTGAAACTGTCTTCCTTACTGTGTGTCAATATCTCCTTTGTAACAGGGCCTCCCTGGGTACAAGAGCTTCCCAGAACCACATCATGTACCAGAGGCTTATCATGTACCAGAGCCTACCAGTGTCATCATGTGTCTCACCTTGTTCCTGAGAACCAAAATTTCACCGCTATCCCTGCCTATTCCAATGTCCCTTTGTCCAGGTTGATTTCTGCTTTGTCCAATGTCTTTGTGTCCACTTTATCTACTGTACCTACTCAATCATCTCACTCTGCCTGTCCACCACCATACTCATTGTCCTGTATAGTAAACCTGTTGTAATAAAGAACGTTTAGTATATTATTGGACTCCTTGATTACTATCCAGTGTATGAAATCCTACGGATGGAGCAGCCAGGACAGCAGTATGTGTGACAAACAATACATTCTTGTGATATGTAGGTTTTGAAAATTGATATATTTTAGACCACATACATTTATATTCGTAGAGCTTTGGCAGGTTATAGATGATTTAACAAACATTTAAGCCATGGACAGCCCTATGGAATCAGAATATACAGTATGCTATAAATAAATATAGTACATGGGTGAGAAGGGTTTGTAAATCCTAAACATCTTCTGCACTATGCAGATATAATCTACTCTATGTCAATAAATTGTGGTATACAACTAAGCAGTCATTAATATAACCAGGAAAAAGAGTGTCATCTGCGCTCGTTTCTATGTGTTCCATGTACAACAAAAATGAGGTTTTTGTTTGTTTCAATGGCCATTGCAACGTAAGCCCACTCGCCACTTCAAGGCACCTCTTTAGAGTGGGTACCTAACAATTGTGACCAAAAGGCCGCTCTACTGAGCAGCTCCAAGCCCCTCCAGCTGCTTTTCAGTGAAGGAGAGGCAAAGATGGTGGCTTTTATTTATACACGCACCAAACACTTCCCATTTGGGATCAAAAACAAAAACATGGAAAGAGGAACAGCTGCAGAACGACGGACTGGTGTTACAAGCATGATATACATAAATACAGAAAAAATGGCGTCGCGCCACAATTGTTAGGTACCCACTCTAAAGAGGTGCCTTGAAGTGGCGAGTGGGCTTACGTTGCAATGGCCATTGAAACAAACAAAAACCTCATTTTTGTTGTACATGGAACACATAGAAACGAGCGCAGATGACACTCTTTTTCCTTGTTATGTTTTATGCATTGACTGGGCTGTTACTCCTGGCAGTTGCTGCCCCTCCGAAAATAAGTGAGTATGGGCGCGACGCCATTTTTTCTGTATTTATGTATATCATGCTTGTAACACCAGTCCGTCGTTCTGCAGCTGTTCCTCTTTCCATGTTTTTTCTTTTTGATCCCAAATGGGAAGTGTTTGGTGCGTGTATAAATAAAAGCCACCATCTTTGCCTCTCCTTCGCTGAAAAGCAGCTGGAGGGGCTTGGAGCTGCTCAGTAGAGCGGCCTTTTGGTCACAATTGTTAGGTACCCACTCTAAAGAGGTGCCTTGAAGTGGCGAGTGGGCTTACGTTGCAATGGCCATTGAAACAAACAAAAACCTCATTTTTGTTGTACATGGAACACATAGAAACGAGCGCAGATGACACTCTTTTTCCTTGTTATGTTTTATGCATTGACTGGGCTGTTACTCCTGGCAGTTGCTGCCCCTCCGAAAATAAGTGAGTATGGGCGCGACGCCATTTTTTCTGTATTTATTAATATAACCAGGTTTTGTGATAGGAAATACAGTATCTCACAGAAGTGAGTACACCCCTCACAGTTTTGAAAATATTTTATTATATCTTTTCATGTGACAACACTGAAGAAATGACACTTTGCTACAATGTAAAGTAGTGAGTGTACAGCTTGTATAACAGTGTAAATTTGCTGTCCCTTCAAAATAACTCAACACACACAGCCATTAGTCTAAACCACTGGTAACAAAAGTGAGTACACCCCTAAGCGAAAATGTCCAAAATGGACCCAATTAGCCATTTTCGTTCGTGTTAGAAGGTCTTGGGTGTGAATGGGGAGCAGGTGTATTAAATTTGGTGTTATTGCTCTCACACTCTCATACTGGTCACTGGAAATTAAACATGGCACCTCATGGCAAAGAACTCTGAAAATCAGAATAAAGAGAATTGTTGCTCTACATGGCCTAGGCTATAAGAAGATTGCCAAGATCCTGAAACTGAGCTGGGGATTGGTGGCCAAGACCATACAGCAGTTTAACAGGACAGGTTCCATTCAGAATAGGCCTCACCATGGTCGTCCAAAGAATTTGAGTGCACGTGCTCAGCGTCATATCCAGAGGTTGTCTTTGGGCAATAGATGTATGAATGCTGCCAGCATTGCTGCAGATGTTGAAGGGGTCAGCCTGGCAGTGCTCAGACCATACACCGCACACTGCATCAAATTGATCTGCATGGCTGTCATCCCAGAAGGAAGCTTCTAAAGATGATGCACAAGAAAGTCCGCAAACAGTTTGCTGAAGACTAGCAGACTAAGGACATGGATTACTGGAACCATGTCCTGTGGTCTGATGAGACCAAGATAAACTTATTTGGTTCAGATGGTGTCAAGCGTGTGTGGCGGCAACCAGGTGAGGAGTACAAAGACAAGTGTGTCTTGCCTACAATCAAGCATGGTGGTGGGAGTGTCATGGTCTGGGGCCGCTTGAGTGCTGTCGACACTGGGAAGCTAAAGTTCATTGAGGGAACCATGAATGCCAACATGTAATGTGACATACTGAAGCAGAGCATGATCCCCTCTCTTCGGAGACTGGGCCGCAGGGCAGTATTCCAACGTGATAACGACCCCAAACACATCTCCAAGACGACCACTGCCTTGCTAAAGAAGCTGAGGGTAAAGATGATGGACTGGCAAAGCATGTCTCCAGACCTAAATCCTATTGAACATCTGTGGGGCATCCTTAAACGGAAAGAGGAGGAGCACAAGGTCTCTAACATCCACCAGCTCCGTGATGTCATCATGGATGAGCGGAAGAGGACTACAGTGGCAACCTGTGAAGCTCTGGTAAACTCTATGCCCAAGAGGGTTAAGGCAGTGTTGGAAAATAATAGTGTCTACACAAAATATTGACACTTTCACTTAAGGGTGTACTCACTTTGTTGCCAGCGGTTTAGGCATTATTGGCTGTGTGTTGAGTTATTTTGAGGGGACAACAAATTTACACTGTTATACAAGCTGTACACTCACTACTTTACATTGTAGCAAAGTGTCCTTTCTTCAGTGTTGTCACAGGAAAAGATACAATAAAATATTTATAAAAATGTGAGGGGTGTACTCACTTCTGTGAAATACTGTAAATTGAATCACCCAGAATTTTATTTATTTATTTTATTTATAAAGGATTTTACCAGGAAGGATACATTGAGATTTCTCTTGTTTTCATGTATGTCCTGGGTTCAAGAACATGGTTACAGAAATACAAAGTAGTAAAATGCAAGAAATTAACACAAAAACAAATATACAGATTAACAGAAAATAAATATGTAGGAAATAGTCATTATGTTACATGTTTACAGGTGCATTCTGTATTGAGGTATGTTAGTAAGGAGCTCTTGAATGACTTTCGACTGGGGGAAGATTTGATGGCGTCTGGGAGGTTATTCCATATTTGCGGTGCTCTGTAGGAAAATGAGGATCGAGCCACTGTCTTTTTGTATTGTGGTATTGTAAGTAAGGTGCTGGTCCTGGATCGGAGGTTATAGGATGAGGGAACTGCTGGGGGAAGCAGCCTATTCAGGTAGGGTAGAATGATTCTGCTATTTAAATAGTTTGTTGATATTATTTGCTTTGGCGAACCAGAGTTATCTTGGTCAGGAAAGAAAATCCTTGTCTTCAACACATCCAAGTGTATAACAAAAAAGAAACCAATCAATTTCGTTGATCTCCACACAGAGTAAAATACATATACAGGCAGGGTTATTCAGAGAGCGTGAAAAGCAGGAGAATGACTGGATAATGAAAAATTCTAGGTCAAAATAGCCAAACCAGAAAAATTCTCCCTTTCATCTCACTTTCCAAATTGGCTATTTTGACCTAGAATTTTTCATTCTCCAGTCGTTCTCCTGCTTTTCACGCTCTCTGAATAATCCTGCTGGTAATTCAAAGAGATTTGAAAAGTCACCGCACGTTCGGTGACTTTTCGTTCTCTTCAATTCGGTTCCTTTTGTCGATCCCATTTCGGTGACCCTGCGGTGTATTCAGCAAGCACCACAGGGTCCCCGAATTGCAGGGAAAAGCTGCCGCAAACCTGCCGAAAACTCACCGCAAAACCCAGCGAATGCACGCCGAAAACCCTGAAAAACATCTGGATTAACCTGCGAAAACCACGGAAAAACCCAAGCAGGATCCGATCGCAGCCTCGGAAAAAGCCAAGACCGCAGAAGAGGCAGCGAATAAATTAGGAAAACAGTTTGCTTGAATGTTTGAAAAGTGAAACGCTGTTTGCAAAGAAACTACTGAGCGAAAATGTCTGAAATTTACATATGAGGTCCAGGGAATGATAATAAAAAGGTCTGTTACAGAAAAAATAAGTAAACTTAAAAAAAATCCAAAAAAAAATCGGACTTTTAAAAAAAAAAATCAAGAAAAATACTTAAAATATCCTAAAAAATTTATAAATAAAGAGACTCTTTACTGCAGAATTTTATAATGAATGGTTTATTAGATATTTAATTAAAACGGGAATATTTTTAACATTGAAGCCCATGGGATTCTCCTGAATAAACCTGCCGAATGAAACCACCGAACAGCAGGGCATTTTGGGAACCTTTCACTGCTGGTTTGTGTTCTCTGAATAGCCGAAGCAGTGCTTTTTTATGGGGATTTCACTGCCCTCGAACAGGCACCGAACAGGCACCGTATGTGCAGGCAATTCGCCAGGATTTGGCGAATTGCCTGCTCTCTGGATAGCCGAATGGCCAGGAAAGGTAACCGAACACTGATTTTCTGCATTTGGTTAATTTTCTCAAGCAATTCGGATCTCTTTGAATTACCCTGATAGTGACAAATGCAATTATGGTGTCAAATGCTACTCCATATATGTGAATTGAAGTGCACAAAGTGTATAAAGAATATAAATTACTTAAATTTGTGGCTTCTTCATCCAATTAAGGATCATGAATTAACCCCAAAAAAGAAGAGGAAATCAATAATAGTGCAGTACCGTTATATCAGCTCTACTAGCCCAAAAAGACTGTTCACACTCACATTTAATAGAGCCCAACAATATTTGGCTCAATTTCTTTGCATCAGTCTTTTCCAGGAGGCGACCTATAATTAGGGATGAGCCGAACACCCCTGTATTCGGTTAACATTCGAACTCGAACAATTTCAAAAGTTCGGGTTCGGACGCGAACACGATCCGAACTCAATGCAAGTCAATGGGACTCAAACGTTCGATTTTTAGAGTGACCTGCAAGAGGGCATATATGCAAGATATTTGCCATAAAAGGTGTATGGGGGTTCGGGTAGTGCCCTGGGGGACAGGAAACAAGGAAAAAAAGTAAAAAAAAATACGTTTTTAAAGGAACAGTGATTTTTCCATGAAATAAAGGTTAAGAATAAAATGAAAAATTCCTTCAAATATCGTGCAAATGAAGGTAAATGTTTTTCCTTTAATCTATTCATAAACAACTGCTTGGGGCGGCAGCCTGTATGAAAAGAGGAGACGTTTTAGGACACGCAGAACAAGTTTAGTGATTTTTTTGGCTAAATTATGGTGAAATTTAAGCAGGCTTTGGATGAAAGTAACAACAGGTGCATAAAAATTGGACCTTTGGTGCCAGCTAGTGCCTTCACACCGTAACCCCTCTGAGGTATTGTGGAAGAGTGCAGGGGGGACTCTGCATTCAAATATTAAAATGATTGGATTCTGGTACACGCGTCAGTGCACCCAAATATTGGGCCTTTGGTGCCAACTAGTGCCTTCACACCGTAACCCCTCTGAGGTATTGTGGAAGAGTGCAGGGGTGGACTCTGCATTCAAATATTAAAATGATTGGAATCTGGTACACGCGTCAGTGTCAGTGCACCCAAATATTGGGCATTTGGTGGCAGCTAGTGCCTTCACACTGTAACCCCTCTGAGGTATTGTGGAAGAGTGCAGGGGTGGACCCTGCAGTCAAATATTACAATGATATGAATCTGGTACACGCGTCAGTGTACCCAATTATTGGGTCTTTGGTGCCAGCTAGTGCCTTCACACCGTAACCCCTCTGAGGTATTGTGGAAGAGTGCAGTGGTGGAGGTTTCATATCATTTTAATATTGGACCGCAGGGTCCAACCCTGCACTCTTCCACAATACCAAAGAGGGGTTACTTACGGTGTGAAGGCACTTGCTGCCACCAAAGGCACAATATTTGGGTGCACTGCCACTGACGCCTATACCAGATTCATATCATTTTAATATTGGACCGCAGGGTCCACCACTGCACTCTTCCACAATACCACAGAGGGGTTATGGTGTGAAGGCACTTGCTGCCACCAAAAGCAAAATATTTGGGCGCACTGACGCCTGTACCAAATTCATATCATTTTAAGAGGGGTTACGGTGTGACGGCACTGTTGCCGACACTAAGGCTAGGGTCAGACAAAAGCATTTTTCCCCGCGAACGTGAAAAAGTGCGTCCGAACACATTGACGTATTTTTTGACGGAATGCGCAAAAACGGTCAGACGACGCGCATTTTCGGGCGTGATTTTGTACGGATCGTCAATAAAACTCTTTTTGCGTCTGGACGTTATGTAGGCTGGACATTAGCAGTGTCTGACATCTCCTAATCAAGCAAACACGCCGCAGCTGCGCACTCAGTACGTCAGTACTAGCGGTTCAGCGTTCTCAAAAAAATGTGTTCAAATTCCACTTGCGTTGCACGGCCGGACTTTTGTGCGGCCGTACATCGTATATTGGCCTTCATTGCCCGTCATCTGCTGCTAGTGCGGCCGTAATTATGTGCGCCAGAACGCACGTTAAAAGTGCGCTGGTCTGACCCCAGCCTAAGGGCCCAATTTTAAAGCACCTATTGTTACTTTCATCCAAAGCCTGCATAAGTTTCACCATAATTTAGCCAAAAAATCACTAAACTTGTGCTGCGTGTCCTAAAATGGCTCCTCTTTTCACACAGACTGCCGCCCCAAGCAGTTGTTTATGAATAGATTAAGGCTAGGGTCAAACGAAAGCATTTTTACACGCGAACGTAAAAAAGTGCGTCCGAACGCATTGATGTATTTTTTCACGGAATATGCGAAAACGGTCATACGATGCGCATGTTCGTGCGTGATGTTTTACGAATCCAAACCAGGAAACTTTTTGCGTCTGGACGTTATGTTGGCCGGACACGAGCAGGGTCTGACGTCTCCAAATCACACACACACACTGCTATGCGGACGCAGCGCACTCTGTACGTCCGTACTAGAGGTTCTGCGTTCTCGAAAAAATGCGTTCATTTTCCACTTGCGTTGCGCTGCCGGACTTTCGTGCGACCGTACTTCGTATATTGGCCGTCATTGCCCGTCATTTGCTGCTAGTGCGGCTGTAATTATGTGCGCCAGAACGCACGTTAGAAGTGCGCTGGTCTGACCCCAGCCTAAAGGAAAAACATTTACCGTCATTTGAAATGTAATTTTTTTTGTTTTTAAATGTTTCTATACATCCTACAAATCCACTACTTCACGGGCAGGTTATGGGGACCTCCTAGGCACGAAATTTGAAGGAATTTTTTGTTTTTATTCTTAATCTTTATTTCATGGAAAACTCACTGTTCCTTTAAAAAAAATTTTTTTTTACTTTTGTCCTTGTTTCCTGTCCCCCAGGGCACTACCCGGACCCCCATACACCTTTTATGGCAAATATCTAGCATATATGCCCTCTTGGAGGACACTCTAAAAATCGAACGTTTGAGTCCCATTGACATACATTGAGTTCGGATCGTGTTCGAGTTCGAACTTGAACTTTTGAAATTGTTCGAGTTCGAAGTCGAACCGAACACGGGGGCGTTCGGCTCATCCCTATTCTGCCTGATGCTTTAGCAACAAGATTGTTTTATCCCATAGGCTTCAATGTTAAAAATATTTCCATTTTAATTCAATATCTAATAAACCGTTGCTTATAATATTCTGCAGTAAAGAGTCTCTTTATTTTTAGATTTTTTAGTATTTTTTAAGCATTTTTTTTTAAAAAAAATTAAATATTTTTTTTTTCGAACTTTTTGCGAATGACCTGAAAAGTTCGAAGTTCGCGAACTTTCGAACAGCCGATGTTCGATGCGAACATCGAACCGATTCGAACCGGCAGCCCATCCCTAATTGCCAAATACAATGTGACTAACAGATTAAGAAATCTGAGATTTCTTCAAATAGCTGTGATCTGAATTAAATCCTTTGCTTTAGTGAGGTAATAGGAAATTAAAGGTAACATAAAAAATAGCCAAATTACACACAGCATTAATTAAAAATACACACCCTCACCATAGACGTCCAAGCAAACACTTGTCTTGCAAATTAAAAGATTTATGTGACCCAATTCCAGGTAATTGTGTTTATAATGTTACATTGAATATTAGGCGCGCACAATTTTAATTGAAATTTTGGCACTGAACAAAAGTTGGAAGCTTGCAATTCTATTGTCTATTGTGGGTAAATGTTTTGGGTCACTGTGGCTACATGAGACAGATTGATAGTGGGTTTCCATTATTACATAACGTTGCGTGCAGAAATCAGTGTGCGGACTGTTTTTTTCACGCGATTCAGCCAATCAGAATTAAGAACCACAATTATCTCACCTTAAGTTTTTGCGCCTGCCAAAGTCAATCTGCACATATATGCTGCAGCAATAATAAATGGACACACAACTTCTCCGTTTTATTGCTTTGGTATGAGTAGAATGTGTAACTATACTTTTGCTGCATTTCCTTTTTTTTTGGGCTGGTGTATTTGGGTTCGGCCAGGTCGTTCAGATTTGCCATTAACACCAGCTTTTCAAAGACGTTAAAATTATGCGCGCAAAGGCTGTGCGTTACAAACTGCGCATAGATTGTAATACCATCCACGTACCAGCGCACAAACGCATTTGCGCTCACAATGTTAAGTATAGGACGCGCGCAGTACATTACGCTCGTAAAGGGTTCGCGCAGGTTCACCCGCATTAGACGATTACGCAGGTTCGTTGCGTGACATTGTAATACGACGTTCAGCGCAAAGGGTTTTACCCCTCGCGTTAATGCGTTTTTGCGCGAAGATTGTAATAGGGCCCTTAATGAGGTGGAGGAGTGAACGTTTAGATATGGCAGCAGGAGGGTTTTGTTCTCCAGGTTACCTGAGATAAGCGACAGCAGCTGACTGAAATAGGATAAGGAGCTTTAAAGACTTCCGATCTACCCCCTGGTGATGTCCTTTAAATACATCCCACACAATTCAATAATTTGAGACAGTGATCAACCAATAGACACCATTCTATGACCAATGCCACCCAGTGAGGAGCAAGTGATGTTAAGGGGAGGGGCAGTTTACAACACAAAAGATCACACAATGGATGCACCCAGTGACACATGTAGAATAAAATACTTTCACTATATGTTAAAAAAGAATAAAATACTTTAACTAAACAAATAAGAGAAAAACAAAGCACATGAACGACATCAGCAACATAAAATTAACACAATAAGGGCATTTCATTTTTTGGTGACAGTGGCCCTTTAAAGAATCCTGTGAAGGCAACTTAACCCACTTCTAGTCAACAAACAGTTGCAATATGGAACCTCTCTGTATGTTATTGCCAGGCTTTCAATGCACAAACATAACTGTCCTCAAAACATGGGTCTAATCAAACAGAGGGAGATGCAAAGACATGAAAAATGCTTCCCCTGCAATCTAAGATTGCCATACACTAACCCTTGTAATATTCGACAAAGGTAAAATGTCGACACAATTGAAAAAAAACAAGAACCGAAATCTAAACTGTATCAATGGTTTCCATAGTTGTGAAGACAGTGTGCGCCTTCAATGGTGCATTAACTTTCTCGCCTTGTCTTTAGAATGATACCAGGTACTGCAACATGCAGTAACTGGGCCAACAAAAGCCATTTCTGACTGCAGTCTAATAATGCAGACCCCGTGCGAAATTGTGTAAAACAAGGGACACCATCTACAGTTCAGAATCTTTCATTCCAACAATATTACTATGAAGGATAAGTGACTACATGAAAATTTTATAATGAGCAAATTTACATAATTTTGATTCTTAATTATCTCAGAATAGCAATTTCTGCAAACAAATTTACAGCAAAATATGTATTTTACCTTCAGGGTTATTCACAGAGCACCAAAATGTCACCGACATTGGGTGACCTTTCAGTAATCTCTGAATAACCCCTCATGTGTAATTCATCCAATGCTGTTTATTTACTTACTTGTCCACGTGGTTTCCAGTACAAAGCTTGGACAACTAGGATGTTAAAGACTAGAGTAACGGAGCATATTTACAATATACAAAGATGATATAAAAATCACACAGGGTTATTCAAAGAGCAGCGAACTGGCACCGACGTTTTGGTGCTCTTTCATTCCCCACACTTCCGTGAGTTACATAGTTACATAGGCTGAAAAAAATATATGCGTCCTTCGGGTTCAGCCTTTCACACATCATCTACTGCTGTTGATCCAAAAGAAGGCAAAAAACCCAATCTGAAGCACTTGCCAATATGCAACACACTGGAAAAAAATTCCTTCTTGACCCCAGAATGGCGTCAGATTTCTCCTTGGATCAAATAGCTTTTACCCACAGATTAAATATTATAACCCTTAATATTCTGTGTCTGCAGGAAGTCATCCAGTCGTTGTCTAGAAGTCTGTACAGTCTCTGACCCAACCACCTCAACAGGCAGAGAGTTCCACAGCTTTATTGTTCTCATGGTAAATAACCCTTCCTATGCTTTAGGCTGAATTTCCTTTTGTCCAGTCTAAATGGGTGACCTCGTGTCCTGTGTATAGTCCTGTTAATGAATAGGTTTCCAGACAATGGTTTATAATGGCCCCATATATATTTATATATGGTTATCAGATCACCTCTAAGGCCCCGTATATATTTATATAAAGTTATCAGATTTCTGTTTCTCTGAACTAAACAGGTTTAAGCTTGTTAGTCTTTCCTCATAACTTAAACCTTCCATTCCCTTTATTAATTTAGTCGCTCGTCTCTGCACTTTTTCTAACCTTTCTTAAGACAGGTGCCCAAAATTGCACGGCATATTCAAGGTGCATGCTTACCATTGATTTATACAGAGGCAAAACTATGTTTTCATCCCGAGAGTGAATTCCCCTTTTAATGCATGACAATACCTTGCTGGCCTTGTCGGCTGCTGTTTGACATTGGGCATTGTTAAGTTAGATTTGCCAACACTGCAGTGTATTTAGCATTCACCACAAGGTCCCCGAAGTGTGGCGAATCAAGCCACCGAACGCAGCTGCAAACCCGCAGCAAACCGGCAGCAAACCCGCCGAACGCCGCCAATCAACCTGTTGAACGCAGCTGCAACCTGCCAAACTGAGCCAACAACCCCGAAACGCAGTTGATGATCCACCAAAAACTGCCGAACAGACAGCCGAAACCAGCCAATGACCCACCGAATAGTCTACCGCATGCAACGGAAAAAAGACAACCAGCCGCCGAACAAGTAGAAAACCCCCCAAAAGAAACCCGTAATCCATAAAATCCATCTGGTGTTAAACTACCCATATCAAATATACATTCAGATTCCAATTTATTTAAATAATCTACATAATCATCACCCCTCCAATTCTTACTTACCGTATACCTAAGGGACTCCTGAATTTTCTTCTGTAAAGTGGGCTGACACACTATCAGGGTTATTCAAAGAGCACTGAACTGGCCCCGAAATTGCATTGAATGGTGAATTTCACTGTTTTATTGTGGGTTTTTTTTGAGAAACTATTTTACCAGGAAGGATACATTGAGATTTCTCTCGTTTTCAAGTATGTCCTGGGTGGTGAGTATGTGCCGTTGGGTGTCTTGCCAAGGACACTTACTGGAGATGTGCTCTTGCCAGGATTCGAACCTGTGTCTCCACAGTCTCAAGGGTTATAGAGCAGTGATGTTACCTCTACTCCACCCAGCCGGTACACAACGTTTGGTGCAATTTCGGATCAATTCGGCTATTCAAAAACCAGGCAGTTCGTCAAATTTAGGTGCATTGTCAGCGAAATACGGTGCTGTTTGACGGCAGTGTAATTCCCCATAGAGAAGCAATGATTAATCTATTCAGAGAACACCGTACAGCCCCAAAATGTCAGTGAAATGCCCTGATTTTTCGTTGGTTTCATTCGACATGTATAATCAAGCGAATTCCATAGTTTTCAATGTAAAAAATATTCCTGTTTTTATTAAATATTTATTAAACCATTTATTCTCTTAATTTGCAGCAAAAAGACTCTCTATTATTTTTATTTTTTTAGGATTTGTTTGGGCATTTTTCGGTGAAATTTCTTTCCAATTTTTTTTTAACTAGCGTTTTTTTTTCTTTACCAGACATTTTTATTATTATTCATATGACCTTAGATTTTTTTTCAGACATTTTCCCATAGTAGTTTTTGGTGGGTCATCGGCTTATATCTGATGCGTTAGGCGATTTTGCGGCCGAATCGTTGGGTGTGTTCGGCAGTTTTTCTTTCGCAGTCAGAGGTTTTTTGGCGAGTTTTCAGATGCGTTCAGTGGGTTCGACAGGTTTTCCAAAAAAAGTTCAACAGCTTTTCGGTGGTTTTGCGACAAGCCACTGAACACTTTTAAAATGTGCAGGAAATGTATGAGTGCATGAAAATGCCTAGAAATATTACATGTTATATGAATAACAGTAAAAAGGTCTGTTACAGAATAAATAAAAAAAATCCATTTAAATAACAAATCGGAATTAAAAATTTCACCGAAAGAATCTCGAAAAATGCCTAAAAAATCCTAAAAAATGAACAAAGAGATTTTTGTTGCTGCAAATGAAAAGAATAAATGGTTGAATAAATATTTAAGAAAAACTGGAAATATTTTTTACATTGAAACCTATGGGATTCAATGCAAATGAACAATAAAAACCAAAAATTAATGGATCCGAAAAACAAAATACCAGCTGTTCAAATTAACAAATCAGTCCATAATGCGAATCACAGTAAAATACCGACCTGAAATGAAAAAAAAAAATGGAACGAAATGATCCGAAATGAATGAAAAGAACCCCGGACGTGCACAAGTCTACTTCACAGCAATAAATCTCACAGTATTGTGCTCTGTATATGAGTGTATCATAGTCAGTGAGCGCCGGTGCTCAGGTGACAGGTCAGCAGATATCGCCAGCGCTCGAGTCTAGTGTTGGAAGTGCTCTGAGGTCTGTGCGCAAAGCACAGATCGTATTGCAGACCCCACAGCCATCCACACCACCAGGGATGTATAGGCTGCCTGGCAGAGGTAAATGTTGCCGGCCGCTATCCATGGGATGTGGCCAGCCAGGACCCAGAGTGTGCCCCGGGTCGGAGTTAGGGTATGGCCAGGCACACCCTATGAGCAATCCTACGTAAATGATGATAATATTAATAAAGATAATTGGACAGGACTTCTTTATGTGTAACTAAGCATCATTGGAGATGTAGTTCTGAAACAACTGGGGAAACAAGGTGCCCCGCCACTGGCCTAGATTATAAATCACTTGAGTGTCCCTTTAATGCTTATATAAGCTTCAGAATTTTAACTGGCAACATACAGGATACAATGGACTTTCCTTTCTGCAATATTAAATATAAAATGAACAATAAATATCTGCTGTTTACTTAGAATTTCTAATAAAAGTGTTTTAATAAAGTACATTAGCTCTTGACTGCATCAGGCCGTCGCTTATCCTCAGGGTTTGGAAAATATTCAAAACTGTGGCACTTTTTTTCTGGTCTCAGTTACTGGAGAAATTATTTAGTTATATAATGATAAATTAGTAATTGTGTTTAACGGCTTCATTCTTATATATTGGGAGTAGAAGTTAAAGATTTTGTTACACTGCAGTCATCTTTACTGAATGTATTGAGTAAAATCAGTAAGAAAACTGCATACTTTTTTTTCTATTTTTAAACATTTGACTTATATCTTTTTATTTAGCCGTATATCGGCTTGCATTTCAACTAAACCATTCGATTTACCACTATGGGTAATTAGCTACCATTAATGAGTTATAACCATTAGACTAGTAGATGATAGGGGCCTGATCACAACTAAGACGCTAGGTTTAACGTCTGAGCGATATAAAATAATGACTGCCGTTATAATCAAAAGTTTTAAAGCGTTCAATTTCAACCTGCCATTAAAGGAGACGTTAAGCTCTTAGCATCTCGCAGCTTGTGTTCCCTCAGTGTACTTCGCGTCTCCTATATGTAACATGGGACGCGTAAGTCCTTAAAAAATGCAATAAGAGTGACCTATTCCTAGGTTGTGACTAAGCTTAACTTCTTGGGGGAAACTAGGGAAATTTAGCAACTCTCAAAAGCTGGTGTTATGTTAACCTCATAACGACAGGTTAAAGTTGATGTTAACTCCTATATTAGTGGAACCTGTGAAAGAGATGCCTGCTGATCTAAGAAAAAAGCCCCATAGCAAGTCCGGGGCCTCCCTCCGTTTACTCCCTTCTCTGCCCAGGGTCTCGCAATGTTAGGACTTCCTTGAAGTCAGACTGTGCTTTTAAACCCCTCCTCAGTGGTGTATTTAGGTTTTGTGCTGCCCTAGGCCTGACTAAACTCGTGCACCCCCTAATTTAAATTTGAGGCACCCCTTCCTGTCAAGGGCACACCTCTTCCTGGTTAATCCCCACCCTTCCTCTTTAAACTCCACCTTTTCCTCTTAGAGCTCCGCCTTTTTCTCGCTTTATATTAAAAGTGGATACCAAGTGCCTAGTTGTATATTTTGTATACCATTTCAAATGTATCTATTGAGATAAATAAAATTATGAAATGTTTAAATTCAAGCATTTTTACCTAGAACAGCCACGCATGTCAAGTATACTGGATCACAGCCACTCTAATTGGTTGAACAATAAAATCCACAGAAACGTGCACTGCATATGAGCGTATCACAGAGCTGCACAGCAATAAACCCCACAGAAATGGATACTGTGTATGAGCATATCAGAGCTGCACAGCAATAAACCCCACAGAAATGTGCACTGTGTATGAGCATATCACAGAACTGCACAGCAATAAAACTCACAGTAATGTGCAGTGTGTATGAGCATATCCCAGAGCTCCAGGGCAATAAAACTCACAGTAATACACAGTGTGTATCACAGAATCCACAGCAATAAAACTCCCAGCAATTCAATGTGCGGTGTGTGTGTCAGCGTATCAGAATCCACAGCAATAAAACTCCCAGCAATGCAATGTGCTGTGTGTATGAGTGCATCAGAATCCACTGCAATAAAACTCCCAGCAATGCAATGTGTGGTGTGTGTCAGCGTATTACAATTCACAGCAATAAAACTCACAGCAATGCAATGTGTGGTGTGTGTCATCGTATCAGAATCCACTGCAATAAACCTCCCAGCAAACCGAGTGAATATGAGCACACAGCAATTATTTATTCTATATTTACCGGCCTCCGTCCGTGGTAGGCTGTGTGCAGAGTCAGCAGGGACTGTGTACAAACTCAGCAGGAGGTCCCTCCAGGCCACGTTAGGACTGCGGCTGTGCCTGTGAGTGGAGCCATTTTGTCAGCAGTGGGGTGCCACTGCCAGAGGGTGCACCGTGGTTTTGATTCCCTTCCCGGTGGGTGTTCAGTCCAGAATAGAGTGAGAGTCCGTGTTAACGAAAGGGCGGGCAGCTGCGTGCGTGCGTGTCACGTGGTTCAGCCAGTCAGGTGGTACTGAGACTCAATGCCACCTGACTGGCCAGACCACGTGACCTGCACGCACGCAGCCTCACCAGGAGCCAGGCAGCTCGATGACAAATTTCTATCACTGCAGTGCTGGTTAAGGAAAGGTCCACTTTAAACAGCAGTAAGCAGACAGGGCTTCATATTCTGCTGATACACCCCCTTTACCTGCCGTTTACTGTCATCTTCTCTCTCTGCACACAAATCCTATCCCCCTCCCCTCTCCTAGAGCAGCTGCGGGGCAGGGGAGGAGCTATGGAGGG
Source organism: Leptobrachium leishanense (assembly GCA_009667805.1). NCBI lineage: Eukaryota > Metazoa > Chordata > Amphibia > Anura > Megophryidae > Leptobrachium > Leptobrachium leishanense. The sequence continues at coordinate 84,752,294 of CM019063.1, forward strand.
AGGAGAGGGGGATTTTTATTCTATTCGATTTTATTCCGTATGCAAACGCCCTGCTCCACTGCTCGTTGTTTGAGAACACAGCTCAAAAATGACACACAGTGACAGTGGCACCTCCTAGTACCCCCTAATGACACCCCAATAATCACTGGTACCTGGGACGGCCCGCCCCCGCCACTCCCGCCACTCCCCTAAGTACACCACTGCTCTGTGATATGTTCACACACAAGTTTGGCGAACTGCCAGCAAGTACGGTGCTGTTTGAAGGCAGTGCAAATCCCCATAGAGAAGTAATGGTTAATATATTCAGAGAACACCAAACAGCAGAGAAATGGCAGTGAAATGCCCTGATGATCAGTGGTTTCAATCAGCAGGTTTATTCAGGCGAACCCCATAGGTTTCAATGTTAAAAATATTCCCGTTCTTATGCAATATCTAATAAACCATTTATTATTTTAATCTGCAGTAAAAAGTCTTTACTGAATTTTTTTAGTACCTTTTAGTCATTTTTCAGATTTGTTTGGGCAAAATTTCCCCCCACCTTTTTTTAATAGCATTTTTTCTTTTTTCTGTAACAGAACTTTTTATTATCAATCATAGGATCTTATATGTAAATTCCAGACATTTTCGTTCAGTAGTTCTTTTGAAAACAGCAGGCCACGGGTTTGCGGTGGCAGCATTCAGCGGCCGACTCCATGCACTTTGCGGACCATGCGGTGAATGGTGAATTCACTGCAGGGTGGGGAAATTTTATTCCCCGACGTGCAGGGAACTACATAACACCAAAATGTTGGCATCATTTCAGTGCTCTGTAAGTAACCCATTTAGTGGTGAGGTTTTTTGCTGCCCCCTGGAAAGTGAAAGCCTAGGCCTTGCCTACCCAGGACATACTTGAAAATTTGTGAAATCTCAATGTATCCTTCCTGGTAAAATATTTTGCAAAAGTAAAAAAAAAAAAAAAAAAATAAATTAGGGGTGGGGCCACCCGGTGCGGGCCGCCGCCCCCTGGAGGGTGCCGCCCTAGGCCTAGGCCTTGTCGACCTAGGCCAAAATACACCACTGCCCCTCCTGGTGCAATAATGTCATTGCACCTGGCCACGATGACGTCAGTTTCAAGTGCCGCAAGGCCGACAGTGTGCCTGAAGGGGAGGGTGGGGTCCTTTGGCCAGTAAGGGGTAAGAAGACAAGAGAGGCATTGCTGGAAAGGTCACAGTCTGACCTTTCCAGCAATGCTCCTCATAACCCCTTATGTTCCAGTACTGTGGTCCGGCACAGGAGGCAGGGCAGACATCCATGATGTCAGCCCCCATTGAAAGAATGCCGCAATCCAGGGATCACGGCATTCTTTCAATGGGGGCTGACATCAAGGATGTCGGCCCTGTCTCCCGTGCCTCCCCCTCATTCACTGACATTGTCGCGCATTGGAACAATGATGTCAGAAAGGAAATCCCCCTTAGCCAGGCAGGGGATTCCATATGTTCCCTCCCGTGGCACCACTCAGCATCCCTCGCAGCAGTAAGGTAGCCAGGCCTGGATTATATCAGCAGAGCATCCCCAGACACACCTTCGGACAGAGCGGTTGTGGCCCAGCCCAAAGCCTCCCCATTTCTGTAACACCGAAGCTCAGCCAACAGGTAACGCACATCTTCTCTGGTTAACAGTCGCTCAGCATCCTCCAGCAGCGCATCGAGGTAGAGATTAGGGATGAGCTGTTCGGTTCGATCAGTTCGGAGTTCGATTCGAATTTTGGCCGTTCGCAAGTTCGCGAACTTCGACCTTTTTGGCGTGTTCGGTTTGAGTTTGCAAAAAAAAAAATTTTTTTTATAAAGTATAAAAATTGCTTAAATACTAAAAAATCTAGAAATAAAGAGACTCTTTACTGCAGAATATTATAAGCAACGGTTTATTAGATATTGAATTAAAAACTAATGTCTAGGTGCAAAGATTCTCACCTCTAAATGACCTGTGTTCTCAAACGGTAAACAACAGGTGTTTTTAGTCTGGTCTAATGAATTTGATACATTGTATGTATGTAGACTATACTGAGGGTGTGGTGTCTGCTTCTGAGGAGTGTTAATTTCTCTACTAAATCTTCCTCTAATATGCTGCATTTCACTGCTGTGTGCTCATCTCATTTTTACCGCTTTCGCTCATCATATTTAAACGCGATTTGAAGCCACATTTTATTAAATAACCCAGGCATATTAGATATCGTTCTTTCCGGCAGACTCCGCAGATTCATAATATATCATTTTTATATGTATACGTCATGTCCTGCCTGTATATTATAAATATAATAAAAATTGAATTTTTAATCATCTGCAGTGTGTAAAGTGTTTTTTTTTCCACATTTTAGCACATGACCGATTGCGGTTATGTTTTCTATAGGGTGCACTTGTACAAAAATTGAGACCCTCCATGACCCCCTAGATGCCTGTAGATATCGGGGTTCAAATAAACCCCCTATCTCCACCAGGGGATTGGCCTGGGCAATATATATACGCATGATGTGAGCTGGCCTGGGCAATATATATACGCATGATGGCGCATCTGTGACTGTCTGTGAGCATGATGTGAGCTGGCCTGCGCAATATATATACGCATGATGTGAGCTGGCCTGGGCCTGGGCAATATATATACGCATGATGTGAGCTGGCCTGGACCTGGGCAATATATATACGCAGGATGTGAGCTGGACTGGGCAATATATATACGCATGATGTGAGCTGGCCTGGGCAATATATATATACGCATGATGTGAGCTGGCCTGGGCCTGGGCAATATATATACGCATGATGTGAGCTGGCCTGGGCAATATATATATACGCATGATGTGAGCTGGCCTGGGCAATATATATATACGCATGATGTGAGCTGGCCTGGGCAATATATATATACGCATGATGTGAGCTGACCTGGGCCTGGGCAATATATATACGGCCAGCTCACATCATGCTTACAGACAGTCACAGATGCGCCATCATGCATATATATATTGCCCATGCCAGCTCACATCATGCGTATATATATTGCCCAGGCCCAGGCCAGCTCACATCATGCGTATATATATATATATTTGTTCAATACAGTTAATTTTAATTTGTTTAATAGAGTTAATTTAAAATGGTTTAATACAGTTTATTTATATTTATTTTACCTTTACTATTGGTGCTTTTCAAACTTTATCCTTAAATAAAAAGAAATTTAGCAGTTTCATGTTGTGTGTTTTTTTTTTTGGGGGGGTGCAAGTAGCTGGTCTTGCCTAGGGCTCAAAATAGTCTAGCACCGGCCCTGACCGCATGGTCCACTCTTCCACAATACCACAGAGGGGTTACTGTATGATGGCACTTGCTGGCCTGGCACCAAAGGCACAATATTTGGGTGCACTGCCACTGACGCCTGTATCAGATTCATATCGTCAGAGGGGTTACTGTATGACGGCACTGTTGCCGACGCTAAAGGCCCAATTTTAAAGCACCTATTGTTACTTTCATCCAAAGTCTGCATAAGTTTCACAATAATTTAGCCAAAAAATCACTAAACTTTTTCTGCGTGTCCGAATAATGTCTCCTCTTTTCATACAGACTGCCGCCCCAAGCAGTTGCTAATGAATAGATTAAAGGAAAAACATTTACCGTAATTTGAAATGTCATTTATTTGTTTTTAAATGTTTCTATACATCCTACAAATCCGCCACTTCACGGGCAGGTTATGGGGACCTCCTAGGCATGATATTTGAAGGAATTTTTCTCTTTTATTCTTAACCTTTATTTCATGGAAAACTCACTGTTCCTTTAAAAAAAATTTTTTTTACTTTTTGTCCTTGTTTCCTGTCCCCCAGGGCACTACCCGGACCCCCATACACCTTTTATGGCAAATATCTAGCATATATGCCCTCTTGGAGGGCACTCTAAAAATCGAACCTTCGAGTCCCATTGACTTACATTGAGTTCGGATCGTGTTCGAGTTCAAACTTAAACTTTTGAAATTGTTCGAGTTCGAAGTCGAACCGAACACGGGGGCGTTCAGCTCATCCCTATTCTGCCTGATGTTTTAGCAACAAGATTGTTTTATCCCATAGGCTTCAATGTTAAAAATATTTCCATTTTAATTCAATATCTAATAAACCGTTGCTTATAAAATTCTGCAGTAAAGTCTCTTTATTTTTAGATTTTTTAGGATTTTTTAATCATTTTTTTTTAAAAAAATCAAAATCATTTTTTTTTTCGAACTTTTTGCGAACGACCTGAAAAGTTCGAAGTTCGCGAAATTTCAAACGGCCGATGTTCGATGCGAACATTGAACCGATTCGAACCGGCAGCCCATCCCTAATTGCCAAATACAATGTTTAACTCCTCCTTTTCCTTTACACACCTCTTTTAACCCTAAAGTATCCTTCTAATGCAAGTGGGGGAATACCATAGTCTTGACCCTGGCACCAAACCCATAGGTGTCCAGTGGGTGGGTCATGTGTTCAATGAGGCACATCTGAGTTGCCTATTATGCCTGGTATTCGGTTAAAGGACAGAGGGGGTTTTGCACTCTAGTTAATTTTTCTTATTTTTAACTCGTTCTCTGCAAATGATGTATGGGAGGTGTAGTAAGGTTTCCGCACTGTATATGGATGATGTCTCCCACACATCGTTCAGTATGCTCACCTTTCTGTTCCTGTCACTATGATCTCCAGCTTCTGGTTTCCCCTTCCCCCAGAATGGTTGACAGAGGGTGGAGGTGTCAATTAAATCCTTTTTTTATTTTAAGTAATAAAGTTTTTATTTTTCCTCAATAAAGAGAGAAAAAATTGTAGACGGGACAATACAAAAGGTTACATCAACTGTGCAACTGCCATTGGCAATGCGGCAACAAACTACAACGTGCAAATAAAAATACTTTAGTTGAAGGGGGAGAGTGAAGGGAGGAAGAAAAGAAAAAAAGGGGGGGACATACCAGGGCTCGAGTCCTGCGGGAACTCGCAGGTTCCTACTGTGGCCCGAGCCCGAAACAATTTAGCTGGCCGCACATTTCACGTGAACTCCGCAATCTCGCGAGATCGCAGCTGCCTGGTGGATAGATCCCAGGCGAGAGGCAGAGCTTTATTCTGGCGGCCGCTCGTAGGAGGAAAAACACGCGGCCGCCGGCAATGTGTGGCCAGCTAAATTGTTTTGGGCCTGGCAGAAAGGAGAGGTGAGCTGGGGGGCAAATATATCCATGTGTGAGCTTGGGGCAATATATCATGTGTGAGCTGGGGGCACTATATCCATGTGGGAGCTGGGGCACTATATCCATGTGTGAGCTTGGAAAATATATCCATGTTGGGGCAATATATCCATGTATGAACTGGGGGCAATATATCCATGTGAGCTGGGGGCAAATATATCTGTAGCGCTGTGTTAAAAAGACTGTTCTGCTGCATTTACTTACAATGGCCACCAGAGGGAGACAGAGACCTGGTGGATTAATGCTGGACAACCAAGGAGAGAACTGTACTACGTTTTCCAGGAGGCTTTGCAGTGAATACAGGAAGTGGGTGGGGAGAAAGGACATACATCCGCAGCCTCATGCAGAGGAGAGCCAGTGCGCGCCAAGGGGTGAATAGAGCAAGATGCACGTGAGACAAGGAGCGATTGTGACCAGGTCGGAGCGCAGGTGCTGCCCTGCGGAGCTGGAGATCGGCCCAAATCACTTGCCAGAGACCTAGTAACCTATCGGTGAGAAGTTTATACAGATACAGAGCTGCAGAAGGACCCCGAGTTAGGAGACCGCGATGATCTAATGGGAGTGCAGGCGGTGAGCTGAGCATCTTGTGGCAGAAACGGACAAGCAAGACAAGCAGATCCGGTGGCACAGAGTCCCAGTCAAGTCGAGCAGAAAGACGTCCTGGGTCGAGCAGAGTGCAGAGTATCTGGCGGATGGGTGAGAGGCCTTCCCGGCCACAGTAAAAATAATAAAGCACGCTGCAGTTTGTCTAAACCTACAGGGTCCCAACGTGACTAGTCGAAGACACATTGAAATCATTCACTGGCCAGTTGAATCTAGTACCCGGGTACCAACACACGCATACACGTACACCTTCTTGGGACACAATCTGTACGGGACTCACATTTCAGCAACGAAGGGGTTAAGATTCCTTTTTTCTTTTCCGCTGCGCGTTTCTGGCATTACGAACTTCTGTAAATATATATGTATACCGTGCTGCTCTATATATGCCAGTTTATTTGAGATCAGTAAACTATATAACTTATAAAATCCACAACAGTGCTGGTGTATATTTATTCCCTAGTGCAGGGAGACTGACCAGAGGTTTAAATTCAGCGGCTCCTCCGGGAGTGAGCGCTACACGTGGGGGCTCGTCCGGGATTCAGTCTCTGGAAAAAACGCATTTAAAGGGTTAAATATGGATCCAGACGAAGCAGCAGAGTGGTGTAAAGCACAGGGTGGCCAGTTAGAGTTGAGTGTAGTAACTTTTTGAGTGGAGAAAGGGTGTTCCCGTGTGTTTTCAGGGCGTGAGTATGCAGCTAACCGACGACGTGGAAGTTCGTCTGATCCAGCCAAGTAAGCCACGTGATGATTCAGCGAACATTCCTGCGTCCAGCCCGCTGGCCATGATCGGGCCGGAGTTCATTGCTGCTATTGGAGACCTCGTAGTTAAGTGTCAGAGGGCTCACCCTTCTTACATCAGCTTCGGATATCGGAAGTTGGAAAAATTTTCAGGAAACTTGCCAACTCCGGTGGGAAAAGAAACCTTCGAAGAATGGGTAGAACAAGCGATGCAGGATCTGGATGAGTGGGACGTCTCTGAAGCGCAGAAGAAGCAAAGAATTACTGAGAGCTTAAAGGGACCTGCGTCAGAGGCTGTCAGGAATCTGAAGCTGAGTAAGAGAGACTGTACTGCTCTAGATTACCTGAACATATTACAGGAAGTCTTCGGGTGAACGGAAAAGGCTGCTGAGCTTATGTACCAGTATGAACATACTTACCAGAAAAAGGGTGAGAAGATGACAGAATACATGAGGCGCCTGGATAAGATACTGTACCAAGTACTGTTGAAGAAAGGAACAGACCCCACTACAGTAGATCAGGTTAGAATGTGTCAGATATTGAAAGGTGCTTTACCCTTAGATTCTGTGATGTTGCAACTAAAGACTCGAGAAGGTAAAAAAGAGTTAAATTACCTAGAACTGATTCGAGTTGTTCGGGAAGAAGAAGCCCTTCTGGAAGAGAAGCTTGGAAGAAGGGGAGAAAAGGTCTATGCGCAACCCATAGAGAATAACGAGTGTTCATCAGATGAAGATGATCCGGAAGAGACATATGAGCCGGAGATAACTCAAAAGTTGTCAAACCAGTGTAACGTTGGGAGCTTCCAGCCCTACCTGTGTGCTTGAGGGCAGCATGTCTGATGCTGCTCGCTGACCAATGCCCGGTTTAAATGGAGACAGGCAGGGAGGTGATTGCATGAGGCGCGGCTTGAGTGGGGGGCGTGGTCTGGTGAAGGTCTTTAAAAACCCTCAGTATATTTCAGCAGTTGCCAGATCGTGGTTATCCATACCTGAGCTCCTTGTACCTGACTGCTATATTGAATTAACCTGTTATTGACCTCTGCTTGTTTCTGACTATTCTGCCTTCTGTTGCCCTAGACCATTTTCTTGTACTACGCCACTGCTCTGATATCGACCCGGCTATTCCATTTGACCATTCTGAACTCTGTATTCCTGATTCTGGCTCTGCTGACTACTCCCCGTGTTGTTAACCCTTTCTGTCTAGCTAGTTTACCTGGCCAATTCTAAGGACCAGACAGTTAGAGATCTTTCACGGCTACTCTGTTGGTAGCTTCTGGGCTCTGTGGAGTGTTGGGCGTTAAGTACTGCGTGGTGGGATCTGGGAACCGTGACAACCAGGTGTATGGTGAGATACAAAAGACACTTGAGAAAGTACAAGAAGCCCAAGTTAAGATGGAACAGACACATACGGATCTATGCCGGGCCATCTTGAAAGTAGCAGAAATGCAGACTGAAATACAGAGGTCTCTCTCAGATATACGAACAGCAGCGGTTGCCGTGGCCTCCGACAGGGGATTTTCAAATGAGCCACAGGAAGAAAGTGTGCCCTCATCCTCGTGGGGAAGATGTTTCGCCTGTAGAGAATTCGGCCATTTCAAGGCTCAGTGCCCGGAAAGGAGACAGGGAGGGTCCCTATATGTGCCTGCTAGACCTAGGAGATCCTTTCCCTGGAGGTCTGGTCCTACGTCACGGGAAGACAATGTACGCCCGCAGTCGCCACGTATGAGGACAAGGGTTAGAGTACAACAGACTGGGTCTACATCTCCTGCTACTACGAAAAAGTTCCCTGAGAAGTTGATAGGTCCTTCGCCCATCATCCCGGTTCAAGTGGAAGGAGTCTACACTAAGGCTCTTCTAGATTCGGGTGCTCAAGTAACGCTGATTTACCAAGACTTCTATCAGAAATATTTGAAGCATATACCCCTGAAGAAGTTGAAGGATCTCGAAATCTGGGGTATGGGGACTGAGAGGTTTCCCTATGATGGATATATACAGGTGAAGCTAGAATTCGGTTCAGTAATCGCTGGACCATCAGGAGTATGTGACACATTGGCCATTGTGTGTCCTCGTCCCTCGGGAGCTAATCGAGGTTCTATGATAGTGGGGATAAACACTGAAGTGTTGAGACACCTCTTAACCCCACTGGTGACGGAAGAGAGTCCTGCTCCTAAGAAGGCACACTCGATGTTACGACCGGCCTGTCCACAGAGGGTCAAAGAACAGAGAGCCACTACAGAAGTGAGAAAGCTGAGGAGAACGGAAGGGACGGAGAAGGTCTTATGGTCAGGAAAGACTGTACGAGTACCGATTGGAGACGAGTTCTCTTTGCCTGGTCCACCTGTATCTCGTCCGACTTCTATTACTCGGTCTCATCAGTTCCGTTCCGTTAGAGAGAGTGAAGAAGACAGTGAAGAAGAAGGCTGGTGTCTGAGCTGGGTGTGGACACCTGAGTCCCAGGGCATCAAGCCGGTCTCTGACCGGGGTGAGAGTGATTTAGAGCCTGATATTTCTGAGGTTATGACTCAAGCACCGGAAGTTCCTGAAGTTCTAGAGGAAATATCCATAGATTACAGTTCTTTGCCTTCACTGGAGGGCTCATATTCCGAGGAAGTGTTTGCTCCGATTGTTGATGAGAAAATTGAGTCCGTAAATGCGACTCACCCACCTGAAGACGTATCGGGTGATGACAGTTCTATGCCTTCCCTGGAAGGTTCATACACCGAAGATGTATCTACTCAGTCTGCAGGAGAGAGAATTGAGCCTGTGGAGGCACCTCTCCCGACTGAAGAGGAAGCTGTAACAACTGTGCGGAGGTTTCCTGAAGTGTCAGCCCTACTTACAGAGGTGTCTAGGGGTTTGGGTGAGATTGAGGATATTTGCTGCCTGTTGTCAACCCTGAATATATAGGTTAAAGTTAAAACTGTTGTGTTATGTTATGTTGTGTTATGTATAACCGATACATGTACCCGTTACACGCCCTTGGGAGGACCCAAGAGTTTAAGGGGGGGAGAGTGTAGCGCTGTGTTAAAAAGACTGTTCTGCTGCATTTACTTACAATGGCCACCAGAGGGAGACAGAGACCTGGTGGATTAATGCTGGACAACCAAGGAGAGAACTGTACTACGTTTTCCAGCATGCTTTGCGGTGAATACAGGAAGTGGGTGGGGAGAAAGGACATACATCCGCAGCCTCGTGCAGAGGAGAGCCAGTGCGCGCCAAGGGGTGAATAGAGCAAGACGCACGTGAGACAAGGAGCGATTGTGACCAGGTCGGAGCGCAGGTGCTGCCTTGCGGAGCTGGAGATCGGCCCAAATCACTTGCCAGAGACCTAGTAACCTATCGGTGAGAAGTTTATACAGATACAGAGCTGCAGAAGGACCCTGAGTTAGGAGACCGCGATGATCTAATGGGAGTGCAGGCGGTGAGCTGAGCATCTTGTGGCAGAAACAGACAAGGAAGACAAGCAGATCCGGTGGCACAGAGTCCCAGTCAAGCCGAGCGGAAAGACGTCCTGGGTCGAGCAGAGCACAGAGTATCTGGCGGATGGGTGAGAGGCCTTCCCGGCCACAGTAAAAATAATAAAGCACGCTGCAGTTTGTCTAAACCTACAGGGCCCCAACGTGACTAGTCGAAGACACATTGAAATCATTCACTGGCCAGTTGAATCTAGTACCCGGGTACCAACACACGCATACACGTACACCTTCTTGGGACACAACCTGTACGGGACTCACATTTCAGCAACGAAGGGGTTAAAATTCCTTTTTTCTTTTCCGCTGCGCGTTTCTCGCATTACGAACTTCTGTAAATATATATGTATACCGTGCTGTTCTGCTGTTGGCAGGCTTACGCAATCCATGGCCATCTATTGCAAACTAAACTTCCACCATTGTTCAAGAGAGCTCAGTATTAAATGTATGCAAGGGTTAAGAACTGCAATGTTTGAAGGGGTTTAAGAAATGTTTTTAAGCACTGAAAGTGTTAAATCTGGAAAAACTCTGTTTAAACGTATTTAGCTGCTGTTGTGGTTTCTTTTGTATTGTCTGGTGTGCTCTCCTCTCGTTTTGTTTTATATTATGTTGTCTTAGGATGCACCCGCACTGAAAGCGTAGTTAAGGTTGAGTGCTGCCCCTCTCGTGTAATATATATATATATATATATATTTAGTCCAGTTGCGAAAATCACGAGTACAGTGGCAAGAAAAAGTATGTGAACCCTTTGGGATTACGTGGAGTTTTGCATGAATTGGTCATAAAATGTGCTCTGATCTTCATCTAAATCACAACAATTTGAAAAACACAGTCTGTTTAAAATAATACAACACAAACATTATATGTTTTCATGTGTTTATTGAACAGAACATGTAAACATTCACAGTGCAGGGTGGAAAAGTATGTGAACCTTTGGACTTAATAACTGGTTGACCCTCCTTTGGCAGCAATAACCTCAACCAAACGTTTCCTGTAGTTGCAGATCAGACCTGCACAACGATCTGGAGTAATTTTGGACCACTCCTCTTCACAAAACTGTTTCAGTGTAGCAATATTCTTGGGATGTCTGGTGTGAATCGCTCTCTTAAGGTCATGCCACAGCATTTCAATTGGGTTGAGGTCAGGACTCTGACTGGGCCACTCCAGAAGGCGTACTTTGTTTTGTTGAAGCCATTCTTTTGTTGAATTACTTGTATGCTTTGGGTCATTGTCCTGTTGCATCACCCATCCTCTGCGGAGCTTCAGTTGGCGGACAGATGGTCTCTTACGTTTTCCTGCAAAATGTCTTGATAAACTCTGGAATTCATTTTTCCATCAATGACAACAATCCGTCCAGGCCCTGAGGCAGCAAAGCAGCCCCAAACCATGATGCTCCATCCGCCATGTTTTACAGTGGGGATGAGGTTTTGATGTTGGTGTGCTGTGCCTTTTTTCTCCACACATAGTGTTGTGTGTTTTTTCCAAACAACTCAATTTTGGTTTCATCAGTCCACAGAATATTTTGCCAGTAGTGCTGTTGAACATCCAGGTGCTCTTTTGCAAACTTCAAACGTGCTGCGATATTCTTTTTGGACAGCAATGGCTTCCTCCGTGGTGTCCTCCCATGTACTCCATTATTGTTTAATGTTTTCCTTATTGTAGATGTGTCAACAAAAATGTTAGCATGTTCCAGAGATTTCTGTAAATATTTAGCTGACACTCTAGGATTCTTCTTTACCTCATTAAGCATTCTGCGCTGTGCTCTTTCAGTCATCTTTACAGGACGACCACGCTTAGGGAGAGTAACAACAGTGCTGAACTTTCTCCATTTGTAGACAGTCTGTCTTACCGTGGACACATGAAGATCAAGGCTTTTGGAGATACTTTTGTAACCCTTTCCAGCTTCATGCAAGTCAACAATTCTTGATCGTAGGTCTTCTGTGAGCTCTTTTCTGCGAGGCATGGTTCACATCAGGCAGTGCTTCTTGAAACCAGTAAACCCAAAACTGGTGTGTGTTTTTAAAGGGCAGGACAGCTTTCAGCAACACATCCAATAATATCACACTGATTGGACTCAAGGTTGGCTCACTCCTGGCTCCAATTAGCTCTTGGAGAAGTCATTAGGCTAGGGGTTCACATAATTTCCCCCCCCCTGCACTGTGAATGTTTACATGTTATGTTTAATAAACACATGAAAACATATAATGTTTGTATTGTATTATTTTAAGCAGACTGTGTTTTTCAAATTGTTGTGACTTAGATGAAGATCAGAGCACATTTTATGACCAATTCATGCAAAACTCCACATAATCCAAAAGGGTTCACATACTTTTTCTTGCCACTGTATATCTGTACGTAGTGATACCTTTCACTGATCAGTATAGTTTCCAGACCTGAAGAAGAACGTTACACTCTTGAAAGCTTGTCTTTTAAATGTAATGTTAACTCAACAAAAATGGTATCACCACGTACTGCTCTACTCGTGATATATATTTTTTTTCTTCAGGTAATAGGGGTTGTGGAATTCGTGGGTGAGTTCCTTCACTTTTTTTCCCAGGACTTAACCCCTGGGACATACAAAATTGAGTAACAATGACAGCCTCATGTCAGTCGACAGCTTTCAGTGGCACACATAGCGTAATAGCAAACCAAAGCAGCTCCGTACAGTGAAATCAGGAGAAACACTTATTTATTTATAAAGTATTTTACCAGGAATGATACATTAAGATTTCACTAATTTTCAAGGATGTTCTGGGATCAAGAACATTGAATTGTTACAGTAGGTACAGAAATACAAAGTAATAAAATGCAAGATATTAAAAACAACACAAATATACAGATTACCAGAAAATACATATGTAGGAAATATATTCACTATGTTACATGTTTACAGGTGCATTCTGTATTGAGGTATGTTAATAGAGATCTCTTAAGTGACTTTAGACTAGGGGAAGATTTGATGGCATCTGGGAGGTTATTCCATAATTGCGGTGCTCTGTAGGAAAAAAAGAATCGAGCCACTTTCTTTTTGTATTGTGGTATTGTAAGTAAGGTGCAGGTCCTGGATCGGAGGTTATAGGATGAGGTAGCTGCAGGGGGAAGCAATCTATTCAGGTAGGGTGGTAGCTTCCCAGAAAACCTCTTTATACACCAGGTTGGAAAGGTGAAGGGTGTGTCTAGATTCCAGAAATGGCCAGTTTATCTCTTTTAACATGCCGCAATGGTGGGTCACCTGGTTACATTGCAGCACAAAGTGGCAAAAGGAGTTATACAATGTAGTAAGTTTATGGAGGTGCGTTTGCGTGGCAGCGGCATACACTACTAGGGTTACTCAAAGAGATCCGAATGGCTGCCGAAAGGTAACCGAACGCTGAAAATCATCGTTCGGTTACCTTTCTTGGCCATTCGGCTATCCAGAGAGCAGGCAGTTCGCCAAATGTTAGCGAATTGCCTGCACATACGGTGCCTGTTCGGTGCCTGTATGAGGGCAGTGAAATCCCCATAGCTTCGTCTAGTCAGAGAACAAAACCTAGCAGTGAAAAGTTGCCGAATTGCCCTGCCATTCGGTGGCTTCATGCGGCAGATTTATTCAGGCGAATCCCATAGGCTTCAATGTTAAAAATATTCCCATTTTAATTCAATATCTAATAAACGATTTATTATAATATTCTGCAGTAAAAAGTACCTTTATTTATAGATATTTTGGGATATTTTAAGCATTTTTTTTTTTAAAAATTAAACGTTTGTTTTTTTTCTGTAACAGCCCTCTTTATTAACATTCCTTGGACCTCATATGTAAATTTCAGACATTTTCGCTCATTAGTTGCTTCGCAAACAGTGTTTCACTTTTCAAATATTCAAGCGAACATTTCTTTTTTATCATTCCATTCGTCTGCGGTGTCGGGTTTTTCCGGTGGCTCTGGTCGGCTCCAGCTCAAGTTTCTCCGTCGTGTTCGGCAAGGTTAATCCAGATGTTTTTGCTGGTTTCGGTGAGCGTTCGCCTGGGTTTTGCAGTGAGTGTTCGTCGGGGTTTTGCGGTGAGTGTTTGTCGGGTTTGCAGCGGCTTTTCCCTGCATTACGACGGCCCTGTGGTGCTTGCTGAATACACCGCAGGGTCGCCGAAATGGGATCGCCAAATCGTACCGAATTGAAGAGAATGAAAAGCCACCGATCGTGCGGTGACTTTTCGATTCTGTTTGAATAACCCTGTACATATCCGTATTCAATAGCTGGCATAAGCATTTGTTGTACAATCTACTTTCTTACCGCGGGACTCAGGCAGGATTTGTTTCTGTACAGGGCACCTAGTTAGGGGTAAAGTTTAGATGAGAGTTTTTCGATGTGGGGGCCAAAGGATAGATTTGGGTCTAACTACATTACCTAGATATTTGAGAGAAGGGACTGTGGTCAGCGTGCCATTTGATTTTGTCCCAACACATGGATGGGGCATTTGCAATTTGTGTAGTTTAGGTTTTGTTCCAAACAGCATCGTAACAGTTTTGTCAGTATTTAGAAAAAGTTTGTTGTGTTTGATTCACTTTTCTACCTCTGTGAATTGTTCTTGCAGCACGGCCTCCAGGAGATTTAGTTTGCAGGTATAGTTTACGGTGTCGTCTGCGTACATGTGTACAGTTGAGGCTTCTTTTGATTTGAGCTCAGAGAGAAGCTGTTTTTAAGCCAGAGAATTCACACAGGGGCAGAAAATGTTAAAACAAGGTAAAGAAAAACTCAAAATAAATACAATGGCAAGGAAAGCAGAGAACCAAATAAAATATAAACCAAAGGGCAAGGCAAAAAAATATAACAATAACAAGACAAGGGAAACAGATGTACAATCAGACAAGGGAAAACAAGGAACCAAAATGAAGCAGAACAAAATATACAAACAAAACAGATGACCGTGCTAGCAGCAGGAAAACAGACATACTGAAAATGACAAAGATCAAAGAGCGTAGCACAATGGGAGAAACACCTACATATATAGGGGCTGGTTAGGTTCTAACACAGACAGGAAATCCTGAGAAAAGCTGATAGCCAAGAAACTCCTGGATTGGAATGCAGAAATGGCAGTGTAAGAACTAAAACGGCCCGAATCAGCTCACATACAGGGGTCAGGGTTGGAATCTTGACACTTTTTTTTGGCCTAGCAATAGTTGAGGAGACAATGGCACTGCTTAAAGGGGCATAAGACATTTTATCAATCAGGCACATGTTAAATGACACAAAAAAAAGATGGGCGCTGCCTGATCTGGACCTATGGACGAGCCGCCACTGCTAGTACTAATGACACTTATGCGCAGGCTATCAAAGTGGCTAATGATCGGCATTATACCAGCAATGTGCGAAACCAGGTTTCCTCTTGCTATACAAACACAATATAGCAGCGCTGGTAAGGTTGTTAGGAATAGTCGCTATAAGCACTCACACGTGGTACCTGTCCCAAACCACAAAGAATTACCAATAGTCCAAAAATGAGTGAAGCGAAAGCAATGTTCCTCTCTTTGAATCCTAGGGGCAAATTTCCCAGATCCTGAAGAAAGCTTCCTTCTTGGGGTAACCTCAAAAAAAGGAAAATATCATCGTGCAATCAGATATATAGTATATACAGTCAGGTCCAGAAATATTGGGACATCAACACAATTCTAACATTTTTGGCTCAATACACCACCACAATGGAGTTGGAATGAAACAAACACAATGTGCTTTAACTGCAGACTGTCAGCTTTAATTTGAGGGTATGTACATCCAACTCAGGTGTACGGTGTAGGACTTACAGCAGTTTGCAGATGTGCCTCCCACTTGTTAAGGGACCAAACATAATGGTACAATTGGCTTCTCAGCTGTTCCATGGCCATGTGTGTGATATTCCCTCATTACACCAATTACAATGTGCAGATAAAAGGCCCAGAGTTCATTTCAAGTGTGCTATTTGCATTTGGAATCTGTTGCTGTGTCACTTCTCAAGATGAGATCCAAAGAGCTGTCACTATCAGTGAAGCAAGCCATCATTAGGCTGAAGAAACAAAACAAACCCATCAGAGAGATAGCAAGAACATTAGGCGTGGCCAAAACAACTGTTATGGCTGCCAATGGAACTGGTTCTCTTGTATTTATTGATGATGTGACTGCTGACAAAAGCAGCAGGATGAATTCTGAAGTGTTTCGGGCAATATTATCTGCTCACATTCAGCCAAATGCTGCAGAACTCAATTGGACGGCGCTTCACAGTGCAGATGGACAATGACCCAAAGCATACTGCAAAAGCAACCAAAGAGTTTTTGAAGGGACAGAAGTGGAATGTTATGCAATGGTCAAGTCAATCACCTGACCTGAATCCCACTGAGCATGCATTTCACTTGCTGAAGACAAAACTGTAGGGAAAATGCCCCAAGAACAAGCAGGAACTGAAGACAGTTGCAGTAGAGCCTGGCAGAGCATCACCAGGGATGAAACCCAGCGTCTGGTGAAGTCTATGCATTCCAGACTTCAGGCTGTGATTGACTGCAAAGGATTTGCAACCAAGTATTAAGAGGGGAAAGTTTGATTTATGATTATTATTCTGTCCCATTACCTTTGGTCCCTTAACAAGTGGGAGGCACATCTGCAAACTGCTGTAAGTCCTACACCGTTCACCTGAGTTGGATGTACATACCCTCAAATTAAAGCTGACAGTCTGCAGTTAAAGCACATTGTGTTTGTTTCATTCCAACTCCATTGTGGTGGTGTATAGAGCCAAAGATGTTAGAATTGTGTCCATGTCCCAATATTTCTGGACCTGACTGTATAAGTCCAGAGAGACGTCAGCCCACTCACGTGAAATAGAGCCCTCCTGGCTCTGGATGATGCGCCTCTGGGTTATTACCGGCTACCCACTTACCCTTTTGGCGCAGACAATCTCAAAACTTCAAGTCTTGAAAACCCTTAAATATGTATGAAGATAGGGCATAGCATAGACTGTAATACTATGAAAGCAGAAATGTGGAATAGAAATATACTCACACTTTCTTGGACCTAACCTAGGTCCTTAGGAATTTTGGCTCAGAAGTTGTTATGGGGTACAACTTCAAATAAAACCCCATGCAGTGAAGTAAAATAAAAATTTAATAAAACACAGCATAAAATACTACAAAAAATGTAAAATAAGGGAATAATTAGTGACCAGAATGCATTTCGCCCGTTGAGATATCCTCAGTGGCTTCCTCAGCTGGTTATACAGATCAAATGTAAATCTAAATCGAATATTAGTCGCCATTGGAGAGGTGGGGATTTTAATAAAAAAAATCAACTGTGCTGAAATGAAATGGATATACACATTGGGTACCCTAACCCCTTTGGGTTTGAACCTAGACTTTGAATTATGTCATTTTTATAAATTCCAGGTTTGGTTACTTTAGATCTATGGTGGTGGACGTAGAACTTTAATTAACCCCCAAGGTAATTCGGCATATATTTTATATGGCTCCGTTTTTAATTTCTTAATTTTTTAATTTAGAATGTTAGTATTTAGGCGACAGCTCTCTCTCCCATAGTAATGAGGATAGATGGAGCTGTAATGCAGAGATACATTTTATATATATAGTGATACATTCTCATCTTTATAGTTATAAGGATAGGCAGTGGCGTCACTAGGGTTGGTGTCACCCGGTGCGATAACTCATGGTGTCACCCCCCCCCCCGAGTTTTACGTTTATTTTTTTAAACTACTCTTACTAATAAATCAGTACTCCCATATAACACTGAATGCTCATAATACACGGCGCACATTACTATGAAGGTTTATTGCTGTGGAGCTCTCTCATATACTCGCACACAAATTTTGGTGATATGCCAGCAAGTACGGTGCCTGTTCGACGGCAGTGAATCTGTTCAGAGACATCGAACAGCAGAGAAATGTCCTGATGTTCAGTGGTTTCATTAGACAGGTTTATTCAGGCGCACACCATCAGGGCTATTCAGAGAGAGGTGAAAACCTTGAGAATTGCCAGGAGAATGAACAATCTAGACCAAATAGCCAATTTGGACAGTGAGATAAAAGGGAGATTTTTTCTGGTTTGACTATTTTGCCCTAGAAATTTCAATTCTACAGTCATTCTCAAGGTTTTCACCTCTCCCTGAATAATCCTGCATAGGTTTCAATGTTAAAAATATTCCTGTTTTTACCCAATATCTAATAAAACGTTTATTCCATTAATCTGTAGTAAAAAGTCTCTTTTAGGGTTGTCCGTTTCATTTCAGACCGATTCGTTTTTTTCACGAATCGGCCCGATTCGGTGATTCGGAGTCAGACGATTTTCGGAATCGGATCGGATCCGAAAACGTCTGAAACAAAACGATTTCCGATCCGAAACGAAAAATTTTCGGAATTGGAAATCATTTTCGTTCAATTCATAATTTCGGTTCCACTTCAGTAATTTCAAAAAATGCTTAAAAGATCCTTAAAAATCAAAAAATAAAGAGACTCTTTACTACAGATTATAATAATAAACGGTTTATTAGATATTGCATTAAAACGGAATATTTTTAACATGGAAGTCTATGGGGCAAAACATTTCCCAAACCCTGTGGCTCAATTTTTTTTTCAAAAAATGCTTAAAAAATCCTAAAAAAATCTAGAAATAAAGAGACTCTTTACTACAGAATATAATAATAAATGGTTTATTAGATATTGAATTAAAACAGGATTGTTTATAACATTAAAGAAAACATTTCCCACACCAAATACACGAAAATGTCCGAAATCACGAAAAAAAAGTCGATACGAAAAACGAGCCAGAACAAAATGAACCAAAACGGAAATCGGCCGAAATGATCCGAAATGAAAATTGTCGAATTACGAACGAAATGAGCCGAAACGAAAAAAAAATGGTGCACATCCCTAGTCTCTTTATTTGTTGATTTGTTTTTTACTTAGTATCTATTAGGCATTTTTCAAAAAAAAATTAAAATATTTTTTTTCTTTCTAATAGCGTTTTTTTTCTGTAACAGCCCTTTTTATTATCATTCATAGGATCTTATATGTTAATTCCAGACATTTTCGTTAAGTAGTATTTTTGAAAACAGCGGGTGATGGGTTCGTGGTGTTATTCGGTGGCTGATTCCATGCACTTCAGGGACCCTGCGGTGAATTCACCAGGGAAAATTGATTCCCTGAAGTGCAGGGAACAACAGAACACTGAAATGTCTGCGTCATTTCGGTGCTCTGTGAATATCTCCTTTAGTGGTGATTTTTTTGCTGCCCCCCGGAAAGTACCAGCCTAGGCCTTGCCTACCCAGGACATACTTCAAAATGAGAGAATTCTCAATGTATCCTTTCTGGTAAAATAGTTTTGTGTAAAAAAAACAATTTTTATTTTTTTTAGGGTGTCACCCTAGAGGGGTGGTGTCACCCGGTGCGGACCGCACCCCCCGCCCCCACCTAGTGACGCCAGTGAGGATAGGGAGTTTTTAACGCATTTGCGCATTTTTTCGTTTCGCTTTCGATGCGCAATACGCAGTACGCAGTACGTAGTGATGGGTTTTGGAAATAAAGTGACGTTCGCGCGGTTTATGGTTCCATTTCGCACGCACGACGCAAAAGCGCATCTTTTTTCACGCATATGCGTAAGATACCAATTTCCGAAACGTCAGTTAAATCAACGCATAATTTCTTTCGCATGACCTATGTTCCATTTTGTGCGTTTGATAATGATTCTAATGCGTACTGAGCATTTTTTCGTTTTTAGTGTATATACGAAAAACACTAGTTTCCAAAATGAAAGTTTAATTATTTTAGCTTCATGCCTATTGGATTAACAAAAAGAAAGGAATCAGATGATTGGTGGAAGTGGGATTCCTGCCAAAAAGAGGGCATCCAATTGGACAATTAATGATAGATTAGGGTATTTAAAGAGAGTAATGGTCATTTGATCTGTATAACCAGCTGAGGAAGCCACTGAGGATATCTCAACGGGCAAAATGCATTCTGGTCACTAATTATTCCCTTATTTTACATTTTTTTGTAGTATTTTATGCTGTGTTTTATTAAATTTTTATTTTACTTAACTGCATGGGGTTTTATTTGAAGTTTTACCCCATAACAACTTCTGAGCCAAATTCCTAAGGACTTAGGTTAGGTCCAAGAAAGTGTGAGTATATTTCTATTCCACATTTCTGCTTTCATAGTATTACAGTCTATGCTATGCCCTATCTTCATACATATTTAAGGGTTTTCAAGACTTGAAGTTTCGAGATTGTCTGCACCAAAAGGGCAAGTGGGTAGCCGGTAATAACCCAGAGGCGCATCATCCAGATTCCAGAGCCAGGAGGGCTCTATTTCACGTGAGTGGGCTGACGTCTCTCTGGACTTATACAGTATGTACTATATATCCGATCGCACAATGATGTTTTCCTTTTTTTGAGGTTACCCCAAGAAGGAAGCATTCTTCAGGATCTGGGAAATTTGCCCCTAGGATTCAAAGAGAGGAACATTGCTTTCACTGCCTGCACTCCATTTTTTGGACTACAGGTTTCCTCTTGGTTTGAAACCAGACCCTCAATTTACCTAAAGATTTCAATATATCTATTACATCTGTATTTAACATGTGGTGACGTGTTTAAGAGAAAAGGGTGTAATTTTAATGAAATAAACAAGTCAAAATTCCTACATCAACAGCCTCCTTTAAGGAATACGCTATATAAAGACTCTTGCCATTTGTTCAGAGCATTCAGTTCCCCAATTTTATCGGGTCCGAGTCTAATTACAGAATGCAAATAGTATTTGGGCATTTGTTTCTGCACTTCTTGTTTTGCTGATTCTTATGACATTTGCGTCATGTTGCTTGATGAAAAGCTGTAGCCATCATATAGTGACAGGATTGCGTAGAATAAGTCTTCCTATGCTGCTGTATACAATGCAACATATAATGCTGAAATAAATGTCTGTATTGTAACGACAGCCTTCCAGGATGTAACATCCTGTCTCCAGCATTTAAAAATGTACTGTCGTAAAGAAGAGTATATCAATATTACATTTTGTAATAAAACCTCTTACTGTGAATTAAACCCAATGACATGTGACTGCCTGCATCCTCAGGGTTTGGACAAAATTCAGCTTTATTCCAGCTACACAGAAACCTATTATGATTAGTCTGGATTTTTTTTATGCATCTTCGAATATATAAGAGGAGCTGGAGATCTAGTCATTACTCATATTTTCAGAAGCGAACGCTGAAAATGCATCTCTACAAAGTGCTAGCTCTGCTGCTGCTCTCTGTTTTTACTCACGCTGATCCTGAGGTAGGATAAATTATTATTCCAAGATTAAAATGTATGTTGTTTTCTTTCACTATAATGAATTGTACAGCTCTGTTTTCCCTACTAGGTCTGAGGTACCTGAAGCTTCATATACTTACGGGGTAACTTCATCCACTGGCCAGATGACTAAAGCTCAGGCTGCAACTCACACGAAGCGCATGTAGATTAATGGGACACATTTCCACCAAAAAATGAAATGTTCTGATTTTATGTTGCTGATATCTTACATGCACTTTGCTTTTCTCATGTATGGTTATTTGAGTAAATATGTTACCTTATATGTGTCACTGGGTGCATCCAGATTGTCATATTATGTGTTGTAAACGCCCCCCCCCCATGTATCTTCGCAGCACTTGCTCCTAAGTGAGGGGAGTTACACATTGAATGGAGACTATAGGTCAGGTATCTCAAAAAATGACTCCTAAGGATTGCATGTGTGTAGGATGTATGCAGATGACTGTTAGAAGAACTCAGATCTCATTCAGCTGTCAACTCTTATCTCGGATAGACTAGAGCCAGTGTTTCTCAAACCTGTCCTCGGGACTCTCATCCAGGCCAGATTTTGCAGATCTCCTTTGGAAAAATGCAGACTGAATCCTGCAATCACTGAGCAGCAAATCATATCACCTGCGCTGTGCTTCAGATATCTGGCAAACCTGGCCTGTCAGTGGGTCCGGAGGACAGGTTTGAGAAACACTGGACTATTATTATTATTATTATTATTCTTTATTTATAAAGCGCCAGCATATTCCGCAGCGCTGTACAATAAGCACAGTATAGACAGGGTTACAATACATTGAACAACATTTGACAAACAGTACAGAAGGAGATGAGGGCCCTATTCCCGTAGGAACTCACAATCTGGGAGGGTTGGGGTTGGATACAGGAGGAGAGGACTGTAAGGTGAGAGTGATTGATGGTTGCGTCAGTGAGTTGGGTGGTAGGCTTCCCTAAATAGGAATGTTTTAAGGGAGCGTTTGAAGGAAGAGAAGTTAGGGGAAAGTCTGACAGTACGAGGGAGAGCGTTCCAGAGAGTGGGGGCTGCGCGTGAGAAATCCTGCAGTCTATCATGGGAAGAGGTGATGCGGGGAGAAGCTAGGCGCAGGTCACTGTTTGACCTTAGGGAGCGGGCTGGGGTGTATTTGGTGATTAGTGAGGACAGGTAGTGGGGAGCTGAGTTAGTGAGGCTTTTGTAGGTAAGGATAAGGATTTTGAACTTAATTCTGCAGTGGATGGGAAGCCAGTGAAGGGACTCGCAGAGGGGAGCGGCAGAGACAGAGCGGCGGGTGAGGTGAATTAGCCTGGCGGAGGCGTTCAGGATGGATTGTAGGGGGGAGAGGTGGGACAGAGGGAGGCCAGATAAGAGATTATTGCAATAGTCGAGTCGGGAGATTACCAGGGCGTGTATGAGTTGTTTTGTGGCGACAGCGGTAAGAAATGGCCGAATTCTTGTAAATATTACGCAGTTGGTATCGGCAGGAGGAGGAAAGAGACTTGATGTGGGGGATGAAGGAAAGAGCAGAGTCAAGTGTAACTCCAAGACAGCGAACTTGGTTTGATGGGGAGATGGTGATACCCTCCACCGTGATCGAGAAGTCAGGAGGTGGGGCGGCATTAGAGGGAGGAATAAGTAGGAGCTCAGTCTTTGACATGTTGATCTTTAGGTGGTGGGAGGCCATCCAGGAGGAGATGCCAGATAAACAGTCACTGACTTTGGAAAGGACAGGGGGAGAGAGATCAGGGGTAGAGAGGTAGATCTGAGTGTCATCAGCGTAGAGGTGGTAATTAAAGCCAAAGCTGTTGATGATTTTGCCCAGGGAGGAGGTGTAGATGGAAAAGAGCAGAGGACCAAGGACAGAGCCTTGAGGTACACCAACAGATAGAGGCAATGAGGAGGAGGAGTTACCAGCAAAGGACACACAGAAGGACCTGTTGGATAAATAGGAGTCAATCCAAGCAAGTGCAGTGTCACCGAGACCCAGAGAGTTGAGGTCAGTAGAAGGAGGGGTGGTCAACAGTGTCAAAAGCAGCCGAGAGGTCAAGCAGGATGAGAATAGAATAGTGGCCGTGTTTTTTAGCAGTTAGGAGGTCGTTGGTGACTTTGGTGAGGGCAGTTTCAGTTGAGTGTAGGGGACGGAAGCCAGATTGCAGGGGGTCAAGTAGGGAATTGGAGGACAGGAAGATGGAGAGGCGGTTGAAGACTAGTTTTTCTAAGAGCTTAGAGGTAAGGGAAGCAGGGATACAGGGCGGTAGTTGGATGGAGAGTTGGGATCTAGGGATGGTTTCTTTAGTAAAGGGGTAACTAGCGCGTGTTTGAAGGCGGATGGAAAGGAGCCAGTGGAGAGAGATAGGTTGAAGATGTGTGTGAGAGCAGGGGAGGGAGGAGGAGAGGGGAGGAATTAGATGTGAGGGAATGGGTCGAGCGGGCACGTGGTGAGATGTGAGGAGGACAATAAGGAATTGACTTCCTCCTCAGTGGTTGGGAGGAAGCGGCAGAGGGTGGCAGATGGGACCTGTGGGAGTGGAGGTGGCAGATAACTATCTTGTGTTGGGATGTTGCTTCTGATAGTTAAAGTTTTACTGAGGAAGTAGTCTGCCAGGTCTTGAGCGCTGAAGGCAGCTGAGGGGGAGGTGCAGGTGGGTAGAGGAGGGTGTTGAAGGTGGACCAGAGCCGTTTAGGGTTGGAGGACAGCGTAGATATAAGAGATGAGAAGAAGGATTGTTTGGCCAAGTGGAGGGCAGAGGTGTATGACCGGAGAATAAACTTGAAGTGAACAAAATCAGCTTCAGAGCGGGATTTCCTCCAGGCACGCTCTGCGGTGCGGGAGCATCTTTGCAGGTAGCGAGTCTGGAGGGTGTGCCAGGGCTGAAGCTGGCGGCGTGGGGCCTTACAGAGTCGAAGAGGAGCAAGAGTGTCTAGAGCAGAGATAAGCGTAGTGTTGTAGTGATTAGTGGCAGCATCAGGGCAGGTGAAGGATGAGGTATGAGGGAGGTGGTGAAGTAGGTTGGAGAATTGATGGGGGTCCACAGCCTGTAGATTTCTGCGAGTGTGTGTGCGGGGTGGGGGAGCAGGGTGTTTAGGAAGTCCAGATAGGTTGAAAGAGAGAAGGTGGTGGTCAGAGATGGGGAAAGGGCGACAGTTGAACTCAGAAATGGCAGAGGTTGGAAAAGACAAGGTCATAGCGTGACCATCGCGGTGGGTAGGGAGGAGGGAGGATTGTGTGAGTCCAAGGGAGGACGTGAGTGAAACTAGACAACATAATAGTTCCCATGCAGCCTTGTCCAAACATTTCATCCCCCACCCCACTGCCTCTTCATTACTCTTTTCGTTTATGTTTCCTGTAACATTTTGGTAAGTGTTGCATCATGCACATCCACAAAATGCAAAGAGGAGATAAACATCTAACATTCCTTCTTATATGCAATTAATTCAAACAAAGTAAAAACCTGTAGCACGTGTCTTATAAAATGTTTATTTTGTAATGCTCGAGTAATCTAGTTACAGCTTATGTTCGTGGCAGTGTCCCTTTAAGGCCCATGTTCTCTATGATGGGTGTCTGAATTGCCCCTCTGAACCTGAATTTGAACGATACATACGAAACTTAGAATAAAACAATACCTCTGTACCTTTTACAGCACATCCGAAAACACAAGGAGGAATACATTTAGGCTGGGTTCACACCTGCGTGTTTTTTTACGCGCGCAATATGCGCGTTTTGCGCCATAGATTGCAGAGTGAACGCATTGCAAATACGACCCAAAGAAGCTCCCGTACTTCTTTAGGCGTAGGACGTTTTACAGCGCATTCCTACACGCTGTAAAACGCCCAGGTGTGAACGGGTCCCATTGGAAATCATGGGATTTCCGTGTTTCGGCATTTTACAGTGCGCAGGAACGCGCAGTAAAACGCTGAGTTTTGAACCCAGCCTTAAAGTACAGACAATAGCCACAATGACAATTTAAGTTAATATAAAAGATTATGATGGTGAGAGTTTGTTCCCCATGTGCTGCCATCGACACACCCTTCCAACCAGCTCTGTGTGATTACGAATTTGTGATCTCGCGGAGGGCTCTGTGACCGGCACTGGCTTCCAGAGTAGCTGTTAATGTGTCCTGTATAGAGTGGCGTAGCGTGGGGGGGGGCAACGGGCGCGATTTTCATAGAGGCGCAAATTTCTTTTGAAATTGTGCGCCCCTAATAGTTTGCTGCCGCTGATCGATCATGGCAGGGCTCAGAAAGGTGCCTGCGTCAGCCACGCCGAGTCCGGAAGAGAGTGACGTGACGCCGGTGACGCAGTGTGCCGGCGCCACGCTTCACGTCACATGGGGAGGGAAAGTGCAGGAGGCTCGGCTCCACACAGCAGCCAGCCAGAGACCAGTGCGTGTCCAGACAGTCGGCACAGGCTCACAGCGGAAGCGGTCTGCCCATGATCCATCCGATAAATCGACCGTGCAACCCATAGATATAAAATTCACCAAGCCCAAGGTACCTAATTGTGACAGCAGCAACAAGCATGTATATATATATATATATATCTCCTCTGACCGCGGCCTCCTCCATAGATAGCATGGCATAAAGTGATGAGACTATTCTGAGATTGTAAACTCCTCTGCCCAGAATAGTCTCATCACTTTTTATGCCAAGCATCTTTTAGATTGTAAGCTCCTCTGCCCAGAATAGTCTCATCACTTTTTATGCCAAGGTTCTTTTAGATTGTACGCTCCTCTGCCCAGAATAGTCTCATCACTTTTTATGCCAAGCTTCTTTTAGATTGTAAGCTCCTCTGCCCAGAATAGTCTCATCACATTTTATGCCAAGCTTCTTTTAGATTGTACGCTCCTCTGCCCAGAATAGTCTCATCACTTTTTATGCCAAGCTTCTTTTAGATTGTACGCTCCTCTGCCCAGAATAGTCTCATCACTTTTTATGCCAAGCTTCTTTTAGATTGTAAGCTCCTCTGCCCAGAATAGTCTCCTCACTTTTTATGCCAAGCTTCTTTTAGATTGTAAGCTCCTCTGCCCAGAATAGTCTCATCACTTTTTATGCCAAGCTTCTTTTAGATTGTAAGCTCCTCTGCCAGAATAGTCTCATCACTTTTTATGCCAAGCTTCTTTTAGATTGTAAGCTCCTCTGCCCAGAATAGTCTCATCACTTTTTATGCCAAGCTTCTTTTAGATTGTAAGCTCCTCTGCCCAGAATAGTCTCCTCACTTTTTATGCCAAGCTTCTTTTAGATTGTAAGCTCCTCTGCCCAGAATAGTCTCCTCACTTTTTATGCCAAGCTTCTTTTAGATTGTAAGCTCCTCTGCCCAGAATAGTCTCATCACTTTTTATGCCAAGCTTCTTTTAGATTGTAAGCTCCTCTGCCCAGAATAGTCTCCTCACTTTTTATGCCAAGCTTCTTTTAGATTGTAAGCTCCTCTGCCCAGAATAGTCCTCCTCACTTTTTATGCCAAGCTTCTTTTAGATTGTAAGCTCCTCTGCCCAGAATAGTCTCATCACTTTTTATGCCAAGCTTCTTTTAGATTGTAAGCTCCTCTGCCCAGAATAGTCTCCTCACTTTTTATGCCAAGCTTCTTTTAGATTGTAAGCTCCTCTGCCCAGAATAGTCTCATCACATTTTATGCCAAGCTTCTTTTAGATTGTAAGCTCCTCTGCCCAGAATAGTCTCATCACATTTTATGCCAAGCTTCTTTTAGATTGTAAACTCATCTGCCCAGAATAGTCTCATCACTTTTTATGCAAAGCATCTTTTAGATTGTAAGCTCCTCTGCCCAGAATAGTCTCATCACATTTTATGCCAAGCTTCTTTTAGATTGTAAGCTCCTCTGCCCAGAATAGTCTCATCACTTTGTGCCATGTTATCTCACCCAATAACAAGCAGCAGCTACACCCCACAAATAACTGCATTATATTCAGAATATTCTGCTAGATATGGAGGAGACAATATTTATGTACAGGCTGCCAAGCTGCTTGGAATATTCCAGATATAATGCAGTGTAGCCGCTGTCTGTTATTGGGTGAGATAACATGGCATAAAGTGATGAGAATATTTGGAGCAGAGGAGCTTACAGTCTAAAAGATGCTTGGGCCAAGCATCTTTTAGATTGTAAGCTCCTCTGCCCAGAATTTTATCATATGGTTGATGGTTTTGCGCTTCGAGTTTCATTTAGCCTCTTTCTTTAAAAAGGGTCAGCCCTAGATTTTAGATGTTTGTTGCAAGAAATGATTTACACACAAGGGGCCAAATTACATACCTGCGTGAGCATTAACGTTAGCACTCACCTGCGTGAGCATTAACGTTAGCACTCACCTGTGTGAGCATTAACGTTAGCACTCACCTGCGTGAGCATTAACGTTAGCACTCACCTGCGTGAGCGTTAACGTTAGCACTCACCTGCGTGAGCATTAACTTTAGCACTCACCTGCGTGAGCATTAACGTTAGCACTCACCTGAGTGAGCATTAACGTTAGCACTCACCTGCGTGAGCATTAACGTTAGCACTCACCTGCGTGAGCATTAACGTTAGCACTCACCTGCGTGAGCGTTAACGTTAGCACTCACCTGCGTGAGCGTTAACGTTAGCACTCACCTGCGTGAGCATTAACGTTAGTGCTCACCTGCGTGAGCATTAACGTTAGCACTCACCTGCGTGAGCATTAACATTAGCACTCACCTGCGTGAGCATTAACGTTAGCACTCACCTGCGTGAGCATTAACGTTAGCACTCACCTGCGTGAGCATTAACGTTAGCACTCACCTGCGTGAGCATTAACGTTAGCACTCACCTGCGTGAGCATTAACGTTAGCACTCACCTGCGTGAGCATTAACGTTAGCACTCACCTGTGTGAGCATTAACGTTAGCACTCACCTGCGTGAGCATTAACGTTAGCACTCACCTGCGTGAGCATTAACGTTAGCACTCACCTGTGTGAGCATTAACGTTAGCACTCACCTGCGTGAGCGTTAATGTTAGCCCAAGTATTTTCCGCATATTATAATCCAAACGCTAACGGGTTAAGTAACTCGCGTTTGGTACCTTGCGCTCCTCTGTGTGAGGTTACTGTACTTTGCGCTCCCTATACTTAACATTAGGAACGCAAAGTGTTAATTAGAGTTAGGATTACAAAGTCCCAGCACTGATTAACGTCCGGCAGCAGTTAACGAAAAGTTAACCAGAGCCAGGACTTGGTGTTAACGGATTCCGCTTCTGCAACCAATAAAATAAAAAGAATCATATACTCACCTCCTGTCCCGTGGCGAGGACCGCCTCCTCAGTCTGGCGGGAGCAGGGAAAGACTGGGGGGGAAAGTCCCCCCAGTCTCCCTCTGCGTATCACTACGCTGACCGGCTGGATCTTGCGAGGTGAGATCCGGCAGGTCATGTGACCGCCGGCGTCTGCTTCAATGGAATCCTATGGACTCCTTTGAGAGGATGCGAATGCGCGCGGTGGTGCTCAGCCCTGCCGTGCGTATCCCAGAGCTTTGCGCCCAGTAACAATGCAGGCAGCATTTTTTGCGCCTGCATTGTAATCTAGCGGTAAAACGGGCACGCTTGGGGGAAAACTGCGGGTGCAGTTTTTCCTCCCTAGCACCCCTGTTTTACCGCTAGGAATGTAATTTGGCCCCAGGTATATTTCTCTTATTTCACTTCCAGTAGAAGTGGTAGAGGCCAAAACAGTGATTGAATTTAAGCAAGCATGGGATAGGCATAAGGCTATCCTAAACAAAAGATAAATCCAGGTAAAGTATCCATGTAATTGGGCAGACTAGATGGGCCGAAAGGTTCTTATCTGCCGACATTTTTCTATGTTTCTATTTGCTTATTCTAAATAATAATAAATTCAACTTGTTTGTTTCACTCTCCTACAGTGTCCTTGCTGTGGAGGATGGGAAAATAAGAAGACAGGTTGCACCATGAATATTAGACATGGGAAAGACAGATCCGTGTCTGGGGAGTACATGCCAGAACCTACACCAACAGACCCAACTCCTGCGAGAAGACTCTTTGAAGGAGAATGCAATCTGGAGGAAAACTGTACTGACGTGTCTGGTATGCTTATGAAAGAGAAGTCTGGTAAGGTCAAAGCATCAATATGTTTTCAGTAATAATGCTCAGAGAATTTATATTATTTGTTATAGATAGATTCCCCTGACATCTTTTACTTGTCCTTTTCTTCCCTTATCATTCGGGCTCTCTTGTGAGGATTCACAATATACAGGTATACTTATGGTCACATTGCAGGGGGAAGACTGCGGGCATCTCCCTCCTGATGTAAATGCATGCGCGTTACTTACCAGCAATCTCTGTACCGACACATGATTTTCCCACTATATGGTTTAGGTAACTTCTGATTTATTCCAGGGTCAATGTTTGTCATCTGAGACTGATAAATACATGCATTTAGATCAGGAGGGAAAAAGCATGCAGACTTTTTCTTTAAAATATGAAACACTTGCTAAAAGGAAAGCCATAACTAATGCAGATTAGGAAAACGCTCGATTTGACTCTCTGAACTAATTTAGGATTTCAGTTTAATTCCTTTTTTGGAAATTATTAAAAAATGAAAAAGCAGCATTTTTCTGGTATCATATTAACACTGGATTGAAATAACATATGTATATTTGGCATCTAGCATGTCTGTTTAAAAATAATGTGAAGTTGAAAGAGTTTGATTCATTCTTTTCAGGGGGTTGGATGGCATCAGGGTGAACGTGAGCAGGAACACGTGGGAATGCAGTTCCTCCACTATTTTCTCAGAGGGAACGGAGTTCCCTTTCGGCCAATACATGGAGAAGCTCTTATTAGCTTCCGATCATATGATTCTTTATTAGGTCACCCAAAATATGGTATTTATTATAGTTATCATAAGAATTCCCTAAAAAACCGTCTATGTTTATGTGTAAACATTGATATTATAATTGCATGTGGAGTGGTGGGATAAATACAGCATGTCTGGTTAATTGAGGAGCAGAAATCTTAGAGTTCTCATGCTCATTTATTTAGGACCAGGCCCCCGGGTGGTGCAATATTATTGTACTGTTTATCCCTTTAAACTTCAAACCTAGAGGGGTTATTCGCCGACATTGCGGTGCTCTATTATTCCCCGCACTATGGGGAATCAAATTTCCCAACCCTGCCGTGAAGTCTAGGGACCCGGCGGTGAATGCAGAGTGCGGGGTAAAGCTGCTCCAAAGCCGCCAAATAAAGAAAAAAAAAAAGAAAAGGCCGCAAAATTGCTGAAATTATCAGATTTGATAATTTGGGCGTTTTTTTTTTTTATTTTTTAAACCAACTAGAAAATATTGGATCCAATCCGATAAATTATCGAATCGGATCTGTTCTGATAATCCACCGCAAACCCGCAGAACCCATCCAGAAAAAGCCGATAATCCCCCGAACATAGCAACGACCAGCGGCTGGAAAAAGGCAACGAACGGGGTTAAAAAAAAAAGTTTAAAAAAAGGGTCAAATTTCAAACGCTGTTTGCAAACACTAATGAACAAAAATGTCTATAATTAACATATCAGGTACTATGAATAATAATGAAAAGGTCTGTTGCAGAAAAACCGCTATAAAGAAAAATGGGAAAGAAATTTTTCTGAAAACAATTCCCAAAAATGTCTACGAGATCCTAAAAATAAATAAAAAGACTTTTGGCAGATTAAAAGAATAAACGGTTTGTTAGTTATTGGGTAAAAACGGGAATATTTTTAAGATTGAAACCTATGGGAATCACCTGATTAATCCTGGGTGGAGTAGAGGTAACATCACTGCTCTGTGTGGAGAGAGACTGTGGAGACATGGGCTCGATCCCAGCAAGAGCACCTCTCCAGTAAGTGTCATTGGGCAAGACACCTAACGGTACATACTTGCCACCCAGGACATACTTGAAAACGAGAGAAATCTCAATGTATCCTTCCTGGTAAAATCCATTCTCAAAAAAAAAAAAAAAAATGAAACCACTGAAAATCAGGGCATTTTGCTGTTGTTCAGTATTCCCTGAATAGATTAACCATTTCTCTATGGGGATTTCACTGCTGTCGAACAGGCACCATGCTGGCAATTCGCCAAAATTTGCCGAACTGCCTGCTCTCTGAATAGCCGAATGGCCACGAAATGTCACTGTATGGAGAAATTCACTGTTTGGTGCCATTTCGGGGCCAGATTGGCTCTCTGTGACTAATCCTGTAGAGCAGTGTTTCCCAAACCTGTCCTCAGGACCCTCCGCCTCGCCAGGTTTGCAGATATTGAAGCACAGCACAGGTGATATGATTTGCTGCTCAGTGATTGCAGGATTCAATGCATTTCCCCCAAGGTGATCTGCAAAATCTGCCCTGGTTGAGGGTCCCGAGGACAGGTTTAGGAAACACTGATGTAGAGAGTCTGTTAACAAAACAAAACGTTCTCTGTCTAGGAAGATAAATCAGTTTATTTAACTACTTTATCATCTATTATGTAACTTTATTTCACCTTTCATTAAGGGACTAATATATCATCTGATATATCTAATCATACAACTATGATATAAACAGCTGTTTGTCCTTTTGTCATTGGTTCGTCTTCTGTTCTAGTAGCAGGGATGTGGAATTCATAGCGCCCGACTCCCGAGACATGTAGTTTTCAGGGCCGGGCAGTTTTTTCTGGCTCTAAGGCTAGGGTCAGACGAACGCAGTTTTAACGTGCGTTTAGCCGCACAAAATCACGGCCGTGCTAGCAGCAAATGACGTCCAATGCCGGGGAACACACGAAGTACGGCCGCACGAAAGTTCGTCCGCGCAACGCAAGTGGCAAACGAACGCATTTTTTCGAGAACGTCAAACCGCTACTACTGACGTACAGAGTGCGCTGCGGCCGCATAGCGGCGTGTGTGTGTGATTGGGAGACTTCAGACGCTGCTAATGTCCGGCCAACATAACGTCCAGACGCAAAAAGTGTTTTATTGTTGATCCGTACAAAATCACGGACGAAAAGGCGCATCGTATGACCGCTATCGCGTATTCCGTGAAAAAATATGTCCGTTCGTTCGACCGCACTTTTCCACGGTCGACGCGAAAAATGCGTTCGTCTGACCCTAGCCTTAGCCCGCCGGGCAAGTTGTGCTGCGGTCAGGAATTGTGCTGCTTCTGACCGGCTCCTGCAGCTTCAACGCTCAATATCCCTTCCCTCTGCCTGTCTGCTGAGTCCAGGTCCTGTACGGAAGGCTCCGTTAAAAATCGGCAAACCCACTGATAAGAGGAGCGTCCAGAGGGGCATCAGGACATGTGTGAACGGCAGCAGTGTTAACCCTGAGAGCTATGGGGTACTGAACATGCAGAGCAGAAAGACACTAAGGAATACTGAAGTTAGGCTTACAATAAAAAAGACATTAACTTGGTAAAAATCTATGAATATAGATTTGCTGCAAAAAAATAAAAATTGGTGCACACTATTGGTGCAAAACTCAAAGCCATCCACACTGGTCCTTCAATTGAGGAAAAAAGCAGCAGAGCTAAAGCAAAATATCAATCTTTACTACATAATTTA
This sequence comes from Leptobrachium leishanense, assembly GCA_009667805.1. Taxonomy (NCBI): domain Eukaryota; kingdom Metazoa; phylum Chordata; class Amphibia; order Anura; family Megophryidae; genus Leptobrachium; species Leptobrachium leishanense. The sequence goes on from CM019063.1 coordinate 84,785,138, forward strand.
CACCTCGTCTGCGTTTTTTTTTAATGGATTAGAAGGACCAGACGGACATTTACACTTTGGACCACTAGGGGGCACCAAAGGAAAAGAAACAGTGAAAAATCAAGCTCTGGATGGGTTTGCAGTAGGCTTGTGCACCGATTTTTTTTTCGGTTCGATTCGGTTCGGTTCGATTTTTCGGATGTTTAAACTTTTTGATTCGGCTCGTTTCGACCGATTTCTGTTTCGATTTGGTTCGGTTCGACTCGTTTTTCGGGTACATTTTTTTTCGGAATATCGACCATTTTTCGTATTTTCGTGTCACTTTGCTCATTTTTTGTATCGACTTTTCGTGATTTCAGAAATTTTCGTTTTTCGGAATTGTACATGTTTTCGGAATATCGACCATTTTTCGTATTTTCATGTCACTTTGCTCGTTTTTTGTATCGACTTTTCGTGATTTCGTAAATTTTCGTTTTTTATGAACGTCTGTTCTCCTCGTTTCAAAGCAATAAATTTCCATTTGACACATTTCAAGTCCATTCGAAAATATTTCGTTTCGGCTCGGAAAACTTTTCGGATCTGACATTTTCGGATCTAAAAATTTTCGGAAAATCGGCCGCATCCGAAAACACGAATCGGGAAATTTCGGGGAAATTCCGAAACCCGAAACGCACATCCCTAGAACTTTGCAGAGAATTAAAAAACAAACGTGTGTGTCAGAACTGCCTAGAGCTGCAGGGAAACTGACTTGTATTTGTTAGTGCATCTAACTTGGAAAGACCCAATAACATTGGAAGGGTCTCATATAAGTGTGTCATTGATTCCCACGTTAGCAGAGGATATGGAATGTGTATAGCAGGGATTACTATGTTGAGAGAGGCAGACTAGATAGAGTCCGTTTTGATCCTACATTAGATTGCTGCATAAGCAGAGACAGGTGAGCCTTCTAGGGTTCACTGGGTATGGAAAAGTCTGGAAATAGATTACCTGCTTAACTGCGAACAGACTATTAGACTAGTAGAGACCCTTAGTATATAAACCGACACTCTTTCTCCTCCTGTCTGCAAAACTGCCTCTGCTCACTAATTTATTTTTGCCAACAGCTCCTGATGATAGGTGTCTCTACAATTGCCCCCCCCTAGGTTATTTCTTGCCCCCCATGTGCCCCCCCTACCAAAACTCAGCATCCTGCTTCCCACACTTCTTCGGACCGCCGTATCTCCTTTCCTGTGCATCACATATGAATGATCTAGGTGTCATTGGAAAGGGCAAATTCTGATATCCAACATGACCATATTCAGTGTAAAGTAAAAGTCAAAAAACATTAAATAAAAACGTGCACTTAAACGTAAACATTTTCACTGGGTTGAAATGGCTCAGCAGTGAAGTGGTTAATGCTCAGACTATACATTACATTGTGTATTATGTTAGTTTTTACCTTGGTTTTAATTGTAAATTAAAGGTTAATGGGTAGGCTTCATCTCTCACAGTATACATTTTATTTTTCCCTTGATTAATGGCATTTTAAGGGTTAAGGGGTAGCTAAATGCCACATTGTTTATTATTTTTACTGTATTTCCCTGGGTTTATGGCATTTTAGGGGTTATTATGGAAGTTAGAATCTAAAGGGTCTAATCATCTTTAGATCCTTTGCTTTTCATCACTTTTCAGGGAATTCATTTTGCTGAAAATATGGTGAATTCCCTATTTAGCGAATGGTCACTGTAATTTGCTAAAACTGGAGTCGCTGAAGCAGCAATCAGACATTCAGCGAAAACTGCCGAATTGCAGAAAATAAAATATTGACTTTAACCTCCCTGGCGGTCTAATGTTTGGGAAAAACCGTGTCTAAAATCGGTCTATTTATTCCCCCCAGCGGTATCCCGAGTGTGGCTCAGGGTTAAATTCCTATGCTGGAAGTGGTAACCCCGAACAACACTCGGGCTGGATACATCACCTCTCCCTGTGCTCCCTCGATGTCCCCAGCTGCCTCATCCGGCGACCGCGACCTTATACTTCCTGGTTCCTTCCTCGCGAGAACCTTAATATATTTGTGCATCAAAACATGGATGATACGACCACCGTGGAGGATTTTATTAATGCAAGGGTGTGAGGTTATTCGCTAGATGTGTTCATATTCAAGCTTGTGAGGGCGGGGTATAGGTATGACCCGGCACTCTGCACTGGGAAAAAACAGATCTATCTTGTACACAACCGCATTAGTTTCCCTAGCGTGCGCTAAACGACCTTGTTCATGGACTACCGCGGACAAGGTGATCTGTTAGTAGGTCGTCAGGCACTACGTTTTAGCAACTCGCGCTAAATTTTTCCTTTAGTGATGGCGTTTTAGCTCACACCAGGTAATACGGCCCTTAGTTTTATTCAGTGGTATGATTTAGTGGGGAAAATTATTAGTGCCCCCCCAGTTTTTACTGTGGTATCCTTTGTGCCCCCCCTAAATATTGTTCCTAGAGTCGCCACTGGCCACGGGCGAAACATGTCGAGCCATACAAACCATTTTATCACATTGGTGATGAGCAGCACTTTCCAGCAATTTCTCTATGCTATTTTAATTTTCACATCAGGTCTGCCTGAAAACAGAGGTTGGTAACGCAGGGACTTTGAGAGGCTGGCTAACAATTAAAACATTCTGAGAGCAGCTAAGAGGAGTCTGGTTTCCTACTTTTAAATCTATTTGCAGTGAACCCTCGAAGGCTCACTTTCCTACCTTTATCTTCTATGTTTAACAAGCTATTTAGCTGTCTCTCTGTGGTTTTGCTCCAGTAGCAGATACAACTAGCCAACTCCTTTTATGAGCATTTTTTTTTCTATTAGCAGGTCAGGAATTTATTTTACACTTTCCTATACCTAGTGAATAGGGATGAGCCGAACACCCCCGTGTTCGGTTCGCATTCGAACTCGAACAATTTCAAAAGTTTGAGTTCGAACGCGAACCGAACTCAATGCAAGTCGATGGAACTCAAAAGTTCGAATTTTAGAGTGCCCTCCAAGAGGGCATATATGCAAGATGTTTGCCATAAAAGGTGGGGTCCAGGTAGTGCCCTGGAGGACAGGAAACAAGGACAAAAAGTTTAGAGAAAAAAAAACGTTTTTAAAGGAACAGTGAGTTTTCCATGAAATAAGGGTTAAAAATAAAAACGAAAAATTCCTTCAACTATCGTGCCTAGGAGGTCCCCATAGCCTGCCCGTGAAGTGACGGATTTGTAGGATGTATAGAAACATTTAAAAAAAAAATTACATTTCAAATGACGGTAAACGCCTTAATCTATTCATAAACAACTGCTTGGGGCGGCAGCCTGTATGAAAAGACATTTTAGGACACACAGAACAAGTTTAGTGATTTTGTGGCTAAATTATGGTGAAACTTATGCAGGCTTTGGATGAAAGTAACAATAGGTGCTTTAAAATTGGGCCTTTAGTGTCGGCAACAGTGCCGTCACACCGTAACCCCTCTGTGGTATTGTGGAAGAGTGTAGGGTTGGACCCTGCGGTCCAATAATAAAATGATATGAATCTGGTACAGGCATCAGTGCACCCAAATATTGTGCCTTCGGTGGCAGCAAGTGCCTTCACACCGTAACCCTTTTGTGGTATTGTGGAAGAGTGCAGTGGTGGAGGTTTTGAGAATGCAGAAGAGATCCCTGATCTATTCAGTTACATCAGCATCAGGGGATTGATAGCTGCTGATCCAGGACTGATTCATTTTTATAAATGTCAGCCGGTCTACAGAGTCGGTGGACAGACGCACTCTTTTGTCTGAACGTCCTTTCAGAAAGCACGCTGGATGAAGGGCAACCTAGTAGCTGCATAGCATATTGGCTAAGTTCTGGCCAGTGATCCATTCTCAACACCCAGTAAGCCAGTGGATCATTTGCTGGAAAGGTATCCAGGTCTGCCCTTGCCCCTAGGTAGTCATGCACCATACGGTGAAGATGCTGGCAATGGGTGCCTACATTTGACGTCCCTGGGCGTCGTGGACTAAAAAAATTTAAAAAGGCATCAGTCAAGCAGCCCCAGCCTTCACCACTATTCCTCTGATCATCCGCAGCCTCAGAAGCACCTGTGTCATCACTTGGTAACCTACCAGTGCCTGGAAAGGTGTTACACAAGTGTCGCTTTAGAGCGTCCGCAAGTTTTTTCATCCTGTCCTCCCTCTGTGCGGGCAAGATGAACTCTGCAACTTTACCCTTGTATTGTGGATCAAGAAGGCTTGCCAACCAGTAATGATCCCTCTCCTTGATGGCACGAATCCTGGGGTCCTTTACCAGGCTTTTCAGGATAAGGGAGCCCATGCAGCTTAGGTTGGAGGTGGCATTAGCTTCCAAGTCTTCCTGGTCAATGAGGATGACCCAATCGTGCACTTCCTCCTCCCAGCCACATACTTGAGGAATCCCCACCTTCAATGCCCCCACTACTTAAATATTCCTCCTCCTCCTCATCCTCCTTCTGTCTGATCTGAGGAGGACCCGCTGGAATGCTGTCTGTGGAAAGAATGGGGCCTTGAGAGCTAGGGAAGGCCTCCTCTTCCTCCTGCTGCTCTGCCTCTAGAGCCACATCTATAATTCCCCGCAGAGTGTGCTCCAGCAGGAACACTAAAGGAATTGTGTCACTGATGCATGCACTGTCCTCCCTGCTCACCATCCTCGTTGCCTCCTCAAATGGTGACAGTACAGTGCATGCATCCTTGATCATCACCCACTGCGGGGGGGAACCAAGTTGACCTGAACCTGTCCTTGTGCCATACTCACACATGTACTCCTTGATGGTCCTCTGCTGCTTGTGCAGACGCTGCAGCATTGCTAATGTCGAGTTCCACCTGGTGGGCATGTCACAGATCAGACGGTTTGTGGGAAGGTGGAATTCTCTTTGAATTTCTGCCAGGCGAACACTTGCTGGGATTGACCGTCTGAAGTGGCTGCAGACTTTTCTGGCCTGGCTGAGAAGCTCTGCGAGCCCTGGGTACCTTGTTAGGAAACGCTGTACCACTAGATTTAGGACGTGTGCTAGGCATGGTACAGGAGAGGTATTAGCAGTAGGAAAAGGGAAGTGCTCATGCCACTGTACAGAGCACTGGTGAGACCTCACTTGGAGTACTGTATGCAGTACTGGAGACCGTATCTCCAGAAGGATATAGACATCTTAGAGAGAGTTCAGAGAAGGGCTACTAAAATGGTGTACGGCTTGAAGGAGAAAAGTTAGCAGGAAAGGCTTAATGATCTTAACATGTACAGCTTGGAAAAAAGACGAGACAGAGGAGATATGATAGAAACATTTAAATACGTAAAGGGAACCTACAAGGTAGAGGAAGGGAGTATATTTAAAAGGAAACAAAGTAGCAAAACAAGAGGACATAGTCTTAGATTAGAGGGGCAAAGGTTTAAAAGTAACATCAGGAAGCATTATTTTACTGAGAGGGTGGTGGATACATGGAACAGCCTTCCAGTTGAAGTGGTAGAGGTCAAAACAGTAATTGAATTTAAGCAGGCATGGGATAGGCATAAGGCTATCCTAAACAAAAGATAAATCCAGGTAAAGTATCCATGTAATTGGGCAGACTAGATGGGCTGAAAGGTTCTTATCTGCCGACATTTTTCTATGTTTCTATGCGTCAATTTATCCTTGCGTAGGGCAGAGAGAAGGTTGCTGCCATTATCACAGATGACCATTCCCAGCTGAAGCTGGCGTGGTGTTAACCATCTCTGCACCTGCCCCTGCAGAGCTGACAGAATTTCTGGCCCGGTGTGGCTCCTGTCCCCTAAACAAACCAGCTCAAGCGCAGTATGGCATCTTTTTGCTTGAGCCATTGCGTAGCCCCTGCCAAGCGTCGGTTTAACTGCCACTTTGCCAGAGACAGAGAAGTAGGAAGAGGTGGTGGAGCAGACAGACCTCATACAAGCAGCTTTCTGGAGGCGTGGTGGATGAACAAGCTCCAGCACAGAGCCCCGTCCTGGATCCCTCCCAGCTGCAAGCAGAGTTACCCAGTGTGCCGTGAAGGAAATGTAACAACCCAGTCCATGCTTGCTGGACCACGTGTCTAAAGTCACATGCACCTTGCTGCTGACTGCCTTTCCCAATGACTGGATAACATTGTCTTCCACGTGCTGGTATAGTGCTGGAATGGCCTTGCGTGAAAAGTAATGGCGTTTTGGAACCTGCCACTGTAGTACAGCACATTCAGCAAATTCACGGAAGGAAGCAGAGTCCACCAGCTGGAAAGGCAGCAGCTGCAATGCGAATAATTTTGCTAAGCTGGCATTTAGACGCTGTGCTTGGGGATGGTTGGGACTATAAATTTTCTTACGCTGCAGCAGCTGGGGCAACGTAATCTGACTGCGTAAATCTTCAGCTGATGGGATGCTGTCACATTGTGAGGAAGGACCTGGTACATCCATTACTGTAGCATCATCCCTGTCAGTGGAGGTTGGAGTCAATGACATGGCAGGACATATAGTGTGGGTACAGACAGGTGAGGAGGACCTACGCAAAGTTTTGCGCCAACGGGATGCATGGCAGATGGTCATATGTCGCCTCAAGCACGTAGTACCCAAGCGTCCGGTGTCTTTCCCACACTTGAGCCTCATCTGACATAGATTACAAATAGCAACGGTGCGGTCTGCTGCACATTTCTTAAAGAACTCCCAGACAGCAGAGTTCCTGGATGTGTGCTTTGAGACAAGAGCGCTCTGCACCTGAGCAGCTCTGACATCTGATGCCTTGGACTGGCTAGTGCTACGGTTGGTCATAGAGGATGTTGTGCCTCGTGTTTGTTGTGCCTCCTCCTCTGCCTCACTTGACTCCTCTGTTCGATCAGGCACCCAGGTGGAGTCAGTGACCTCATCATCATTGTCATCACCCCCTATCTCCTCATCACTGGAGCCAACTTGGCAGTATGCTGCAGCTGCTGGGGCAACATGAGTGCCAGTTATTTGTGTGTCATCACTGGCAACCCATTCCTCTAGGTTGATTATACTCCCTTGCTCAACCTCAGAGATTGAATCAGAGCGCTGTAGTTGCTGCGCATCCTCAAGCAGCATGTCACTGTCATTGTAGTCAAACAATTCAGCTGACTCCTCCGTGTGTGATAGTGAGGCTACGGCAGGAGTAGCTGTGGACATGGAGGCTGTATTAGATGCTTTAGCAGCGGAGGTGGACTGTAAAGCACTACAAGCCTGGCTGGCAGAGGACTCGGAGGAGGAGGATGGCCTGGTTAGCCAATCCACCAAATCCTCTGTATGTTGCTGCTGCTTAAGACGACCAGCACCAGTTAGAAAGGAGAGGCGTGCCCCTGCAGAGGATGCACCACGTCCACGACGACCAGAGGCTGCTTGCCCTCTTATCTGTGTATGGGAGCGTCTGCCTGTCCTTTTTGGTCTTTCTGACATGGTGAGTGATATATAGATTAAAGATATACAGAACTCTGATTCAACTCTGTTATAAAAATTGGAGATATGCTGCAGAACTCTGATTCAACTCTGGTATAAAGATTAAAGAATTACAGAACTCTGGTATAACTCAGTGAGAGACCCTGATAGCTGGCAGCCAGTGACAAGACACAGATTACAATTCCCAGGAACCTCCTATAAATCAGTGAGACCCCCGGATGGGTGGCAGTGACAAGACACAGATTGCAAAACCCAGGAACCTCCTATAAATCAGTGAGACCCCCTGATGGGTGGCAGTGACAAGACACAGATTGCAAAACCCAGGAACCTCCTATAAATCAGTGAGACCCCCTGATAGCTGGCAGTGAGAAGACACAGATTACAATTCCCAGAAACCTCCTATAAATCAGTGAGACCCCCTGATGGGTGGCAGTGACAAGACACAGATTACAATTCCCAGGAACCTCCTATAAATCAGTGAGACCCCTGGATGGGTGGCAGTGACAAGACACAGATTACATTTCCCAGGAACCTCCTATAAATCAGTGAGACCCCCTGATGGGTGGCAGTGACAAGACACAGATTACAATTCCCTGTAACCTCCTATAAATCAGTGAGACCCCCGGATGGGTGGCAGTGACAAGACACAGATTGCAAAACCCAGGAACCTCCTATAAATCAGTGAGACCCCCTGATGGGTGGCAGTGACAAGACACAGATTGCAAAACCCAGGAACCTCCTATAAATCAGTGAGACCCCCTGATGGGTGGCAGTGACAAGACAGATTACAATTCCCAGGAACCTCCTATAAATCAGTGAGACCCCCTGATGGGTGGCAGTGACAAGACACAGATTACAACAATTCCCAGATATTTTGTAGAAGTGAGACCCCCACAATTGCTGGTGGCAGTGAGAACACAAAGATTAGAACAATTCCCAGATATTTTGTAGAAATTAGACCCCCAAAGTAGTTGGTGGCAGTGAGAACACAAAGATTAGAACAATTCCCAGATATTTTGTAGAAATGACTGACCCCCAAAATAGTTGGTGGCAGTGAGAACACAAAGATTACAACAAGTCCCGAATATTTTGTTGAAATGAGACCCCCAAAATAGTTGGCGGCAGTGAGAACACAAAGATTAGAACAATTCCCAGATATTTTGTAGAAATGAGACCCCCCACAATTGCTGGTGGCAGTGAGAACACAAAATTTACAACAATTCCCAGATAGTTTGTAGAAATGAGACCCCCACAATTGCTGGTGGCAGTGAGAACACAAATATTACAACAATTCCCAGATATTTTGTAGAAATGAGTACCCCACAATTGCTGGTGGCAGTGAGAACAAAGATTACAACAATTCCCAGATATTTTGTAGAAATGAGACCCCCAAAATAGATGGTGGCAGTGAGAACACAAAGATTACAACAATTCCCAGATATTTTGTAGAAATGAGACCCCCAAAATAGTTGGTGGCAGTGAGAACACATAGATTAGAAGAATTCCCAGATAGTTTGTAGAAATGAGACCCCCAAAATAGTTGGTGGCAGTGAGAACACATAGATTAGAAGAATTCCCAGATATTTTGTAGAAATGAGACCCCCACAATTGCTGGTGGCAGTGAGAACACAAAGATTAGAACAATTCCCAGATATTTTGTAGAAATGAGACCCCCCCCCCAATAGCTGCTTGCAGACTGGCAGTGAGAACACACACTAACACAACAGTCTCCTCTCAAAAAACACGTGCTGAAGCGCTGTGTGAAGCCTTATATAGTGTGCTGCGGGACTTAGCTCTGTGAGCCCATGATTGGGCAAAATTTGCCCAATCAGGACTCTGAGCCGTGATTGGCATAGTGTTGCACCTGTCTTGCACCTAAACTGTGGTCAGGTGCAAGGTTGTAGCCAATTACAAGCTTCAGGCCAGTGGAAAAGTGCATTGTGGTCTATTGTGGTGCATTGTGGACGAACATGCTGCGAACACACGGAAATGTTCGAAGTTCGCGAACATACGAACTGGCGATGTTCGAATCGAACTCCGAACATATCGAACCGAACAGCTCATCCCTACTAGTGAACCCTTGAAGGCTCACTTTCCTCACCTGCCTTTGCATATGCAGCAATTTCTGTAGGAAATTCCCTGTTAAAGTTAGCTTTTTACTTCTCTCCCTCTTCCCTCCTCTCAGTATAGCAAATTCTACTATATACACTTCATACCTTTTTGTGAACGGGGAACAAGGATACATAATTAGGAGGGACCCTTTTAATGCTACTGGGTCCATTTTAAGTGCAATCTTAGCTATTACCTCCCTCTGTGGAATTCTCCAGTAGCTGTTACAATCTGCTCACCGTTCTAAGGGTCTCTACTAGTCTAATAGTCTGTTCGCAGTTAAGCAGGTAATCTATTTCCAGACTTTTCCATACCCAGTGAACCCTAGAAGGCTCACTGTTCTCACCTGTCTCTGCTTATGCAGCAATCTAATGTAGGATCAAAACGGACTCTATCTAGTCTGCCTCTCTCAACATAGTAATCCCTGCTATACACATTCCATATCCTCTGCTAACGTGGGAATCAATGACACACTTATATGAGACCCTTCCAATGTTATTGGGTCTTTCCAAGTTAGATGCACTAACAAATACAAGTCAGTTTCCCTGCAGCTCTAGGCAGCTCTGACACACACGTTTGTTTTTTAATTCTCTACAAGCCCATTCAGAGCTTGATTTTCACTGTTTCTTTTCCTTTGCCCCCCAGTGGTCCAAAGTGTAAATGTCCGTCTGGTCCTTCTAGTCCATTGAAAGTTAAGTTTTAATATACTTTCAGGGTTATCCAAAGAGATTCGAAAAGTCACCGCACTTTCGGTGACTTTTCGTTCTCTTCAATTCGGTTCGTGTTGCCGATCCCATTTCGGTGACCCTGCGGTGTATTCAGCAAACACCACAGGGTCCCCGAATTGCAGGGAAAGGCTGCCGCAAACCTGACGAAAACTAACCACAAAACCCAACGAATGCACGCCGAAAACCCGCAAAAACATCTGGATTAACCCGTTGAAGATGCCGGAAAAACCCGAGCAGGAACCGATCACAAGCAGCGAAGCCGCCGGAAAAAGCCGAGAAAAAGCTGACACCGCAGACAGAGGGAGGTGAATAAATTAGGAAAACAGTTTGTATGAATGTTTGAAAGTGAAACGCTGTTTGCAAAGAAACTACTGAGCGAAAATGTCTGAAATTTACATATGAGGTCCAGGGAATGATAATAAAGAGGGCTGTTACAGAAAAAATGAGTAAACTTAAAAAAAAAAAAAAAAAAAAATCGGACTTTTAAAAAAAAATTAGGAAAAATGCTTAAAATATCCTACAAAATCTATAAATAAAGAGACTCTTTACTGCAGAATTTTAGAATGAACGGTTTATTAGATATTGAATTAAAACGGGAATATTTTTAACATTGAAGCCTATGGGATTCTCCTGAATAAACCTGTCGAATTAAACCACCGAATGGCAGGGCATTAGGGGAACCTTTCACTGCTGGTTTGTGTTCTCTGAATAGCCGAAGCAGTGCTTTTTCATGGGGATTTCACTGCCCTCGAACAGGCACCGAACAGGCACCGTATGTGCAGGCAATTCGCCAGGATTTGGCGAATTGCCTGCTCTCTGGATAGCCGAATCATGGCCAGGAAAGGTAACCGAACACTGATTTTCAGCGTTCGGTTACCTTTCTCAAGCAATTCGGATCTCTTTGGATAACCCTGTTTGTATCCACCATCACTGACCTATATCAATTTGGGTTACCCCCCTTGCACCATCTGGATACCTTGTTACATATAGCTGAAGTTGATTTGGCTGTTATCCATCAGTAAGTGTCACACATGTACGTTTATTACATCTCTGTAAATACTTTGTTAAGAGGACACCATTACAAGCTTCTCTGCATTTTTATTAGCATACTGCAGACTGCTTTGCTATGTTATAATGCTCACATTATGATTAGTGTGCATACATATATAGTATGTACCTGTTTGGAGGTTTGTTATATGGATTGTATATTTTATCACATTTGATGTAATACACCGGCATTCATTGTATGTGCAACTCTCTTATCACCTATTTATGTGCTGTGCAGCTTTTTGTATAACTGTTTTTCTAGCTGGAGAAGCAGCGCTGTACAAGATATGGAAATAAGGGGATTATACGTTTGTGTCTGAATTTAACACTTGTAGATATTGTTGAAATAATTTTTCTATATTTGGGCAAGAACATTGTAATGAGGGGCAAGTAGATTGGGAAACTACTTAAGTCCGTTGGACAAGTAGATTTTTTTCCGAATTTCCACACCTCTGTTAGTAGTCATGTACATAATCATACATCCTGTAATCGTTGGTATGCCGTACATGCTCAACTGTTGGAAGCAATATTCCAAAAATAAAACCGCTTCACTGATCTCATTGTCATCACTGCAGGAGAAGTAGCACTCACGAAAATGCGACAGACGATAAGCGAAAATGGAAGTACAAAGCTACTTGTCTGGGTGCTCAATTTAAATACTAGCGAAATTACTTTTGATGGGTGTCCAAGGTATGTGTAAATTTTATTTCAATAAAACAATTTATTCTATAGAACTGAAAGTCGAAAGATGGCTGCTATAGATGGAAGAGTCCTTTTTATCTACTACTAAGTTTATTATGTGTAATATGATGTGGAAAAGTACAGTAAACTATTTCTTTCTTAAAGTAGGGGGGGGTGACCATTCATTCATCCCCGATTTCTGGGGCAAATTTCTGGATTGAGGAGACCGTCTCCAGACAGATCATGTCCTTGGATATTTAATTGATGATTTATTCACTGCACTGCTGCAGTTCCTTGGCTCTCCACTAAGAGTAGTGATATAGTGGGATATAATCTGTGCCCTGTGAGCGGGCGGCCAGGAGTGAGAGAGCGAGTGCGGCATTAAGGCGCATGTGGGCGGGCTGGATCACATTCAGCAGCATTGTATCTCTGCTCTGCTGCAGAATGAGATCCAACACAACCACACGCGCCTTAATCGGTTTTTCGCCACTGCTCTCCCACTCCTGTCAGCATTTGTGTGGGCACAGTTGGCTGTTACTGCACCAGCACACCAACTGAGCAGACAGAGGAGCAACCTGTGCTCCTTCCGTCCAACCGCAGCACCAGTCTCTCCCCCCCCCCCCAGGACCAGAACAGACAGACACCATATCTGGGGTCTCTGTGTATACATGTATCTGGGATACAGCACAAGAAAGAGTGAGAGGGAGTGACTGTGCAGGGAGTTTTAGTGAGACAATGAGTATGTAAACCATGAAAGATTTCAAGTGAGCGTGTCAGCAGGTGTGTGAGTGAGTCTGTGTGTGAGTGAGCGTGACTGTGTGAGCGAGTCAGTGGGTGAGTGTGTGAGCGAGAGTGACTTTGTGATCGAGTCAGTGGGTCAGTGTGTGGGCGAGCGTGACTGTGTCTTGCTTTCAGTTGCAGAGATTGCTAATATTCAGCACAGAGAGTAGTGTATCTTTGGCGCCACCCAGGGGTTACTTTGATAACTAGTTTTGTGCATCAATTAGCAGACGTATATCAGAAGGGTAACGAATGATAGTGTTCAAATGAGTATTGATAACGTATAGCAGCGATATTGCAAACAAATTCAGGACGGTTTGGCTAAGCAGCAATTGAATGTGCAGCAATGTTGTCAACTGGTAAACCTATAGCAGCAGATATAGGGCCCTATTACAATCTTCGCACAGTTTTTTGCGCGTGCGCAAATGCGCATTTGCGCAAGGGGGAAAACCATTTGCGCTGAACGTCGTATTACGAAGGTCGCGCAAACAATGCGCGTTATCGTCTAACGCGAGTGCCCCCGGAACGAACAAATTTTCGTGCGCGCATCCTATACTCAACATTGTCAGCGCAAATGCGTGCGTGCGCTGGTACGCGGATGGTATTACAATCTTCGCGCAACTTTATACGAACAACGTTTGCGTGAATTTTCGTAACGTCTTTTAAAAGCTGGTGGTAACTGCAAATTTGATCGTTCTGGCCTAAACGAAATACACCAGCAGGGAAAAAAAAAATACAGCACAGTATAGTTACACATTCTACACATACCCAAACAATAAAATTAATCAGTTGTTTAATTTATTTATTTTTTTGCTGCAGCACATATACGCAGATTGACTTTGACAGGCGCAACAACCTAACGTTAGAAAATGGTGGATCTTTATTCACAGGATTCAGCCAATCAGAATTAACAGTCTGCCCACCGATTTCTGCCCGCAACGTTAATGCGCGCATGATTTTGTGCGTCGTTTTTGCGCACGAAAATTTCTGACGGCCGAAAAAATGCGCTCGGATCGTAATACCACGTTAATTTTCGCGCGGAAATGCATTTTGCTGTGTGCAAAATAAATTGTGCTGCGCGGACGAAATTGCGCGAAGAATATAATAGGGCTCATAGATTGCTATTTAGCAGCAGATACACAGTGACATATGGAATTTGTGACAAACTTTCAAGGTGTTTGGATATTTGATTGAATAAAGTGACAATGTGTATTTATATGACAAATTGCAATAATGCATGCTATCCGTATATTATAGCAGCAAAAAGCAGTAATTTTCCACAGTATACAGAGATCTGTTATCCTAGCAGAATTATTAGTGGCAGTATTATATAGTGCAGATTTGCAGATCCATCCGAAAATTCAAATCCTGTCCGTAATATGTGTGTCTGTAAAATATGGACGGAATCACACTTAATATTGTATCAGTCTTTAGGCAGCACTTAATATTGGAGAAAACAGTGATCCGGTACAGCAGCTTGTATCCACAGACGGGTTGTAAATTCCCAGAATTCCAACAAAGTATGATCCAGAGGAAAAAGTAGTGGAGACCAGCGCTGGTACTGGATCCTGTCCTCTTATGTTTCTTTATTCAGTGACCTCAAATTAAATGAGAGGTATGTAATGTAGTAATTTGTAAATATTTGGCAAGTGTGAAAGAAAACGTTTCCTACACGCTCACGTGATTCAGTAAGTGTATAGCTGGTTTCTGGTGCACTGAGGTCAACCTCGGTGGTCCTCTTTTCATCAGTTCATACACCCCGGTGTAAAACACAGAATTTGTGCAGACTGTTATATATATATATATATGTTACGTTTAAAGCCCGAAGTGCGGCTAATTTTAAGATTACCCAGGTAATTCTGACATTACCCAAAAACTCTGGGTAAAGCTGCAAAAAAATGTAAAATTCGGACTTTACCCGGGTAATTTTAGGACTAACCAACCGCCCTTGGTAACAGTTTGGAAGAGTTGAAAAATTCGCACTTTACCTGGATGATCTGCAGACTGTCCAACACGTGTGGTTAAAACCGAATTATGGTTCAGATAAAAGTCTGAGGCTTTACCCAAGTAATCCGAGGCCTATCCACAGCTTCACTTGGGTAATCTGCAGAGCATTCAAGGCCTCCTAGGGTAAAAGTGAATCTTGCTATTATCTATGGATATTATCAATGAAAATGGCAAAAGACAAACATTAAAATGTACACCAAAGAGAGATCTTGGAAAGCCCTATCTCAGAGTTGGAGGTGGGAGATGCCATCACCTCACTTAAGACAGGTAAATCACTGGGCCCGGATGGTCTGACGGCGGACTATTACAAAATCCTGAAAGCCTAAGTGTGCCCGATACTAACAACCTTGTTTAATGACATATATGTGTCAGGTAATGCTATTGATTCTTTTAATGCATCCTGTACAATTTTAATTCCCAAACCTGGAAAACCTGCTGATAGGAGGACATATTATCACCTTATCTCTCTTCTTAACACTGATTATAAGCTCCTTACCAAAACCCTAGCCTCAAGACTCCAAACCTTTCTTCCAGACTTGACTCATCACCAATTAGGGTTTGTACATGGTCGGCACTCGGTAGTTGGTATTCAGCAGGCCGTGGCAGCGGTGTTGGGGGCACGTTCAGTTCCCAGGGGTAACTATCCAGCCTTGCTTAGCTTAGACCTTGAACAAGCTTTCGATTCGGTTACATGGCCGCACTTGCTTCGAATATTGTCTCCTCGTGGTTTTGGTCAGATATTTGCGGATTTTATCCGTAACATAACTCGATACCCTGCTTCGTGTATTGTTACGAATGGACAAGACTCACCATACTTTTTGCTTGGTAGAGGCGTGCGGCAGGGCTGTCCGCTCTTGCCATTACTGTTCGATATAGCACTGGATCCTTTATTGCGTGCCATAGAACAATCTCCCACTTTTCGTGGCATAATGGTGGGCGAGATCCAACTGAAAGTATCTGCCTTTTGCTGATGATCTCCTTTTATTCGCTGAAAATCTGGCAGAAGCATTGCCGACATTGTCTCAGCTCTTAAATAGGTTTCAGGATATCTCAGGATTGCGGGTAAATTGGACTAAATACATGGCACTTTCCCTTCAAACCACTCCCCCACCTCCGCTACCTACATGAATACCACTTAAATGGTCAACGACGTCATTGAAATATTTGGGAATACACATCTCAGCAGATTTGAATAATCTCTATGCCCTCAATATTCCGTCGACTCTCCAAATGGTGATAAATGATTTTAACAGATGACATACCCTTCCAGTATCACTATATGGCAGAGTCAACCTCTACAAAATAATTGCCTTTCCGAAGCTTTTACACCCGTTACAGGTTCTACCGATACTTCTAACCCCTAAAGACGAGAAACTATTGAATACAGCCCTCTGTAGATTTTTGTGGAAAGGCTCCGCAGCACGCCTTAGTTTAACTAAATTTTATCAATCTAAATGCCATGGGGAGTTTAATTTGCCTAATCTGGGAGAATATAACTTGGCAGCGCAGTGTCGCCATTCAGTGGACTGGATTTGAAACCTTTCGCAATTTTCTGACGTCCCATTGGACGCGGCTTGGTCTCCTAACCTTTCCCTTACATTTTTACTGCATTGTCCCTATAATGCACTTCCTACAATGTTGACTCAAAACCCACTGATTATGGCTCCCATTAAAGCATGGAAATTATCTCGTATTAAAATGAACGCATGCCCCACATCCTCGCTCTTTCTACCATTAATGTGAAATTCAAAGTTTGGTCCGGAACTGACACGTTACCCATTTGCAGACTGGTTCAGGGCGGTTTACGTCTCTTATATCAGGTTTTAGATCCCTCCACGAACACACTCTTTTCGCTTACCGCGCTTCGAGATAAGTACCCTTCCCATAGTTTCCGTATTTTCAGCTACGCTCATCTTTCTAAGGTTACCTCTACCTTCACGTCAACTGACTGGACAAACCGACTTGATATTCATATCAAGATTAGAACTGCTCTTCACATAAATACTCTATATCTTCATTATATCACATTCTCCGTCACACTGTCGACTCGTCCCTGACTAAGACGGGTCCAATCCAGTGGATGCCAAACACATGCCATCACTTACTACAGACGATTTGCTGTCAGCCCACATGTACATGATCAAAATTTTACCATCAGTGTCATATCAGGAAATGTTCATAAAAATATTACACCATAGCTATTACTCACCAAGACGACTATATCAAATGGGCTGGAAATCAAATTCTTTGTGCTTTAAATGCCCAGTAGACCGTGCTGATTTATATCACTGCTTTTGGAGTTGCCCAGTTACACGTCGATTCTGGTTATCAGTACAGTCATACATATTTTCAACCACTAAGCAATCGTTACCATTGACTCCAGAATTTCTAATTTTTGATCCCACCTCATCCTTGCACATACGTCATAAGCACTTTTTATCTTTGGTGGCTGCGGTGGGACGGAAAATGATTTTACATAATTGGAACCACTCTACTTCAATCCCACTTACACTTTTTCAAACCAGATTGAACTATCTTTTCCGAATGGACTGGCTTAACACCTTGCTTAATAAGGAAACCCATGCTAACAAATTTCTCACGACCTGGCAATGTTATTTCCCGACCCTAGATATTCATATGCGTACACTGATCAAGCCTTTGATACAGTACACTGCTTGGTATTCAGCAGAAACGGTAGCCGGACGTAACCATCTCCAACCCATACTCTTTTTACTCCTATTATGGCATGCCTACCTTACTGGCTTTTACCTTATCCTAACATAGACTGGACTTCCTTACTTCGTCTCCAAGACAAGATCTTGACTTTACGAGTTCTGGACTGGGTAGTCCACTGTTTTGTTTTTTTGGTTGTATGATTGTTTCTTCTGTCTTAGCTCTAATACACTGTAACGTTGCTGTTTTCTTTTACTGAGGAACATTTACTTTATTGAGCAGAAAAAGAAACCCAAATACACCATAGCCTACTCAGCTCTTTTAACTTATCAGCTGAGTGCTGGTGGAGAGTGTTAAAATCCAGCCCTCCCACCTCCACACAGAGTTTAAAGACTCTCCAATCACAATTCTCCAAAAAGAAAACTGTGTCCAAATTCCTATTTATTCTGCTGCTTGCCCTGGCAAATGATGTTGAATCCAACCCTGGTCCAACAGATGACGCCACATTTAGTCTCCCCACTAAAAAAGGACTCTCCTTTGTGCACTGTAATAACCGCAGCTTACTCCCTAAACTGGATGAGCTTAAAGCTTGGTGCCTCCATTACAAACCTAAAGTCATTGTGCTGACAGAATCATGGCTAACCCCTAAAGTACCAGTCTCTGCCATATCAATACAAGGGTATTCATGTTATAGAAAGGACAGTGCAAAGAGAGGAGGAGGAATTGTTATTTATGTTGACGAGTCCACAAAGTTCACGCCTCTGCAAAACTCTAGCTCCACAGCCACTTTTGATTTCCTTTCTGGTATTATTGAGATCCCATTCAGTAAACCTATTATTGTTGCTGGATTCTATCGCCCACCAAGCTCCCCAGTGCACTCCCTTTCTGACATAACCCAAATCCTTAGTAATTTGGTAGCTCAAAACCAAAACAGAGCTAAGTCCCGCAGCACACTATATAACGTTTCCACACGCCGATTCTGTACGCATTTCAGAGGAGATTTCAAAGGAGATAGTTGTGTGTTGTTACTGCCGGTCTGCCATGCTACTGGGGGGTCTGGGGGGTCTCATTTCTACCAAATATCAGGGAATTTAGGTGATGTGTGTCTTGTCACTGTGCCAGCAAGTTTTTTTGGGGTTTACAACTTTCTTTAAAACATTTGTGAACTGAGGTGATCTTTTGGGTCTTGTCACTGTGCCAGCAAATCTTTTTGGGTCTCATTTTTACCAAATATCAGGGAATTTAGGTGATGTGTGTCTTGTCACTGTGCCAGCAAGTTGTTTTGGGGTTTACAACTTTCTTTAAAACATTTGTGAATTGAGGTGATCTGTGTCTCGTCACACAACCAGTACCACGCAGTATTTTGGGGCTCACTAATTTCTACAAAACATTTGTGAATTGAGGTGATCTGTGTCTCGTCACACATCCAGTACCACGCAGTATTTTGGGGCTGACTAATTTCATTAAAACATTTGTGAATTGAGGTGATCTGTGTCTCGTCACACATCCAGTACCACGCAGTATTTTGGGGCTCACTAATTTCTACAAAACATTTGTGAATTGAGGTGATCTGTGTCTTGTCACACATCCAGTACCACGCAGTATTTTGGGGCTCACTAATTTCTACAAAACATTTGTGAATTGAGGTGATCTGTGTCTCGTCACACATCCAGTACCACGCAGTATTTTGGGGCTGACTAATTTCATTAAAACATTTGTGAATTGAGGTGATCTGTGTCTCGTCACACATCCAGTACCACGCAGTATTTTGGGGCTCACTAATTTCTACAAAACATTTGTGAATTGAGGTGATCTGTGTCTTGTCACACATCCAGTACCACGCAGTATTTTGGGGCTCACTAATTTCATTAAAACATTTGTGAATTGAGGTGATCTGTGTCTCGTCACACATCCAGTACCACGCAGTATTTTGGGGCTCACTAATTTCTACAAAACATTTGTGAATTGAGGTGATCTGTGTCTTGTCACACATCCAGTACCACGCAGTATTTTGGGGCTCACTAATTTCTACAAAACATTTGTGAATTGAGGTGATCTGTGTCTTGTCACACAGCCAGTACCACGCAGTATTTTGGGGCTCACTAATTTCTTTAAAACATTTGTGAATTGAGGTGATCTGTGTCTCGTCACAAAACCAGTACCACACAGTATTTTGGGGCTCACTAATTTCTACAAAACATTTGTGAATTGAGGTGATCTGTGTCTCGTCACACATCCAGTACCACGCAGTATTTTGGGACTCACTAATTTCTTTAAAACATTTGTGAATTGAGGTGATCTATCTCTTGTCACTGGCTGCCAGCTATCAGTGTGTCTCACTGTGTTATACCAGAGTTCTTTAAATCTTTATACCAGAGTTGATTCAGAGTTCTGTATATATTAATCTATATATCACTCACCATGTCTGAAAGAACAAAAAGGACAGGCAAACGCTCCCAGACACAGATAAGAGGGCAAGCAGCCCCTGTGTCGGGAGGCTGTGCCTCTGGTCGTGGTGGACGTGGTGCATCCTCTGCAGGGGCACGCTTGTCCTTTCTAACTGGTGCTGGCCGTCATAGGCTGGGGTCAGACCAGCGCATTATTAACGTGCGTTCTGGCGCACTTAATCACGGCCGCACTAGCAGCAAATGACGGGCAATGACAGCCAATATACGAAGTACGGTCGCACAAATGTCCGGCCGCGCAACGCAAGTGGAAAATGAACGCATTTTTTCGAGAACGCAGAACCGCTAGTACGGACGTACAGAGTGCGCTGCGCCCGCTAGCGGTGTGTGTGTGTGATTTGGAGACTTCAGACCCTGCTCATGTCCGGCCAACATAACGTCCAGACGCAAAAAGTTTCCTGGTTTGGATTCGTAAAACATCACGCACGAAACTGCGCATCGTATGACCGTTTTCGCATATTCCGTGAAAAAATACATCAATGCGCACTTTTTTACGGTCGCGTATAAAAATGCTTTCGTTTGACCCTAGCCTTAAGCAGCAGCAACATACAGAGGACTTGGTGGATTGGCTAACCAGGTCATCCTCATCCTCCGAGTCCTCTGCCAGCCAGGCTTCTAGTGCTTTACAGTCCACCTCAGCTGCCAAAGCATCTAATGCAGCCTCCATGTCCACAGCTACTCCTGCCGTAGCCTCGCTATCACACACGGAGGAGTCAGCTGAATTGTTTGACTACAATGAGAGTGACATGCTGCTTGAGGATGCGCAGCAAGTACAGTGCTCTGATTCAATCTCTGAGGTTGACCAAGGGAGTATAATCAACCTAGAGGAAGGGTGTGCCAGTGATGACACACAAATAACTGGCACTCATGTTGCCTCAGCAGCTGCAGCATACTGCCAAGTTGGCTCCAGTGACAAGGAGATAGGGGGTGAAGATGACATTGATGATGAGGTCACTGACTCCACCTGGGTGCCAGATCGAACAGAGGAATTAAGTGAGGAAGAGGGGGAGGAGGAGGCACAGCAAACACGAGGCACAACATCCTCTGTGACCAACCGTAGCACTAGCCAGTCCAAGGCATCACATGTCAGAGCTGCTCCGGTGCAGAGTGCTGTTGTCTCAAAGAACACATGCAGGAACTCTGTTGTCTGGGAGTTCTTTAAGAAATGTGCAGTAGAGCGCAGCGTTGCTATTTGTAATCTATGTCAGATGAGGCTTAAGCGTGGGAAAGATACCAGACACTTGGGTACCACGTGCTTGAGGCGACATATGAACAACTGCCACACATCCCGTTGGCGCAAAACTTTGCGTAGGTCCTCCTCCTCCTCATCTGTCTCTACCCCCACTGTATGTCCTGCCATGTCATTGCCTACAACCTCCACCGACAGGGATGATGCTACAGTAATGGATGTACAAGGTCCTTCCTCACAATGTGACATCATCCCAGTAGCTGAAGATTTACGCAGTCAGATTACGTTGCCGCAGCTGCTGCAGCGAAAGAAAAAATATAGTCCCAACCATCCCCAAGCACAGCGTCTAAATGCCAGCTTAGCAAAATTACTCGCATTGCAGCTGCTGCCTTTCCAGCTGGTGGACTCTGCTCCCTTCCATGATCCAGCAAGCATGGGCAGGGTCGTTACATTTCCTTCACGGCACATTGGGTAACTCTGATTGCAGCTGGGAGGGATCCAAGACGGGGCTCTGTGCTGGAGCTTGTTCATCCACCACGCCTCCAGAAAGCTGCTTGTATGAGGTCTGTCTGCTCCACCACCACCACCTCTTCCTCCTCCTCCTCCTCCTCCTTCTCTGTCTCTGGCAAAGTTTCAGTTAAACCGACGCCTGACGCAATGGCTCAAGCAAAAAGATGCCATACTGTGCTTGAGCTGGTTTGTTTAGGGGACAGGAGCCACACCGGGTCAGAAATTTTGTCAGCTCTGCAGGGGCAGGTGCAGAGATGGTTAACACCACGCCAGCTTGAGCTGGGAATGATCGTCTGTGATAATGGCAGCAACCTTCTCTCCGCCCTACGCAAGGGTAAATTGACGCATGTACCATGCCTAGCACACGTCCCAAATCTGGTGGTACAGCGTTTCCTAACCAAGTACCCAGGGCTGCCAGAGCTTCTCATCCAGGCCAGAAAAGTCTGCAGCCACTTCAGACGGTCATTCCCAGCAAGCGTTCGCCTGGCAGAAATTCAAAGAGAATTCCACCTTCCCACAAACCGTCTGATCTGTGACATGCCCACCAGGTGGAACTCAACATTAGCAATGCTGCAGCGTCTGCACAAGCAGCAGAGGGCCATCAACGAGTACCTGTGTGAGTATGGCACAAGGACAGGTTCAGGTCAACATGTTTTTTTTCCCCCCCCCGCAGTGGCTGATGATCAAGGATGCATGCACTGTACTGTCACCATTTGAGGAGGCAACGAGGATGGTGAGCAGGGACAGTGCATGCATCAGTGACACAATTCCTTTAGTGTTCCTGCTGGAGCACACTCTGCGGGGAATTATAGATGTGGCTCTAGAGGCAGAGCAGCGGGAGGAAGAGGAGGCCTTCCCTAGCTCTCAAGGCCCCAGTCTTTCCGTAGACAGCATTCCAGCGGGTCCTACTCAGATCAGACAGCAGGAGGATGAGGAGGAGGAGGAATATTTAAGTAGTGGGGGCATTGAAGGTGGGGATTCCTCAAGGGAGGGTTTTGTGTGCCCAGAAACAGAAGGGCTATTGCGTGGCTG
This sequence comes from Leptobrachium leishanense, assembly GCA_009667805.1. Lineage (NCBI taxonomy): Eukaryota > Metazoa > Chordata > Amphibia > Anura > Megophryidae > Leptobrachium > Leptobrachium leishanense. The sequence goes on from CM019063.1 coordinate 84,807,741, forward strand.
GGAGGAGGAAGTGCACGATATGGTCATCCTCATTGACCAGGAAGACTCGGAAGCTAATGCCACCTCCAACCTACGCTGCATGGGCTCCCTAATGATCCAAAGCCTGCTAAAGGACCCCAGGATTCGTGCTATCAAGGAGAGGGATCATTACTGGTTGGCAACCCTTCTTGATCCACGATACAAGGGGAAAGTTGCAGAGCTCATCCTGCCCGCACAGAGGGAGCACTGGATGAAAAAACTTGAGGACGCTCTAAAGCGACACTTGTGTAACACCTTTCCAGGCACTGGTAGATTACCAAGTGCTGACACACATGCTTCTGAGGCTGCGGGTGATCAGAGGAATAGTGGTGAAGGCCAGGGCCGCTTGACTGATGCTTTTTTAAATTTTTTTAAAAACCATTTACCGTCATATGAAACGTCATTCTTTTTTTGTTTTTAAGTGTCTCTATACATCCTAGAAATCTGCCACTTCCCTCCCCCTCCCAGTCACTTGCGGTGTACCCCAAGGCTCGATACTCGGCCCCCTGCTATTCACAATATTCATAAATGATTTGCCCAATGTCTGCAAAGCCTCAACTGTACACATGTACGCAGACGACACTGTAATCTATACCAGCAAACCAGATCTCCCACAGCTGGAGGCCATGCTGCAAGACCAATTCACAGAGGTAGAAAAGTGGATCAAAGATAACAAACTTTTTCTAAATACTGACAAAACTGTTACGATGCTCTTTGGAACAGCACCTAAACTACACAAATTGCAAACACCCCATCTATGTGTCAGGACAAAGTCAAATGGCACATTGACCACAGTCACTTCTCTCAAATATCTAGGTATGTGGTTAGACCCAAATCTATCCTTTGGCCCCCACATTGAAAAACTTTCATCTAAAATTTACCCCAAACTAGGTGCCCTGTACAGAAACAAATCCTGCCTGAGCCCCGCGGTAAGAAAGCAGATTGTACAACAAATGCTTATGCCGGCTATTGACTACGGAGATGTAGTGTATGCAGCCGCCCCGCAAACACACCTCCAGGAACTTACTACATTGTATAACTCATTCTGTCGCTTTGTGCTACAATGTAACTAAATGACCCTCCATTGTGACATGTTAAAAGAGCTAAACTGGCCGTCGCTGGAATCTAGACGCACCCTTCACCTTTCCAACCTAGTGTTTAAGAGCTTTTCTGGAAAGCTACTCCCCTACCTGAATAAGCTGCTTCCCTCAGCAGTTCCCTCATCCTATAACCTCCGATCCAGGACCAGCACCTTACTTGCAATACCTCAATACAAAAAGCAAGTGTCTCGATCCTCATTTTCCTACAGAGCACCACAATTATGGAATAACCTCCCAGATGCCATCAAATCTTCCCCCAGTCTAAAGTCCCTTAAGAGCTCCATATTAACATACCTCAATAAGGAATGCACCTGTAAACATGTAACATAATTTCCTACATTTATTTTCTGTTGATCTGTATATTTGTTTTGTGTTAATTTCTTGCATTTTACTACTTTGTATTTCTGTAACCATGTTCTTGAACCCAGGACGTACTTGAAAACGAGAGAAATCTCAATGTATCCTTCCTGGTAAAATCCTTTAAAAATAAAATTAAAAAAATAAAAAATTGAGCTGATAACCTGTTACCTGGATTGTTAGAAAAATGGAAAAAGATGCACGACACAAACTGCTTTGTACAATTCACTTGTTGACTTTTATTTTACAGTTGTCATGTACATCGTGCACTTGTTCATTATACTATATTTTGTGCATAATAAAATTGTTAATTTAAAAAAAAAAATGTATTGCGGATATAATGAATATACAGACAGGGTTATTCAAAGAGATCCGAATTGTGGCGGAAAGGTAACCGAACAGTGAAATTCAGCATTCGGTTACCTTACCTGGCCATTCGGCTATTCAGAGAGCAGGCAATTCGCCAAATCTCGGCAAATTGCCTGCACATACGGTGCCTGTTCGGTGCCTGTTCGAGGGCAGTGAATTCCCCATAGAGAACCAATGATTCGTCTATTCAGAGAACAAAAACCAGCAGTGAAAGGTTCCCTAAATGCCCTGCTGTTCGGTGGTTTCATGCGGCAGATTTATTTTATTCAGGAGAATACCATAGGCTTCAATGTTAAAAATATTCCCATTTTAATGCAATATCTAATAAACCGTTGATTCGATTATTCTGCAGTAAAAAGTCTTTTTATTTATAGATTTTTTTAGGATCTTTAAAGCATTTTTTTCTGTTTTTTTTAAATCGTTTTTTCTGTAATAGCCCTTTTTATTATCATTCATTGAATCTTATATGTAAATTTCAGACATTTTCGTTCTGTAGTTTCTTTGCAAACAGCGTTTCACTTTTCAAACATTCAAGCGTACTGTTTTTTTTTTCTTTCACTCTATTCTACTGCGGTGTCGGCTTTTTCTGGCGGCTGCTCTGCGCTGTGATCGGCTCCTGCTCGGGTTTCTCCGGCGTGTTCGGCGGGGTTAATCCAGGTGTTTTTGCGGGTTTCGTGTGCGTTCTCCGGGGTTTTGCGGGGAGTGTTCGTCGGGTTTGCGGCGGCTTTTCTCTGCACTACGACGGCCCTGTGGTGCTTGCTGAATACACTGCAGTGTCGCCGAAATGGGATTGCCAAATCACACCAAATTGAAAACGAGAAGTCACCGAACGTGCGGTGACTTTTCAATTCTCTTTGAATAACCCTGAGAGTAACAGGATATGTTTCTTTATATTTATTTATTTATTTATTTATAAAGGATTTTACCAGGAAGGATACATTGAGATTTCTCTCGTTTTCAAGTATGTCCTGGGTTCAAGAACATTGAAGTGTTACAGTTACAGAAATAATAAAGTAATACAATGCAAGATATTAAAAAAACAACACAAATATACAGATTAACAGAAAAATATAGGGATGCACCGATACCACTTTTTTAAGACCGAGTACGAGTACCGATACTTTTTAAAAGTACTCACCGATACCAAGTACCGATACTTTTATTTAATGTCATGTGACCGCTTTCCAATAAGAACAGACCATATAAAAATGCCCCCCGCTCACATGTATATCCCCCCCGATATATATATATATTCATACTGCCCCAGCTCATGGATTTGCCCCAGCTCACTCATGGATTTGCCCCAGCACATGGATAATGCCCCAGCACACACATGGGTTATTATGCCCCCACAGCTCACACATGAGTATGCCCCCCCAGCTCATGGATATGCCCCCACATGGATATTGCCTCCAGCTCATGGATATGCCCCCACATGGATATGCCCCGACATGGATATGCCCCCTCATGGATATGCCCCCTCATGGATATGCCCCCTCATGGATATTGCCTCCAGCTCATGGATATGCCCCCTCATGGATATTGCCTCCAGCTCATGGATATGCCCCCTCATGGATATTGCCTCCAGCTCATGGATATGCCCCATCATGGATATGCCCCCTCATGGATATTGCCTCCAGCTCATGGATATGCCCCATCATGGATATGCCCCATCATGGATATTGCCTCCAGCTCATGGATATGCCCCCTCATGGATATTGCCTCCAGCTCATGGATATGCCCCATCATGGATATTGCCTCCAGCTCATGGATATGCCCCCTCATGGATATTGCCTCCAGCTCATGGATATGCCCCCTCATGGATATTGCCTCCAGCTCATGGATATGCCCCCTCATGGATATTGCCTCCAGCTCATGGATATGCCCCCTCATGGATATTGCCTCCAGCTCATGGATATGCCCCATCATGGATATTGCCTCCCAGCTCATGGATATACCCCCCAGCTCATGGACCGCCCCCCCCCGACGATACTTACCTTCCTGGGCGCCGCCGAGAATGTCTCCGCGCGCGCGCTCGTTGGAAGGACCCCAGCCGCGACCACGTGATCCCGGCTGGGGGCCTTCCAACGAGCGCGCGCGGGGAAACTTTACCGGCGGCGCCCAGGAAGGTAAGTATCGTCGCGGAGAGCAGCTGCAGGGCCTGTCTGAATGCTCTATCAGCATTCAGACAGGCCCTGCAGCTGCTCAGTGTGTTTAATACTTACCTTCCTGGGCACCGCCGGGGAATGTCTCCGCGCGCACGCTCGTTGGAAGGACCCCAGCCGGGATCACGTGGTCGCGGCTGGGGTCCTTCCAACGAGCGCGCGCGTGGAGACATTCCCCGGCGGCGCCCAGGAAGGTATGTATTGCGGAGAGTGCGGGGCCGGCTGTCCGAATGCCGATAGAGCATTCGGACAGCCGCCGCAGCCCCTCGGATGCCGGAAGCCGGCTCAATGCCGGCTTCCGGTATCGGAAAAAATATCGGGGGTACTGCACGAGTACCAAGTACTCCTGCAGTACCCAGTATCGGCCCCGATACCGATACTAGTATCGGTATCGGTGCAACCCTAGAAAAATATGTAGGAAATATAGTCACTAGGTTACATGTTTACAGGTATGAATGTTAAAGAGTTACATGATCTTTATTATGTGTCATATGTGCTTATATATCATTTATAAAACATAATAACAATTAGGTTACTCTTTATATAATATCTTTATCTTCATAAATTAATTTTCAGACAATTAACCTCCCTGGCGGTCTAATTTTTTCAAAATTTTGTGTCTAAAAGCGTCTCAATTTTTTTTTTTATAAAGGAAACGTGTTTTTGTACATAGTTAGCCTGTAATAATTAGGAATCACGCACTGAAATCCGGGAAATCAAGAGTCCTTACTGGTAAAATCCTTTATAAATAAATTAATTTATTAATTATTAATTAATTTAAAAAAAATAGTAAATACACTGAGTCCGATAAAGTTTGAAACACGACATAATAATTTATTATCCCAAAAATAATTATCCAAAATAATGCAAATAAATGATGTACAATAAAATACAACAAAAAACACTGAAATCTGTCTGAGAATAAAGGTGAGACGAGGTATGGTCTATTTCTTATCCTGTACTGCCACCTAGTGGCCGTTCATAAACTTTTCCATTTGTATTCAGTGAGTATTATGAATGAAGTTTGCTATGTCCAGCCCCCCTGCATCATGTGACTCGCAGGGAGCCATCCAGGAAGCAGCTCGCCGCGATCACACTGCAGGGACAGCGAGGGAGCCAGGAGGAGGTGAGTATCTATCCCGCCCGAGTGTGGCTCGGGGTTACCGTTCGTGGTAGTGAAATTTAACCCCGAGTCACACTCAGAAATACCGCCAGGGAGGTTAACCCACAAGTTACATGACAGTTATTTAGTGTGGTTTGTGACTGTGGATACGATTTTGTTATTTTTATCAGATAACAGTTTGCAGCTTTACCCAGGTAATCCTCTGAAGTCAGTCAACTGTATCCTGCTGAAAACCCAAGAAAACTGGAGTACCCAGAAGCGTTTGGATACTTTGCAGTTTACCCGGATAAAGTCCGATGTGTCACTGCACTTTATCTAGCAACATTAGGGTAATGTGCTTTTACCCGGGTAAAACTCAGCAGAAAACCGAAGAACCGAGAGACCTCTGGATACTTTGCAGATTACCCGGATAAAGTCTGAAATTTCATTTCACTTTTGGACATTTGCTAATGATGCTTGGGTAATGTCAGGATTACCCGGGTAATCCTAAAATTAACCGCACTTCGTACTTTAAACATAATATGTATGTATTATATATAGTAATGCAGGATTTTTACTCACATTTTGTGGTGCCTATTCCTCTAGAGGCACCAAAGATCAAGCAACCGGTGACTTCAAGGGAGCACCGGATGTCCCATCATTTCCAGGCAGTCTTCCAGAGATGGTTGTGGCTGAGGTCTCCAGATAGTAAACAAGACAGGCCCAATAGAGTATAAAAATTTACTTTATTGGTAAAATGAACTGATTAAAGCTTAATAGTATACCACAGACGCGTTATGCTCTTACAGCTTCATCAGTCAGTATATACAATAAAATTATGTAGCTCCTTTAAATAGTCCTGTCTTTCACTTTCAGTTTCACGCGGTGCACGCGCATGCATTTGACATCATTCAAAAATGGTTAGTACACGAACATCTATAATCCACACTCCAACCTGACAATGTTATCATTTGAATCACCCCTAATAGTTTACACCCTCACCCAGTACAATTTCAAGCCACTAAATGTATACGCTTGTCTCCACGCATGCGCAGAATAAGACCAGGTCGGAAATTTTAGAATGACGTCAAACGCATGTGCAGTTGCATGGCCGGCGGGCATTTTTGAAAACAATCGCACAAAATTGACAGTGAAAGACCACAAGAAAGGTCCATGTAAAGGAGCTATATAATTTTATTTTATATACTGACTGATGAAGCTGTAAGAGCGTAACGAGTCTGTGGTATACTATTAAGCTTTTATCAGTTCATTTTACCAATAAAGTAAATTTTTATACTCTATCTGGAGACCTCGACCACAACCATCTCTGGAAGACTGCCTGGGAGTGATGGGAGATCCGATGCTCCCTTGAAGTCACCGGTTGCACGATCTTTGGTGCCTCTTGAGGAATAGGCACCACAAAATGTGAGTAAAAATCCTGCATTACTCTTTATATATACACAGTCTGCACAAATTCTGTGTTTTACACCGGAGTGTATGAACTAAGGAACACCTGGACTGAAGAAAAGAGGACCACAGAGATTGGCCTCAGTGCACCAGAAACCAGTTCTACACTTATTGAATCACATGAGCGTGTTAGAAACATTTTCTTTCACGCTTGCCAAATATTTTACAAATTACTACATTATATACCTCTCATTTATTTGAGGTCACTGAATAAAGAAACATAAGAGGAGAGGATCCAATACCAGCGCTGATCTCCACTACTTTTTATTCTATAGCTAATATTCAGTTCCTCAGTTTCCCCAGTCTGAGGTCCTGAGCGTGCAGAGGAGGCTTCACGTGCACAGCTTGTGCTAGTTCATGTGAAGCTTTGGTGGGTGGGTAGTGGGCAGGAGGAGGTGGGGAATATTCAGGAAGTATGAGCTGAAGAAACACCCCTAGCTGAGGGGCGTCGCCAGAGAAGATTAAATGACAGAGTTTAAAGCAATAAAAAAACATTTTACACATTCGTAAATTTTTTATAGATTTATTATAATTTGTCTATAGATATAAAAATGTTTAAATGTCAATTAAGAATTTTTTTTCTAGACATGCATATCCCTTTAAGAATAACTTGATACAGCTAGATTCCAAGCCAAACTGTAAACATAACCAGAGCTCTGGTAAACTTTGCAACTCCAAATACATTAATGACTCTAGGACATTTACACCGGGCTTGGAATCTAACCCAAAATAGTTTATAGAGTATTACACCAGATCATATTATCTTGTATTATATGTAATTTTTTGTTTATTTTTTTTATGTCTTGTTCTCTAGCGTTAAATGTATGACAATTGAGATGGTTCAACAACCGGAATGATTCACGGTCGCCACAAATAAGATCTGACCGAAGCAGATTAATAAACATTCATACACACGACAGTGTATTAATAAAAGGATTGCAAACTTATAAAGCGTCTGTGATTTTACTGATAAACACAAAGGCTTGTGATGAAAACGATAAAGGTCTAGCGCAGGGGTGGCCAACCCAAGGTGAACCATGTGCCATTTTTGATGTAGATAAACCTGAATGTGCCACTTCATCTTAACCCAATCCCCCCCTCCACGGTTGCCAGAAATTATACAAATATTATGTATCTCTGGTTACCTCAAATAAAACAATACTGAAAAGAAAAATACTGCTAAACCGACACAACCGAACAAAAATAATCATTCAAGAACTAGTATAATAAAAATACAAATTACTTGCAAAGAAAGAAATATATTCTTTTTTTTTTTGTTTATTAGTGAGAAAGAAATATATTCTAATATTAGGGATGCAGGGAATGAAGAGCCGGTAACACCATGGTTCAAAAGTGGCAGGAGCTTATTTTATTTCATTTGACTCCAACAGGAACCTTTATCAATCATACAGTGACACAACAACAATGGCATATTTATAATTACGGTAATTATCATTAAAAACACATGTGTATCTGTGCCAAGTATGAGCCCCAAGTAATAAACACAGCAGACAATATAAAAACTACAAACAAAATGGCGTTGATAGTAAGCAACGCGCCTGCGCTGAAAATCTCAACCGACGTCACCAGACCTCAGCAGCTGCTGAATTGCTGCAGCAGTGTCATTGAACGCTTTGGATGCGAATTTCGAATCCAAAATGGCAGACGATTTTTTAATGAAAGATTCAGATTGTTTTTCGTATGACTCGAGGTATATATGATAAAGAAAAGCAGTCAGCACAATTCCGTTTTGTATGCACACACCACAAATTATAGTTTTTATTGAATAAACGTTATATTTACTTCTGAAACAAAATCTAATGGAACTGTAATATATGTCTATGTGCAGGGGTAAATAATAAATAAATATTTTGTGCTTGGGTGAACAAAAACCTCAAAATTAACATTGCTGTACTGAATTGTTACTTGCTTCATGGCGGCGGCCATCTTTACTACGTCACACTCAGCTACTCGCAGCATCTCCTCGAGTCGCTGCAAGTGCTAAGTTAGCAGTGCTGAGCGGTAGAACGGCGTTCAATGGCAAGTTGCTAACTTAGCACTTGCAGCGGCTGAGGTATTGAAAGCGCTTCAGATCATGAGTCCACAAACATCCGACGAGACCAAAATCCTGCAGTACACCCATAAAGGCAGTCAGGAGATCTGCAAGATCCCACTTGACCACAGGCGCCGCGGACACTACATCAGACCCAAGGAAACACACCAGACAGGACAACAAACAAGATGGCATCAAGCCCCCTCGTGTGCCTGTGCACCAGTCAGAAAAACCCGCAGGATGCCATGCGATCGCAAGATCACGGATGTCAATGATCTCATGCACGCACATTAAAGACAATGCTGGCTCATACTACATCTGACCAGCCTATTAACAGAGATACACGTATAGATGTAGACAGGGATGGTAGATGATGGAATGCAACCAAAAAATAATAAATAAACACAGGATCGTCAGTAATGTAAAGAATAGAGGATCCCAGCCTAACAAATGGATAGGGGGTAACCCCATGGCTCAACACAAAATATATAAAGAAAGCTGGTATGGAGAGGTGTAAAACCTAACGTTTAATCAAGTTTAAATAAAACATGCATCTAGAAAGGCATGAATAATTGGCAAGAACAAAACATAAAGAAAAAGAAGCTGCATAAAAGAAATCACACGAATATACATCAATAGGTGCTGATTGCACCATTATGCAGGAAAGAATCCTGGCAATGAGCCGATACAGGACAAATCAAAGCTATAGGTGCCAATTGCACCGTTACACAGGAAAAAAAAGTCTTGACATACACAAAATGAGTAATAAAAAGCAAAAGCTCAAAAAAATCAGTACTAAAAAAGCAAAAGCTATAGGTGCCAACGGTGCCGCTGTACAGGATCAAGTCCTGATATGCAAGAAAAAGTTATCAGAATATGCACAGAAAGGCACACAAGTAATAATAATATGTCCCATGGTTCCTGTAAGTATGTACAGCGCTAAAGATAGATACCTACTATTGTTCAATATTAAAGCCACTAGAAAGGAGAAAACAGGCTTTTGTGGGTCTGCATTGATAGGATAGTGATGAAGTAAAGGTATAAGTCTGGCTAGACCAGTGCTGGTGGTGAAAAAGGCAAAAATCAACAAATATGAAAAAGCCCGCTGGAGGCTGGTGTGTAAAATCTACAGTAACTCCAAGCCTAAATAGAACAAATCAAGGCTATAGGTGCCAGGTGCACGTCACACAGGAAAAAAGTCCTGATAGACATGTAACGGGTTTTTGCGTAGTCCCACAAATACATCTGTGGTCCTTTACCTCAGTTACCTTCAAGCGCTCTGCAAGCCAATCCTGAGCCTCCGCTACCTGGGAGTTGGGGTACATGACTGCGGCAGTGCCTCCACCCAACTGGACATCCAGGCTTTGGGTGTGAGATCCAGTTGGGAACATATTTAAACAAGCAATAAATCAACACAGAGCTGTCTTTTATAGAACTTTGTATTGCACAGCAAAACTCTATGCAAAAATAAATGTAACGGTCTAAATAAATATAATGCAGTGGAATAAGTAAATAACGCAAGAGTCAGTATGAGTTTACCCACAAACAATACTGCGGCCCATCCTAGTCTTTTCCCTAATGGTACCATATGTAGGTGGTGCACATTGTTGGGGCCCAGAATAATTGTAATCCACTTTGTTTGTAATATGCTGGGATGTTCCAGGGATCAGAGACGTCATAGACTGCGCTTTAGTAACCAGTGTCAGAATGCCTTGTTGTAAAACCAAGGGGAGAGGTCTCAGTTTACCACTCCAGTCTGTAATCAGATTTTGTCCAGGAAGGGGAGAAGCTGCTCCACTGGGATTCCTTCACTCTGCAGAACAATCACTGCCAGGAACAGTTCTGTGCTCTGATCTGGATACAGAGTCTGCTGGGAGCCTTTACGCAGGATGCTTCAGCACTGGACACAATACCACAAATCTCAGATGAAGCTGAAGTTAGCTCCTTATTCGGCCAGCTTCTTATTCGCACACTGAAGATAGCTTCTTATTCAGGCAGCTTCTTATTTAGTGACTGAAATTAGCTGCTTATTCGCCCAGGATCTTATTCCTCAAAGAATAATGTCAATAAAAAGTATTTCGAACAACTGGACAATTCTAACACATTCATATGATGAAATAAATTTATCCAGATAACTGGCACCCCCCCCCCCCACTCCACTTGTTTCAATGGTAAAAAATGAATAAGTAACTGGTGATTTTCTCTATGAAAATCATCTTGGCTCAACCCAAACGGACTAGTTTTCTATTAATTAGACTGTTCTCTATCAGAAAAAACATAATCTAGCCCGAGCCAAACATTATTGATTAAGCAAACTGGCATCAAACCTAGCCCCCCCCCCCGCTCCATTGAATGCAATGAGAAAAAATAAGTAACTAGTGATTTTCTCTATGAAAATCATCTTGGCTCAACCCAAACGGACTAGTTTTCTATTAATTAGACTGTTCTCTATCAGAAAAAATATAATCTAGCCCGAGCCAAACATTATTGATTAAGCAAACTGGCATCAAACCTAGCCACCCCCCCGCTCCATTAATTTTATTTTTTTTATATTTAAGGTTTTTTATTTTGAAATAGAGTCAGCAATTACAAACAAAGAAAATGGCCTCGCAGGGCCAAAGCGAGTGATCTGAGAGTACACTAAAACAGCCACGCAGGGCCATAGTACGTCATGTTAAGGAGAACATTTAAGACATCAAAAATATGAACTAGTCATCTAGAAAGCTCAGCAGGAGAATAATAAGAAAAAAGAGTCCACTGATATCATCCGGAATAACACGCGGGTGGGGGGGGGGGACTAGAATTAAGGGAAAAACAGGGGACACGAACAAAAAGTCTTAGATTTGCGCAGCACAAAGATAAATATCAGGAATCATACGGGGGGAGTATTCAATATTGCATCGTCTAGTAAAGCACCGAACAGAGACTTCATGTAACAGGGCTAACCTCCTGAGTATACTTTTGAGCAAAGGAAGGGGGGGATGGGGAGATGTGTGGCAAAAGGCCTAAACAGTGCCGACCCAGGCTGATTCCCAAATGACCATGGGAAAGGGCCATGGGGGGAAAATGGCACCAGGGCCGGGGATTCCGAGTGGGGCAAACCGGGCACCAGGCTTCGGCTGCAACCTCCGGAAGGTCCCAAGAGAGCCAAGGGGGGAGTGGAGGAGGAGAGGAGAAAAAAAAGGGAAGGGGGGGAGACAGGGGTCTCTAATGATAGGACATCGAAATAAAATGGGGGGGGTATCGAAAAATGTCCACAATGGCAGCCGCTGAAGACAAAAATAGTAAAAATAAAAGTCCTCATAATAGAGCACAGCAAGGGAATAAAATAAAAGAAAAAGAAAAGTCATTAAGGAACAGTTCAGCGATGGGGGAAGATCCGCCGAAAGGAGCAGGGGAAGAGACTCCTCATCCAGCATCCAGGAACGGCATCGGGGCCATCTCAGGCAGCGCCCCGCAGGTCATCTCAGGTCGCTCGGTCTCATCAGGAATGCAGGTAAGCCGCCCCAACCCACACCGGGCAGCAGAGAGGGAGCCAGCGACTTTCTCAGCTGTCACCGGGGTCAGAGAACATCCCAGCACCGACATCTCTGCTGGAAGGCTCCCAGTCGGATCCTCGTAGGCCACCAAAGACACCGCCTGGTCAGGTAATTCACAGGCCGAGAAAGCCCATCCACCTCCAGCGAATCCAGCGGTGGCAGTGCTTCAATGCACGAGGTCGCTCCCAGAGTGCCAGGCTCCCCCGTCAGCATCTCGACTTCGCCACAATGCCCTCCTTCCATCTCCGCAGATCCATATCCATCGGCAGGGTCAGTTAGCGAGGCAGCAGCATCCCCGAGCGGCAAGTGAGTCGTCACTCCCCGACAGGCCGATATCACCGCCATTAAACGGTGCCAAACCCCTCTGCTAAGTGGGGCATTGTCGTCATCTCCCAACAGCTCCAGGCAAGCATCGAATGCCGATATTGCAGCGCCCGGGTTCACATGGGGGGGAGGGGAAGCACCTCTCATCCAGGTCCCCGGTCCATCGTCCCTCCCTGCTTTACCGACAGCTGCAGAAGCCAGGTGACGGGGGCCCACCGTCTCCACGACCCAATCCAGGCACTCATCCAGGGAGGTTGTCCTCCAAGGCAGCGAGGGAGCAACAGGGCCAGGTTCCATCACCAAAGGTAGGCTGCAATATGGCCGCCGAGGCAGCATGTCGGCCCTGAACAGTCGCCGGGAATAGAGTCTCTGGTCTGGAGGGGGAGCTAGACGGACTCCAGAAAGTGTAGACCCGGCGACTAAAAATACTTTTTATTGACATTATTCTTTGAGGAATAAGATCCTGGGCGAATAAGCAGCTAATTTCAGTCACTAAATAAGAAGCTGCCTGAATAAGAAGCTATCTTCAGTGTGCGAATAAGAAGCTGGCCGAATAAGGAGCTAACTTCAGCTTCATAAATCTCAGCCACCATCATCTTCCAGCTTCCTCTCTCTTGCTTCCTCTCTTGCAGCCCTGCCTCCACACACAAAACCATAGAGCCACACAGTCTTGAATCTCCAGGTGCAAACAGAAGGTCGCCATCTGCTGGTTACTACATAGAAACTGCAGGGTAGTAGAATTACTGTACTCCAGGGGTTACAGACACAAAACCACAAAATCAGTGGTAAAAAGCAAAAGCTATAGGTGCCAGCGGCGCCGTTATACATGATCAAGTCCTGATATGCAAGAAAAAGTTATCAGAATATGCACAGAAAGGCACACAAGTAATAATAATATGTCCCATGGTTCCTGTAAATTTGTACAGCGCTAAAGATACCTACTATTGTTCAATATTAAAGCCACTAGAAGGAGGAAACAGGCTTTTGCGGGTCTGCATTGATAGGATAGTGATGAAGTAAAGGTATAAGTATGGCTAGACCAGTGCTGTAGGTGAAAAAGGCAAAAATCAACAAATATGAAAAAGCCCGCAGAAAGCCTCGCCATTTTCTTTCTGCACACCAACTCACTATGTTGCTCCAGAGGCAGGGCCGGCCCAAGACATTGTGCTGCCTGGAGCGAAGGATGAAATGCTTCCCCCCCAAAAAAAAAAGCACGCAGTGTGTATGAGCGTATCACAATGTGCCACAGCAATAAAATTCAAACACTCATACACACCGTACATTAGAATTTTCTTGCTGTAGAGCTCTGTGATACAGTAATGTGAGGTGTATATAACTGAGCCCAGCATCACATACCCAGCAGTGCCCAGCGTCACATACCCAGCAGTGCCCAGCATCACATACCCAGCAGAGCCCAGCGTCACATACCCAGCAGAGCCCAGCATCACATACCCAGCAGAGCCCAGCGTCACATACCCAGCAGAGCCCAGCGTCACATACCCAGCAGTGCCCAGCATCACATACCCAGCAGTGCCCAGCGTCACATACCCAGCAGAGCCCAGCGTCACATACCCAGCAGAGCCCAGCGTCACATACCCACCAGTGCACAGCATCACATACGCAGCAGAGCCCAGCGTCACATACCCAGCAGAGCCCAGCGTCACATACCCAGCAGTGCCCAGCATCACATACCCAGCAGTGCCCAGCATCACATACCCAGCATCGCCCAGCATCACATATCCAGCATCACATACCCAGCATCGCCCAGCATCACATACCCAGCAGTGCCCAGCATCAAATACCCAGCAGTGCCCAGCGTCACATACCAGCAGAGCCCAGCATCACATACCCAGCAGTGCCCAGCATCACATACCCAGCAGTGCCCACACATGGATATATTTGCCCCCAGGCTCACTCATGGATATATTTGCCCCAGGCTCACTCATGGATATATTTGCCCCCAGACTCACGGATATATTTGCCCCCAGACTCACTCACGGATATATTTGCCCCCAGACTCACGGATATATTTGCCCCCAGGCTCACACATGGATAGATTGCCCCAAAGCTCACCTCTGCCAGGCCCCTCCAACGGGCAGATCCTGTGGCTGCCGCATTCCTTCCTTCAACGAGCGGCAGCCTCGTGAGTATCTGTCGCTCGCCTGGGATCCACACTCCAGCCTGCCGCTTTCTCGTGAGATCACGTGATCTCGATCGCAGCAGGCTGGCGGATGGATCTCAGGCGAGCGGCAGATACTCTTGCGGCTGCCGCTCGTTGAAGGAACGAACGCGGCGGCCGCACGATCTGCCGCCGCTGCATAAAATAAAGTGCAGAGCGTAGCAGCGGTGCCGAGGGCTGAAATTTGCTGCCCCCGAATTTATGCCGCCTGGCGCCACTGCTCCGCTCTGCACCATTGTCGGGCCGGCCCTGTCCAGAGGACACTGTGTAATGCAGTGAAACATGTAGAGTTTGAGTTTTCCTGTCTACACATATCCCTCTTGATAACTGGTTCCTAACCACCCTTTTTACCATATACCAGATATTACGCAGCAGCCGCCAGCCAGCTTTTTCCTATTTGTTGATTTTTGCCTTTTTCACCCACAGAACTGGTCTAGTATATTATAAGAGTTATGCGTGCTAACAAAAAAAAAAACGGAAATGGGAAACTGTGTCATGGAACTGACGTAGCGCTCCCCACGTCAAACCCCAAGACTTTTATTTCCATGGCGAAAACCCCAAAAGACATAGACCGTTGCTTTGGGGAAGACCTTATGTTCATTTATATTGTGTGGTTTTAAATATGTTTTACATCGTTTGGTTTTAGTTTAATTTAGTTTAGTGAAAAATGACATAGCTTTGGTTTTAAAATACTATATTCCTGTAGGTAAATGTGTCTTTGTATAAAACAGTAAACAAGCTTTGCTGTTGTGTAAATTATGCGTCAGGGATTTTCCCCATTATCTAAGTACATGTTTAATTTAAGGGATCTCTGATAGAGTATGTGTTTAATCTGATGTGCTGGAACAATAGATGTACAAATGTTATGTGGACTGAAGGCTAAGAGAATGTGAAGAATGTTGATTGTAAATAACTGCCATACCTCATTGTATGGATAGGCTCCTAATTAGTATGGGTATGCAAATTATGACTGTTGTACTTGAGCATAAATAGTGGCGTTGTTCATTAAAGGATTCAGATCATCTGAGTGTTTGAAACATACAGCTCTGCCTGGTGTTGTCATTTCACGTCGGCTATATCTCACCACTACCCAGGAACGGGTCATTCTAACTCCGCAGCAGAACCTCGATTCGCCGCGCCGTTGCGCCACCTTGAATTGGTACCTCGGGATACCGCAACCACCCCGAATCGGGACCTCGACGCAGCGCCGTGCCTGCATCTTCAAGGAGACTCTACCGAACCGCGGTTCGCCACGCGGACCGTCTCCAGCCTTTCAATGGTCAGTAGATCCGCTGCCCGAGACGCCGAGTGCCGTGCCACTCGGTAGTCGGGCGGATTTCCACCGTGGGTGCCCCATCTACTCTCCAGATCTCCACCGCCACGTGGTCTTCTACCCAAGCCGCTCGAGACGCCGGGTGCCGTGCCACTCGGTAGTCGGGCTTGGCAACACCAAAGAGGGGGTCAGATAGAGCAGGACCGCAGGCGGATACACCATTCCGTCACATTGGTGGCAAGCGGTGGGATAGCTCTCTGCACCCCCCAAGAAGACCCTCGCCATGGTGGTGTACAGTCACTACACCAGGGACACCCTACGTGGCATGTTGGAGACTCGGGGAGGAAATCCCGGCAACAAAAATAAGAAAACCCTGGTGAAGGAGCTTCACAGGATGGACCAGCAACTGATAAGCGTCCCCAACCCCGTAGAACCCTGGTTCGAGGTTTACAGCACGCCTGGAGCTTCATCCAAGGAATCTACACCCCTCAGCGATACCTCTTTTGTGATTTACAGCGCGCCTGGGGTTGTAATTGAGGACACCGCACATCCCAGCGACCCTTGGATGGAGGCTTACAGCTCGCCTGGAGCTGCATCCGAGGACGCCACACCCCCCAGCGATACCTCTTTTGTGATTTACAGCGCGCCTGGAGTTGTAATTGAGGACACAGGACCCCCGTCCATAAGAGACCGGTTCCAGCGAAGAGTAAGGAGGGCGATGGCCCAGGCCCAGGCGGATGCACCTGGTACCTGGCAGGACGAGCACTGGTGGAAAGATTTTGTCCGCCAGGAGATGTGGAACGAAGCCATTCAACAGGAGGAGGACTGCCCTGAAGAAGCCCTTCCCACTTATACGGAGAGGTACGAGCACCAGTGGTACTTACGGGTGCCCTTTTTGGGAGCACAGCCCCGAGAGGAATGGCTGACGGAGCTAGGCGAACTGGTCCAGAGCGAAATTATACTGGACACCAGCTACAGAGCCCTCCAGTGGTTTACGTCCCAACTAATGCCCAGCACAGCAGACAGCGGCCCAACAAAAGGCTTCGACTACGGCGGCACAGGGCTGCTGTATACAAGGATGGGCAAAGACCCCGGTTTTGGGGACGACACAGAGTGGCGGCGGGAACAACTCCTGGACCTCCGGTATGAGGAACTGGAAGACCTTGACGATGACCGTGAGGCAGAGGAACTGGAGTTTCTGGTTGAGCAGGAATGGGAGCTCGAAAAGGCCTACAAAAGGCTGTTCGACGACGCTCCACAGCTAGGCCTGAGCCCCATTACCTGGGACTGTCTAGCGGAAGAAGCAGACAGCCCAAGTGACACTGAAGTATTGGAGCCCGAGATGCTCCCATGGGTCCCCGTCGGGACCACAGTAGATGAGCCGGCCAGCTCAGAAGAAGCACGGCAGGTGCCAAGCGACCAGAATGGGCCGCGTAAAGGGTCCGAGTGGCCCAGTGAGGAAGTTATCCTCCCACCCCCGCAAGAAGACACTGTGGCAGTGTCCGTTTACCCAGCAGAAGAGCTGGCAACGGGGCAGAGTGCCGCTGGCCTCTGCCCACCCTCCCTCGTCTGCCCCGAGGAGCAGAAGGAGGATTTCCCCGAGCTGCTTATCACGCAGCCGCTTACCCCATCCAACCCCCTGGACTTTGTTCCTGTACCCACCTCCCCAGCAGAAGAGCTGGCAACGGGGCAGAGTGCCGCTGGCCTCTGCCCACCCTCCCTCGTCTGCCCCGAGGAGCAGAAGGAGGATTTACCTGAGCTGCTTATCCCGCAGCCGTTGACCCCATCTGACCCCCTGGACTTTGTTCCTGTACCCACCTCCCCAGCAGAAGAGCTGGCAACGGGGCAGAGTGCCGCTGGCCTCTGCCCACCCTCCCTCATCTGCCCCGAGGAGCAGAAGGAGGATTTACCTGAGCTGCTTATCCCACAGCCGTTGACCCCATCCGACCCCCTGGACTTTGTTCCTATACCCACCTCCCCAGCAGAAGATCTGGCAATGCGGCAGAGTGCCGCTGGCCTCTGCCCACCCTCCATCGTCTGCCCTGAGGAGCCGAAGGAGGATTTACCCGAGCTGCTTATCCCGCAGCCGTTGACCCCATCCAACCGCCTGGACGTCATTCCTGCACCCGCTTCCCCAGCAGAAGAGCTGGCAACCGGACAGAGTGCCGCTGGCCTCTGCCCATCCTCCACCATCTGCCCTGAGGAGCAGAAGGGGGATACCCTCGAGCTGCTTATCCCGCAGCCGCTTACCCCATCCAACCCCCTGGACTTTGTTCCTGTACCCACCTCCCCAGCAGAAGATCTGGCAATGCGGCAGAGTGCCGCTGGCCTCTGCCCACCCCCATCGTCTGCCCTGAGGAGCCGAAGGAGGATTTACCCGAGCTGCTTATCCCGCAGCCGTTGACCCCATCCAACCGCCTGGACGTCATTCCTGCACCCGCTTCCCCAGCAGAAGAGCTGGCAACCGACAGAGTGCCGCTGGCCTCTGCCCATCCTCCACCATCTGCCCTGAGGAGCAGAAGGGGGATACCCTCGAGCTGCTTATCCGCAGCCGCTTACCCCATCCAACCCCCTGGACTTTGTTCCTGTACCCACCTCCCCAGCAGAAGAGCTGGCAACGGGGCAGAGTGCCGCTGGCCCCTGCCCACCCTCCATCGTCTACCTGAGGAGCAGAAGGAGGATTTACCCGGGCTGCTTATCCGCAGCCGTTGACCCCATCCGACCCCCTGGACTTTGTTCCCACACCCGCTTACCCAGCAGAAGAGCTGGCAACGGGGCAGAGTGCCGCTGGCCTCTGCCCACCCTCTCTCGTCTGTCCCGAGGAGCAGAAAGAGGATACACCCGGGCTGCTTATCCCGCAGCCACTGACCCCACCGGAGATGGAGGACGCCATTCTCCTGCCCGGGGACCCTTCCTCGGCCTTGAACCTCCCAGCCGACGCGCTGGCAATGGGGCAGAGCCTGTTTCAACTCTGCCCATCTCCACACCCCTTTGGCCCGGAGGCCCCATGCAGCCACTGTTTTTTCCAACGGCTGACCAGGGCACTCGGGGCGCGTGCATTTAGCACCCGTTTTTCCCGGGTGCGCGATACCTCTGGAGGTGGTACAGGCGGTACCCCTCCCCGACCACAGGACCCTTATTCCGGAGGGGGTACCCCCAAAGATTTGTACCCCCAACACGCCAGGCACTGCCGCAAGGACAAATGGAGAAGCCTGGTGGCTCGCCTCCTCCCAACAGACTATGGACCCAGGTATGGACTATTGCTCCAACGACCCCGCGTCGACCCGTTGGGGTCCAACTGTGGCCGTCGGACTCCTTTGGGGAGGGGAGATATGTCATGGAACTGACGTAGCGCTCCCCACGTCAAACCCCAAGACTTTTATTTCCATGGCGAAAACCCCAAAAGACATAGACCGTTGCTTTGGGAAGACCTTATGTTCATTTATATTGTGTGGTTTTAAATATGTTTTACATCGTTTGGTTTTAGTTTAATTTAGTTTAGTGAAAAATGACATAGCTTTGGTTTTAAAATACTATATTCCTGTAGGTAAATGTGTCTTTGTATAAAACAGTAAACAAGCTTTGCTGTTGTGTAAATTATGCGTCAGGGATTTTCCCCATTATCTAAGTACATGTTTAATTTAAGGGATCTCTGATAGAGTGTGTGTTTAATCTGATGTGCTGGAACAATAGATGTACAAATGTTATGTGGACTGAAGGCTAAGAGAATGTGAAGAATGTTGATTGTAAATAACTGCCATACCTCATTGTATGGATAGGCTCCTAATTAGTATGGGTATGCAAATTATGACTGTTGTACTTGAGCATAAATAGTGGCGTTGTTCATTAAAGGATTCAGATCATCTGAGTGTTTGAAACATACAGCTCTGCCTGGTGTTGTCATTTCACGTCGGCTATATCTCACCACTACCCAGGAACGGGTCATTCTAACTCCGCAGCAGAACCTCGATTCGCCGCGCCGTTGCGCCACCTTGAATTGGTACCTCGGGATACCGCAACCACCCCGAATCGGGACCTCGACGCAGCGCCGTGCCTGCATCTTCAAGGAGACTCTACCGAACCGCGGTTCGCCACGCAGACCGTCTCCAGCCTTTCAATGGTCAGTAGATCCGCTGCCCGAGACGCCGAGTGCCGTGCCACTCGGTAGTCGGGCGGATTTCCACCGTGGGTGCCCCATCTACTCTCCAGATCTCCACCGCCACGTGGTCTTCTACCCAAGCCGCTCGAGACGCCGGGTGCCGTGCCACTCGGTAGTCGGGCTTGGCAACACCAAAGAGGGGGTCAGATAGAGCAGGACCGCAGGCGGATACTCCATTCCGTCACAAACTGTTACTGCATTTTTCTAAGAAAATGCATAATTTTAACCAAACTTGATATAACTATTTTTTCACTTGTAGGCTAGGGTCAAACGAAATCATTTTTGCACGCGAACGTAAAAAAGTGCGTCCGAACGCATTGACGTATTTTTTCACGGAATACGCGAAAACGGTCATACGATGCACATTTTTGTGCGTGATTTTTTACGGATCCAAACCAGGAAACGTTGGGTGTCTGGACGTTATGTTGGCGTTATGTTGGCCGGACATGAGCAGGTTGTGACGTCTCCTAATCACGCACACACACCGCTAGCGGACGCAGCGCACTCTGTACGTCAGTACTAGCAGTTCTGCGTTCTCGAAAAAATGCATTCATATTCCACTTGCGTTGCGCAGCCGGACTTTCGTGCGACCGTACTTCGTATATTGGCCGTCATTGCCCATCATTTGCTGCTAGTGCGGCCGTGATTAAGTGCGCCAGAACGCACATTAAAAGTGCGTTGGTCTGACCCCAGCCGTATTCTGCCGCATTGCGTTCTATGAATAATATGACTATGAATAAAATAAGGACCTTGCTTGCGGCGTGGGAAATGAGAAGTTGAGTAACGGCAGTGGTATTGCTCATTTTATACGTCACAAATGAACAATGCCTTTGCTTTGGAACTAAAAATATATATTTTTTTCTATTTTTTGTTTGCAATTTTTTGTTAGATTTACATTGTACATAATCATGTTTGGTATCATTAGAAAGGCCAGGCTCTCACCTCTCCGATGACTCCTAAATTGACCTTGTGGGGTGTAAGGAATGGAGCCCCGCTCTCCTTGCTGCGGTACGGCAGCAACTTGTATATTAGATGAACCAAGGCATTGTCGGGTATATTACACAAAGGAAAAATTAAAATGGATGTCTGTAGCCATTTTGTTTTTAACCACTTCAATGCGGAGGACGCGCTCATGGCTGCTGGTATGCGGAGGACGCGCTGAGCGCGTCCTCCCTTTGGGGCCAGCGTTCGGCCGGGTTCCGGCCGATCGCTGGCCCCCCCGGTGCGGGCTGACATCCTCGATGTCAGCCCAGCATCCGGAACCGCAGCCGCTGAAATTAGGTGTCATCGCGGCAGCGCGATGACACCTAATTCAGGCGCCCCCCCCCCGCATGTGCGGAGGAGGCGCCTGAAAGGGAGGGGGGGAGGTCCCCTAACTGGTCCCCTAACTGCCACCAACGGTGGAGATAGGGAGTTCCAATGAACTCCCTATCTCCCGATCCGTGGCAGCTAGGGGTTAAAGTTTGGTATGGTTGGATCGGCCAGAGCATGGCCGTTCCAACGATACCAAACTCGAATGTGAAAAAAGTTTTTTAAAAAGAATTAAAATTAAAATTTAAAATAAAAATATATTTAAAAAAAATTATAAAAAAAAAAATAAACATTTTTTTTTCTTTTTTTTGGTTCGTTAATGCAGAAATATTGTTCCCATTTCAATTATAATGTGAACAATGATGCTGCACTAACGATTTTTGTATGCGGTGCATTTGTTAAAAATTGCGTAATTTTCCCCAAAAAAAAATGTAACGAGACCCCATCTCTAATTTTTTTAACAAGCACACCCCATACAAAATATAACCGCAATTGCTCGCATGTTAAAATGTGAAAAAAAACACTTTACACGTTGTAAATTATTGAAAATACATATTTTATTGCATTTTTTGTTATAATATACAGACATGACATAACGTATACATATAATAATGACATATTATGAATCTACCGAGTCTGACGGAAAGAACGATATATAATATGTCTGGGTCATATACTAAAATAAGCCTTCAAAACACGTTTTAACATGATGAGCAAAACCGGTAAAAATGACCTCAGCACAGAGGTGTGAAAAGCCTCAGCAGCGAAAGGGTTAAAGACAGTTTTTTTCTTTCAATTTCCTTTAAGTTTAGAAATGAACGAGATTTTTTTTTACAGGTTCATTCCTGGGTGAAGTTTTTTATATTTTTTTTTAAGAAATGCCAGACATGAAGGAACCTAGAATGTTTTTGTGTGATAAGGCTATAGTTAAGTGCTAAGACGTATCATAATTAAATTTATTGGTCTGTCTTAAGTTTTTAAAACAAAAGATATTTTGTCTTTTGGGTATAGGAATAAGAGTTAATATCTCTAATATAGATTTATATTCACAAAATATATGTTTATAATCAAGGTATATTTTATTATATTTACAGTAGGAAATATATACTCCAATAAATATTGTAGAAAGTATATAATTGGTAAATAATAAAAATTACTAAAGAATAGATTCTGTTGAGTTAACCAGAAAATAATTTAGCTGATAGTAAGTAATTTCAAAAGGGAGTAGGGATCTAAATTAGATGGAGACACTGTGTCTAGTGACTGAGAGAGAGGTTCTTTGTTACGTCAGATTGACCTTTTGACCCGAGATAGGAATATTAAAAAGAAATGGTGGAATTAATTAAGAAGTGCAATACTGCCCTCTAGAGGATAGTAAATATTAGATTTAATAATATTGCCAGTGACGTCAAATTGACTATAAGAAGCGGCAATGTTGGTTGCAAATCAGTCGGAGATTCCAGCATTCAGACTCACACCGCAATGCATTCAGACGTCCAGTACACATGACACTCTGGGAGTCGGAGATTCCAGCATTCAGACTCACACCGCAATGCATTCAGATGTCCAGTACACATAGCAGATCCCAAGACATGAGGCAATCAAGATTCTAACCAAATCTCTAACTCACATGCATTGATTATCTGATATCGATAATCTTCACACATTCCAAAAATATTATATCAGGAATTTCAAGGCAGACTTATCAACATCCAAATTGGACAGGTAATGTATGAAATTAAGGAATTAATGTAAATATATATATATTTGTAGATATTCTTGCAACGTAGACTGAGACTTCTCAGATACGGTTAGATCCTAATTCTAAGTATTTTCTATTCTGCAGATAGAAATATGAAGAAGTGGATATAAGGATTTATTCCTAAAAAGAAATGTTGTAAGATTGATACCAATATATATATTGAATTTGGAAATTACTGTGATTAAAATTAATAAGCAAGGAATTATATAACTACAAAATAAAAAGCAAAAGATTAGAAATTTAATTCTCGAGATTAGGGGAGGATTCACTAAATAAATTTTTATTACTTATCATTAAATTAGCTCATCTTTTGTTGATCCATGTAGCATAGAGATATATATATATATCTATAAGAGCTGGCTGGTTAAACATTGTTTGCTGGGAAATGCATGTTGTATTAAGCAGAAATGTTTATTAACCATATGTGTATTAGTTACTAACTGATAAGGTAAATGATATTAATCATATATGCAGTTACTAACCGGAGATACATATATTGTGATGCTAGTTTTTATGTGCTGATGGATTGTGGTTTATAAATTTTTGTTTATGATATGAGATTTGAAACTTTTTTGTATACGTAATAAATATAAATATATTTTTATCCGATTATTGATTATTGTATTTTTCAAAGCAAAACACAGACAATTAAAAGAATTCATGAGAAATTAACACCTCTCAGAAGCACAGGTGTTGTTTGACACATTAGGAGACACACCACACCCTCATCGTACATACAATGTATCAAATTCATTAGACCAGACTAAAAACATCTGTTTTCGCCGTTTGAAAACACAGGTCATTTAGAGGTGAGAATCTTTGCACTTAGACATTAGTTTTTAATTCAATATCTAATAAACCGTTGCTTATAATATTCTGCAGTAAAGAGTCTCTTATTTCTAGATTTTTTAGTATTTTTTAAGCATTTTTTAAGCATTTTTTATACTCTTCAAAATTTTTATTTTTTTTGCGAACTCGAACCGAACACACCAAAAAAGTTCGAAATTCGCGAAATTGCGAACGACCAAAGTTCGAATCAAACTCCGAACGGATCGAACCAAACAGCTCATCCCTACTCCTCACTGCATTGCGGCGGTTTAGGATCTCATTGAAAGAGTGCGTAATAACGTATTGTTCTAGCTCCTCCACACTTGCTGGTGGCATGGGAAACGAGACACTGATTTAATACAGCATCATTGCTCATAATTGAAAAGTGAACAACGGTGCTCTGTTGGGGAAAAAAAAAGTGTTTATTTATCATTATCGGTTTACATGGAACCTGAACTATAAAATCCAATAGTTGTATTGCACACTGAGAAAAAAGCATTATATATACATATATATTAGGGCTGCGGAAATTAACAATTAATTCATCGATTAATCGTTAATTTCTTTGGTTGATTAAAATATTTTTAAATTGACCGCCGGCCACCGCGTGCTTTGCTCTCTACGAGCGGCATAAAGCTTGGCCTCATCTGGGGGAACCACCTGACCTGCCGCATTCTCGCGGAGTTCACGTGAACTCCGGGTTCTGGCGAGAACGCAGAGTTCACGTGAACTCCGGGTTCTGGCGAGAACGCGGCTGGTCAGTGGTTCCCTCAGGCCAAGCGTCATGCTGTCGGACGCTCGTAGGGAGCAAACCCCGCGGCGCAAAGCACGCGGCGGCAGGAGGTGAGAGCTGGGGGCAAATATATCCATGCATGAGCTGGGGCAAATATATCCATGCATGAGCTGGGGCAAATATATCCATGTATGAGCGGGGGGCAACTATATCCATGTATGAGCTGGGGCAAATATATCCATGTATGAGCTGGGGCAAATATATCCATGCGTGAGCTGGGGCAAATATATCCATGCGTGAGCGGGGGCAAATATCTCCATGCATGTATGAGTTGGAGGTAAATATAAGCATGTATGAACTGTGGGCAAACATATCCATGTATGAGCTGGGGGAAAATATATGCATGTATGAGCTGGGGGCAAATATATCCATGTGTGAGCTGGGGGCAAATATATCCATGCGTGAGGTGGGGCAAATATATCCAAGTATGAGCTGGGGGCAAATATATCCAAGTATGAGCTGGGGGCAAATACATCCATGTATGACAAATAAATGAAAAATGGAGAGACAAGTGGCGCTAGTAGATAATAAATGTGTGGATTGTTTGCAGCTCAAAACACTTATGTATACCCAATACAAAAAAACAATAGCAAAAAGTGGGCACTAGGCCCGGTGTGAGCGCACTTAACTTAATCACTAGAAAACTGGTAATCTTGAATAGGGTTTTTCAACGATGTCCTGAATGTTCATAATTAAAGGATCATATTGAGCCTATTGATAAAAAATAGAAGCTCCATGGTGCAATATCGTTTAAACAGATGGATTATGAAAGATAAGAAAAACCAATCGATCTGAATATATATATTGAGGATGGCACCATGAAGACTAGAACACATTTCAAAGACGTCAATGTAAACAGTTACATCGGTCTAGAAAGTGATCACTTTCCCCCATGGTTAAAAGCTGTTCCGAAAGGACAGATGACTCGTCTTCGAAGAAATTGCACTGAGATCCAAGAATTTGAGAAACAGTCGGAGAAATTAATGGATGACTTTGTAGAAAAGGGATATGTGAGGACGGAATTAGAGTGCACAAGAGAAGAAATCCGCAATTTAGATAGAAATAAGCTACTACAATACAAAGTTAAAGAAAGAACTGATATAATCGATTTACCCATTGTTATGGATTATAATGCTGGAAATAAAAATATCAAAAGATGTATACAGAAATATTGGCCAATATTGAGAGAGGATCCCGCACATAGAGATATTTTACCAAATCAACCTCAAGTTATCTATAGAGGTGGAGGCAGTCTAAGACAAAAATTAGTACAGAACCATCTACGGGATCAGAAGGAACCGATAAATTGGTTCGGATTAACATCTGGGTTCTATGGATGTGGAGACTGCACTAGTTGCAGGAAATCACACAGTAAAAAAACGACATATTACCACATTTTGTGTTGGTCAAAACAACTATAAAATTAGAGACAAACTAACTTGCTTCTCAAAATATCTTATTTATGCATTACGATGCCCTTGCAATAAATATTATATAGGTAAGACCACACGAGCATTACAAGTTAGAATTAATGAGCATATTTATAATATTAATAGAAGCTATGAGAAACATTGTGTCTCCAATCACTTCAAATATAAACATAATAATAGTCCAATGGGTTTAGAGTTCTTTCGCATTGAGAAGGTAACTAAAAACTGGAGAGAGGAAGATCTTGACTTAAAATTAGCAAAAACTGAAATGAAATGGATTTACACACTGAATACCCTTGAACCAAATGGCCTTAATGCCGATTTTGAGGTATGTCATTTTTTATAGTTTATATGTTTTTATAGACTGTTTTATTATATTAATGTAATATTTGTCACCATACAGTCAGCGACTGATAGATAGGAGTATCATATTCTACTGTATTCCATAGTGTTGTTTTATATGTTTTATTTGATCATCTATTGTCATTGTCTTTATTCCAGCATAGTTGTTGCCCTTATTATTTAATGGCTAGCTGATTGTATGACACTACATTTAAGTGTTTATTTCTGATATACTGTTTTCTGGGTTGTTTTGTAACTCCTTCTGACAGTGTGATTTAGTGGGGTGATCCCTGGGGTGCGGACCGCTTCCATCATATAGACGGAACCCAAGCCATTGTGATCGGAGGTTGTATCCAGAAGTTGGAACTCCTGGAACGCATGCTGCAAGTTACATCTGAAACGCAAGCTACAAACCGGAATCGGACCCAACATCCGATCACGTGACCGGAAGTTATGTCGTGGAACACACGCCGGAACTAAGATTTGGAACGCATTAGCGATTGCCAACCCCAGGTGACAATTATCAACTACTATGAAGCGGCTATTTAAAAGCCGCATGAGAATCAATATACCACACAGGACTGAGGAAGCCTACAGTTTGTTTAGGCGAAACGCGTCTTATGTTATATTTTATGTGATTTTTAGATTAAATAGTTTTACTTTTATCTAGTCCAATCCTCCTTTTGTACTATCCTGCTATTACTCTCACCACTCTCCAGCTGGGGACCTACCAATTGGTTACCTGATTCCATGCAAGCTTTTATACTGAGCCACTTTTCCAAGAGGCTCAAAATACTGTGAGTATTCATTTGTTATTACTGGCATGCCATAAGAACTTTGATGTCTGCGCAATGGAAGTTTCTCTTCTTTTCCTCTAAGTTTTAAGAAGTCTTTCATGGACAAATCCATCACTAATCAAGTGTAAAGAATTCTACAGAAGGGGTGTGACCCCCCCAGAGTGGTCAAAATGCGTTACCATCTGAGCCTAGGGCTCTACACTTGTGAGTTTTTGACACACACGATTGGTTTTTCTTATCTTTCATAATCCATCTGTTTAAACGATATTGCACCATGGAGCTTCTATTTTTTTATCAATAGGCTCAATATGATCCTTTAATTATGAACATTCAGGACATCGTTGAAAAACCCTATTCAAGATTACCAGTTATCTAGTGATTAAGTTAAGTGTGCTCACACCGGGCCTAGTGCCCACTTTTTGCTATTGTTTATTTGTATTGGGTATACATAAGTGTTTTGAGCTGCAAACAATCCACACATTTATTATCTACTAGCGCCACTTGTCTCTCCATTTTTCATTTATTTGTTATACCATTATTACCCAAGAGAGCTGAAGGCTGCTGCCATTATGGATTTTAGGAATAAAACTAGAATCAACATTGAGGATGTCTTTGGAGATACTATTAATAGCACTCTTGAAGACAAAAAAAGCGATGAATATAAGGATAAAAAAATGCTAACAAATAAACTAGAATATCTCCTTAAAAAAGAGATAAGGACCAAATGGGATATTATCACCTTGGAAAGATATACAAAAGAAGGTATCACTCCAAGGGGATTACGATGGCAAAAGGAACCATCAATAGATAAAAATGATGAACCCTTTTTAGAAGATTGGTGCAGCATGTTGCAAAGTTTCTCCATTTCAATGATGGAGAAAATAATCTTGAAACGGAAAAGCATACTAATAAAATTAAATGATGAGATAGAAGATATTTATAATAAAGTTATCGAGGGCATGTCAATGGAGGAAAGAACTACTATTTTTTCTCGTATAAAAATAAGTTTAGAAAAAACTGAAAAAGAAGTATCCCTAAGAAAGAAAAGTAAATATATTCGAGATAAGAAAGATTATGCTAATAAGAGGGTTTGGTTATTCTCTCAGGAACCCATTCCATTTTATAGTGAGCCTAATCAACAATGGAAACGACCTAGGGATACACGTTTTAATAATTCCACTTGGCTCGAGAGACAGAAAGAAAACATTGTGAAAGAAAAGATTGTTCAACAAAAAGAAGTCAACAAGAAAGAGGAAGAGTTAGTGAGGAAGAAAGTACCCCCCACTAAGCCTTACTCACAAGAATTCATACACACCCCCTCAAAGAGAGACTCACCCCATGAAAAATGGAGATACAACTATTATGAGTCTCCCAGAAGAGGAAGAAGGGGTAGAGGTAGATACCAAAGAGGAGGTGAACATCGGGGATACCATAGAGGGGGTAGATACTCATACCATTCTAGCTACCCTCACTATCACCATCAACCTTTGGAATTGAGAAATCGATTCCAAACTTTAGAAAATATGGAAGGAGATTACCATTCTTTTCAAATGAATCAAGAATGGGAGGGAGGAGGAAAACCCATGAACCATCTGGAACAACGAAAGGAGAAATTGAAAGGAGCGGAAGGTGGTCGACCCTCGGAAGCACATTCAAGGAAACCATCTCTAGAAAACGAGGAAGAAGAGGGCGAAGAAATCTTCCGAAGAGAAAAAAGAGGAAAAGTTTAACCTCCAAGGGAATTTTCAATCTAAGAGGAAAAACACTTACCAATGGCGAAATCCGTCTTCTTAATAGAGGCTTGAAATTTATACCAAAGAAACAAATGAATAGTTTCAACACATATATTTAGATTTACAAAAATTTAAAAGGAGTCTCTGCTTAAAAAAGTTTTTTGCTAAAACCCCTATGGAACGAATAATAACAGAGGAGGGGAAATATAAACAAACCACCCTTAAAAGAAATCAAAATTTTACCCTAGACATATGATATCCAAAGAGATGGAAACTTTTGATCTGATGATATTAACTGAAATTAGAAAGGAAGAAAAAAAGAAGAAAACAATAAGAAGGAACAACATCACTAAAGAAGAAACCCAAGCATTAAACTCTCTATGTAAAAATAAACAACTAGTTATTAAACCTGCAGACAAAGGAGGTGGGGTGGTAGTCCTTAGCAGGGATAAATATGAAAGAGAGACTTTAAGATTGTTAGGAGATACAAACACCTATAAATGCTTAGTGGGTGATCCTACGTCATCGATCATTACAAAGTTTCTAGATTATTTGGATAAGGGGAAAGAATTAGATATCTTAAAAGAAGAAGAATATAAGTATTTATATGTATTACATCCCAAAATTCCTGTCCTATATCATCTACCCAAGGTTCATAAAGATCAAGATAACCCACCTGGACGACCAATTGTCTCCGGAATAGGTTCAGTTTCTTCCAATTTATCTGAATATTTGGACCATTTGTTGCAACCTTTAGTCATTCAAACTCGGTCTTATATCAAAGACACCATGGCTATCATTAAGGAATTGGAGAGTATCACCTGGGAAGAGGACTTCCAATTAGCCACATGTGATGTAAATTCATTATACACTATAATACCACACCAATTAGGATGTGAAGCTGTACAATACTTTTTGAGAGAGGTGGGCCACTTTAAGTCAGAACAAATAGAGTTTGTAATTGAGGGCATTAGATTAATTTTGGAGAATAATTATTTCTGGTATGATCATAAGTTCTATTTGCAGTTAACCGGAACAGCTATGGGTACCAGGTTTGCCCCCAGCTATGCCAATCTGTTCATGGCATACTGGGAGCACCAGATTGTAAGGACGGGGCATCGCTGGGGGCAACACCTGGTCCTATATAAAAGGTATATTGATGATGTCATAATCATCTGGAAAGGAGATAAACATGCTTTAAGAGAATTTATGACTTACCTTAATGATAACCAATGGGGAATTAAATTGGATTTCAGGATTAGCGATATAGAAGTAGAATACCTCTATCTGAATATATATATTGAGGATGGCACCATGAAGACTAGAACACATTTCAAAGACGTCAATGTAAACAGTTACATCGGTCTAGAAAGTGATCACTTTCCCCCATGGTTAAAAGCTGTTCCGAAAGGACAGATGACTCATCTTCGAAGAAATTGCACTGAGATCCAAGAATTTGAGAAACAGTCGGAGAAATTAATGGATGACTTTGTAGAAAAGGGATATGTGAGGACGGAATTAGAATGCACAAGAGAAGAAATCCGCAATTTAGATAGAAATAAGCTACTACAATACAAAGTTAAAGAAAGAACTGATATAATTGATTTACCCATTGTTATGGATTATAATGCTGGAAATAAAAATATCAAAAGATGTATACAGAAATATTGGCCAATATTGAGAGAGGATCCCGCACTTAGAGATATATATTTTTTTTTTTTAAATTACATTTTTATTGGATATTTCCAGACAGACAAGAAAAATATACATACATTCAACAACCTTGGGGGAAGGAGGGAGGGGGGAAAGAAAAAAAAAGGGGGGGAGGGTTTTGCAGCAGGAGGTATATAGCTCAAACATAGACTTTTACTAGAGACCGCATGCCTTATATATTTTGTGTACATCCCAAAGTTTCCATGGGTCCCATTTGGGAGATTGTAATCCTTCCGTCATTGTTATCCTAGAATCAAAGCTACGGTATTGTTCCAAAAGGTCGGTCACCTGTTTGCAAGTGGGAACCAGCATAGTTCTCCAATTTCGTGCGAGAAGTAGGGCGGTTGTAGAAATGAGGATAAATAACATCCGTAGCTGAGGTCGTGGAAGTTTAATCATGCCCAGTAATAAGACTTCAGGTGAGTGCGGAATCTGTACCCAATATTTCTGTCGCCAGTGACGAAATGTCTCTCCACAAAGGGGCTATCCGAGGGCAGTACCACCATATGTGGCTCATAGATCCAGTCTCCAGGGAACACCTCCAGCAGAGATCCGAATGTTGTGGAGCAAATCGTTTGATCTTGTCCGGAGTGAGGTACCACCGGTATAGTATTTTTCTTTGAGTCTCTATCAGAGTAACACATCTAGTCGCCCCGACACAGAGAACATGAAGGCGGATGCCCATTGTGTAGGTGTAAATTTTCGACCAAGTTCTTTTTCCCAGGTGTTTTGGAAAGACCAGACCACAGTCCGTGTTGGCGTGTTAAGTACTCTATAAAATAACGAAATCGGTCTAGCGGTTGCAAGAGGGTCTAAGCAAAAAAGTTCAGTTTCAGACAACAATGGCAAAGTAGCTCTCAACTTAGATAATACCGATTGTGACCTAAAATAGGATTGTAATTGTAAATAAGACAAAAACATTGTTTGTGGTACTTTAAATTTGGTGCATATAGTCTCGAAAGGAAGAATGGCGGCCGTGTCAAAGAAATGGTGGAGATTCGTTATTCCATATTGTAGCCATTGACGGCATCTCCCTTGTGGGAGAATGTAGCGGAGTGCTTCCACTGGCATCGCCATGGAGATGGGGTGATGGTACGTAATAAGGGGGAAAATTCGATCCCAAATATACAGATGCAGAGACGTGGTAGCCAACGGCGACTGGAACCGCGGTCTGTCCTTTGGAGGGACCCATAACACTTTAGCCAAGTCATGTCCCTCCATGTATGCTGCCTCAATGGTGAGCCATTGTGGCGTAGGACGGCTATGAAACACCTCTGACAAGGAGGCAAGGCATGATGCCCAGAAATAATGTTGGATATGTATCATGTTCAATCTCCCCGTCTCTTTGTCTGTAGCATAACAGTCTGCGCGGTATTCGCGGTCTCTTATTATTCCATACATAAGACACCAATATAGACTGCAACGTAACTAGAAATGACCTAGGTAGTTTAAGCGGTAGAGCTCGAAACACATAAAGTAATTTCGGTAAGATCACCATCTTTGCTGCCGCCATCCTTCCCATCCATGAGACTTCCCTCGATCTCCACAGATGTATTAGTGACCTAGTCTCAGAAAGAACTCGTTCATAGTTGTGTTTATATAGACCGTCTGGATGTCCCGTGATTCTAAGTCCCAAATATACTAAATATGTTTTGCGCCATTCAAAATTATAATGCATTTTAAGATTGTCTAGTGATTGATGTGGAATATTAAGTGGGAGGGCTTGTGTTTTAAGCAAGTTCACTAAGTGGTATGAGACTCTACTGTACACTTCCAGCTCCCCATAAAGGGCGGACAGGGAAGCCTCCGGTTCTGTCAAGGTCAGAAGAATATCGTCAGCATACAGATGTATTTTATGAATCGTCGGACCAACGGCGATGCCTCTAATATCATTATTTTGCCGTATAGCCTGAGCAAGTGGCTCCAACACTAAGGCGTACAAAAGGGGAGAGAGGGGGCATCCCTGTCTTGTGCCATTCGTTATCCTAAATTCCTCCGAGAGGAATCCCGAGTTAACAACTCTAGCGGAAGGGAAATCATATAGGGCCTGAATTGCAGCTAATACTGGAGGTGGAAAACCAAACTTTTGAAGAACCTGTCACGGATCCCCCTGATACTAGAGTGGTGGTCCCTATACGCAGGACTCTCTCTACCCTTCCGATCCTTAGAGTGGTCGGCACGACTAGACAGACATAGGATGATACACAAGACCTTAGAACAATTAGCTCTTCCCAAGACCCTAACAACACAAGGGGTAGTCTGATGTGTGCTTAGGGTGCCACACAGACTGACCTCAATACCAGAATTAGAAGAGTTAATGCCAATACCAGGGGTTACGCACAGAATGGTTCGTTCGCCAATGCCAAGGGTCATACCAGAGTGGTTCGTTCGCCAATGCCAAGGATCATACACAGAGTGGTTCGTTCGCCAATACCAAGGATCATACACAGAGTGGTTCGTTCGCCAATGCCAGGGGTCATACACAGAATCGTTAGTTTGCCAATGCCAGGGGTCATACACAGAATCGTTAGTTTGCCAATGCCAGGGGTCATACACAGAATCGTAGTTTGCCAATGCCAAGGGTCATACACAGAATCGTAGTTTGCCAATGCCAAGGGTCATACACAGAATCGTAGTTTGCCAATGCCAAGGGTCATACACAGAATCGATAATAGCCAAAATATATTCAAGAGCTCTGCGGGAAGTAACTACCACGTCAGGGCACCGGCGTCTCTGTGAGTCTGGGCTTTAAACCCGGCGGGTCCGCGTCTCGCCGCCAGGCCCCGCCCCCCGGCGTCTCACGTGTGCGGAAGCGTCCGCAATATCACTCGGCGCCTGGCCAGCGAGCAGCGAGGAAGCTGCTGCCAGGCGCCGGGGGGCGCGGGGGCCACCGTGACAGAACCCCCCCTCTACGGGCGGCCACTGGACGACCCCCAGGAGCGCGGGGATGAGCCACGTAGAAGGCCTTCACCAACCGAGGCGCATGGACCTCAGCAGCCGGGAGCCAAGAACGATCCTCCGGCCCGTAGCCCACCCAGTCGACCAGATACTGCAAAGTGCCCCTTGAGACCCTGGCGTCCAAAATGGCCCGGACTTCAAACTCTTCCTCACCCTCCACTGAGATAGGAGGAGGTGGGATACGGGCCCTGGTGTACCGATTACATAAGAGAGGTTTTAAGAGGCTCACGTGGAACACGTTGTGTATCCGGATATGGGGAGGTAATGCCAAAGCATAGGAGACGGGGTTGAGTCGTCGTAAAACCTTGTAAGGGCCTATGAATCTAGGTGCCAACTTCATGGAAGGCACTAGGAGCTTAATATTCCGCGAGGAAAGCCATACCCTGTCCCCACCTGATATACGGGGGCCTGCCTCCTGTGTCTGTCAGCCTTGATTTTCTGGATGGCACTACTTTTCTTGAGTGCCTCCTTGACTTTCCCCCAGGTGTCCTTCAAGGACGCCAAATGGTCATCCAAAGCAGGTATCGTGGTATCCGAAAATGTAGTCGGTAACATAGGAGGGTCGAAACCATAAACGGTGAAGAAAGGGGAATGTCCTGTGGATTCGCTCACCGCGCTGTTCAAAGCATACTCAGCCCATGGTAGCAGGTCTGACCAGTTATCTTGCTGTTCTGAGATAAAGCACCTGAGATACTTTTCTACATTCTGATTTGCACGTTCTGCTGCTCCGTTGGTCTGGGGGTGATAGGCCGAAGAGAAAGACAAGTCTATCCCCACATTCTTACAAAACCCTTTCCAAAACCTGGAGACGAATTGGGTACCCCTATCGGAGACAATCCCAAGAGGAATACCATGTATGCGGACCACGTGGTTAATGAATATGGGCACCAGTTCGGCTGCCGACGGTAGCTTACGAAGAGGAACATAGTGACCCATCTTGGAGAACCGATCGATGATCGTAAGTATAACTGTGTTCCCTCTAGAATCGGGTAACTCCACTATGAAGTCCATAGCTAGGTGCGACCATGGTCGTTCTGGGATAGGCAGAGGTTGGAGCAAACCAATGGGTGCTGTCTTGGGATTTTTATGTCTTGCGCAAACCTCGCACACAGCTATGTAATCCTTAACATCTCGGCGCAACGTGGGCCACCAAAAGATTTTATTAATACTGGACACCGTTTTGGTGATTCCCATATGCCCGGACGTTTTATTATCATGGTAAAGGTTTAATATTTCTTCTCTTTCACATTCAGGTACAAAGAGTTTCGCGGGAGGTTTCCCTTCAGGAGCCGTGCCCTGCACGGTTTGTAACCTTTGCAACAAGGGAGACGAGACATTGATTGTGGTAGAGGCTATAATCCTTTCTTGGGGTACAATGGGATGCTGATCTTGGACGTTAAATTCGTAGGACTCATGTTGTCTAGATAAAGCATCTGCCTTAACATTTCTGGACCCAGGTCTATAGGTCAGTACGTAATTAAAGCTTGAAAGAAACAACGACCATCTTGCTTGTCGGGAATTTAACCGTTTAGCATCTCCAATGTATGTGAGATTTTTATGATCGGTTATGATAAGGATGGGGTCACTAGACCCTTCCAGTAGGTATCTCCATTCTGCCAAGGCTGATATGACTGCTAACAACTCTCTGTTTCCTATGTCATAGTTCCTCTCTGCCGGGGAGAGTTTCCGGGAATAGAAGCCGCATGGATGCAATGGTTTGTCGGGTGCCTCCCTCTGGGACAAGACTGCACCAAGACCTATCTCGGAGGCATCAACTTCCACTTGGAACGGCAGAGCCGGATCCGGATGTCTGAGTACCGGGGCCGTAGTAAACGCTTGTTTGAGTGCTTCAAAGGCTTGACTGGCTTGGGGTGTCCATTTCTGATTACCCACCCCTTTCCTAGTCATGGCCGTGAGGGGAGATACCAAAACCGAAAACTCTTTAATGAACCTCCTATAATAATTTGTGAATCCTAGAAACCTTTGGATGGCTTTAAGTCCTTGGGGTAGAGGCCAGTCTAGGATTGCTGTAAGTTTCTTAGGGTCCATCTGGAACCCCTCCGGTGTTATTATGTAGCCAAGGAAATGTACTGTCCTTATGTCAAATAAACATTTCTCTAATTTACAATACAATCCAGCCTCCAACAATTTTTTCAGTACTATTTTCACGTGGACATGATGGGTTATGATATCAGGCGAGTATATCAGGATGTCATCAAGATATACTATGACAAATACTTGCAGGAATTCTCGTAAGGTATCATTAATGAGGTCTTGAAAAACAGCCGGCGCATTGCATAGGCCAAAAGGCATCACCAGGTACTCATAATGCCCACTTCTAGTATTAAAAGCCGTTTTCCATTCGTGTCCCTCTTTAACCCTTACGAGGTTGTAAGCCCCGCGTAAATCAAGTTTGGTATAAATATTGGCCCCCTTTAGGCGATCGAACAGTTCTGTGATAAGTGGTATGGGATAGGCGTTCCTTATGGTAATCCTGTTCAAACCTCTATAATCTATACAAGGCCGCAGGTCTCCCTCTTTTTTCGATACAAAAAAGAAACCTGCCCCTGCTGGAGAAGAGGACCGTCTGATGAAACCTCGTTCCAGGTTCTCCCTTATGTACTCCTCCATAACGTCATTTTCTTTTTGGGACAAGGGGTATACATGTCCCCTAGGAGGCATAGTACCAGGGAGTAAATTTATAGCACAGTCGTACGGGCGGTGCGGCGGTAGGACCTCAGTCCTGGACTTAGAGAAGACCTCTTTCAATCCCAAATATTGTTCAGGCACCTCTGTAGACAAGGGAGGGGCTGTGGCAACGTTGAGGCTAGCGATTACGTTGACCCTGCCCAGACAGTGCGATTGACAACGAGGACTCCAGTATTTTATGTCTCTTTGGACCCAATCAATAACCGGGTTGTGTTCTGCCAACCACGGAAACCCAAGCACGACAGGACAAGAAGGGGACTCAATGATTTGGAAACATATGTATTCGTGGTGCAATACTCCTGTTTTCATACATACAGAAACAGTGTCGTGGGTGATATGGGGGCAGGATAGAGGGTTACCATCTATAGCTTCCACCATAAGAGGTCTGTCCTTGAGGACCAGAGGTATGAGACATTTAGCAGCAAACTGTTTATCCATAAAATTGCCTGAGGCCCCAGAATCTAAGAAGGCCTCAGTCTTAATGTGAACCTTGTCCCAGGTCAATGATATTGGTACCAGGATCCTGGACTTTTTTTTTTCGTTGTTTACGAAAGAGGCATAAAGAGATCCTATAACCTGGGTATTGGCTGGTCTCTGGCTTGCTCGGCCACTCTCACCCCTGCTCCCCCTAGGTCTCTGAGGACATTGAAGGCGGAAGTGGTCTGCCCCGGCGCAATAGAAGCAGAGTCCCTTCTCCCTTCTGTGAGCTCTCTCTGCCTCCGATATACCAGTCTTTCCTATCTGCATAGGCTCAACAACAGGTAGATCTGATTTAACGTTTTCCTGGTTACCGGAAGTAACGGTAGTTCTGGATGATAAGGGTAAAGGAGGCAAGAGCCTTCTAGGTCTATCCCTGGGGTGTCTCCTTTCCCTAATTTGATCATCCATAGCGATACAGAAGTCGATCAAATGATCAAGAGTCTCTGGCAATCTTAGAGGAGCCAACTCGAACATAAACGCGTCGTTCAGCCCTTCAGTAAAGGCCAAGGTTAGGACATCGTTCGGCCAGAGGACCTCTGAAGTCAAGGTCTTAAATTCTATTGCGTATTCCGCAACCCTCCTATTACCTTGTTTAATATGAAATAATGACCTCCCTGCATTGGTAGCCCTTCTAGAGGGGTCAAAGGTGCGTTTAAGCTCTGAAGTAAAACCCTCATAATCGTATATGATGGGTTTTTTGTTCTCCCACAAGGGAGTAGCCCACAATAAAGCCTTCTCCGTTAAATGACTAATTAGATAGCCCACCTTAGCTTTATCTGACATACATGAGCCTGGGTTGTTCTCGAACAATATCTCCAGTTGGGTCAGAAAGCCCCGGCACAAGTTTGGTGTCCCATCATAGCGTACGGGTGCTTTCATACTGAGCCTGCATCCCTCAGGAGAGGCCGGACTGATCCTAGGCACTACTGGGTCTGGAGGACTTGCAGTCCCAGAACTAGATCGGTTTAACAGGGTCTGCAGGGCAAGAGCAATCTGGTCCATCCTATGGTCCTGCTCTTCTTGTCTGGCTGCAATACGAGTCAACTGATTAGAGAGGTCTGCGGGATCCATTGGCCCTGACGTAATGTCACGGATCCCCCTGATACTAGAGTGGTGGTCCCTATACGCAGGACTCTCTCACTCTCTCCCTTCCGATCCTTAGAGTGGTCGGCACGACTAGACAGACATAGGATGATACACAAGACCTTAGAACAATTAGCTCTTCCCAGACCCTAACAACACAAGGGGTAGTCTGATGTGTGCTTAGGGTGCCACACAGACTGACCTCAATACCAGAATTAGAAGAGTTAATGCCAATACCAGGGGTTACGCACAGAATGGTTCGTTCGCCAATGCCAAGGGTCATACACAGAGTGGTTCGTTCGCCAATGCCAAGGATCATACACAGAGTGGTTCGTTCGCCAATACCAGGATCATACACAGAGTGGTTCGTTCGCCAATGGGGGGGTCATACACAGAATCGTTAATTTGCCAATGCCAGGGGTCATACACAGAATCGTTAGTTTGCCAATGCCAGGGGTCATACACAGAATCGTAGTTTGCCAATGCCAAGGGTCATACACAGAATCGTAGTTTGCCAATGCCAAGGGTCATACACAGAATCGTAGTTTGCCAATGCCAAGGGTCATACACAGAATCGATAATAGCCAAAATATATTCAGAGCTCTGCGGGAAGTAACTACCACGTCAGGGCACCGGCGTCTCTGTGAGTCTGGGCTTTAAACCGGCGGGTCCGCGTCTCGCCGCCAGGCCCCGCCCCCGGCGTCTCACGTGTGCGGAAGCGTCCGCAATATCACTCGGCGCCTGGCCAGCGAGCAGCGAGGAAGCTGCTGCCAGGCGCCGGGGGGCGCGGGGCCACCGTGACAGAACCACACGATAGGAACAACGCAACTACCCTATCGAACGCCTTCTCAGGTGTCTAAGGACAGGACCACCGGCACGATTGTCCGATCGTCTTAACACCTCCATCAGATTGATCAATTTTTTTCGTACTGTCTGGGCCTTGTCGGCCCGAAATAAATCCTACCTGGTCCTGTCCTATCAATGAGGGCAGAATACGCTGCAGTCTATTCGCCAGTATCTTACTGTAAATCTTTATATCCACATTAAGCAACGATATAGGACGAAGGTTACGACAGATGTCAGGGGTCTTGCCCGGTTTAGGGAGTGTGATAATATGAGCTCGTAACATGTCTGGTGGAAAAGAACCTTGCTCTCTTGCATCTTCAAAAACTTTACTTAAGTGTGTGAAAAGTTGGGGAGAGAAAGTCAGATAGTATAAACCCGTCAATCCATCTGGACCTGGGGCCTTCCGTTTCGGTAAAGCTTTAATTACTTCAGAAAGCTCCTCTTGGGTGATGGGAGAGGCCAATTTATTCGCTTGTGTAGCCGATAATTTTGGGAGGTTGATATTGCGTAGATAAGCATCAATAGTATCGGACGTGGGATGAACATTAGTGTCATCCACCTCCAGATTGTACAATTTTTCGTAGTAACTTGCAAATTCATTTGCCATTGCCATCGGATTGTAAATAATTCCACCATCCGTTTTAAGATGTGAGATCCCAACGTTTGGAGGGGAGGGTTTAAGTCTGCGTGCTAGGAGTCTGCCCGGTTTATTTTGAAACGCATAAAATTTGGCACGCATTCTATTCATGGCTATGCGATATTTATCAGCCTCTAAATCCGTCAGGGAACGTAGCGCCGCGTCTAATTCGTCTGCTAATTCTGGAGTCGGAGATGCTTTGTTACCTGTGTCTATGTCATTTATATTTCGTAATATAGTTACACGTTGCGTCATGAATAATTTCTTAAGTCTAGCCCCCCATTGGATACACGTCCCCCGAACCACCGTCTTATGAGCTTGCCAAATTGTAAATGGGCTCATTTCAGGGGACACATTTTCTTTAAAATAATTAATTAATGTTTCCCGAATTGCTGTCAGCGCCGGTTCATGTTTAAGTAAATGTTCCCCAAATCTCCAGGGTGATCCAGTGTACGATTTATAGTCATCTTGTAAAACAATAGTCATCGGGGAATGGTCCGACCATGTAAAAGGGAGTATATTGCAGTCAGTAATGCGTGGAAGTAGGTTGGTTGGAATTAGAAAGTAATCAATGCGTGAATAACTATTATGCACCCCTGAACGAAAAGTATAATCCCTCTCTGTGGGATGAAACACGCGCCAAGCGTCATACAGTTGGTGTTGTCTGAGAAAGGAATGAAGTTTGTGTGTCTGTTGTCTCGAATGGGTCCCTGAGGGATGCGATCGGTCTTTAATTGGATCCAAACAAACGTTAAAGTCTCCACACATTATTAAGTCACCTGAAAGTACATCTGTAATTTTGTTCATTAGATGTGTCATGAATTGAGTTTGGGAACTATTAGGAGCATAAGCTGACACAAGTGTATAAAGTCTACCGTCAATAGTGCACACTAATATAATATATCTGCCTCTGGGATCAGTAACAATACGATGAGTTTGTAGCGCAACCCTATTATGAATCAGTATTGTCACCCCTCTAGATTTAGCTCTATAGGTGGAATGAAATTGAGTGCGCTATTGTGGTGCATAAAGTTTTGGGTGGTCTAGTCCTCGAAAGTGTGTCTCCTGGAGGCATACAACATCAGCGTCGTAGGTGCGTATATCCCTGTATAAAGAATGCCTTTTAACGGGCAGGTTTAGGCCCTTTACATTATAGGTAACTACTTTCATAAAATTCTATACAAACACTGCCATTTATATTCATGTACGTTGCCTCTGTATATTTATCTATTAGCAAAGTATGATAGGGGCTGCATCCCCCTAGGATTAAAGAATGGGAGGAAGGGAGGGTTAGAAATAAAAAAAGAACAAATAAGCAAATAAACAAGTTATAAACATTAACAAAACAGAGTGGGTTCAGGAACGCCATACTCTCCATCGAGAATTCCCTACAGTGGGAGGTTCCCGTACCCTTATACAAAAAGGGGGAGAAACAGGAGAACAAAATAAAAAAATTAAACCAAAAGATGGGGGGGCCCATCTGCAACCAGCAGCGAAACGACAGTTGGCTGAAATAAAGACAGCAACATTACCCAACTGATATCGTGGAGCAATCCAATTCAAATGGGACTGTTCTGTTTCAGAGGAACCAGGTGGGGGCGACTTTGCGTTCGGAAGTCCCAAAAAACAAATGTACCATTCAGCGAACACGCCATTCAGGCAGCAATTTGGGCACTTTTGACAGTCGCTCTTGGACATCGGGTTCTATTTGTAATCCGCAGGATTCCAGAGTTGTTCGACCTTCCTCTGTCGAGTTGAACACCGTAGTTGTGCCGTCTCGGAGAACAACCAGCTTGGTGGGGAAGCCCCAGCAGTATAAAATTCCAGCCGAGCGTAGTGTAGTTGTGATAGGCCGAAACAATCTACGCTGTTGCAGGGTTGCTTTCGAAAAATCAGGATATACAGCAAGGTGACCATATTGGGATCCCAAGACATCCGGTTTACGTAGTGCACGTAATATATCCTCTCGCGGCTTGTAATAGTGTAACTTCAATATTACATCCCTGGGTGCTTTCTGGGGTGCCGATGGTGGTTTCGGCAATCTGTGGATCCTATCCATGAGTATCATTTCCGGAGTGACCCCAGGGAGCAAAAATGAAAAAAAATCCGCTACATATGTCCCGAGATCTCGGGGGTGTATTGACTCTGGGACCCCTCTGAT
The DNA here is from genome assembly GCA_009667805.1 of Leptobrachium leishanense. NCBI lineage: Eukaryota > Metazoa > Chordata > Amphibia > Anura > Megophryidae > Leptobrachium > Leptobrachium leishanense. Next base: position 84,849,429 of record CM019063.1, read on the forward strand.
TTTTAAATTGTTTCGGCGGGACCTGTCTTCAAGATCCGCTACTTTATTGAGACATTGCTGTAACTTAGCTTCAAGCGTCTCCACCACACCAGCCATATCATTATGCGCTGTCGCCATCTCTGACATTTTACCCTCCAGATGAGAGGTTCGCTCACCAATATCCTGAATGTCTTTCCTTATGTCCGCAGCACCGTGTCTAAGCGCGTTGTTAATGTCTCTGAGAAGTCTTTAAACAGCGTCTCCATCCAGAAGGTGAATGTGGCCAAGTCAACCTCTGAGTACGTAATCGTTTTCACAGGGGAATGAGGTGTAGATCCGCCGCCATCTTGAGGATCCGCATCCTCGCGGCGTTTGGTAGGCCGGGGAGTAAAAAACTCCTGTTTCCCTGCGGTTTTCTTTGTTTTAGCGGTAGCCATCCCGATGACTTCAAGTTCCCAGTATGTGTAGCAAGTTTTGGGGTCTGTATGAGTGCGATATCCGCTTTAAATCGCTTGCTGGAGCAGGAGCTGAATTAAAGCACGTCCACCATGCTCGGCAGTCAGCCACGCCCCCACTTAGAGATATTTTACCAAATCAACCTCAAGTTATCTATAGAGGTGGAGGCAGTCTAAGACAAAAATTAGTACAGAACCATCTACGGGATCAGAAGGAACCGATAAATTGGGTATGTATACCCAATACAAAAAAACAATAGCAAAAAGTGGGCACTAGGCCCGGTGTGAGCGCACTTAACTTAATCACTAGAAAACTGGTAATCTTGAATAGGGTTTTTCAACGATGTCCTGAATGTTCATAATTAAAGGATCATATTGAGCCTATTGATAAAAAATAGAAGCTCCATGGTGCAATATCGTTTAAACAGATGGATTATGAAAGATAAGAAAAACCAATCGATCTGAATATATATATTGAGGATGGCACCATGAAGACTAGAACACATTTCAAAGACGTCAAGGTAAACAGTTACATCGGTCTAGAAAGTGATCACTTTCCCCCATGGTTAAAAGCTGTTCCGAAAGGACAGATGACTCGTCTTCGAAGAAATTGCACTGAGATCCAAGAATTTGAGAAACAGTCGGAGAAATTAATGGATGACTTTGTAGAAAAGGGATATGTGAGGACGGAATTAGAGTGCACAAGAGAAGAAATCCGCAATTTAGATAGAAATAAGCTACTACAATACAAAGTTAAAGAAAGAACTGATATAATCGATTTACCCATTGTTATGGATTATAATGCTGGAAATAAAAATATCAAAAGATGTATACAGAAATATTGGCCAATATTGAGAGAGGATCCCGCACATAGAGATATTTTACCAAATCAACCTCAAGTTATCTATAGAGGTGGAGGCAGTCTAAGACAAAAATTAGTACAGAACCATCTACGGGATCAGAAGGAACCGATAAATTGGTTCGGATTAACATCTGGGTTCTATGGATGTGGAGACTGCACTAGTTGCAGGAAATCACACAGTAAAAAAACGACATATTACCACATTTTGTGTTGGTCAAAACAACTATAAAATTAGAGACAAACTAACTTGCTTCTCAAAATATCTTATTTATGCATTACGATGCCCTTGCAATAAATATTATATAGGTAAGACCACACGAGCATTACAAGTTAGAATTAATGAGCATATTTATAATATTAATAGAAGCTATGAGAAACATTGTGTCTCCAATCACTTCAAATATAAACATAATAATAGTCCAATGGGTTTAGAGTTCTTTCGCATTGAGAAGGTAACTAAAAACTGGAGAGAGGAAGATCTTGACTTAAAATTAGCAAAAACTGAAATGAAATGGATTTACACACTGAATACCCTTGAACCAAATGGCCTTAATGCCGATTTTGAGGTATGTCATTTTTTATAGTTTATATGTTTTTATAGACTGTTTTATTATATTAATGTAATATTTGTCACCATACAGTCAGCGACTGATAGATAGGAGTATCATATTCTACTGTATTCCATAGTGTTGTTTTATATGTTTTATTTGATCATCTATTGTCATTGTCTTTATTCCAGCATAGTTGTTGCCCTTATTATTTAATGGCTAGCTGATTGTATGACACTACATTTAAGTGTTTATTTCTGATATACTGTTTTCTGGGTTGTTTTGTAACTCCTTCTGACAGTGTGATTTAGTGGGGTGATCCCTGGGGTGCGGACCGCTTCCATCATATAGACGGAACCCAAGCCATTGTGATCGGAGGTTGTATCCAGAAGTTGGAACTCCTGGAACGCATGCTGCAAGTTACATCTGAAACGCAAGCTACAAACCGGAATCGGACCCAACATCCGATCACGTGACCGGAAGTTATGTCGTGGAACACACGCCGGAACTAAGATTTGGAACGCATTAGCGATTGCCAACCCCAGGTGACAATTATCAACTACTATGAAGCGGCTATTTAAAAGCCGCATGAGAATCAATATACCACACAGGACTGAGGAAGCCTACAGTTTGTTTAGGCTGTTATATTTTATGTGATTTTTAGATTAAATAGTTTTACTTTTATCTAGTCCAATCCTCCTTTTGTACTATCCTGCTATTACTCTCACCACTCTCCAGCTGGGGACCTACCAATTGGTTACCTGATTCCATGCAAGCTTTTATACTGAGCCACTTTTCCAAGAGGCTCAAAATACTGTGAGTATTCATTTGTTATTACTGGCATGCCATAAGAACTTTGATGTCTGCGCAATGGAAGTTTCTCTTCTTTTCCTCTAAGTTTTAACCCTTTCACTGCTGAAGACGTGTGGGACACGTCCTCATTGATGCACGTTGCATGCTGAGGACGTGCCCCACACGTCATCAGCTGTGCGGGACCCCCGGCGGAGATACTCACCTCTCTGTCCGGGGTCCCACGGCGTTCTGACTTCAGCGTCCTCAGACGCTGAAGTCAAGCTCCTCCCGGCGTAAATGACGTCATCGCGCCATGCGCGATGACGTCATTTCCAGGCGACCCCCCCGGCAATGCCGGGAGATAGCCTGGAAGGGAGGGGGCGGATCCGTTCGGATCCCTCTCCCTCCCGATCGGGAAGGAGCAGCGCTAAAAGCAAGGCACCGCTTAAAAGGGGAGAGTCTCCCCTTTTAAGCGGTGCCTGGCTTTAACCCCTCAAGTGCTGGGTTGCACTTCAGCGCCTTGTGGCGCCAAAGTGCAGCCTATCTCCGGTGGGGGCCGCCATCTTGGATGGCGGCTCCACCCCCGGGACTCCCCTCGCTGTCTGACGTCATCACGCATAGCATGATGACGTCAGATAGCCGGGGAACCCCTAGCTGCCGATATCTCCGGAACCATGGCAGCTAGGGGGTCATGGAGGGTGTCATTTGAAAGGCCTGAGCATGGCCGTTCGAATGATACCCAACATGACTAGGTAAAAAGTAAAATAATAATAATAAAAAAAAAAATAATAATAATAAATAAATTTAAAAAAATAAATAAATAAAAAAAAACATGTTTTTTTTTGTGTGTTGTTTTTATTAATGCAGCAATATTGTTCACATTTCAATTATAATGTGAACAATGATGCTGCACTAATGATTTTTTTCTATGGGGTGCGTTTGCTAAAAATCACGTAATTCCCCCCCAAAAAAGTAACAAGTCCCCATTTCAAATTTTTTGTACAAGCGCACCCCATAGAAAACATAACCGCAAACGCTCATGTGATAAAATGTGAAAAAAAACACTTTACACACTGCAGATGATTAAAAATTCAATTTTTATTGTATTTTTTGTTATAATATACAGGCAGGACATGACGTATACATATAAAAATGATATATTATGAATCTGCGGAGACTGCCGGAAAGAACGATATATAATATGTCTGGGTCATTTATTAAAATGTGGCTTTAAAATCGCGTTTAAACATGATGAGCGAAAGCGGTAAAAATGAGCTCAGCACACAGTGGTGAAATGCCTCAGCAGTGAAGGGGTTAAGAAGTCTTTCATGGACAAATCCATCGCTAATCAAGTGTAAAGAATTCTACAGAAGGGGTGTGACCCCCCCAGAGTGGTCAAAAGGCGTTACCATCTGAGCCTAGGGCTCTACACTTGTGAGTTTTTGACACACACGATTGGTTTTTCTTATCTTTCATAATCCATCTGTTTAAACGATATTGCACCATGGAGCTTCTATTTTTTTATCAATAGGCTCAATATGATCCTTTAATTATGAACATTCAGGACATCGTTGAAAAACCCTATTCAAGATTACCAGTTATCTAGTGATTAAATTAAGTGTGCTCACACCGGGCCTAGTGCCCACTTTTTGCTACATCCATGTATGAGCTTGGGCAAATATATGCATGTGGAAGCTTGGGGCAAATACATCCATGTGTGAGCTGGGGCAATATAATAACTTACGCGTTGCGGAATATGCTGGCGCTTTATAAATAAAGAATAATAATAATACGCCAGTGCTACAGTTTGAATTTAAGACATGTTTGTGTGAACTGTGAAGTCATGTATTGTTGAAACTAACTAGTGTCGGGTGATTGTATATAGTGTATACATAGGCGTGCGCAGCCTATTGCATTAGGGTGTGCACCCAAAAGCTCATACATACATACATACATACAACGACACACACACACCATTACTATCAGGGTTATTCAAAGAGATTCGAAAAGTCACTGCACGTTCGGTGACTTTTCGTTCTCTTCAATTCGGTTCCTTTTGCCGATCCCATTTCGGTGACCCAGGGAAAAGCTGCCGCAAACCTGACGAAAACTAACCGCAAAACCCACCGAATGCACGCCGAAAACCCCCAAAAACATCTGGATTAACCTGCTGAAAACCGGAGCTGAACGCAGCTGAGACCGCAGACGAGGGAGGTGAATAAATTAGCAAAACCGTTTGTATGAATCTGTGAAAATGAAACGCTGTTTTTTCCGGTGGAAAAACTCAGCAATGTGCAGTGTGTATGAGCGTATCACAGAATCGACAGCAATAAAACCAAGCAATGTGCGGTGTGAATGAGCATATCACAGAATTCACAGCAATAAAACCAAGCAATGTGCGGTGTGAATGAGCGTATCAGAGAATCCACAGCAATAAAACTCAGCAGTATGCAGTGTATGTGTATCACAGAATCCACAGCCATAAAACTCAGCAGTATGCAGTGTATGTGTATCACAGAATCCACAGCCATAAAACACAGCAGTATGTGTATCACAGAATCCACAGCCATAAAACTCAGCAGTATGTGTATCACAGAATCCACAGCCATAAAACTCAGCAGTAAGTGTATCACAGAATCCACAGCCATAAAACTCAGCAGTAAGTGTATCACAGAATCCACAGCCATAAAACTCAGCAGTATGTGTATCACAGAATCCACAGCCATAAAACACAGCAGTATGTGTATCACAGAATCCACAGCCATAAAACTCAGCAGTATGTGTATCACAGAATCCACAGCCATAAAACACAGCAGTATGTGTATCACAGAATCCACAGCCATAAAACTCAGCAGTAAGTGTATCACAGAATCCACAGCCATAAAACTCAGCAGTAAGTGTATCACAGAATCCACAGCCATAAAACTCAGCAGTAAGTGTATCACAGAATCCACAGCCATAAAACACAGCAGTATGTGTATCACAGAATCCACAGCCATAAAACTCAGCAGTATGTGTATCACAGAATCCACAGCCATAAAACACAGCAGTATGTGTATCACAGAATCCACAGCCATAAAACACAGCAGTATGTGTATCACAGAATCCACAGCCATAAAACTCAGCAGTATGTGTATCACAGAATCCACAGCCATAAAACTCAGCAGTAAGTGTATCACAGAATCCACAGCCATAAAACTCAGCAGTAAGTGTATCACAGAATCCACAGCCATAAAACTCAGCAGTAAGTGTATCACAGAATCCACAGCCATAAAACACAGCAGTATGTGTATCACAGAATCCACAGCCATAAAACTCAGCAGTATGTGTATCACAGAATCCACAGCCATAAAACACAGCAGTATGTGTATCACAGAATCCACAACCATAAAACTCAGCAGTATGTGTATCACAGAATCCACAGCCATAAAACTCAGCAGTATGTGTATCACAGAATCCACAGCCATAAAACTCAGCATTATGTGTATCACAGAATCCACAGCCATAAAACTCAGCAGTATGTGTATCACAGAATCCACAGCCATAAAACTCAGCAGTAAGTGTATCACAGAATCCACAGGCATAAAACACAGCAGTATGTGTATCACAGAATCCACAGCCATAAAACTCAGCAGTATGTGTATCACAGAATCCACAGCCATAAAACACAGCAGTATGTGTATCACAGAATCCACAGCCATAAAACTCAGCAGTATGTGTATCACAGAATCCACAGCCATAAAACTCAGCAGTAAGTGTATCACAGAATCCACAGCCATAAAACTCAGCAGTATGTGTATCACAGAATCCACAGCCATAAAACTCAGCAGTAAGTGTATCACAGAATCCACAGCCATAAAACACAGCAGTATGTGTATCACAGAATCCACAGCCATAAAACTCAGCAGTATGTGTATCACAGAATCCACAGCCATAAAACTCAGCAGTATGTGTATCACAGAATCCACAGCCATAAAACACAGCAGTAAGTGTATCACAGAATCCACAGCCATAAAACTCAGCAGTAAGTGTATCACAGAATCCACAGCCATAAAACTCAGCAGTAAGTGTATCACAGAATCCACAGCCATAAAACTCAGCAGTATGTGTATCACAGAATCCACAGCCATAAAACACAGCAGTATGTGTATCACAGAATCCACAGCCATAAAACTCAGCAGTATGTGTATCACAGAATCCACAGCCATAAAACACAGCAGTAAGTGTATCACAGAATCCACAGCCATAAAACTCAGCAGTAAGTGTATCACAGAATCCACAGCCATAAAACTCAGCAGTATGTGTATCACAGAATCCACAGCCATAAAACACAGCAGTATGTGTATCACAGAATCCACAGCCATAAAACTCAGCATTATGTGTATCACAGAATCCACAGCCATAAAACACAGCAGTATGTGTATCACAGAATCCACAGCCATAAAACACAGCAGTATGTGTATCACAGAATCCACAGCCATAAAACTCAGCATTATGCAGGATGTATCAGTGTATCACAGAATCCACAGCCATAAAGCTCTGTGTTTAAAAATATTTTGAATACACTATTAAAAAATATTTTTGATATATAAAAATTGCCCCCTCTCCTGCTCACCTTTGTTTTTTCTGCTTGCAGGGAGGGGGTTGAATATGAATCATTGGTGGTCCAGTGGCACAGAGGGGGGGGGTCGAGGAGGGGGAACCCGGCTGGTCGCATCTGATGGATAGCCGCCGGGACCCCTCATTTCCGCGGGCCTGGCGGCAGCCTCCGCTTCCCTGGTGGTCCCTGTGGTTCGTGGGGTGCTGCACTGCGATCTGTGCATGGCGCACAGACCGCACAGCACATCCCACGCTGACCCGAGCGGCCGGCGATCTCTGATGACCTGTCACCTGACCGCCGGCGCTTACTGACTGTGTCAGAGCGCCGGCGGTCAGGTGACAGGTCATCAGAGATCGCCGGCCGCTCGGGTCAGCGTGGGATGTGCTGTGCGGTCTGTGCGCCATGCACAGATCGCAGTGCAGCACCCCACGAACCACAGGGACCACCAGGGAAGCGGAGGCTGCCGCCAGGTCCGCGGAGTTGAGGGGTCCCGGCGGCTATCCATCGGATTCGGCCAGCCGGGACCCAGAATGTGTCCCGGGCCGGCATTAGGGTGTGCCTAGGCACACCCAGCACACCCCGTGCGCACGCCTATGAGTGTATACCACATTTACCACTGACTAATGCAGAGTTGCAATGCAAGCAGATCAGCTAAAAGTAGTTGGATCTGTATGTGCGTTATAAGTAATCGATTAATCAAAACACGAAAATTTTAATCATTACCAGCCCTAATATATATATACACTATATTGCCAAAAGTATTTGCTCACCCATCCAAATAATCAGAATCAGGTGTTCCAATCACTTCCATGTCCACATGTGTATAAAATCAAGCACCTAGGCATTCAGACTGTTGTTACAAACATTTGTGAAAGAATGGGTCGCTCTCAGGAGCTCAGTGAATTCCAGCGTGGAACTGTGATAGGATGCCACCTGTGAAACAAATCCAGTCGTGAAATTTCCTCACTCCTAAATATTCCACAGTCAACGGTTAGCTGTATTATAAGAACGTGGAAGTGTTTGGGAACGACAGCAACTCAGCCACGAAGTGGTAGGCCACGTAAGCTGACGGAGAGGGGTCAGCGGATGCTGAGGCTCATAGTGCGAAGAGGTCGCCAACTTTCTGCAGAGTCAATCACTACAGACCTCCAAACTTCATGTGCCTTCAGATTAGCTCAAGAATGGTGCGCAGAGAGCTTCATGGAATGGGTTTCCATGGCCGAGCAGCTGCATCCAAGCCATACATCACCAAGTTCAATGCAAAGCGTCGGATGCAATGGTGTAAAGCACGCCGCCACTGGACTCTAGAGCAGTGGAGACACGTTCTCTGGAGTGACAAATCGTGCTTCTCCATCTGGTAATCTGATGGACGAGTCTGGGTTTGGCGGTTGCCAGGAGAACGGTACTTGTCTGACTGCATTGTGCCAAGTGTAAAGTTTGGAGGGGGATTATGGTGTGGGGTTGTTTTTCAGGAGCTGGGCTTGGCCCCTTAGTTCCAGTGAAAGGAACTCTGAATGCGTCAGCATACCAAGACATTTTGGACAATGCCATGCTCCCAACTTTGTTGGAACAATTTGGAGCTGGCCCTTTCCTCTTCCAACATGACTGTGCACCAGTGCACAAAGCAAGGTCCATAAAGATATGGATGACAGAGTCTGGTGTGGATGAACTTGACTGCACAGAGTCCTGACCTCAACCCGATAGAACACCTTTGGGATGAATTAGAGTAGCGATGTGCGTTTCGATTCGGCCCGATTCGTATTTTTCACGAATTGAGCTGATTCGGTGCCTCGGATTCGACGGATTTTACGAATCAGATCGGAAATCGGCCAATACGAAAATATTTCCGATCCAAAACTAAATATTTTCGTAATTTCATATGGACGTGAAATGTGTAAGCTCACAAGTCATTTTCGTTCCATTCATGATTTCGGTTCCATTTCGGACATCGTATTTTTCAGTTCCATTGCTGATTCCGTATTTTCTTATGAATATGCATTGCACAACTTTATTTAACCCCTTAGGGACCGCTGACGTACCACTGACGTACCATGTACGTCCTGCCCACGAGTCTCCCTTAGACCCGTGGACGTACATGGTACGTCGGCTCCTCCTAACCTCCCCCCCACCCGATACTTACCTCCCTCGCTGGATCCCTTGCAGATCTGGCAGGGAAAAGCCTGCCCCCTGTGATTTAGATGGGCCGGCGAGCTCCATGACGTCACCACACTGCGTGGTGACGTCATCAGCAGGTGCCCCCATTGAAATCAATGAAGGGGGGGCTCCTTCGGAGCCCTCTATCTCCCCAACCATTGAAGATAGAGCGCTGCAAGTTGCACCGCTGGAAAGAGGAGAGTCTCCCCTTTTCAGCATTAACCATTTCGCTGCTGGATCGCAAATTTGTTCCAAATCACGATTCAAACCTGGAGGGGGCTGACATCGTGGATGTCAGGCAAGCCTCCAGGTCACCCCCTACCACTGACATCCCCACCATATGTGTGAGGATGTCAGTTGGCCAGTTAATCCCCTAGCTGCCAAGGGGAGATAGGGGGATCCTTTGGATTACGGTATCTCCTGATCCGTGGCAGCTAGAGCGTCATGCTGAACGGCCTGATCATGGCCTTTCCAATGATGCCAAACTAGGTTCGGTGTAAAAAAAACCTATAAAAATAGGTAAAAATATATATTTTTTAAAAAAAAAATTTGTCGGGGGGGGGCGGTGTTTAGTTAAATAGGACCTAGGCTGTCATCTAAAAATAATGAGCATAAAACAGTCAGAATGAGCTCAGAGCACATAGGTGAACTGGCTCAGCAATGAAGGGATTGGGTATTTTTAATCTCGGTACAAAATTCTGAAACTAGCCAGGGTCTTTTTTGGTGGTTGTAGATTTTGGGGATTAAATTACGAAAAACTGTGTTTTTACCATATTTTCATCATATTTTTTTATAGTAAATTATAAGATATGATGGAAATAATGGTATTTTTAGAAAGTCCATTTAATGGCGGGGAAAAGGTGTATAATATGTGTGGGTTGCATAAACGAGTAAGAGGAAAATTTGACCTAAACACGAACGGCGCAGAAGCGTAAAAACACCAGCGGTCACTAAAGGACGGATTTGTGTAAAACCGCCCGGTCACTAAGGGGTTAATCATATTAACATGTTATGAAAGGAACAAAAATTAACAAAACTATTTAAAAAACGCAAAACTGACCCAAATTTATTTATTTATTTATAAAGGATTTTACCAGGAAGGATACATTGAGATTTCTCTCGTTTTCAAGTATGTCCTGGGTTTGAGAACATTGAGTGGTTACAGAAATACAAAATAGTAAAATGCAAGATATTAACACAAGACCAAATATACAGATTAACAGAAAAATAAATATGTAGGAAATAAAGTCATTATGTTACATGTTTACAGGTGCATTTCGTATTGAGGTATGTTAATAGGGAAGTCTTAAGGGACTTTAGACTGGGGGAAGATTTGACGGTGTCTGGGAGGTTATTCCATATTTGCGATGCTCTGTAGGAAAATGAGGATCGAGCCACTTTCTTTTTGTATTGCGGTATTGCAAGTAAGGTGCTGGTCCTGGATCTGAGGTTATAGGATGAGGGAACTACCGGGGGAAGCAGCATATTCAGGTAGGGTGGTAGCTTCCCAGAAAAGCTCTTAAACACCAGGTTGGAAAGGTGAAGGGTGCGTCTAGAGTCCAGTGATGGCCAGTTTAGTTCTTTTAACATGTCACGATGGTGTGTCATGTAGTTACATTGTAGTACAAAGCGACAGAATGAGTTATACAATGTATTAAGTTTCTGGAGGTGTGTTTGCGGGGCGGCTGCATACACTACATCTCCGTATTCAATGGCTGGCATAAGCATTTGTTGTACAATCTGCTTTCTTACCGTGGGGCTCAGGCAGGATTTGTTTCTGTACAGGGCACCTAGTTTGGGGTAGAGTTTAGATGAGAGTTTTTCGATGTGGGGGCCAAAAGATAGATTAGGGTCTACCCACATACCTAGGTATTTGAGAGAAGTGACTGTGGTCAGCGTGCCATTTGATTTTGTCCCAACACATAGATGGGGTGTTTGCAATTTGTGTAGTTTAGGTGCGGTTCCAAAGAGCATTGTAACAGTTTTGTCAGTATTTAGAAAAAGTTTGTTATTTGCGATCCACTTTTCTACCCCTGTGAATTGTTCTTGCAGCACTGTGTGGGAGATTTGGTTTGCTGGTATAGATTACAGTGTCGTCTGCGTACATATGTACTTTTGAAGCTTTGCAGACATTGGGCAGATCGTTTATGAATATTGTGAATAGCAGAGGGCCAAGTATCGAGCCTTGGGGTACACCGCACGTGACTGGGAGGGGAAGGGAAGTGCTGTCAGAAATGGACACAAATTGAGACCTATCAGACACATATGATTGGAACCAGGTTAACGTACTATCACCAATACCAGAGTTTTTAAGTTTTTGTAATAGGATGCCATGGTCTACGGTGTCAAAAGCCTTGGCAAAATCAAGGAAGATGGCTCCAGTTAGATTTCCTTGTTCCATGCCCGCTTGGATATCATTACAAACTTTTAAAAGTGCAGTTGTAGTTGAATGGTTTGGACGAAAGCCTGATTGATCTGGGGTTAAAATTATAGTTCTGATACTGATAATAATCACGTAATTGAGTGTAGACACATTTTTCCTGAATTTTGGACATTACAGGGAGCAGTGATATTGGGCGGTAGTTGGATACCAAAGTATTGTCTGCACTTTTATGGATAGGTACCACCCTTGCAGTCTTCCAGAGTTTAGGTATGTATCCAGTCGCCAGTGATTCATTAATCAAGGTTGCGACAGGTTTTGCAATTGCTGGTGCACTGATTTTCAGCAGCATTACTGGGATTTGATCAGGTCCAGACTGGTATTTCATTTTTTGGTTATGGAGAAGTTTAGTGATGGCACTGACATGCACTGGTCTAAAACTGAATTTCTCTGGGTTACGGGGTCTTTGCACTGTTGGTGGGGCCTGACCTGCGTGCGGCCTTTCTGATTGCGTGTCATTTCCTAGCTTAGCAATCAGGGTGGTGGCGCATCCAACAAAATAATTATTAAAAGCATTTGCTACATCTAGGGGGTGTTGTAGTTTGGTTGTTTACTTTTAAAGCAGCTGGCTGGGAGTGGACGGGGTGCTTGTATGTTACTTATGATTTTCCAAAAATTTCTGGGGTTTGATATGTTATTGATTAAATTTTCATTGAAGTATTGGGCTTTAGCCATTTTTGTTTGTTTTGTGCATTCATTCCGGCATTTTCGGTATTCACAGTGATCGTTCATGGATCCAGTACTCTTGAACTTTGACCACAGGGAGTCTCTAAACTGGTACATATGCGAGAGTTCAGCTGTAACCCAGCGGAGATGGGCCCCTTTTACTCGCACTTTGCGCAGTGGGGTATGGGTGTTCCAGACTTTCAGGAGCTCGGCTTGAAAGTATTCAATTGCACAGTCCAGGTCTGGGATTAGGTTTAGTCTGTACCATGGGAGCTGTTTGAGATCATTTTAGGAAGGATTTAAGATTAAATTTCTTGAAAGACCTGGTGATTATTACCTTTGGTGGACATTTTGTGGCCCTTATTTTGCGCACACAGTAACTAGGCAGTGATCACTGAAACTGTTAGCGAGAACGCCTGCCTCCTGTATTCGATCAGGACATGAGGAGAGAATCCAGTCCAGCAAGGTGTGGTTAGGGCTTTTCATATTAATGCGAGTGGGGGAGGAGATTAATTGTGTTAGCTGCAAAGCCTTAACCCCTTAACGCCGCAGGACGTACATTTACGCCCTGCATTAGGCGGGCTTTGACGCCGCAAGACGTAAATGTACGTCCTCGGCGTTTACAGCCCTCCTCCGGTAATACTTACCTCCTCCGGTCGCTCCCACGCTGCTCTGACTCCCGCGGAGTCAGATCAGTGTGATCCCTCCTCCGGCGCTGTGACGTCATCGCGCCGGTGGCGCGATGACGTCAGTTTCAGGTGCCCCCACCCGCCGGAGCAGGGGAAGCGCCTGAAGGGGAGGGGGGGATCCTTTGGATCCCTCTATCTCCCCATCACCGGGGACCAGGCGGCTGTGGCCAGCATGGGGGGTATGGGGGGTTAACCCCTTAGCTGCCAGGTCGCGACCAGGCACTAATTTGTGCCCGATCGCGGCCTATTTCCGGTGGGGACCGCCATCTTGGATGGCAGCCCCCACCTCTGGGTCCCCCCCATGTCAACTGACTCATCGCACCATGCGCGATGATGTCAGTTAACCGGGGAACCCCCTAGCTGCAAAGGGATTTCCTATGGAAATCCCTTGCAGGAGATAGGGGGGTTCCTTGAACCCCTTTATCTCCTGATCGGTGGCAGCTAGGGGGTCATGTCTGATATTGCTGGAAAGGCCAGAGCATGGCCTTTCCAATGATATCAAACATGACCATGTTATATGTAAAATAAAAGTGTACAAAAAGTAAAAATAAAAATAATAAAAAAATAATAAATATAATTAAAAAAAAATTGTTTTTTTTAATGCAGCACTATTGTTCACATTTCAATTCTAATGTGAACAATGATGCTTCACTAATGAATTTTTTTTTGGGGGGGGTTTAGCTAAAATCACACAATTTCTCCCCAAAAAAAAAAATGGGTTCCCCGTTCTAATTTTTTTAACAAATCTACCCCATAGAATATGACCGCAGAGCCTCGGATAATAAATTTTTTTTAAAAAAAAACACTTTACACACTGTGGAAGATTGAAATTTTATTGAAAATTCAAATTTTTTTACATTTTTTGTTATAGCATTTTGGCAGGGCATGACATATACATATAATAATGATATATTATTAATCTGCCGAGTCTGCCGGAAAGAACGATATATAATTTGTCTGGGTGGTAAAATAATACGTGACTTAAAAATGGTCAAAATTAGCTCAGCAAACTTCTACTTCCGAAACAGCGCCGAAGTTGTAAAATTACTCCCGTCCTTAAGGGGTTAAACAGTGAGCAGTGTTTATTGTTTTTAGGATTCAGCCAATCAACATTAAAGTCGCCGTGGACCAGCAGTTTGCTTTTTTGGTTTTGAGCGACTAATTTACTAAGAATTTGGGTTATGTCAGAAAGGGAGTGCACTGGGGAACTCGGTGGGAGGTAGAATCCAGCAACAATAATTGTTTTACTGAATGGGATCTCAATAGAACCAGAAAGGAAATCAAATGTGGCCGGGGAGCTAGGATTCTGCAATGGGGTGAACTTTATGGAGTTGTCAACATAGATAACAATTCCCCCTCCTCTCTTAGCTCTGTCCTTTCTAGAGCATGAATACCCTTGTATTGCTATGGCAGAGTCTGGCACTTTAGGGGTTAACCATGATTCTGTCAGCACAATGACTTTAGGTTTGTAATAGAAGCACCAAGCTTTAAGCTCATCCAGTTTAGGGAGTAAGCTGCGGTTATTACAGTGCACAAAGGAGAGGCCTTTTTTAGTGGGGAGATTAAATATGGTGTCAGCTATTGGACCAGGGTTGGATTCAACATCATTTGCAAGTGCAAGCAGCAGAATAAAAAGGAATTTGAACATAGTTTTCTTTTTGGAAAATAGTGATTGGAGAGTTTTAAAGCTCTGTTGTGTGGAGGTGGGAGAGCTGGATTTTAACACTCTCCACCAGCACTCAGCTGATAAGTTAAAGGAGCTGAGCAAGCTATGGTGTATTTGGGTTTCTTTTCCAGCTTGCTGTAATTTGTAGGGTGTATAGGGAGGGAGGGTAGATTTAGAGAGAAGGGAGATGGTGGTAAGAAGCAGCAAGAGGGGGAAGAGAGGGAAAAATATTTCTAGAAAAAGGTGGAGTGGGAGAAGGGGAGGGGAAAAAAATGAAAAGTAGAAGACAGGTAGGGTATTGATAAGGAAAGCAGCAGACCAAATGGTCTGACCTTAAAAATAAAAACCAGAACAAAAGGTTTTAAAACGAAAAAAAGTTCATCAAAATTATCTGAAACGAAAAAAAAAACCAGAACAAATAAAATGATTTAAAACAAAAAAAATTAACCCTTTCGCTGCTGAGGCATTTCACGCCTGTGTGCTGAGCTCATTTTTACCGGTTTCGCTCATCATGTTTAAACGCGTTTTGAAGCCTTATTTTATTATATGACCCAGTCATATGAATCCACACAATGCGGGGAAGCGCCTCCCTGCGGTATAATTAATGCAGCATATGAATCCACACACTGCGGGGAAGCGCCTCCCTGCGGTATAATTAATGCAGCATATGAATCCACACACTGCGGGGAAGCGCCTCCCGGCGGTTTTATTAATGCAGCATGTGAATCCACACACTGCGGGGAAGCGTCTCTCTGCGGTATAATTAATGCAGCATATGAATCCACACACTGCGGGGAAGCGCCTCTCTGCAGTATAATTAATGCAGCATATGAATCCACACACTGCTGGGAAGCACCTCTCTGCAGTATAATTAATGCAGCATATGAATCCACACACTGCTGGGAAGCGCCTCTACGCGGTATAATTAATGCAGCATATGAATCCACACACTGCGGGGAAGCGCCTCTACGCGGTATAATTAATGCAGCATATGAATCCACACACTGCTGGGAAGCGCCTCTCTGCGATATAATTAATGCAGCATATGAATCCACACACTGCTGGGAAGCGCCTCTCTGCGGTATAATTAATGCAGCATATGAATCCACACACTGCTGGGAAGAGCCTCTACACGGTATAATTAATGCAGCATATGAATCCACACACTGTGGGGAAGCACCTCCCTGCAGTATAATTAATGCAGCATATGAATCCACACACTGCTGGGAAGCGCCTCTCTGCGGTATAATTAATGCAGCATATGAATCCACACACTGTGGGGAAGCACCTCCCTGCAGTATAATTAATGCAGCATATGAATCCACACACTGCTGGGAAGCGCCTCTCTATAGTATAATTAATGCAGCATATGAATCCACACACTGTGGGGAAGCGTCTCTCTGCGGTATAATTAATGTATACGTCTGTGTTATATGTATCCTGTCTGTATATTATAACTTAAAATGCAATAAAATTAGAATTTTCAATAATTTACAAGGTGTAAAGTGTTTTTCACATTTTAACATGCGAGCGTTTACGGTTATATTTTGTATGAGTTACGCTTGTTACATACATTTTTTTTCGGGAAAATTACACGTTTTTTAACAAACGCAACCCATACAAAAATTGTTAGTGCAGCATCATTGTTCACATTATAATTGAAATGGGAACAATATAACTGCATTAACAAAACAAAACCCAAAACTTTTTTTTAAAATTTATTTTTTTATATTTTTTCTTAACTTTTAACATGGTCATGTTTGGTATGGTTGGAAAGGCCATGCTCTGGTCGATCCAACGATACCAAACATTAACCCCTAGCTCCCACGGATCGGGAGATAGGGGTTCCAATATACCCCCCTATCTCCACCATTGGTGGCAACTAGCAGGGTTATTCAAAGAGAATCGAAAAGTCACCGCACGTTCGGTGACTTTTCGTTCGCTTCAATTCAGGCCGATTCGGCAATCCCTTTTCGGCAACCCTGCGGTGTATTCAGCAAGCACCACAGGGCTGTCGAAGCGCAGGGAAAAGCTGCCACAAACCCGACGAAAAGTCATCGCAAAAACCCAGCGAAACCCGCAAAAACATCTGGATTAACCCGCCGAAGACACCGGGAAAACCCTAGCAGGAGCCGATCACACGCAGCGCAGCCTACGGAAAAAGCCGACACCACAGACGAGTGAAGTGAATAAATTAGCAAAACAGTTTGCCTGAATGTTTGAAAAGTGAAACGCTGTTTGCAAAGAAACTACTGAGCGAAAATGTCTGAAATTTACATATGAGGTCCAGGGAATGATAATATAAAGGGCTGTTACAGAAAAAATAAGTAAACTTTAAAAAAAAGAAAAATGGTTAAAATTTCATAAAAAAATCTATAAATAGACTCTTTACTGCAGAATTTTATAATGAACGGTTTATTAGATATGGAATTAAAACAGGAATATTTTTAACATTGAAGCCTATGGGATTCTCCTCCTGAATAAACCTGTCAAATGAAACCACCGAATGGCAGGGCATTTCGGGAACCTTTCACTGCTGGTTTGCAGATTACCCGGATGAAGTGCGGATGTTTCGTTGCACATCACACTTTATCCAGCAGCACTCGGGTAATGTGCGAATTACCCGGTTGAAACAGTGCAGAAAACAGGGGTATCCAGAGGCCTCTGCAGGGCCGGATTAACGTAGGGGCGGATGGAGCGGCCGCTCCAGGCCCCTTCCATTAAATAGGCCCACAGCTGAGCTGCCCCAAGAATATAGGAGCCGCCGTCCGTCCGACAGATCTGCCACACGCGCGCACACACACACACACACACCGTGATGAAGCAGATGCACTCAAGTGGCCCCACCATGTTGTGAAATGTGCAGGAGTATTTTGGGGCAGAGCAGCCACTAGGTGTCACTCAAAAGCTGCTCCGTGAGACACGGCTGCTCCTCCCCATCCTCCAGCACCTCTTCCGGTTTCCAGCCATGTGGAAGGAAGGTGCCTGGTAAGGAGAGCAGCTGAGCAACAGCCAGGGGGAAAGGTAAGCTTCCCCAGCTGATGATTCACCCGGGCAGCTTTTTTTTTGTAACTGACCTTCACTCCTTACCAATGTTCCCTCTAATTTTTGGGGGCCGTGAGCGCACCAGATTTTTCATGAGCAACAATATTTTCGTCATGAGCGCTTATTGACTATGGTAACCAATAGTTGGTTTTTTAAAAGTAGCGCAATTGATCGTACGTGTAAGTGAAAACTGTTCAAAGCTAAAACGAAGCAACCAGATGATTTGATAAAACTTATATCTGAATGAATGTATATTTATATTTTCTAACTCATGTGAGAAAAGAAAAGGAAAAACTTCCATCAATTAAGGTACATGAGACTTCTACAAATATCAGTCCTATCATTTATAAGAGTCTGATAACCTAGATTTACCTAGATTTGTTCACGTCTGTCACCACTGGGATTTTTCCCTGCTTTTTTAGACAGCTAAACCAGATTTCCCTGCTTTTTTAGACAGCTAAACAGATTTCCCTGCTTTTTTAGACAGCTAAACCAGATTTCCCTGCTTTTTTAGACAGTTAAACCACTGGGATTTTTCCCTGCTTTTTTAGACAGCTAAACAGATTTCCCTGCTTTTTTAGACAGCTAAACCAGAGATTTCCCTGCTTTTTTAGACAGTTAAACCACTGAGATTTCCCTGCTTTTTTAGACAGCTAAACCACTGAGATTTCCCTGCTTTTTTAGACAGCTAAACCAGATTTCCCTGCTTTTTTAGACAGCTAAACCAGAGATTTCCCCTGCTTTTTTAGACAGTTAAACCACTGGATTTTTCCCTGCTTTTTTAGACAGCTAAACCAGATTCCCTGCTTTTTAGACAGCTAAACCAGAGATTCCCTGCTTTTTTAGACAGCTAAACCAGAGATTTCCCTGCTTTTTTAGACAGCTAAACCACTGGATTTTTCCCTGCTTTTTTAGACAGCTAAACCAGATTTCCCTGCTTTTTTAGACAGCTAAACCACTGATTTTCCCCTGCTTTTTTAGACAGCTAAACCAGAGATTTCCCTGCTTTTTTAGACAGCTAAACCAAGATTTCCCTGCTTTTTTAGACAGCTAAACCACTGGGATTTTTCCCCTGCTTTTTTAGACAGCTAAACCAGATTTCCCTGCTTTTTTAGACAGCTAAACCACTGAGATTTTTCCCTGCTTTTTTAGACAGCTAAACCAGATTTCCCTGCTTTTTTAGACAGCTAAACCAGATTTCCCTGCTTTTTTAGACAGCTAAACCACTGAGATTTTTCCCTGCTTTTTTAGACAGCTAAACCAGATTTCCCTGCTTTTTTAGACAGCTAAACCAGATTTCCCTGCTTTTTTAGACAGCTAAACCACTGAGATTTTTCCCTGCTTTTTTAGACAGCTAAACCAGATTTCCCTGCTTTTTTAGACAGCTAAACCAGAGATTTCCCTGCTTTTTTAGACAGTTAAACCACTGGGATTTTTCCCTGCTTTTTTAGACAGCTAAACCAGATTTCCCTGCTTTTTTAGACAGTTAAACCACTGGGATTTTTCCCTGCTTTTTTAGACAGCTAAACCAGATTTCCCTGCTTTTTTAGACAGCTAAACCAGATTTCCCTGCTTTTTTAGACAGCTAAACCACTGAGATTTTCCCTGCTTTTTTAGACAGCTAAGCAGATTTCCCTGCTTTTTTAGACAGCTAAACCACTGAGATTTTTCCCTGCTTTTTTAGACAGCTAAACCAGATTTCCCTGCTTTTTTAGACAGGTAAACCAGATTTCCCTGCTTTTTTAGACAGCTAAACCACTGAGATTTTTCCCTGCTTTTTTAGACAGCTAAGCCAGATTTCCCTGCTTTTTTAGACAGCTAAACCAGAGATTTCCCTGCTTTTTTAGACAGCTAAACCACTGAGATTTTCCCCTGCTTTTTTAGACAGCTAAACCATATTTCCCTGCTTTTTTAGACAGCTAAACCAGAGATTTCCCTGCTTTTTTAGACAGTTAAACCACTGGGATTTTTCCCTGCTTTTTTAGACAGCTAAGCCAGAGATTTCCCTGCAGCGTTAGAGAAGCACAGCCGCGGTGAGATGCTGACAGCGCGGAAGAACGGGCGCGCGCAGAGTATTTATGCTCTGCCCCCTGTACGTGCGTTCCAGCGTGACGTCATCATCGCGCCGGAACGCAGGTACGTGTTCAGCTGCGCGACGAAGAGCTCCCCCCAGAACTTCGCCGTCGCGCAGCGCCTACAGCCTGTAAGTTACAGGCGCCGGACAGAGCGCTCTGTAACTTACAGCCTGAGCAGGATGTTCCGGCGCCCCCTTTCTACGCGGGTCGGCCACCCCTGGTATAGAGCCTCGCGGGTTGGCCACCCCTGCACTAATTTGTGCGCGCATAAATACACGTTGTGCGCGCTGTCATTGCATTCCGTGCGCGGGCGCGCACGTTAGAGGGAATCCATTGGATTTGCCCCAGCTCACAAATGGATTTGCCCCCAGCTCATGGATTTGCCCCCAGCTCTCACATGGATTTGCCCCAACTCATGGATTTGCCCCCAACTCATGGATTTGCCCCCAACTCATGGATTTGCCCAGCTCATGGATTTGCCCCCAACTCATGGATTTGCCCCAACTCATGGATTTGCCCAGCTCATGGATTTGCCCCCCAACTCATGGATTTGCCCCCAACTCATGGATATTGCCCCCAGCTCATGGATTTGCCCCAACTCATGGATTTGCCCAGCTCATGGATTTGCCCCCCACTCATGGATTTGCCCAGCTCATGGATTTGCCCCCCAACTCATGGATTTGCCCCAACTCATGGATTTGCCCAGCTCATGGATTTGCCCCCCAACTCATGGATTTGCCCCCAACTCATGGATATTGCCCCCAGCTCATGGATTTGCCCCAACTCATGGATTTGCCCAGCTCATGGATTTGCCCCCCAACTCATGGATTTGCCCCCAACTCATGGATTTGCCCCCCAGCTCATGGATTTGCCCCCAACTCATGGATTTGCCCCCCAGCTCATGGATTTGCCCCCAACTCATGGATTTGCCCCCAACTCATGGATTTGCCCCCCAGCTCATGGATTTGCCCCAACTCATGGATTTGCCCCCCAGCTCATGGATTTGCCCCAACTCATGGATTTGCCCAGCTCATGGATTTGCCCCCAACTCATGGATTTGCCCCCAACTCATGGATTTGCCCCCCAGCTCATGGATTTGCCCCCAGCTCGTGGATTTGCCCCCCAGCTCTTGGATTTGCCCCCCAGCTCGTGGATATGCCCAGCTCGTGGATTTAACCCCCCAGCTCGTGGATTTGCCCCCCAGCTCATGGATTTGCCCCCCAGCTCATGGATTTGCCCCCAACTCATGGATTTGCCCCCCAGCTCATGGATTTGCCCCCCAGCTCGTGGATTTGCCCCCCAGCTCTTGGATTTGCCCCCCAGCTCGTGGATATGCCCAGCTCGTGGATTTAACCCCCAGCTCGTGGATTTGCCCCCCAGCTCATGGATTTGGCCCCCAGCTCGTGGATTTGGCCCCCAGCTCATGGATTTGCCCCCAGCTCATGGATTTGGCCCCCAGCTCGTGGATTTAACCCCCCAGCTCGTGGATTTGCCCCCCAGCTCGTGGATTTGCCCCCAGCTCATGGATTTGCCCCCCAGCTCGTGGATTTGCCCCCAGCTCGTGGATTTGCCCCCCAGCTCATGGATTTGCCCCCAGCTCATGGATTTGCCCCCCAGCTCGTGGATTTGGCCCCCAGCTCGTGGATTTGCCCCCCAGCTCATGGATTTGGCCCCCAGCTCGTGGATTTGCCCCCAGCTCGTGGATTTGGCCCCCAGCTCGTGGATTTGCCCCCCAGCTCATGGATTTGGCCCCCAGCTCGTGGATTTGCCCCCCAGCTCATGGATTTGGCCCCCAGCTCGTGGATTTGCCCCCCAGCTCGTGGATTTAACCCCCCAGCTCGTGGATTTGGCCCCCAGCTCATACCTGGTTAGTTGCCCCAGCGGGGTTTGAGGGGACCCAGAGCCGGGCAGCGCGTGAGTGCCTGCCCGGTCCTGAAGAGTCCGTCCTGTTAAAGGGGATGGCTGCGTGCGTGCGCAGGTCACGCGGTCCGGCCAGTCAGGTGGCCTGATTAGCCGGACCACGTGACCGGCTGCGCGCGCACGCACGCAGCCGCTTAGGACGGACTCTTCAGAACCGGGCAGGCACTCACGCGCTGCCCGGCTCTGGGTCCCCTCAAACCCCGCCGGTTGCCATGCGCGCATAACCACAAGTTGTGCGCGCTGGCACCGCGTTCCCTGCGCGCGCGCGCACGTTGCAGGGAACACTGCTCCTTACCCCCCACCCCCGCAGCTCTCACTCAGAAGGAGGGGGCAGCATGCAGGGGGGAACAGAAAAAACACAGACATGCACAGGGATTTACAGACACAGAGAGAGAGGGGGAATGAAAGAGAGGAGTCACAGAGAGGGGGAATGAAAAAGAGGGGGGGATGAAAGAGAGGAGTCACAGAGGGGGAATGAAAGAGTGGGATCAGAGAGAGGGGGTCACAGAGAGAGGGGGATGAAAGAGAGGAGTCACAGAGGGATGACAGAGGAGTCACAGAGAGAGAGGAGTACAAAGAGAGTGAGTGATGAGAGAAGTACAGCGAGAGGGATGAGAGAGGCGTACAAGAGCGAGGGATGAAAGGCATACAGAAAGAGCGAGGGATAAGAGGCATACAGAGAGAGCGAGGGATGAGAGAGGAGAACAGAGAGAGAGGGATGAGAGGAGTCACAGAGAGAGAGGAGTACAAAGAGTGAGGGATGAGAGAGGAGTACAGAGAGAGGGATGAGAGAGGAGTATTATTATTATTATTATTCTTTATTTATAAAGCGCCAGCATATTCCGCAGCGCTGTACAATAAGCACAGTATAGACAGGGTTACAATACATTGAACAACATTTGACAAACAGTACAGGAGGAGATGAGGGCCCTATTCCCGTAGGAACTCACAATCTGGGAGGGTTGGGGTTGGAAACAGGAGGAGAGGACTGTAAGGTGAGAGTGATTGATGGTTGTGTCAGTGAGTTGGGTGGTAGGCCTCCCTAAATAGGAATGTTTTCAGGGAGCGTTTGAAGGAAGAGAAGTTAGGGGAAAGTCTGACAGTACGAGGGAGAGCGTTCCAGAGAGTGGGGGCTGCGCGTGAGAAATCCTGCAGTCTATCATGGGAAGAGGTGATGCGGGGAGAAGCTAGGCGCAGGTCACTGTTTGACCTTAGGGAGCGGGCTGGGGTGTATTTGGTGATTAGTGAGGACAGGTAGTGGGGAGCTGAGTTAGTGAGGCTTTTGTAGGTAAGGATAAGGATTTTGAACTTAATTCTGCAGTGGATGGGGAGCCAGTGAAGGGACTCGCAGAGGGGAGCGGCAGAGACAGAGCGGCGGGTGAGGTGAATTAGCCTGGCGGAGGCGTTCAGGATGGATTGTAGGGGGGAGAGGTGGGACAGAGGGAGGCCAGATAAGAGAGGGATGAGAGAGGAGTACAGAGAGAGGGATGAGAGAGGAGTACAGAGAGAGGGATGAGAGAGGAGTCACAGAGAGAGATGAGAGAGGAGTACAGAGAGGGATGAGAGAGGAGTACAGAGAGAGAGGGATGAGAGAGGCGTACAGAGAGGGATGAGAGAGGCGTACAGAGAGGGATGAGAGGAGTCACAGAGAGAGATGAGAGGAGTCAGAGAGAGGAATGAGGGGAGTCAGAGAGGCGCACAGAGAGAGCGAGGGATGAGAGAGGTGCACAGAGAGCGAGGGATGAGAGAGGTGCACAGAGAGCGAGGGATGAGAGAGGCCTACAGAGAGCGAGAGGGATGAGAGCGAGGGATGAGAGAGGCGTACAGAGAGGGATGAGAGAGGCGTACAGAGAGGGATGAGAGGCATACAGAGAGGGATGAGAGAGGAGTAGAGAGAGCGAGGGATGAGAGAGGAGTCACAGAGAGGGATGAGAGGAGTACAGAGAGAGCGAGGGATGAGAGGAATCACAGAGGGGTGAGAGAGGAGTACAGAGAGAGCGAGGGATAAGAGGAATCACAGAGGGATGAGAGGAGTACAGAGAGATCGAGGGATGAGAGGAGTCGCAGAGAGGAGTACAGAGAGAGTGAGGGATGAGAGGAGTCAGAGGGGTGAGAGAGGAGTACAGAGAGCAAGGGATGAGAGGAGTACAGAGAGAGCGAGGGATGAGAAAGGAGTCACAGAGAGGGGTGAGAGAGGAGTACAGAGAGAGCGAGGGATAAGGAATCACAGAGGGATGAGAGAGGAGTACAGAGAGATCGAGGGATGAGAGGAGTACAGAGAGATCGAGGGATGAGAGGAGTCACAGAGAGGAGTACAGAGAGAGTGAGGGATGAGAGGAGTCACAGAGGGGTGAGAGGAGTACAGAGAGCGAGGGATGAGAAAGGAGTACAGAGAGCGAGGGATGAGAAAGGAGTACAGAGAGCGAGGGATGAGAAAGGAGTACAGAGAGAGGAGTGAGAGGAGTACAGAGAGCTGGGGATGAGAGGAATACAGAGAGCGAGGGATGAGAGGAGTACAAAGAGCGATCGATGAGAGGAATACAGAGAGCGAGGGATGAGAGGAGTACAGAGAGCGAGGGATGAGAGGAGTACAGAGAGTGAAGGATGAGAGAGTACAGAGAGAGAGATCGAGGGATGAGTGAGGAGTCACAGAGAGGAGTACAGAGAGCGAGGGATGAGAGGAGTAACAGAGAGGGATGAGAGAGGAGTACAGAGAGAGCAAGGGATGAGAGGAGTCACAGAGGGGTGAGAGAGGAGTACAGAGAGGGATGAGAGAGGAGTACAGAGAGCGAGGGATGAGAGGAATACACAGAGCGAGGGATGAGAGAGGAGTACAGAGAGCGAGGGATGAGAGGAATACACAGAGCGAGGGATGAGAGAGGAGTACAGAGAGCGAGGGATGAGAGAGTACAGAGAGATCGAGGGATGTGAGAGGAGTACAGAGAGATTGAGGGATGAGAGAGGAGTACAGAGAGAGTGAGGGATGAGAGAGGAGTACAGAGAGAGCGAGGGATGAGAGAGGAGTACAGAGAGATTGAGGGATGAGAGAACAGAGAGAGGGGTGAGAGAACAGAGAGAGGGGTGAGAGGAGTCACAGAGCAAGGGATGAGAGATGAGTCACTGAGAGGAATCAGAGAGAGAGGGACGAAAGAGGACTCAGAAACGTGTAATGGGGGTGAGAACGAGTACACAGAAATGAGAGATACTACTTATACACACCATACATTACTGAGTTTTATTGCTGTGGAGCTCTGTGATACGCTCATCTGTGAATACATTAATCATTAATTCGCTATAGGACAATTTCACTGCCACTGAAGATTGACGAATTTTGACAAATTGCACCGTATTTCGCTGTCAATGCGCCAGTATTTGGCAAACTGACAGTTTAGTGCATAGACGAACGGACACGAAATTTCACCATAGGGTGAAATTCACCGTTCGGTGCAGTTCGGTGGCAAGTTTGGGGCTTAGTGAATAACCCCTTCTGTTAACGCACTCAGATATTTTTATTATTTATGCAACCTTTTTTATCATTTAAATACCTTTTAATGCATTTTTATTGGTTTAAATACAAGAATGGCGTAGTTCCATTTATTGTTTTTTGTCTGCAGTCCAGCTGGCTTTAGTGGCGTTCGGCTGTCAGTCCGGCAGCATTTGGATGGGTCCCTGGGTTGTCCATAGTCACTTGCAGTAGACAACCCAGGAAGTCTGCCATCGTACGACCTAGGTTGTCCGTAGTCTGACGACCACGTCGGACGTCAGAATATGGACCCAGTGGACGGCCAGCCTAAGTCATGTTCCGTCGCAATGCTACAAGTAAATTTAAAAAAAAAAGGTGTAAATATCCTTTCAGATTCCAATCAAACGGGGGCCCGTGCTCTGTTTGGTCTGGGGGCCCCACCGCTCCAAGTATTGTCAGTCTGACACCAGGCAGTGATTGACTCATAACCAAAACAATGGTTCAAAAGAAGAACCAGCAGTGTGCATTATAGTGGACAGGTCCACAGCGGGGCCGAACCCCTACTAGAAATACAATGCAACTCAACAAGAGAAGCGAGTAAGAATGGACCTGATTAATAAAATGATACAATATATGATTGCCTCATTTAGTGATCAGGTCCATTCTTACTAGCTTGTCTAGTTGAGTTGTAGTGATTTACTCCTATATGGTCCGCGCACGCTAATCCAGTAGGAGGCTTGTGACCCGCGGCAATGTAAGACGCGCTATGCGTCATAGCACACCACGTCAGAGTCACCAGTCAGGTTTCCCAGTTGCTCTGACGATGGCATAGCGTGAGATACACACAGTGCACCACTGACTCTGAACGAGAAAGTAACACGGATCGATGGTTGCCTCAGTATCTAAAAATGGGCCCACAGAAATCCTCAGCACCAGGCCCATAATACCCTTAATCCGGCCCTGGGCCTCTGTATACTTTGCAGATTACCCGGGTAAAGTCCGAAATTTCATTTCACTTCGGACTTTTGCTAATGACGCCTGGGTAATGCTAGGATTAACCGGGTAATCATAGGATTAACCGCACTTCGGGCTTTACCCGTAATATATATATATATTTTAGGATGCTATCATCATCCCGGGCTAACTCTGAAAACTTTCAATAGAGATCAACACAGAAAAAACAGTGATGCACACCAATATAATAAAATATAATTTATATTCCAGATCAAAATAAAAATTAAATTGTTGTATTAAAAGTACATACATACAGTCATAACATACATAACAAGTGGGAGGCACATCTGCAAACTGCTGTAAGTCCTACACCGTTCACCTGAGTTGGATGTACATACCCTCAAATTAAAGCTGACAGTCTGCAGTTAAAGCACATTGTGTTTGTTTCATTCCAACTCCATTGTGGTGGTGTATAGAGCCAAAGATGTTAGAATTGTGTCAATGTGTGTGTGTGTGTGTGTGTGTGTGTGTGTGTGTGTGTGTATATAATAAAACTAGGGATGCATCGATACCATTTTTTTAAGACCTAGTACGAGTACCGATACTTTTATTTAAAGTCATGTGACCGCTTTCCAAGAAATAATTTAGAATTTTACTGAAAGCCTGTCCTGTTTGTTATTATTGCAATGTATGGCCAGACACCCCACTCCCACTACCTGTCCTCACTAATCACCAAATACACCCCAGCCCGCTCCCTAAGGTCAAACAGTGACCTGCGCCTAGCTTCTCCCTGCATCACCTCTTCCCATGATAGACTGCAGGATTTCTCACGCGCAGCCCCCACTCTCTGGAACGCTCTCCCTCGTACTGTCAGACTTTCCCCTAACTTCTCTTCCTTCAAACGCTCCCTTAAAACGTTCCTATTTAGGGAAGCCTACCACCCAACTCACTGACACAACCATCAATCACTCTCACCTTACAGTCCCCTCCTCCTGTTTCCAACCCCAACCCTCCCAGATTGTGAGTTCCTACGGGAATAGGGCCCTCATCTCCTCCTGTACTGTTTGTCAAATGTTGTTCAATGTATTGTAACCCTGTCTATACTGTGCTTATTGTACAGCGCTGCGGAATATGCTGGCGCTTTATAAATGAATAATAATAATATATATATATTATACACACACTCTGTGGTCTGGTGTCTGTTGGGTATAAATGTATCCGATGCCTGTGGGGTATATTGTATATAAATAATATACCCCACAGTCATCAGATACATGTATACCTAACAGACACCAGACCACAGTGTAAGTTGAAAAATATTCAATTTGTTATATATATATATATATATATGATACCATGATAAGAGCTAAGCGAAATTAAATACTGATTAGTTGCATTTGCTGATAAGGTTTGAATTACTATTACAGATGGTTACAGGAAACAAATGGCGCAGTTACATACCTACATTCTTATAGACATCTCTAGACTTACAAAACAAAGCAGGGGCAATTTGAAACAGTTTCAAAACCTTTCTTTTGGCTAGTTGGGGGCAGGTAATTAGAGCTTCTCAACATTCCTGAACCCCCCCTCAACATATGGCATCTATAAGTGAACCACAGGAAGTCTCACACGTGTTAAGGATCAGTCTTCAATTAAGAGAGACATAAAGAGCTACTTCCCCCTCAATTTAAAACACATTTTTTTCCTATAGGATATTGTATATCACGTGTGGTTCCTAAAACCAATAGTTTTAACTTTATGGTAATAAGCAGGATGAATTTAGAGGAAGGCGTGTATCATATAAAAGAGAAGATAACTTTGTTTAGCCACCAATTCATTAAGAACCAACTTGAAGGCTGCAGAAATGGTAACATCTGCCATGCAATCGCATTACTTCTGAAAAAGGAGTTTTGAGCTGTGCAGCGATTTTCAAAGAACTTTATATCTTGCCACAAGTATTGCTGCTCTGAATTGGTTCTGTAACTTATTTTTATTCTACATACAGACTGCTAAGAAGCGAAGTGTCGGATTGTATAAATAAATATACAGCTTTCTACAAAAGCAATTTGTCTGTCTTCTGTATCCTGCCCTGAAACGTATACATCAATATCTTTGGAAGAGACCCAGAAACCGGAATCTTTCATATATGTGTGTGTGTATATTATATAGAGATACATACATACACATTTCGGACCAGGTGTGTGTACAATTTATATATAATATACACACCTGGTCTGAGGTCTGAAGTGTATAATATATTCTCACACACGGTCTGAAATTATATAATACATATTTCAGACCTCAGACCAGGGGTGTGTGTGTGTGTGTACTCGCACACTCTTCAGACCAGGAGGGGGGGGTGTATATACACACTTCAGCCCGGGGGGGATGTGTAATACACACACACCTTTCAGACGAGACATGGGGCGGCTGTCCGAATGCTTTAACTGCATTCAGACAGGCCCCTGCAGCTCACCGTGTTTCAAAGAGCGCCGTCGGCAAAGTCTTCGAACGGCCATTCGTTGGGAAGCACCAGTCAGGATCTCGCGATCTTGTGCAGAGCTCGAGATCTCGCAAACTACGAGATCTCGCGAGATCGCGGCTGGGGGCTTCCCAACAAGCGGCTGCTCAAAGACTTTGCCGGCAGTGCTCGTTGGAACGCGGTAAGCTGCAGGGGCCTGTCCGAAAGCCGTTAGAGCATTCGGACAACCGCCCCAGCCCCTCGGATGCCGGCAAGCCGGCTCAATGCTGGCTTCCGGTATCGGAGGCATCAACACCGATACTGATACTAGTATCGGGTGCATTCCTAAATAAAACCAAATTCAATATTTGAAAAATCAAAGAATAAACACAGACTCCTTACAGGTCTATTCAGTAAGGACGGGGGCACACAAGCACACTTCTGAGTGGAAGGAACGTCTGTGAGAGTGGACGTTCCTTCCACTACGCTGCCGCACTGTGCACTCAGCTCTGCGCTTCTTAGCGCATCAACGGAGAGGTTCTCTACATGGACGCTTGCTGTGCGCGCACACAAGTGTGTGCCTGGCCCCGTCGCATCATCACATGGCTGCGACGGGTGAGGGTAAGTGCGGGCACAAAGGTGCACTCGTGTGCCCCGGCCTAAAGGTGAAACTCGGAAAAATTGGCATAAGTAATTTAAATTCTAGGTCAAAATAGCCAAAACAGAAAAATGCTCCCTTTGATTGCTTTCCAAATCAGTTATTTGGTCTAGATTGTTCTCTTCTTCTGAGTTTCACCTTCAAGGGGTTATTCGGAGAGCACGGAAATGTCACCAACATTTCGGTGCCTTCTCATTCCACGACCTTGCAGTGAATTCAGCATACACCGCAGGGTCCCCAAAGCGCAGGAACAGACTGCCGAAAAAACTGCCATTTAAATAAATATATATTTTTTTTAAAAAAAAATAAAATAAATCAAAACTGCCAAAACGATCGGAATCCGAAAATTTCGACAGGTCCCAGCGAGATAATTGGATACGATAAGCCGCTGCAAACCCGAACGCGTCCAGAAAAATACAACGATTCGCCGAACACAGCGCCAAACAAAAGCTGACAAGCAGACGAACAGGGTAAAAAAACAAAATGATTTAAAGTTTAAAATTTGAAACGCTGTTTGCAAAAAGACTACTAGACAAAAATATCTGGAGTTAACATTTAAGGTCCTATGAATAATAATAAAAAGGTCTGTTACAGGAAAAATAAAAAAACCCTATAAATTTAAAAAATACCTCAAATAAAAAGCATTTTTGCTGCAAATTAAAAGAATAAACGGTTTAATAGATAGTGAGTAAAAACAGGAATATTTTTAACATTGAAACCTATGGGATTCGCCTGATTAAACGTGTCGAATGAAAGCACCGAACGTCAGGGCATTTAATTGACATTTCACTGCTGTTCGGTGTTCTCTGAATAGATTAACCATTGCTTCTCATGGGGATTTCACTGCTGCCGAACAGCACTGTGATTCTCTGGCAATTTGCCAAAATTTGCATACTGCCTGCTTTCTGAATAAACAAATGGCCACGAAAGTGCACCGTATAACAAAGGATGGCATAACAAAGGATGAGGAAGGTGGCACAGATCTTGATATGCCACTTCCTGGTTGGATGGCAGTATGGGAGAAGCAAAGGAAATATTTACTTAGTTTACAAATAGGGAAACAGTGCAGCATATACAGCACTCGACAATAAATACACAGTGATCAGGGGATAGGGCACAGAAAACACCCTGTACATTTGATTTTAGGTCCAGGGTGACCGACCTTAACATAGGAGAGCACTGGGGAACAATAGAACACAGAAGACCCACCAAAATCCAGTCCCAGAACCCCCCGATGTATCTCTACATCCATGTACCCAAGTCTTAAGTGATTGCAGTTGCAATAAACGCAAAGTAGGGATGCAACAAAATGAAAATTTGGGACCGAAACTGAAAATGCATGATGAGCTTCACCGAAAACGACTTTCTATATATGACTATATATACACGTGTCTGGTGTGTGTAATATATGTATATTAGTGATGCTCCGAAATGTAGATTTTGGAACGAAACCGAAAATGACTTTTTTCCCCTACAATTTATTTTAAGATTTTTTTGTATAATTGTAGTAATACTAGACTTTATTGAATTAAGATCATGAATTTAAATTAATCCACATTAAAATGTACAAGATATTTTTGTCCCA
The DNA here is from genome assembly GCA_009667805.1 of Leptobrachium leishanense. NCBI lineage: Eukaryota > Metazoa > Chordata > Amphibia > Anura > Megophryidae > Leptobrachium > Leptobrachium leishanense. Next base: position 84,880,441 of record CM019063.1, read on the forward strand.
TTTTGGTGGAGTTATTTTGCATCTCTAGTGCTTACATTCATGTGTAAAATATTTGGACACAAACACATTTTATAGTAGCAGAAGTCACCCCAGCAATTCAGATTTATTTTCTCTGAATTGCTGGGATGTGAAAAGGTCTTCAACTATAAAGTTTATTATTTGTTGTGCGAAGGCTTTTAATCTAATATTTTTTGCCCTCCAACACAACTTAAAAGGAGTAGATATATATCTATAATGGTTCAGATGGAGCCTAAACATCAGTCTGTTGCGCTTTAAAAAAATAATAAAGTGCAGAAAAACAAAGCATTATAAAAGAAGCCTTTAAGATGCAAAGGAAAAGACAAACCATTGCAAAATGAATGTGTATACCTTCCATTAACTTCTTGGAGGCATGGATGTAAGCTCCCACATTAACCCCCCCCCCCTCTCTCGTCCTCCGAGCAGACAACGCGGGCATGAAGTCAGTGATAAATCACTTGTTCCTTGTCACGGAGAGGCCAGAGGTTACGGCTTGCACCGATAATTGTGGATCATGCAGTTAACACTTTGGGTGCAGAAATAACTGTGTAGCAGCTCCTGCCTCTTTCGAATTACAATTATCTCCAGCTAAGCAGCATTGAAAGAGTGCTCACTCAGTGTCAGCTGGGATCAGCAATCTTCGGCTGACCTTTTCAGGTGGTGTTTTGCTTTCGGGCCGAAACCGATAACCCGGTTATCGGCAGATATCAATCTGTGGCTGAAATTCCGGTGTATTCCTGATGCAAAGGTGTGTCTGCAAAGTATTACGAGGGCCAGGTGTGCAGACTAACATCATCAGGGATTTGCAGTTCTATTGATAGATTTAAAATGGCCCAAATAATTGACTATAGGTGTTATTCGCTAACCTCCGAATTGGCCCTGAAATTGCACTGGTACATTCAATAAACATTAGAAAATGTCGGCAGATAAGAACCTTTCGGCCAGTCTGCCCAATTACATGGATACTTTACCTGGATTTATCTTTTGTTTAGGATAGCCTTATGCCTATCCCATGCCTGATTAAATTCAATCACTGTTTTGGCCTCTACCACTTCTACTGGAAGGCTGTTCCATGTATCCACCACCATCTCAGTAAAATAATGCTTCCTGATGTTACTTTTAAACCTTTGCCCTTCTAATCTAAGACTATGTCCTCTTGTTTTGCTACTTTGTTTCCTTTTAAAAATACCCCCTTCCTCTACCTTGTGGATTCCCTTTACGTATTTAAATGTTTCTAGCATATCTCCTCTGGCTCGTCTTTTTTCCAAGCTGTACATGTTAAGATCATTAAGCCTTTCCTGGTAACTTTTCTCCTTCAAGCCGTACACCATTTTAGTATCCCTTCTCTGAACTCTCTCTAAGATGTCTATATCCTTCTGGAGATACGGTCTCCAGTACTGCACACAGTACTCCAAGTGAGGTCTCACCAGTGCTCTGTACAGTGGCATGAGCACTTCCCTTTTCCTACTGCTAATACCTCTCCCTACACAACCAAGCATTCTGCCAGCATTTCCTGCTGCTCTATTACATTGACTACTTACCCTTAAATCCTCTGCAATAATAACCCCTAAATCCCTTTCCTCAGATGTTGAGGTTAGAACTGTATCAAATATTCTATATTCAGCCCTTGGGTTTTTACGTCCCAGGTGCATTATCTTGCACTTATCCACATTTAAACTCCATTGCCACAGCGCCATTTTTTTAGTTTACCTAAATCATTTGGCTGATCCCTCCAGGAACGTCAACCCTGTCGCAAATCTTTGTGTCATCAGCAAAAAGACATACTTAACCATTAATACCTTCTGCAATACCACTAATAAAAATATTAAAAGAGAATGGGTCCAAGCTGTCAATTCACCAAATACAGCCGAACTGACAGCAAAATATTCTCCACACTGGTAAACCACCCAGCAGCCTATTTTTTTAGGTCAATAGTAAGAACACACTTAGCCCAATACTACTGTCTGCATTGGGATAAAATATATTAACTTACTTGTCCCGCAATCAAATCTGATGCGCCACAGAATATTTTTTCGCCACAATCCTACCTTTTAGTAGCAGCAGAACACCACTATATTTTATCTTCCACTTAGGCGGCATCCCCTGAGATACAAGACTTTTTAGAACTTATAAACCGCGCTCTTATAGGGCCACCCCACACTCGACAGTAAAATATGGTGCAAATTTTTGCGATTCAGTGGCACAGAAATTGGCACATAGAGGATCGTCTAATATTCATAGTATGCTTCTCTTTTCAACATACATCGTTTAAAAGACCTTTCCTATTATTCAGACATGCTTTTTATTGATTTTAACTATAAGGAGGGGCTGTTTCAGTTCTGCAGAGTGTGCCGAGGCAATAGCGGCAGTTATCTGCGCAATTCAGATGTTTTCAACGATGTCCGATAACTGCTTTGGCGACTCCATTTTCGGCAAAATACAGTGTCCATTTGCTAAATAGTACATTCACTGTATTTTCGGCAGAATTGAATCACAGAAGTGCATCAAAAAGTCTAAGCACTAAAATTGCACACAATTTCAGTGACATGTGACTAGACCTTTATTTTGTTTTCTTTGTTGGAAGATCGAAATGTTTGCCGTCTTCATTGTTCTATTAGAGTTCAAAAACCTTTCAACTGCATAGGTGAACGATTTAAATTCACTGCACACAATGTGCTTTGTGTATAACTTGATACAGTGTTGCAAACGGTGAATCCATCCTTTATGCCCAAAACGATACTGTAGAAGTTACTAAAACTCTAAACCGCTGTTTAAAACAACATTTTTTTGGTTCAGTTCAGAAGTCTTTATATTTCAGTATGCAGTTATAAGCGTAAGACACATGAATATTTCAGTAAAAAAAATAACATTTAAAGTACATTGATACTTGTACTATGTATATATTGCAATATATTATCAATTGTGCCGGCCAAAAAGGGATCAGAATGTGACAATTTTTGGTGCCTTCTTGGTAACTTTCTCAACTTTCGGGAGCACTGGGATTTCCTCGTGATCAGCGCTCATTCCATTTAGCCATCTGCCAACAGTCATTTGTGCTGCAAAAAAAAAGAAAAAGAAAGAGCCATATGAAAAAAATATGAGAACTATCAGCGGATAGTCCAGTGAAATACAGGAAGAAGTGAATAGCTGCCTGGACAAACCAATTCAGACAAGTATTAGAGCATTGAAAATTAACCTTAACTTTGCCAAAACTTTTTAAAAGACCTTTAACTTTCTTTCACCCCACAACCAACCTAATTTATCAACACCGGAAGCCCAGATTTCATTGATACCTAAACCCAACGAAGACTCGGCACACTGTGGCAGCTACCACCCCACATCGCTCTTAAATACGGGCCTTTAGCCATTTTTAAGAATTCTAGCAGAATGAACGAATCCATTACCAAAGGACCGAATATGGCCTGGCCAATAAGATTTATCCATTGCGACCACACTGAGAATACCGTTAGTGTTCTTAATCTAATCCTTCATACTAAATCATCACAAGAACAGTCCTCTTCTGTATTTCATCCAATGGATACAGGAAAGACATTCAACAAAGACGTGGGCTTAGCTTAAAGCAGTTTCTAGGGTTTGGTTCGCATTTGAGGGGATACATTTTCATACTGTACTCGTCTCCCACCTGGATTCTGATAATCTGCACCGAGTCTGATCCATTTATGTCCAGTAATGGGACGCATATAAAAATGTGAGTAGTTTTTATACCCCACTGCAGCCCAAAGTTGAGGACACCTTGAAGCCTTTAAATAGACACTTGGCACAAACAGTTACAATGGCGCATACAGTGCATTAAATTCCAATAATTTTTACCAATTGTGAACCCACGGATACAGTTAGGGGGAGCACAGAAGTATCCTATTCTAATTTCAGATCTTCTGAAATAAAACACAGATGGAAATCCACCACAGTGTAATATTGTATTAAATCACCACATTTATTTAAAAAGACATAAAACCACTCGCAATATAAAAAGCACGTAACAAAATGTGCATATACTTAAGTGCCGCAGTGGCTCAGACCTCCCAATATCTGCCGGATATAGTCCTCCAAAAGGCTCTTACACCATCCAGGTTCTAGTCCTCCACTTGAGTATATGCACATTTTGTTATGTGCTTTTTATATTGCGAGTGGTTTTATGTCTTTTAAATAAATGTGTTGATTCAATACAACACTATGGTGGATTTCCATCTGTGTTTTATTTCAGAAGATCTGAAATTAGAGGATACTTCTGTGATCCCCCTAACTGTATCTGGGGGTTCACAAATGGTAAAAATTATTGGAATTTAATGCACTGTATGCGCCATTGTAACGGTTTGTGCTAACAGTAATGGGATGCGACAAGGATCCTGAAATCACTTTTATTTGTCCTCCTATTAAAACATATTCAACGCTCTTCGTTCTTGTATCTTTATCCAAGGGTTTAATATTCTCCACTCATGCAGATTACGTATTTTAACAAAATTCAACAGAAGCCTCTCACCAATTCCAATAAATCAGAATTGCTCACCGTTTCCATGCCAGACCTAGAGTGGCATAATGTTACAGTACGAAACCCCTGAAATATGTGGGCCTGCACATACATACACACCCCCCCCCTTTTAGCTCGCAAATGGTGCACCTCCTCTCACATTCTTTAGGAAAAATACAGCACATGTCCTAATCAGGTCATATCAATTGTATTCAAATTAATGTTCAAACCATGGTGTTTTGTGTCAGCTTTTCCAATTACTACTCATTTCTGCCCCGCTCTCACCGCAGATCTCTCAGGAAATGTATTACAAATTGCAATCGGAATAGTTGCAGGCCTAGATTGCAATATGCATTACTTTCCTTACCGAAACAGAGGATTGGGGTCTAATACCTTTTACTTTTGGCTGATTGACAGGACATACAGCCCCGTCGATGGATTATTGACTCCAATGGCAATAGGAACCCCTTAGAACTTTATCTCTGTCAGACGTTTTTATTATACTTAAAATTTGGAACAAGCTCAAGAAGAAAGGTTTCCTTTCGCCGATGCCGTCATCCTGTCACCACTCGCACACGATTACCAACGGAGTTCCAATCCTCTGGATTCTTGCCCTTCATGGATGAACCTTGCTCATTCTATTGTTAAGAAGACTCTAAAATTTATTTCATTTTAAAAAAGCTCCGAGCCTCTGCACCATTTTCAATACCAACAAATAAATCCTCACCCAGTCGACAATTTAGAAAGTATCACTCGATTTGTCACCCCATGGGAGTCCATTTCTTTGTGACTTTGCACCAGGGGCAATATTCAGTTTGGATTTAGTAAAATTTCTTCTACTCTGCACCCTTATACATGGGAATTTGGCCATACTTTTCCAGAGGAAGAATGGTGCCAAATGTTTCAAAAAAACCTGTAACTGCTCCATAGCAATTATCAAGGAACGAGCTATGAAATTGTTGTAAGATACAATCATGACAACTAAGAAAAATTTTCAGGGGAGAGTTCTCAGTGTACAATAAAAGTGGCAGAACTAGTGCTCCCTGGCAACCGAGTGAGGCTTACTGCTTTGTTTTCTGTTCCGAATCCATTGCTGTTGGTCCCAAGCCTCTATTGTAGAGCCTGCAGCTAGTGAACATATTACAAAATTCGGGAGCTGCTGGAGCTCTCTCCCCATGTACAGTAGGGCTGAAACTAAGCAATGATAATAGTTGACAATTAATCTCAATTAGCTGGTTGTACCAACAGTTGGTCTGTGAGCAGCAACATCTGTTTGCTGTCAGACTGAGAACTTCCAACGGTGCTTCGACGCGGATGATATAAGATGTGCCAGTCGCTTTACACGCTATGATTTAGTTCTAGGGTTATTTCCTTAGATATAACCTGTTTGTTACTATTTAGTTTACAATAATGGCAGAAGTACCGCTCGGACCTTAAGGTACTGTTACTGAGTGGAGCAGCAGTACCGCCAGTGTTTTATCCTTCCTCAGAGGTGGAGTCATCACCTCATTCACAGTGCTTTCCACTGTGGTCCTGAGCCGCCACAGCCCTCTTTGGGCTCCCCTCCCCCCACTCAAGTTTGTTCATGAATTATTTTGAAGGGATAGTCACCGTACCACGTCAGTTTAATTTATCATAGCGGCCAGGCTGTGTGAAATGACCTGCCATCCTACCCCCCACCTCTAGCCCATTAGGCTGGTAGCACTGTGTGAAGCAAAAGGGTTTCCTATGTCCACACAGTCGTCACTCGGCATATGAGATTTGAGTACCAGGGACCAGCTTGGGGACGGATGATTCTGCTTAACCCTTTCACTACTGAGGACGTTTGGGGAACGTCCTCATTGACTCCTAAGGAAAGATATGGGTGGAGATGGGGGTTCCTTTGAACCCCAATATCTCCCGACTGTTTTCAGCTAGCAGGGTCATGTTTGGTATCATTAGAAAGGCCAGAGCATGGCCTTTCCAATGTTACAAAACATGACCATGTTTAAAGTAAAGAAAAAAAATAACAATAATAAAAAAAACAATTTTTTTTTCTTTTTAAAGATGTGAAATGGCTCAGCAGTGAAGGGGTTAAAAAGCTGCAAGGACTTTGGCTTAGGCCTTCCCAAATGCCGAGAGGAGAATGAGCCCAGTGCTCAGGGAGAAAAGGGGAGCAAACTAAAACAGAATTTAAAGTTGCTGACAGCATCTGCCCATAATGATTTTTACATGTACCTTTAAATAGAAAAAAAGATCAAAAAAAAATATAGAATTAGCTAAATAATCAATTATGAAAATCTAATTGACACTACAGGGTGAAGTCAGCATGCAGAGAGGATCGGACCCGGCAGTGGAACTATTCAAATTCCCACCAACCGAGTGAAAGCTCTGGACAAAGGAAACACTCTACTTCGCATAGCAATATCTGTCAAAAAAGACTGGAAGGGGGGGGGGGGGGGAAATGGCACACAGCCTTTAGCTAAAGCGGTAATGGTGAGTAGAGTGTCCCTTTAACGTGCAGTCTAAACAACACCATAACTGACTATGCTAATCTCACAAAAGCACAGGATGGCTGTATAATGGAAAGAAAAAAAGAAAATAGTTTAGAATTTACAAAGCATACAAGCATAAAACGATTTTAAACTAGTTAGAAATAAAATGTTCAAAACTCTACCATTTTCACTATACAAGGGATTCCAAAAAAAATGTAACTACCTACAATCCTTTGTAAAGGACATTGATGTAAGATTTAATTGTGATCCTCCTGCCTGCACATACACTTTCCACAGATATTAAAATCGCCCCTCAGGGTGAGGGGATGGTGATCGTATAAACCATTATTGAATATGGATTTAAATGGATAGGATTTCATGTTGGAATGCTTTGCCTTACAAATACTCTTAAGGACCTCTGACGTACCCTGTACATCCTGTACTCGGGTCTCCCTTAGACCCGCGGACGTACAGGGTACGTCAGCGGCGCCTAATCCCCCTCCCGCCCGATACTCACCTCCCTCGCCGGATCCCACGGCGATCTGGCAGGGAGGAAGCCTGCCCATGTGATTTACATGGGCAGGCGAGGCTGATGACGTCGCCACGCTGCGTGGTGACGTCATCAGCAGGTGTCCCCATGCTTTTCAATGGAGGGGAGGGGGGGGCTCCTTCGGAGCCCTCTATCTCCCCAACCATTGAAGCTAGGGAGATGCCGTTTGCACCGCTGGAGAGGGGAGAGCCTCCCCTTTCCAGCGGTGTATGGCATTAACCATTTCGCCGCCGGATCACGTTGCGGCGCCAATTGGCGCCAAAACGCGATTCAAACCTGGAGGGGGGCTGACATCTTGGATGTCAGCCAAGCCTCCAGGTCCCCCCCCCACCCACTGACAACCTCACCATATGTGTGAGGATGTCAGTGGGCCAGTTAACCCTCTAGCTGCCATGTAGAGATAAGGGGATCCTAAGGATCCCATTATCTCCCGATCCATGGCAGCTAGATGGTCATATTTGCCATCATTTGAAAGGCCTGATTATGGCCATACCAAACATGACCAGGTTTGGTTTTAAAAAAAAAATTAAAAAAAAAAAAATTTAAAATAATAAAGAGATTAAATAAAATATAAAAATGTTTTTTTTTTTTTTTTAAAAGTTTTTTTTGTCTGGGGGGAGTTTAATTAAATAGGACCTAGGCTGTCATCTAAAAATAAATAGCACAAAATGGTCAGAATGAGCGCAGCGCACATAGGTGAACTGTCTCAGCAGTGAAGGGGTTAAAAAGCAAACGCATGTAAAAATTGGGTATTTCTAGTCTCGGGACAAAATTTTAAACCTATTTAGCTGGGGTCGTTTTGGGTGGTTGTAGATTTTGGGGGTTAAATTACAAAAAAGTGTGTTTTTACCATTTTTTTCCTCATATTTCATATTTTTTTTATAGTAAATTATTCGATATGATGGAAATAATGGTATTTCTAGAAAGTCCATTTAATGGCGGGAAAAAGGGTGTATAATATGTGTGGGTTGAATAAACGAGTAAGAGGAAAATTTGACCTAAACACTAACAGCGCAGAAACGTAAAAACAGCAGCGGTCACTAAAAGACGGATTTGTGTAAAACCGCCCGGTCACTAAGGGGTTAATATATAGCAAATAAAAGGACTAGAAGTAAATCATGAGCGCTAGTTGGATCCTAAAAACAATTAAACAGATTTATTAATATCTGCAGATTGAAGGGCTACTTTAATAAGGTTCATTCAACAGAGATTGGAAGGTTACCGGCGGAACAGTATTGTGAATAATACTCACATGAGTTCTGATGTTCAGGACAATCTCTCTGAAAATGTTCTACGGAACCACATTTCCTACATCTGCCACCTGTAATAAAGAAGTTTCCATTTAATATTAAAGAAAAATTTAAATACTTCCACTGCAGTTTTTGTTTTTTTAACCCCTTTGCGGGGTCACTATTTGTGCCAGCTGATATTAATTTAAAAAAAATAAAACTTACCGTAGGTTTTATATAACAGTTACAATTACTATTCTGAAACATTACGGTAGTCTTTATATTTTCTCATTTTAATGAAACTTTTTAACCCCTTCACGGCTAAGCCATTTCACCTCTGTGTGCTGAGCTCATTTTGTGCTCATCGTGTTTAAACGCGATTTGAAGTCATGTATTATTATTAGGGATGCACCGATACCACTTTTTTAAGACCGATTACGAGTACCGATACTTTTATTTAATATCATGTGACGCTTTCCAATAGGAACAGACCTCATATAAAAATTTATATGAGATTGACCGCAGCTCACATGGATGTCTGCCCCCAGCTCACATGGATGTCTGCCCCCAGCTCACATGGATGTCTGCCCCCAGCTCACATGGATGTCTGCCCCCAGCTCACATGGATGTCTGCCCCCAGCTCACATGGATGTCTGCCCCCAGCTCACATGGATGTCTGCCCCCAGCTCACATGGATGTCTGCCCCCAGCTCACATGGATGTCTGCCCCCAGCTCACATGGATGTCGGCCCCCAGGTCTCATGGATGTCGGCCCCCAGGTCTCATGGATGTCGGCCCCCAGGTCTCATAGATTTGGCCCCCAGGTCTCATGGATTTGGCCCCCAGGTCTCATGGATTTGGCCCCCAGGTCTCATGGATTTGGCCCCCAGGTCTCATCGATTTACCCCCGCTCGAACGCTGGGGAAGCTGGCCGCGTGCATGTAAAGCACGCGGCCAGCGTTCCCCTCCGGCGCGCTGAGATACTCACCCTTCCTGAAGTTCCGGTCTCTGGGCAGTGATGCGGTCACGTGGCCGCCGGGCGCATCTGTGAAGCGGCCTCCAGCCGAGAGGCCGCGTCACAGGAGCGCCCGGCGGCCACGTGACCGCATCACTGCCCAGAGACCGGAACTTCAGGAAGGGTGAGTATTTGGCGCACCGGAGGGGAACGCTGGCCGCGTGCTTTTCATGCACGCGGCCAGCTTCCCCAGCCCCGCGGATACCGGCAAGCCGGCCCAGCGCCGGCTTCCGGTATCGGCGGGATGTATCGGGCCGTTTGCACGAGTAACAAGTACTCGTGCAAACGGCAATATCGGCCCCGATACCGATACTAGTATCGGTATCGGTGCATCCCTAATTATTATACGACCCAGACACATTATGTATCCTTTTGTACGGCAGATTCAGAGTATATCATTTATAAGTAATGTACTGCCAGAATTCTATAACAAAAAATGTGAATGTCCATTAAAATTTCAATCATCTACTGCGTGTAAAATTATTTTTTCACATAATTTCCTATCTGACGCACCACCACTTTGATTGCCAAGCTAGGAAATGACATGCAATCAGAGAGGCCTCATGCAGGTCAGGCCCCTCCAACTGTGCAAAGTCCCTGTATCAGACAGGAATTCAGTTTTAGACCAGTGCCTGTCAGTGTCGTAACTAAACTTCTCCGTAAGCAAAAAATGAAATACCAGTCTGGACCCGATCAAATACCAGCAATGCTGCTGAAAATCAGTGCGCCAGCAATTGCAAATCCTGTCGCAACCCTAATAAATGAATCACTGGCAACTGGATACATACCCAAACTCTGGAAGACTGCAAGGGTGGTACCTATCCATAAAAGTGGTGACAGTACTTTGGTATCCAACTACCGTCCGATATCGTTGCTCCCTGTAGTGTCAAAAATCTTGGAAAAACGCGTCTACACACAATTACGTCATTATTATCAATATTGGAACTACTTAACCCCGGATCAATCAGGCTTTCGTCCAACTCACTCAACTACAACCGCCCTTTTAAAAGTCTGCAATGATATCCAAGTGGGGATGGAACAAGGAAACCTAACTGGAGCCATCTTCCTTGATTTTGCCAAAGCCTTTGACACATTAAACCATGGCATCTTGTTAAAAAAACTTAAAGACTCTGGTATTGGTGATCGCGTGCTAACCTGGTTTCAATCATATGTATCCAACCGAATCACAATATGTGTCAATTTCTGGCAGCTCCTCCCTCCCGCACCCAGTCACTTGCGGTGTACCCCAAGGCTCAATACTAGGCCCCCTGCTATTCACAATATTCATAAATGATCTGCCCAACGTGTGCAAAGCCTCAACTGTACACAGACGACACCGTAATCTATACCAGCAAACCAGATCTCCCGCAGCAGGAGGCTGTGCTGCAAGAACAATTCACAGGAGGTAGAGAAGTGGATCAAACACAACAAACACAGCACCTAAACTGCACAAATTGCAAAATCCCCATCTATGTGTTGGGACAAAATCAAATGGCACGCTGACCAGTCACTTCTCTCAAATATCTAGGTATGTGGATGGACCCTAATCTATCCTTTGGCCACCACATCGAAAAACTCGCATGTAAACTTTACCCCAAACTAGGTGCCCTGTACAGAAACAAATCCTGCCTGAGCCCCGCGGTAAGAAAGCAGATTGTACAACAAATGCTTATGCCAGCTATTGATTATGGAGATGTAGTGTATGCAGCGGCCCCGCAAACACACCTTCAGAAACTTACTACATTGTATAACTCATGCTGCCGCTTTGCATTACAATGTAACTACATGACCCACCATTGTGACATGTTAAAATAGCTAAACTGGCCATCGCTGGAATCCAGACGCACCCTTCACCTTTCCAGCCTGGTGTTTAAGAGCATCTCTGGGAAGCTGCCACCCTACCTGAATAGACTGCTTCCCCCAGCAGCTCCCTCATCCTATAACCTCCGATCCAGGACCAGCACCTTACTTGCAAATACCACAATACAAAAAGACAGTGGCTCGGTCCTCATTTTCCTACAGAGCAACACAATTATGGAATAACCTCCCAGACACCATCAAATCTTCCCCCAGTCTTAAGTCACTCAAGAGCGCCTTACTAACATACCTCAATACAGAATGCACCTGTAAACCTGTAACCTAGTGACTATATTTCCTACATATTTATTTTCTGTTAATCTGTATATTTGTGTTGTTTAATATCTTGCATTGTATTACTTTGTATTTCTGTAACGACTGTAACATTTCAATGTTCTTGAACCCAGGACATACTTGAAAACGAGAGAAATCTCAATGTATCCTTCCTGGTAAAATCCTTTATAAATAAATAAATAAATCGTGCTGATGTGCAAAGTCAGTCAGCGAGGGGAGGCCCCAGAGGCTTGGCTGATATCCAAGATGTCACCCACCTCCATGAGGGGTCCGTGATCTTGCGCTGGATCGTGGACCGGCAACTAAGGGGTTAAAGAGAGGCATCGCTGGAAAGGTCACACTGCGAGATTAGCCCTGCCCAGAAAGCTTAGTTGAAGGAGCACCGATTAGGCTCTCTGGAAAAGGGGCAGAGCAGAAATGAGCACTATTTCATTACTACCTCTAGCAAATGGCTGTAAATGGTATAATGTAAATAGTAAATGGTGTGCTTGCTCTGAGAGCCATTGGACTGGCTGGACACTCGCTCACACTGTAGCTTGTCAGGTCCAGAGCCGGGTGATGTGTTCAAGGTAAAGTTTACACCAACTACAGCATTAAAAAAAAGGAGCGATGTAGGGAGGGTCAGGTGGTGTTAAGGTTTAGGCTAGGGTCAGACGAATGCATTTTTCGCGTCCGTGATAAAGTGCATTCGAACGAATGGACGTATATTTTTTCACGGAATATGCGATAGTCATACGATGCGCATTTTCGGCCGTGATTTTGTACGGATCAACAAAAAAGCATTTTTTGCGTCTGGACGATATGTAGGCTGGACATTAGCAGCGTCTGACGTCTCCTAAATCGCGGACACAGCGCACTCTGAACGTCAGTACTAGCGGTATCACGTTCTTGGAAAAATGCGTTAGTTTGCCGCTTGCCTTGCCGAACTTTTGTGCGGCCGTACTTCGTATATTGCCCGTCATTTGCAGCTAATATGGCCGTGATAAAGTGCGTTCACACTGCGTTCGTCTGACCCCAGCCTAGATGTCTCTGTTCCCAATGCTGTTTTAACCCTAGAGCAGTAATGGTGAACCTTAACACCCCAGGAGCGTCAAAACATTAAATTGTGCAATGATGCCTCGTCATACATATGGCTCGCCGAGCATCATGGGAGATTTATTTCCGTAACATCTGGGGTGCCAAGGTTTGTAATCACTGTCCTAGAGTATCCCTTAACCTCACTGGCGGTCTAATTTTTTCAAAATTTTGTGTCTAAAAGCGCCTCAATTTTTTTTTTTTTTAAAAGGAAACGTGTTATTGTACATAGTTAGCTTGTAATAATTAGGAATCATGCACTGAAATCCGTGCAAGAGTCCTTACTGGTAAAATCCTTTATAAATAAAAAAATAAATAGTAAATACACTGAGTCCGATAAAGTTTGAAACACGACATAATTTATGATCCCAAAAATAATTATCCAAAATAAAGCAAATAAATGATATTCAATAAAAAACACTGAAATCTGTCTGAAAACAAGGATGAGACGATGTATGGTCTGTTTCTTATCCTGTAGTATCTAGTGGCCGTTCATAAACATTGCACATTGGATTATACAGTGTATTATAATTTTTTTCTAAGTTTGCTGCTGGTCCCGCCCCCCTGCATCGTGTAACTCGCAGGGAGCCTTACCAGGAAGCAACTCACCATGATCACACTTCGGGGGATAGCCAGGGAGCACAGGAGGAGGCGAGTATGCATCCAGCCCGAGTGTGACTCGGGGTTACCGTTCACGGTAGTGAAATTTAACCCCGAGTCACACTCGGGAATACCACCAGGTAGGTTAAAAGAAAGACAGAATGAAAGAATAAAAAAATTAAACAATCCTTACCTTCAGCATAGAGTCCTTTAGGGTTGTCTGGGCATGACCGTGATAAATGTCCCATCTCTCCACATATGAAACACTTTGCATATGGAAACTCTCCTACATAAGAAAAACAATATACACAATCGTTAGAGTATAAACCCAAGATGAAGACAAAGACGCCTTCATAAAATACAAAAATTTCCCAAGAATCTGAGTTAGAAAAAACCCACAAAAAACACTACCTAATGTCTCAAATACAAATGTGTTAAGCCCAGATTTAACTACACATTTCTCTATTCAGACCAACCACGTCTTAGACAATCGCAATCAAAAAGGTAGAAATTCAAAACTTTTTTTAAAGTGCACCAATCTCGCCCCAAAACAACTTTAGCGCACATGAAAGATCTCCCAAATCTGCCTATACATTGTATTAAAAAAAATCTGTTAGCAGTTTGGCTTTGTTAAAAAAACGTAAATCCTTGAAAAGCTATCTCACTGTCAGTGCTGTGGCATGCCACATGACATGTTTCCATTGAGACTGATTTATGACTCACAGCAGGAAATGCAAGAACCAAAAAAAAAACAAACAAAAAAAAAAAAAACAGCCCCTCAGTGGTATTTAATACCTTGATGGGAATTGTAGCCGAACAATTGACAGCAGGAGACACCCACCCACAGCTCTGCCAGCTGAACAACAAAACCTCTACAGATTCACAGCATTTGCAAATGTCTCAGCTATGCTGGAAGCACAGAAAGTTCCAACTGTTAACTCTTCCCTACAGTGCTGGGATTCCCCCTGCATGCTTCAGCTAAATATTAGTTTTTTGGTTGACAGGGGGGGGGGGGTATAGAATACATAGACAAGTTCAGCTGTGGTATGGAACCCCCCCCCCCCCCGCACGATCCTGAGCTAAGCAGTCAATCACACAGCTTAAATTTTATAAAACACCAAAGAGAAGAAGGAAAAAAAAAACATGGCAGCCTCCATGAGAACAGCATTCAGATTAGTAGCTACAAAAACTTACAGAACTCAACAGGAGGTTTTAAAATAAAAAGGGTTTACTGATTACATTAAGTTACAACCAATCACATTTCAAAAATCTCTATAAACAGACGGTGGGTGCAGTTTAAGAACTGGGATGCTCCTTTGTACAATGCTGATCAAACCCCATTTAACAAAAAGAAACCACTCACTTGCATAGGGGGAAAAACATGTCAATATCTTAAAGTTAACTTCTGAAATTGATTTTATATTACACCAACTAAATTGTTTTCCTGAAGAAGAGCTAATAAATATGCACAAAAAGCGGTTTCCCGCACTATTCCCTACATGGCGGCTGCGTAAACCAGACGTATCCAGCCCCCTTCATATATAAATCATAAAAAAGGTTGTCATTTGCTCTTATCCCTATGCCCCTTTAATATAAATATGTGAAGTATTTTAGACA
This sequence comes from Leptobrachium leishanense, assembly GCA_009667805.1. Classification (NCBI taxonomy): domain Eukaryota; kingdom Metazoa; phylum Chordata; class Amphibia; order Anura; family Megophryidae; genus Leptobrachium; species Leptobrachium leishanense. The sequence continues at coordinate 84,895,657 of CM019063.1, forward strand.
AACAGTGCAAAGCATGCCATATATCTCACATATACCAAGGGCTGGATCCACTTTGGCTCTGCATTTGATAACGTCATGCTCTGTAGATCCACAGCGGAAGCAGATTCCTGTTCCGTCTTCTTGGCATCGCAGCACCTCTGTACAGTCTGCCATACCATGGCCAGGTTTTCGACAGTGAAAACAGACCTAAAGATGACATGCAATTTAAAGATATTGTATAGCAAGATAATTTAATAACATACATACCAGTTATCACTTGTTTATTAATAAACATCAGAGAGAAACAAAGACCCTACAAGTACAGAACCATCTCTGGGTAGTGACTGGCCAACAGGAACGGTGGAGACACTGGTTTACCAAAAGGCCAAGAGTCACTAAACATCTCTCCATTAGCTACAGCAAAAAATAATAAGACAATCAAGGAAATGATTACAAAATGTTAATGTCACAGCTTGCTCTCGAAATAGTACGGTTTTTAAAGCAAAGTCCAAAGAAAACCAAAATGAAAATGTAATGTATTTTCGAAACAAGGCTGAACCCCTGTTCAGAAATTATAGAAAGCAATTAAAAAAGATGGTCAACCCATTGTCATGTTTAGTTGTGTTCATTATAAAACAGAAGAGGGAAATCCTTAAAAAAAAAAAAAAAAAAACGTACCCCCCCCCTCCCACAATATTTTATTTATTTATTTATAAAGGATTTTACCAGGAAGGATACATTGAGATTTCTCTCGTTTTCAAGTATGTCCTGGGTTCAAGAACATTGAAGTGTTATAAACTATCAGAGAAAAAAAATATATGAAAACGATTTAAAATGTAGATGTGCTGTAGACAGAGAGGTCAGTCATTGAATTTCATCTGTACTGAAAGCTTCCAGAATTTATAGCAAATGTAAGATTTTCTGCAAAATAAAAAATTTGTGCCCCTCTCCCCAAACTGAAATACAGTACTTCCACATAGAGGTATGAGGAGGAATGAGTGACAGCCAAGTGCAGGATAATACACTTATGTTCCCCATATTAGCAAGTCAGTAATGTGTTCCTGAGCAGGGATCATGGAAAATACCACGGGGGGGGGGGGGGGGGGAATAGTGGCACCAGCATCAAACGAGTTGAGGCATATACAATCAGAAAGCAAGGAAATATACGACTAATATTTTGTATCATTTATCAGTATTAAGAAAAACTGATCCTCTAGATGTTTTGCAACTGCTCAGGTACTCAGATTGGCCAATTCACAAACGAAATATGGAGCATTCATCCCTGCAATGGCACAAGCAAGCCAAAACCATGTGAGACCTGAGTGGGCCCCACCGTAGAGCAGGCCACTAGTGCTGTTGCTCGTCCTCAGGATCCTCATCCCCCCCCCTTCAAACGAAATGTTCCAAAACCAAAAAGTGGGCCAAGGTTGCTGACCCCTCATTTACACAGACCATCGCTATGTTTTTTCATCTTAAAGGAACAATATGCAACCTGAACACGTGATCTTTATAAATTGGTCAGGATGTGTAGAATGCCACACCACTGTGGCAGCCCCCATTCTGCTGTAATTATGGGTGAAGTAGAAGAGTTTCCTCCACCCACACTGCATCACCAGCAGTCAGGATTTAGAATTTCCTGGCTGCTGGTCACCCGAAGCATAATTCTACGGAACCTGCGTACATAAAGTACAAAAATCCCAGGCGGTTTGCAATTTGCGCAGTAAATCTTCAGGGACTTCCTGATTTAGAAGCCCCTGAGCTGGAGAGAGCCCCGGACATGCTTGAAAACGAGAGAAATCTCAATGTATCCTTCCTGGTAAAAATAGTTTATAAATAAATAAGAGGAAGAACTGCAAACGGCGAGTAAAAGAACATGTATACAAAGAAATTAAGCAGAGGCTGTCAGCAGCATCTCCACAGCATTAAGGACCTGTTCACGCTGTGCGATTTGTCGCGCTGTGTAGCGTCTCCAATGCATTTCAATGGAGCTGTTCACATCTTGCCACGCGATGTCGCATAAGCATGTCGACCCTTTGAGATTTGCGATTTTCATTGGTGGTGCTTTGCAAAAATCGCACAAAACAGCGATGTCGTAACTTTCAAATCGCACAGTGTGAACGGGGCCTAAGAGCAAAAAGGGGGCGGTTTTTAAGAGTATCCCTTTAACTGAGAAATGAATATTACGTAATATCGGTTCCCCCCCCCCCCATAGCTGTGTATGAGCTCCACGAATCCCAGTGATCGTGCATGAACCAGCTCACCATCTTGTCCTTCTTGCTGGCCTGTCTCCTCAGCCTCCGGTCCTCCCTGCGTTGATCCTTCCAGACCAGAGAGTCGCACTCCAGCGCCTCCTGGTGCTCTCTGAACCCGTTCACATCCTGGTTCACGTAGGGATCCTTTTTGGCCTTCTTATTCCTCTGGTCTTGTGACCCCTTCCACTCCTCGGGAGCCCCCCGTTTGTAGGTGAGTGCCTGGCCGCTCCCAGACGCTGCCTGCTGCCGGAACTCTTCCCAGGAGGACGCTGTGCACAACTTACGGTTCTGGGCGGCCGCATTGTCTTTGTTTTTAGCGGGTCGAGCCCACCGGGTCATTCTGAAGTACGCTTCCTGTCGCTGTGGCGTGCAGTGAAAAGTGAAGTCGTTTTCCGGATGTGAGTGAACAGGAAGTTAACGCGGCGGACATTTTTGTTATTGGCAATAGGTTTTATGAAAGTTGCCATAACCGTTTACGAAAGTTTATTCCATTACGCATTTGCGCGAATTAGCTCTGCACCGGGACGTACAGAGAGCAGTTCAGCTTTTAAGACGCACTCTCCATACTTTATTAAGCTCTTTATAAAGCAAAGGGGAAGCCTGGCACAGGCTGGCAGTGTTACTAGCAATGGGAGAGAAACGCGGAAGTGACGTCATCTTGGGGGTCAGTGAAAACCATTTCTCTGGAAACGACTGAAACTAAACAGCGTTCCACTAAAGCAAATACTCTCAGTGTTATTCAAAGAGATCCTAATGGCTGGAGAAAGGTAACCGAACGCTGAAAATCAGCATCTTGGCCGTTCGGTTACCTTTCTTGGCCATTTGGCTACCCAAAGAGCAGGCAATTCGCCAAATCCTGGCGAATTGCCTGCACATACGGTGCCTGTTCGAGGGCAGTGAAATCCCCCAAAAAAATGCATTGCTTCAGCTATTCAGAGAACACAAACCAGCAGTGAAAGTTTCCCGAATTGCCCTGCCATTCGGTGGTTTCATTCGACAGGTTTATTCAGGAGAATCCCATAGGCTTCAATGTTAAAAATATTCCCGTTTTAATTCAAGATCTAATAAACCGTTCATTATAAAATTCTGCAGCAAAAAGTCTCTTTATTTATAGATTTCTAAGAGTATTTTAAGCGTTTTTCGTAAAAAAATTTAAGTTGACTTATTTTTTCTGTAACAGCCCTCTTTATTATCATTCATTGGACCTCATATGTAAATTTCAGACATTTTCGCTCAGTAGTTTCTTTGCAAACAGCGTTTCACTTTTCTTTTCTTGTTTTTAAATTTTTATTTCTGAACAAAAAAGTACACAGGTCAACTGACAAAAGTGGACTCGCAGGGCCACCACAAGAGTAAATCACAGGTGTACAAGAAAAGATTAAAGTATCTTTGCGGAGAGTCATGACTTATAATAGCGATGATATATTTAGTTTTAAGCATAGTCCACAAAAGACTATATACGCAGCCTGTAGAAAGTCAAAAAATGCAAGGGTGGAAAAAGGAAAACGGGGTGTGGTACATGACGCTGTGGGGGGGGGGGGAGAACGTCTCTCCCGGGTAAAAAATAATAAAAAAAATAAGAAAGGAAGGGAGGGGGGAAGCGGGGAGTGTGGCAAAGGCCAGAGCCGTGACTCTCCTGGCACGCTCCCGAGGGAGGCCATGGAGGGGTAGTGTCACGAGGCCCGAGTATGCGACGGCCAGGCATGGCGAACATTACCATGATGGCGCACCTCGCACGCACTCGGTATGTGCCGAACAAAAAAGAAAAAGGGGAAGAAAAAAAAAAAGGGGGGGGGGGGAAAGAACTTCACCTCCGGCAGGACAAACACCCGTTAGGGAGGGGAATAGAACGGTACGCGAGATGGGGCTGCAGAGGCAGCGGCAACATTCCAAAAAAAACCTCAATTTTCAGGGAAGCGGGCGATGTGTCCTTAACAGTGTAGTCTCAATCTGGGTCGCCGGGGGGGGGTCGAAGAGAGCCACCAGAACGAGTCACAGCCTCCTGGCCCGATAAGATGATCCCCAGCAACGTCCGCCGTGTTAGCCACAAGAATCTGTCCATCCGGAGAGGTAATAATAAGGGAGCCGGAGGCGCCCCCTTTATATCCAAATGTATGTGCTCGGAGAAGGGCCGTATCCGGCCGAAACTGTCGTCGAGCCGCTAATACCAAAAAGGAAAGGTCCCGGTACACAGCAATGGACGCCTCTTCAAACTGGACTGTCGGTGTGTTCCGTACTGCGCAAAACAGTGCGGAGGGTAAAGCTGCCTCCCCAAAAGGTAATGAGGAAGTCGCGCGGCGCTTTCGCGGGAGCCAAGGCCACCTTCTGCACACGGAAGGCTGTGAGGACAGAGTCCCGTAGGTGTTCCGTGGGACCCAAAACCACCTAGAAAAAGCACATGATATAGGGCAAAGGGTCTAAATCCGGTACGTTCTCAGGCACTCCCCGGAGCTTTGCGTTCCTGCGTCTGTGTCTGGACTCCATTGTCACCACCACTGCTTGCAGGTTACTTATTTGCTGTTGTAGGGCCTGTACAGAGGAGGTGGTCGCGGCATGCGTACTTTCCATCTCCTGCGTGCGAGTCTGCAGGTCTCCTACCTGGTTTTGGGTCACTACGACTGCCGCCTCGAGGGTTCGGAAGTCTGCCTGCCAGGCTTTCCTAGCGTCCTCCAGCAGGGTTCGGATGTCACCTTTTGTGGCGGGAAGGGTATCGTCCCTCGGGCCAGGCATCACCACGTGGGAAACGGGGGGGGGGGCAGCCGGCCTCCTCCACTGTCAGCAGGTCCCCAGCATCCGACGAAGCTGGGCGCAGTAGCAGTCGTCCCTGTCCCCCTCTGAGCGAGATGCGGATGTCAGGAGTGCCGGGGTCCTCCACCGCTCCGGTGCCTCTGCCCTTCTTACCCATTCGTAGAGTAAGCGTCCTCGTGCAGAGCCAGGAGAGCGCCTCTACAACAGGCCTTCAAGATGGCCGCCGAGGACCAGGGATGCAGCAGCTCCAACAGCCTCCACCGGAATTGCGGACCCGGAGGGGGGAACCAGACAGGCTCCGAGGTTGCACCACCTGTTGGCCGACGTCCGGACTTCAACTGGGTATGTATGCCGTCGTGGAAGATTCAGGATAGCCGCCGAGAATGCTAGCAGGGACGGAGATCTGCAAACTTGCGTGCGTCTCGGTCCGCCGCCGGCCACGCCCCCAGCGTTTCACTTCTCAAACATTGAAGCAAACTGTTTTTCTAATTTATTCACTTTACTCGTCTGCGGCGGCGGCTTTTTCCAGAGGCTGCGCTGCGTGTGATCGGCTCCTGCTTGGGTTTTTCCGGCGTCTTCGATGGGTTAATCCAGATGTTTTTGCGGGTTTTCGGCGTGCATTCGCTGGGTTCTTGCAGTGAATTTTCATCGGGTTTGCGGCAGCTTTTCCCTGCGCTTCGATGGCCCTGTGGTGCTTGCTGAATACACCGCAGGGTCGCCGAAATGGGATTGCCGAATGGCACAGAATTGAAGAGAACGAAAAGTCATCGAACGTGCGGTGACTTTTCGAATCTCTTTCAATAACCCTGTATGTATTATGATCTGGAAAGGATGAGGAGGACAGACTCAGATGTGTCACTAAAGAGATGAACATGAAGAACAACAATATCCAACTAGACACCAAGTAGAGCCAAGAGTCAGTGGACTTTTGGATCTAACCATCTACCCATTAGGTAAAATAGTGGGAACTATGACTTATTTCAAGAAGGTGGACTGTAATAATTTTACAGGAAAGGACAGCTGCCACTTTGCCAAATGGTTAGGAGGTGTACCAAAGGGAGTCAATTGATCAAAGTCAAAAACAAGCAGGAAAATTCCTTACATCTTTTGAGGAGAAAGGATATGACAGAACAGTATTAGAAAAATCTCAAAGGAAGTATCCAGGTGATATTCACTGTTCGGGGCCAAATTCTTCATGCTCTGAATAAACCCTTATAGGAGTAGTAGGTTTGTACAAAAATTAGTAAGTGGGAATATTGGAATTTACCGTTGTTGCTACCACGTTAACATCAACTATCCAGCAAAACAATATTCAACAATGGCAAACCATATCGAACAACTGTACCACCATTATTCTACTGTAAACTGAAGCTATTAATTTAGTGCTGTCACACCGTGGTTTGCAACACCAGTGAATACACTTTGATCCCCATTGAAAGCCCTGTAAAAACTATCATTAACCCTTTGCCACTACAGGATGTGCTATGCCGCAGGGTGGTAAAGCACACCCCGCTGACTTCTATTTGCAGAATCTCAGCCCATCCCACTGTCCACGTCATTGGTGGCAACTGGCCGGCTGAACTCAAGCATTAGGGTTATTCAGAGAGGTGAAAATCAGGAGAATGGCTGGAGAATGGAAAATTCTAGGTCAAAATGGGAGAATTTTTCTGGTTTGGCTATTTTGATCTAGAATTTTCCATTCTCCAGTCATTCTCCTGCTTGTCACCCCTCTCTGAATAACCCTGATTGAAAATGGAAATTGTGTGAATTTACTTTGTCTTATGGCGCTTTAGGCATTCAAATTTGGAGCCATAAAATATATACATGAAATAGGATGCAAACACTATCAGAATGACAAACTGTAATTTTACCAATTACAACATTTTTCCACAATTGAGTGTTCAAATTAAAGTTGGTGGAGAGATTAATAAATAGAGATATATATCTATCTCTCTCTCTATCTCTCTCTATTACAAAAAAAAAAACCTGCAGGAAAAATAAGTGTTTTTTTTTATGGTTATTGATTAGTACCAAAGCATCTAAAATGTATCACCATCTGTATGAATCATGTTTATTTGGAAGCAGTGGCGTCACTAGGGTTGGTGTCACACCCCCCCCCCCCCCCGGAGTTTTACAGTTTCATTTCTTTACTCTGCTCATACACGGCGCACATTACTGTGAGGTTTATTGCTGTGGAGCTCTGTGATATGCTCACACACAAATTTTGGCAAACTACCAGCAACTACGTTGCCTGTTCGAAGGCAGTGGAAGTCCCGATAGAGAAGTAATGGTTAATCTGTTCAGAGACACCGAACAGCAGAGAAATGTCCAGATGTCCGGTTATTTCATTCGGCAGGTTTATTCAGGCAAACACCATAGGTTTCAAATGGTAAAAATATTCCTGTTTTTATCCTCTAATAAACCGTTATGCCTTTAATCTGTAGTAAAAAGTCTCTCTCTCTCCCCCCCCCCCCCAAGTATCATCTTTAGGCATTTTTTAAAAAAAAAAAAAAATTCCTTTTCTCCCTTCCTTTTTTTCTGTAAAGAACCACTGTATTATCATTCTTTAGGACCTTATACAGTTGTGTTCAAAATTATTCAACCCCCACTGAAATTGAGTGTTTTGGCAGGTTTGACATTGATTTTGATCATTCAGTCATCTTGCTTACAATTAAAATCAAAGAGGCACGTGTAGGTCAGACAAATATAACAACATTTATAATGAAATAACCACAAATGTCTTTTCTGTGCTCACATCATTATCAGTTTTATTCAACCCCCAAGTGACATTCAATCTTAGTACTTAGCTTTTAAACGTGAAGCATAGCTTGACACAAGTGTCTTGCAGCGATCTACGGGTATCTTCGCCCATTCGTCATGGGCAAAAGCCTCCAGTTCAGTCACATTCTTAGGCTTGCGCACTGCAACTGCTTTCTTTAAGTCCCACCAGAGGTTCTCAATCGGATTTAAGTCAGGTGACTGCGATGGCCACTCCAAAATGTTCCAGCCTTTAATCTGCAACCATGCTCTAGTGGACTTGGAGGTATGCTTGGGATCATTGTCCTGTTGAAAGGTCCAACGTCTCCCAAGCCTCAGGTTTGTGACGGACTGCATCACATTGTCATCCAATATCTCCTGGTGCTGAAGAGAATTCATGGTACCTTGCACACGCTGAAGCTTCCCTGTACCTGCAGAAGCAAAACAGCCCCAAAGCATGATTGACCCCCCCGCCATGCTTCACAGTAGGCAAGGTGTTCTTTTCTTCATAGCGTTGATCCATGGGCCCAAACAGTTCTAATTTGGTTTCATCAGTCCACAGAACACTATACACTGTGCAGTAGACATTGCTTATTTAGATTTCAGTAAGGCTTTTGATACTGTTCCGCATAGAAGGCTTATCAATAAATTGCAATCTTTGATCTTGGATTCCAATATTGTTGAATGGATTAGGCAGTGGCTGAGTGACAGGCAACAGAGGGTTGTGGTAAATGGAGTTTATTCGGCGCAAGGTCTTGTTACGAGTGGGGTACCTCAGGGGTCAGTACTTGGACCCATTCTCTTTAATATTTTTTATTAGTGATATTGCAGAAGGTATTAATGGAAAAGTATGTCTTTTTGCTGATGACACAAAGATTTGCAACAGGGTTGACGTTCCTGGAGGGATCAGCCAAATGACAAATGATTTAGGTAAACTAAAAAAATGGTCGGAGTTGTGGCAATTGAGTTTAAATGTGGATAAGTGCAAGATAATGCACCTGGGACGTAAAAACCCAAGGGCTGAATATAGAATATTTGATACAGTCCTAACCTCAACATCTGAGGAAAGGGATTTAGGGGTCATTATTTCAGAGGATCTAAGGGTAAGTAGTCAATGTAATAGAGCTGCAGGAAATGCTAGCAGAATGCTTGGTTGTGTAGGGAGAGGTATTAGCAGGAAAAGGGAAGTGCTCATGCCACTGTACAGAGCACTGGTGAGACCTCACTTGGAGTACTGTGTGCAGTACTGGAGACCGGATCTCCAGAAGGATATAGACATCTTATGGTGTACGGCTTGAAGGAGAAAAGTTACCAGGAAAGGCTTAATGATCTTAACATGTACAGCTTGGAAAAAAGTCGAGCCAGAGGAGATATGATAGAAACCTTTAAATACGTAAAGGGAATCCACAAGGTAGAGGAATATATTTAAAAGGAAACAAAGTAGCAAAACAAGAGGACATAGTCTTAGATTAGAGGGGCAAAGGTTTAAAAGTATGTCCTCTTGTTTTGCTACTTTGTTTCCATTTAAATATACTCCCTCTACCTTGTGGATTCCCTTTACGTATTTAAATGTTTCTATCATATCTCCCCTGTCTCGTCTTTTTTCCAAGCTGTACATGTTAAGATCATTAAGCCTTTCCTGGTAACTTTTCTCCTTCAAGCCGTACACCATTTTAGTAGCCCTTCTCTGAACTCTCTCTAAGATGTCTATATCCTTCTGGAGATCCGGTCTCCAGTACTGCACACAGTACTCCAAGTGAGGTCTCACCAGTGCTCTGTACAGTGGCATGAGCACTTCCCTTTTCCCATTTCAACAGTGGCCTTTGCCTTGAATTTGCGAATGATGCTTCCTATGGTTAACATCTTTGCAATCTTCTTATAGCCATTGCCCTTCCTGTGAAGAGTAATCACCTCTTCTCTTGTCTTCCTGGACCATTCTCTTGACTTCACCATGTTTGTAACCACACCAGTAAATGTCTAGAAGGAGCTGAGTATCAGTCATTTTAAAGCTGCCTAATTGGTGCTTATTATGCTTTATTGCTGCTCCGTGACATCCACAGGTGTTTGAAAACACTTGAATGAACCTCTGTTCTTCAGAGTGGTAGTCTAAGGGGTTGAAGAATTGCGTCAATGAAGAATTCACAAAAGAAACATTTACTACTGTATTACAAAACCAATTGATGTCATTTTAGTTGCATATGGTTCTTTAAAAAGTCCTTGTAGGATTTCATTCTGAATACAATTACAAATGTACACTAAAGTCCCTAAAACCCTTTACAGCATTGGGGGTTGAATAATTTTGAACACAACTGTATGTTAATTCCAGACATTTTTGTTCAGTAGCTTTTTGATTTGTTTCCCCAAAGCGCGCGGAACAACAGAACACTGAAATGTCTGCGTCATTTTGGTGCTCTGATCCTTTTAGTTGTGTTTTTTTGCTGCGCCCCTGGAAAAAAAAAAAAAAACGCCAGCCTAGGCCTTGCCTACCCAGGACATACTTGAAAAGGAGAAATCTTAATGTATCCTTCCTGGCAAAATTTGTGAATTTTCTTTTAAAGGATGTCACCCGGTGCGGGCTGCACCCCCTCGTGACACCACTGTTTGGAAGAGGGATGTTCTTCGAGGTCTGGTTCTACAGCCTACAACTAAAGCGAGAGGTGTCATGTAATTCAAACGTAAAAGACTCAATCACTCAACCAATCCTTTGCAGAGTGGATTTTTAACTGTAGAAAGCTGTCAAGTGGGAGTTTATTCTGCATTAGGAGAGAAGAGCACGCCAAATTTAGCTCAGCAGAGCAGGTTTACTAGAATCAGAGGACAGGCAAGGTTTCAATGCGAAGAGTCTTGACAAAGATTTGGCTAGAGCCAAAACACACTACCCTTGGATGTGCCAATAAGCCTGCCCTGTTAACATTTGAGAGTGAAGGTTTCTCAGTCTGGAAAAGAATTGGTGGACTGGACTAGTGTGTTGGTACCGCTATACAAATTTAAATTCTGGAGATTTGAGATTTGCAATTTATTGTATTTGACAGCTTCTGGACTCCACTTTGGGAGTTGATTATTGCGAAAAAGAGGTGATGGGGGTCATTTCAGTGTATAGTAACAATCGCTGCAAGGTGGTCCATATTTTCCAGGACAAAGTGCAACATTTAGATGTGCTAAAAAGGGGCACTACCTCAGAAAAAAAAAATTTATGTTGCCGATACCTTACACATGCTTTGTTTTTCTTGTAGGCTTAAGAAAATATTTTAGCGTCTCTGGGTGCAACCATTGTGTGTTGTAAAGTTCCTGCGCCCCCCTCCCCCCACCAATGACATCTCAGCTCGTTAATGGGATGCTAATCTGCGGGACACAAACTCTTTGCCTTGGAGTCATTTTTGACCGACCGTACATGCACTCCAAATCTAGACAGTAACCAAATCCAGTTATTTCCACCTTAAAACATCTCATATCCATATGGCAAAGATGCTCATCGAATCACAACTTTATTACTGTAACCCACATGTAACACTAACCTAATGCTGATCTTGTTTCACCAGTAAGGATACATTGAGATTGCTCATTTAAGTACATCCTGGGTCCAAGAACGTTACATTTTTTCAGTAGATCCAGAAATAAATGCAAGATCTTAAAAACAACAAATATACGGATTAACAGGAAATATACTCGCCATGTTACATGTTTACAGGTGCATTCTGTATCAAGGTATTTTAATGGGGAAGATTTGACGGCGTCTGGGATGTTATTACACAATTGTGGTGCTCTGTAGGAAAATGAGGCTAAAACTTTCTTTTTGTATTGTAGTATTGCAATTATGGCACAGGTCCTGGATTGGAGGTTATAGGATGAGGGAACTGCTGGGGGAAGCAGTCTAGTCAGGTAGGGTGGTAGCATCCCTGAAAAGCTCTTAAACAACAGGTTTGAAAGCTGAAGGGTGCGTTTGGATTCCAGCATCGGCCAGTTTAGCTCTTAACATGTCACAATGGTGGATCAATTCATTCTGCCACTTTGTGCTACAATGTAGTAAGTTTACGAAGGTGAATTTGCAGGGCGGCTGCACTATTACAGGCATATATACACAACGACAGCATATTCTGCAGCGCTTTACAATAGGGGAGAACAAACCGGAGACGTATATGATGAAAAGATGACCCTGCCTGTATGATAACCAAGTGGTCAGACATCCTTTGAGTTTACAATCTAAGGGACTGGGGTAGGTGAAACAGGTGGGAGCAGAGGGAATGTGAAGATGGTTAGCAGTGCTGCATGTGAAGGACCAGAAGCTTGGGCTTAGTGAGAGTAATTAGAGAAGGAGACAGTTGGAAAGGAGACCTGTAATTATGGACCAGGCCTGGGTGGATGGGACAGCAGAAGGTAAGGAGCAGTGCAGTCTGTGTGTGCTGTAGAGAGGATAAGGTAATGTGAAAATGCAGAGTGTTACCATATATGACTTGGGAGCTTTAAAAGCAGCCAGCTATTAATAAACGCAGACATAAAATTCAATTGCAAAACTATGGCAGTCTGGAAAATACAGGGTTATTCAAAGAATCGAAAAGTCACCATACGTTCGGTGACTTTTCGTTCGCTTCAATTCGGCACGATTTGGCGACCCTGCGGTGTATTCAGCAAGCAGGGTCCCTGAAGTGCAAGGAAAACCCACCGCAAACCCGACGAACACTCACTGCCAACCACACTAAAAACACAAAACAGCTGGATTAACCCTGCTGAACACGCCGGAGAAACCCGAGCAGCTACCGAACACAGCAGCCGCCGGAAAAACCTGACACCGCAGACGGTGAAAAAAAAAAACGTTTGCTTGAAATGTTTGAAAAGTGAAACGCCGTTTGCAAAGAAACTACAGAACGAAAAAGTCTGAAATTTACATACGAGGTCCAGGGAGTAATAAAAAGGGCTGTTCCAGAAAAAAAATTAAAAAATAAAGTGTTAAGACTTCCACATCTGGCACCACCTTGTGTTCAATACAGGGTAGACACTATACTGAAAAACAATGAAGACTACAATTACTTACTGCATTTAAAATTTATTACAAAGAAGAATTTGCAGATTCCTGTTCATAATATAGCATTTTTTACAGAATACAGATTTTCTTTAACATAATGATTACAAACCACTGTAGTGTCAAATAGTCCCATTTCCTGACTGATCCGCACGAGGATCATTTAAGTGAATTTTTAACACTATGATTGGAATTTTTTCACATGTGCATTCCCTACAATAGGGTATAAAAGGCAATTCTGTATTTTCTACATTGAATACAAACCTACTGCCTGTGACTTAGATTGATGGGTGTTCTAGTTTATGTATCCTCAAGCACCCGTAAATACTATGGAAGAGGGGGTTTCAAAATTCAAAGCACTTCTTCCAATGCTACAGGAAAATAAAATAAAAAAATTGTTTCACCTTAAGGCTACATAAATTAAAAGGTGCATAATGTGCTTAATGATCACTATATTGCACTAGTCAAATCTTCAAAAAACTCAGGTCGCTTACAACATTGCACATCCCTACTTTACTGTGCTAGAAGCATAAACTGTAATCCGGTTGTGCCAGGGATTCGTATGTGCCCACGCTGGTAAATTAAATATTAGAATGGTGTAGTCCATTCTGAATTTCATGGGTGCTTCCAGCAACTCAAACATTCAGGAATAAAAAAGTGGCATTTCTGAACATCCTAGCTTCAACATGCAGTTTATCTGTTGCTCATTATAAAAAGGAGCTTCGAATAGGATAAAGCCAAGATCCAGAAATCCAGATTTTTGTCTATTGATGCATGGATACATGCAATATTAAGTTTGTACATTTGCTACAGTCTGGCTAGCACTTTAGATTATAAATATACGTGTGGAATGCAGGTATGTTAAAGAATTATCAACACAGTAACATTTACAGCAGCATCTTACAAATTCATAAAAAAAAAAAAAAAGTATTATCTCCTGATTTACCAATTCCTCAACCTTACAGCAGTTTTCTAGACATTGAATAATTGTTGCCAGGATTGCTAAAGCTTTGGCACGTTAAGTGGTTCAAGACAGCAAACAGCTGGCATTATACAGACATTGTCTGATACTCTTGGCACTATAAATAATGAGGAACACTACATTTCTCTACAAGCAAACTCTTGTTTTTCTAGTGTCTCTACGGAGCAGCCGAGCACACCTCGGCAAGGTGCAACATCTACAACAATGTTGTGTAAACCTGGGCGGTTTCTAAGAACGTTATACATCCAAAGGCTGTTTCTTCAATGGAATTTGACCAGCCGGTAAGGTTCTCTTCAATATAAGGGATTATTCCAGATGTCAGCTGGTTTAAGTAGCATACCTGGTGAAAGAATTTGTTAAAAAAAAAAAAAAGTTTTTATATTTACAACAAACCTTTAAGACAAAAAAATTTAATACATTTAGCCAACAATAAAGTCAGAGGGCTTATCTAGAATCTTTTTTCAAAAGATTTCTAACTTTTTGGGAAAAATAAGAATATCATCTGGGTTAATATATAAATCAGATGAGCCTTGGAAGAAACAAAGAACATACAACACCAATGATGGGAAAAGAGGTGTGGGTGATCACCTGTAACCAAAAGAAAGGGTAATAAGGAATAAACAGAATAAAATGTATTTAAAATTAAGAAAGATGATGCGGAGAGCTCCCGATGACCTGGCCTTTTCTAGGTTGTTTTGCATGTCCCACCGTCCAAACTGACTGCTGCCCTGACAATTTGAGTTCCCGTTGTGCTGAGGAGATATTAGTTGCACGCGGCGTTTGTCTTCTGCCGCTCCCGGTGGTGCTTGGACACTGTGCTGGTTCCCGCGGCCTAGCTGGTGGCGGCCATCTTTGGAGCCTGCTCGGATGTTGCAGACATTTCCTCTGCGTGCTCTGACTCTTAAACTGCTCCACAAAGCAGGTGACAGTGAGAAGAGGCGGCGGCGAATCCTGCTTGGCAGAGGGCCCCTGCCGGTGGGATATCGGAGCGTCTTTTGAAGGCGGAAAGCGACAGGATGATTCTGGCCCACTCACGAGGGGTGACGTCAGGCACCTGATGGAGTTCTGTGCGCTCCGGACAGCGGAGTTTCGAGCCATGCGAGGAGTGGCTGCTGAGATGGGATGTGTAGTGGAGAAGGTACGGGTCCCGACAGACCAGGCTGAAGAGGAGCGGGTGTGCCCGGCGGCAGAGGCTCTGGTTGATGCAGTGGGCCGGTATGATGGTGTGGATGGGGCTGTGCTGCCTCTGCCCATGCCGGCTAGTCGCTCCGCTGCAGAAGAGGATGGAGAGTGGAACCCTGGGAGCAGAGACCGTGGTGCTGCGGGGATCTCAGATGCTGGCGGACGATGTCCTGGTGCACCTAAACTTCCTGCCTGGAGTGGGAGATCCGTTGGCTGAGTCACTGGACGGCAGGACTGCGGCGGTCCTCACCTGCCCACACCGGTCTGCAGTGGTGGTCTTGCATCCTTCCTTGGCCCCTGAGATGATGCTGTCTGCCATACTACGCAAAGAGGGGCCTTCCCCCGCTGTGACAACCTGCCATGAGGATGGAGCAGGTCCCCTGATGAGCCTCCTCAAGTTGGCTGCTCGGATGACTCTACCCATCTCCATATTTTTAGATGCCGGCTGAGCCCCCTATCCACTTTAGCATGCTCTTCGGGGCGCTTCGTTCTCCGGGCTCGGCGAGTGAGCGTGCCTGGGGCTGCTTATGCCCCCCTCCATCTGAACCCGATGTCTTACCTCTGAGACTTATACCCCCC
Source organism: Leptobrachium leishanense (assembly GCA_009667805.1). Lineage (NCBI taxonomy): Eukaryota > Metazoa > Chordata > Amphibia > Anura > Megophryidae > Leptobrachium > Leptobrachium leishanense. The sequence continues at coordinate 84,911,153 of CM019063.1, forward strand.
GTGGACACTTTGTCTTTTGAGCACTTCCCCCCCCCCACTGTAGATATTCAATTTTCTGCCGATGGGGATTCGCTCAACTGCTTTAGTCCACACTGCTGCCCCCCTTATTGCTTCATTTTCCCTGCCTCGCCCCCCCCCCCTCATCCTGCTATGTCTCCCTTACACCCTGCTGACATCCCCCCCTCACCGGTTGCAGAGATCCCTCTATGCCGATTCTTCCCCCCGATTGAGACACTGAGACACTATTTTTGCTGCCATTTTTTGGTGTATGGTTTATTTTTGATGTGTTGGTGGATGCTGGGAGCCTCTCCCCCTCTCCCTTTTTTATTTTTTGGCAGAACGGGACTGCCTCGGGGTGAGCCACTATGACGGCTACCATGCCATAATTGGCCCCCGAGAGTCCTGGCCGCGTGACATTTGTCCTCCTTGTCCTTGGGACTCTGAGTGAGCCAGGAGAGTCATGTAGTTGGCCATTGCCATATTCCCCTTCCTGGTTTTGTTTTTCCTCTTTTTTATCCACATTTTGGTCTCCGGCTTCCACCTTCCATGGCTTTGTTTTCCTGCTGTGTACACCAGTGCTTATTTCTTGTTGGCCCTGCGTGGCCATTGCTTCTCGTGGATTTATTGTACTGCTGACATGTTTTCACAATAAAAAAATAAATTTTGAAAGAAAAAAAAAAAAAAAAATGATGCGGAGACCAAGCATCCAATCCAATGTGGCTTTATTGAAGAATCACAACAGTGGTTTACAGCTACAATGTGTCGGCTGTCTAGAAGGCTGTCAAAAATCGAACAAACTTGACAAAGGCTGCTAGACCGTCACAATGTTGTAAACCATGGTTGTGATTCTTCAATGAAGCTGAATTGGGTTGGAGTGCTCGATCGCCTCATCCTTTTTCTATGTAAACATTGACCGGCCACTCTAGTGCATGTGAGACCTTTTCCCTATGTGGATACTTACCTGTAGCGTAGCGAGTGCACTACCCTGTTGTGTGTGTAGCGCTGGTTTTAAATCCCCTGCCGTGTAGTACTTGTTTTTGGCCACCGGGAGACAAACACAATGTGAGACGCTAAACATTGGGACTACATTTCCCGGCATGCTTTGCGGGCGGACACAGGAAGTGGGGACACAGACGCTGACATCCTGAGCCTTGTGAGGAGAGCTGGCAGAGCGCGCCAGGGAGTGAGAGAAGCAAGACACAGTGCTGCAGAACGTGACAGTGACCAGGCCGGAGCGCAGCTGGGGCCTGACAGAGATAAAGACCGGGTTATTCAGCCTTACAAGAGGAAGACCCAGTGATTCACCAGAATACCCACGCTGATATTGAGTGAGCTGGACATCTTGCGGCAGCTACAGAAAAGCAAGACAGCGGATCCGGTAACCCATAAAATCCCAGTCAAAAAAAAAAAAAAAAAAATCGAGCAGAGAGACGTCCTGGGTCGAGCAGAGCACCAAGTATCGGGCGGATGGGTGAGAGGCCTTCCAGGCCGTTGTGAAAATAGAAAGCACGCTGCTGTTTGTTTCAAAACCCACAGGGCCCCAACTTAACTAGTCGTAGATACCTCATTTATAATTCACTGGCCAGTTGAATATTGTACCCGGGTACCATCACACACCTACATCCTTGGGACATAAGGGGGTTACAGATATATTTTTCCTTCTTTTCCGCTGCGCGTTTCTCGAATTACGAAGCCTTGTATTTTCTTTTCCGCTGCGCGTTTCCCGCATTACGAAGTACTGTAAATATATCTATGTATACCGTAGTGGCAGAAGTATCAGGGTCGCAGTTGCGACTGGGCCCTGGCATTCCGCCACTGGAGGGGGGCCCAGCGCCGCCGCCAGATTCCGGCAAAAAGCGCCGGAATCTGGGAGCAGCGCCGCCGGCTGTTCCCCTCCCTGCGAGCGGCCCGCTGGCTTGCAGCTTGGCTGCTCGAGTGGGATGGGAACTAGCTGACCAGCGCACGAGATCTCGCGAGAACTCAGCTGCGCTGGTCAGGTGGTTCCCGGTGAGTGGCCAGGTTGCATGCTTTCAGCGGCCGCTCACCACGGAAAGGAACGTTCTGTTCGGCAGCAGAGGAGGTGAGCTGGGGGCAAATATATCCAAGAGCTGGGGGCAAATATATCCATGAGCTGGGGGCAAATATATCCATGAGCTGGGGGCAAATATATCCATGAGCTGGGGGCAAATATATACAGGAGCTGGGGGCAAATATATACAGGAGCTGGGGGGGGGGGGAAGTATATACAGGAGCTGGGGGCAAATTTATACAGGAGCTGGGGGCAAATTTATACAGGAGCTGGGGGCAAAAATATCCATGTGTGGCCTGGGGGCAATATACAGTATATATCCGTGTCAGCTGGGGGCAATACTATCTTTTTTATATTGCAGGAAAAAAAAAAAAAGTAAAAATATAGATTTTGGGGGGGGGGGCCCTTCATGGATTCTTGCACCGGGGCCCTCAGGTTTCTAGTTACGCCACTGGTATACCGTGTTATTCATTATATGCCATTTATTCTAGTAAACTATATAATTTATAAAATCCACGTTATTCCCTAGTGTGGGGAGACTGACCCGAGGTTCAATTTCAGCGGCTCCTCCGGGAGTGAGCGCTACATGTGCTTAAAATGAAAGGCCATAAAAAGGCAGAAAAGGGTGACATTTTAGTATGCAAAACATAATGCACATTAAACTTACATTGAAGGGGTTACCCAGTAACTGCTGATTTTCATCATTTGGCTAGCCAAGTTTCACTGTAGTTGACTTTTGCCGTTGCTTGCAAAAAAAAAAAAAAAACAAACAAAAAAAAAAGATGGGGGCAGCGTGCAAACTTGCTGCAAATAACCGCACCACTGTTATTCTACCATAAAAAAATAAAGGAAACTGGGTAATCTCCATTCAACGATGTTCCACTGTTAGTGTTCAATGGAGATCTCCACTGGCCTTGCAATCGCAACTTTGAAGACAACATCAACTGCAGCAGCAGTGAGAAGTACAACAAATTACAGTGGCACAAAAGTGAATTCCCCATAGTTTCACCAAGTAAAACCAGCAATCCTAAAATAAAAGAATGGTTAGGGAATGACCCCTGGAATTTTGTATCCCTGGTTTCAGGGAATGGTTGAGGTATGTAATCCAAAGATCATAAACAGCATTTTCTTGCTGACACACAAGGGAAATATAATAAGCCAGAGGAAAGACAGAATTGTTTAAATTTTGATCATGCTAAAAAAAAAAAAAAAAAAAAAAATTAAAAAAGCCGCAGAAGTAGGTTTGTCTATACTTTAATATTACATTTTGCCTTCTGGATTCAGTCAGATCAACTACAGGAGCAGCGAATGGTTTACCTCTTGCCCACACAAAGTGACTCACCCGGCATGAATCCTTGCCCTGGCTGTAGATAAGGAAACCTGCGCACTGCACCTCTCCCCTCAGATACTCTGCCGTGGGTGGGTGCGATGCCAAAGTTACACTCCTCATTGCTATAACATAAGGATCTCTGGAGAACGAACAAACAAATATGAATTCCATATAGAACGGCAGATGAATTTTAAGAGCAAATTTAATATTCAATCGAAACAAGGCATATACATTAAGGCTAATGTCGGATGAACGCAGTCTGAGCGCGTGCATAACGGACGGACGTACTGCCAGAAGATACTGTAGACACCACACGGTCTGTTTGTGTTGACGGACGTAGAAAAAAAAAAAAAAAAAAAATGAATTATGGGAAACAAAATTAATATGAAAAATTATTAAAATTTTGAAAAAGGATATGAACAGCCATTTTGTGCGTCAAGGTGCTGGATTTTTATCCATGTGTGTTTTGTGACTGCATATGTGAGGGTCAGAGCAGAATCTTAGAGCTATAGGGCTAGCAAGAAGCATTTGAGACTGACGGGAACAGTTGGGAACTTTAATTGTATGATGTTACCAGTCATTCTTTTACCCACAATATAAGTCTATGATTTATTCATTATGCAAGTGCCACAATAGCCGCTCCTTTACTTACAAATTCTCAATGTTCCCCACGATGCTGTTTTCTTTTTGTTGATTTTAATGTTGGTATCTGGGAAGGTCTAGTTGATTAATTAAAAGGTATTTTCCATTGCATTAGCCACTCCCTGATAAATCAGCTGCCAACCCCTTTGGGTTTGTAGGCTTGTCTTGTTTTACTTTTGTATTCCATATTTGCAGGTTCAGTCCAGGTAGGGGAGTGTTATCCCTGCCTATCTTCAGGGATAAGTGGTTGTATGACAAAGGGATGTTAGTATCCCTTTGTTTGAACTTATTGGCAGGACCTTGGTTTATCCATCCAAAATTGCAGATACAGAATTAGGAAAAATGAACTTACCCATTCTTGTATGGACTCCTGCGGGACATGAGAACTATAAAGTCTCTAGACTTGTTCTGTTTCACAGGTGGACAGGTAATGTGAAATATTTTGTCATCTTCACCAGTGGCATCTATGACTTCACAGCTCCTGAACAATACATATACAAACGATAAACTTTATAAACCTACAGTTGTGTTCAAAATTATTCAACCCCCACTGAAATTGAGTGTTTTGGCCAGTTTGACATTGATTTTGATCAGTCATCTTGCTTACAATTAAATCAAAGAGGCACGTGTAGGTCAGACAAATATAACAACATTTATAATGAAATAATCACAAATGTCTTTTCTGTGCTCACATCATTATCAGTTTTATTCAACCCCCAAGTGACATTCAATCTTAGTACGTAGTACAACATCCTTTTACAGTTATAACAGCTTTTAAACGTGAAGCATAGCTTGACACAAGTGTCTTGCAGCGATCTACGGGTATCTTCGCCCATTTGTCATGGGCAAAAGCCTCCAGTTCAGTCACATTCTTAGGCTTGCACACTGCAACTGCTTTCTTTAAGTCCCACCAGAAGTTCTCAATCGGATTTAAGTCAGGTGACTGCAATGGCCACTCCAAAATGTTCCAGCCTTTAATCTGCAACCATGCTCTAGTGGACTTGGAGGTATGCTTGGGATCATTGTCCTGTTGAAAGGTCCAACGTCTCCCAAGCCTCAGGTTTGTGACGGACTGCATCACATTGTCATCCAATATCTCCTGGTACTGAAGAGAATTCATGGTACCTTACACACGCTGAAGCTTCCCTGTACCTGCAGAAGCAAAACAGCCCCAAAGCATGATTGACCCCCCGCCATGCTTCACAGTAGGCAAGGTGTTCTTTTCTTCATAGGCCTTGTTCTTCCTCCTCCAAACATAGCGTTGATCCATGGGCCCAAACAGTTCTAATTTTGTTTCATCAGTCCACAGAACACTATCCCAAAGCTTCTGTGGTTTGTCCACATGACTTTTGGCATACTGCAGTCGACTCTTATTCTTTGGAGACAGCAAGGCGGTGCGCCTGGGAGTTCTGGCATGGAGGCCTTCATTACGCAGTGTGCGCCGTATTGTCTGAGCTGAAACTTCAGTACCCACATCTGACAAATCTTTTCTCAGTTCCTCAGCAGTCACACGGGGACTTTTCTCCACTCTACGCTTCAGGTAGCGCACAGTCGAAGTCAGCATCTTCTTTCTGCCACGACCAGGTAGCATTTCAACAGTGCCCTTTGCCTTGAATTTGCGAATGATGCTTCCTATGGTCTGTTTTGGTATGTTTAACATCTTTGCAATCTTCTTATAGCCATTGCCCTTCCTGTGAAGAGTAATCACCTCTTGTCTTGTCTTGTCTTCCTGGACCAGTCTCTTGACTTCACCATGCTTGTAACCACACCAGTAAATGTCTAGAAGGAGCTGAGTATCAGTTATTTTAAAGCTGCCTAATTGGTGCTTATTATGCTTTATTGCTGCTCCGTGACATCCACAGGTGTTTTCAATACCTGATTGAAGAACAGAGGTTCATTCAAGTGTTTTCAGAGTGGTAGTCTTTAAGGGGTTGAATAATTGTGTCAATGAAGAATTCACAAAAGAAACATTTACTACTGTATTACAAAACCAATTGATGTCATTTTAGTTGCATATGGTTCTTTAAAAAGTCCTTGTAGGATTTCATTCTGAATACAATTACAAATGTACACTAAATTCCCCAAAACCCTTTACAGCATTGGGGGTTGAATAATTTTGAACACAACTGTATATTGGCCATTATGCTCAGCCAGCCTGCAGGTTAGTCAACTATCACGGGAAGCCCCTTTGCCGTCAAAGATTACCATTACTGCTCAAAGAATAAAGTAACAGGATGAAATGCTTTGTATTCGAACTCCAATAATTATTATGCAGCCACTGCACATTACAAATATGTCAGGGAATTTAGGAAGACCCAATTACCTCAAAAGAAATGGTTAAAGAAACGCTCTAAAAATAGAACGTGGTCAGGAGTCGTCCGCCCCCCCCCCCCCATCTAGCTAAAACGTTGGGTGAATTAGTGGAGTTTCCTCCATCCCACCCAGCAGCAGGGGAATTTCAGTTTCCTGGATGCTGGTTACCAGTGACGTTGGCACACAGAGAGCCTGCCGACATCGCCATTTGAGAATGTGTTAGCGAGTGGTTTTAGGGCAGCAGCCTCTGCCCACTTATTTACAGACAAAATAAAAATATTGCACTCTACTTTTCAGTAGAGAGAGTGTTCCTTTAAGAATAAACATTAGATTACGATCAAAATGGAAGGGATTAACAATAAAAAGTGAATAATAATTCCTTACAAGTAGTGTGTGTCCCAATTTGGCCTTAAACCAAGGTCTGATAGTAGAAGGTAGGCTGGTCTCGGGTGCACCGTCACTTGCATTTCCACTTTAATGCTTAATACATCATTTTCATCATGGGTAAAGGTTTTGATCTGAGAACACAAAATAAAATCACATTACAAAAATGTTGTTACTTGGAAATATTTGCCACTAGCTTAATACTGGCACAGCAGGACCCTAGTCTATAGACTCTGCTCACTTTCAGTAACTCAGCTACCCAATCGGGAATCCCGAGAGACACAGTGGACTTCACATCACAAAAGCCAGAGGTAAGGAAAAGGTGTACAAAATTACCTAGATGCTCTACAGGTTTTATGATTAGACTTTATTTTTTAACCCCCTCACTACCAAGCAATTGTTGAAAAATATTTTGCCATAACATTTGAAACACTGGACACAGGAGTTATTTAAATATACAGGGCAATTTAAAAATTTGCACAGAAATTGTGAAAAGTTTGAAATGTAAATCTGCTCATTTTTGGTTTTCATGCATTTGTTTATCCTTTTACAGAATATTGTTTGAGTGAAAGATTCTGAAATCTAGACAGGGTCTGCATTATCAGCATACAGGCGGAAATGACTGGTGTCAAATACAGATTAATAAAAATGGTCAGATCTCCTGCTAATGTGGATTTATAGTGATCATAATGAAGTAATTGGCAATACAATTTACATAAAATGGAACAGGAGCATAAACATATCTGTATGTGGCATAATGTATGTATAGAAATTACAGCAGCACTTTTTTCTGTACTGTACAGGGCTTTCAGTCATAACTCCCTGAATCTGATAGCTCTGGGGTCGCTCACTGCTATGCAAGGATAACTCTGTATTCCAGCCTCTCCCCAGGAGTAATACAGCAGCATTAGGGGTTGAATGCTTGAATGTTTTGTTAGTGAGGATTGGGGCTGCCATTTGTAGCTTGTTTCATCTCTTGTCATGCCAGAGAGGGATAATCTCACTGCAGGGGGCACATTAAAAAAAAAAAAAAAAAAGGGGATTTTGATATACGCCAATTATTGCTTTTCAAAATATCACAATGCCAAAGCGAGATAATGTGATTTTGGGGTTGTAAGGATTAAGGCTAGGGTCAGACTAACGCATTTTTTGTGTTGTCTGTGAAAAAGTGCGTTCAAACGAATGAACGCATTTTTTCACGGAATACGCGATAGCGGTCATACGATGCGCCTTTTCGTCCGTGATTTTGTACGGATCATCAATAAAACACTTTGTGTCTGGACGTTATGTTGGCCGGACATTAGCAGCGTCTGACGTCTCCCAATCATGCCTCTAGCGGACGCAGCGCACTCTGTACGTCCGTACTAGCAGTTTGACATACTAGAAAAAATGCGTTCGTTTGCCACTTGCGTTGCGCGGACGTACCTTCGTGCGGCCGTACTTCGTGTGTTCCCCGGCATTGGACGTCATTTGCTGCTAGCACGGCCGTGATTTCGTGCGTCTAAACGCACGTTAAAACTGCTTTCGTCTGACCCTAGCCTAAAAGGTTAGTAATTTACGAAGTAAAAAAACAATAGTCTCACCGGTACTGGATAAACTAGCAGTTTTGTGCACAAAAGAAAAAAAATGAGAAAATTAACAAAAAAAGGACTAGTCAGGTTATCCGCTCATTTTTCAAGTTCATCATAGGTTGCCATCAGCACCGATTGAGCCTCCTCTACCAAAACACCACAGACCCAGGTCTGCTGTGCAGATGGATAGACTTCAGGAAAGCATCCGTCTCCAACAAATAGTGGACCCGTAGCACTGGTGCCATTGCTAACCAGTCTTTCATCCATAAACTTGAAATGCATATGGTTGATTTGTGGCAAACCAACTGAAAAGAGAACTGGGCGATTTTCATTGAACGCAAGGTGGACTGATTACCATTATTCCGAAAAAAACCAAAAAACAAAACTTGAAACCCCCTTCAGGACACACAAACTGTCCGAAAACTGGTTGACAGTCTGACATTAAGAATAACTAAAGTATAGGTCCAGTCCTAACCAATTCGGCAAGGACGCTAAAAATAAAGGGATAAGCACAAAAATATATATGCATTATTTACGGATTTGAAGCGAGGCAATGCCATTTAAGAAAAAAAAACTGCCAGGTCTTAGGGTTATTATCCATGCAATAAATTGCCAACTTACATTCTGTGCTGTGCTGCTCAGTTCCCATCCACTCTTCGCAGCAAGGACAGTTAGTGCGGCTATGTTATTATAGCTCAAGTAGCTCTGTCAATCAGAAGACATAAAAAGCATTTACGATTTTTTTTTATTTTTTTAAAAGAAAAGGATAGAGCCGGCTAAAAAAAAAGGTTTACTAGCTTTACATAACCTGTATCTATGTTGTGTGGGGGTTTCTTCCAGCATGGCGAGACACTGCAGTGCAACTATAGACGTGACCGAAGAATATGAATGACTGACGTCATGTCTTAAGCTCTTCCTATACATGTCATGTGGCTAGCAGAAGACTAGAGCAAAGGGATCAGTAACTTGCCACCACTTACTTTTCTTCTGACACTATGCCAGTATTACCAAGGCTGCCTACATTAAATCAAACCATGAGTTCTATATAAACTTCCTCCCAAAATCCGTTCATTGCTCTCCGCTTCACGTCCCTGAAGCGGGCATGTCATCCCACCAGTATACAACGCAACTGTACAGAGCAGTTTTCAAATTCACCAGGTTAAAATTTGCAGAGATCTGGGTCCTGTGTGGACGAGCGACACTCTACCTCCAGAAAAAAAAACCGTGATATTTCAAAGACCATTAACCATATTAAACCTGGATTTTCTTATTTAATAACCACTTCCACTCCAGATGGTTTGAAGCTACATTTGCCATAAGACTCAGCCAATCTAATGAGTAACAAAATCATCATTGGAGATGTAGTTTCAAAACAAGTGGTGGGCCAAGGATGCTGACCAGTGCGCTACACTCATTTGCCTTGTCCCCACCATTCATCTCATACTGCAAGCCCTCCTGCTCAGCATACTCCCATGTGGCATAAATAACTGCATTAACAGCATACAATGGAAGGCAAGCAAATACCATTTATGGACCAAAGTTCAATATAGGATTACAAAGTAGAACTACCATTTGTCGTCCCTTTACCTGGTTGCCTTTGTCCCAGGGATGTGATACAGGTTTCTCTGGTTTATTTGAGAGGATGTACTTTCTGGAAAAAGAGATATATATATATATATATATATATTTTTAAATACATAAAACTTTCTCCCCAAAAAGGTCTAGAAAACATCAAAATATAAGTGGTGGGGGGGGGGGGGGCGACAAAAAAACAAAACCCAAACAAAATAGGAAATTATGCATAAAACAATAAATCAAGCTCAATACACAAAACCGTACTCTACACATATCCCTAAATCTTAATACCATCCCAAAATTGAACTACACTTCTCAGTGAGCCAAGAGCTGACCTCCATTAATGCAAGTTGTTCCTCATTAACTGGAATGTACCAACATACAGGTGGCTTGTAAATTGAGATTTATAGCTCAGGTACTTCTAGTATCATGTATGTGTTAGAAATTTTACAGAGCAACTATAGAATATTATTGCAATCCTGAAGCATGACCCCCCCCCCCCCCACGTCAGGTGACAGATTAGTTTGGCTCTGATGGAGTGCCAGGCCCCAAAAAACATTTGACAATTGTACCGGTTAATGGTTACATCTGTGCCCATAACTGGGCCCATGTTAAAGATTGATATACCTGTGGTAATGCTCCCACTTTCCTAGATATATTCTGACACGGAAACACACGAGATTGAAGTGTTTAGATATTAGAAAATGGCAGAACAACATTTGTTATTTTTGCAGCCAGTTACTATTTATTGGGGTTCCTCCCTTTATAAATATATCCAACTTATTGTGAGTTTAATATAAAGTATAGAGAACTGGCGCACCCAGTAACTCACTTTATTAAAGATTGTGCTAAATGTTCACTCACCTCACAGAAATAATATATTTATTTCCTTTCTATTTAAAAAGGGGAACGGATAATCAGATCAAAGAAAAAAATAAAAATCAATAGGCTTAGAGAAGAAACAGCCCAATTGGTCTATTGGATAAAAATACGTACTGAACCAACGCCAAGTTAAAATAAGACACCCCGTTACCAGTAAACGCGCGAGTTGCCGCCTTAACACAGCTTCATCAAGAGCATGCTGACCAAATGAGTAACTTGGTGCTCCAGAATTTGTAGTATTTGCAGATTTAGCCCTTTTGGGTCATGTATTCTTCTATGGGTATCCCAACTGGTGGAGAATATGTTTTTTATTTATTTTTTTAAATGGTGGGTTGATATTAAGGTATATTGAACTTGAGATAGAAACACACTTTTGGTCAAAACCCTTATAACGCTAAACCTCCTACTTTGAGGATTTTGTATTTTTCTTTTGTGCTGATGTTTTGGGCAATCAGGTGTGGGATTTTAACCAATTGTTGATAAAGGTTCATTTTTAATTTCTCAGTTTATACGGAGTGGAAACTCTAAGTAACCTTCTAGAAAAAACTACACTAAAAGAAAGACAGGCTCTTGCCATAGCTCTTTCTGAAACTAATCTTACTACACTTTATGAAAAGTACAATAAAAAAATAAAAACTCCCAATTTGACACCATGAGAAGCAAAACAAAAAAAAAAAACAAACACCCGACATTACACCACACAAAAATAAATATATTCCTTTAATACACAGAATTACAGTACATTACACGGGTAAATGGGGCTATTTGTTTCCATGTTAAGGATAGCAATATCTATAGAAGATCAGCACTTTCCCTCATGGCTTTATCCTCTGCCAGAAGAAGTGCATCTTAAATTAACATAAATGTAAGCCTGTTTTTCTCTTTTTTTCTTAAAATCAAATACACCATACCGTGCAACGCGAATTTTCCTCCGGGCAATGGCACCGCAGAACCTCCTAACACTGTCCTGTCAATTGTGAAGAAAGTAAAAATGTCAAATGTGAGATTTTAATGCTAAACTGTAAAGACAGTCTCGCAAACATACTGTAAAATGTAACGTTATTTTAAACTAACTTCATGTTTTGAGTGACAAATATTGAGGTGTCGACTCTGCAAAGCCTCCAACACCTCTTCATTGAGAGGCATCAGATTGGCTTCATGTGCGCTAGTTGAGCAGCACCAATAGTCATGTGGCCAGCCTAGTAATAAGGAAACCACAGCACCAAGTTATATTTAACCCTTCCAGGATGTCCTACCCCCCGCCTTCTTCTTACATAGCAAACAGAGGTAGGCACCTGCATGATGCCCAAAAAAAACCTAAAAAAAAACAATCTAATCTCAATAGTGTTTTTTTCTGCAGAGATATTCAGTACAATAAAATTCCTCACACTGCAGCAAGCTAAACCAAAGAATGACAAACGAGGTCTCCTGGATAGGTCCGGAAGGGCTCGATTTTGAAATTCCTGCTCTAGCGGCTTCAAGAATAGGTCCAGCATCTTTGTAGGACACCAATTCTATTGCCTAGTTTGCAAGATTATTATTTTACTACTCACAAATTTAATAGATCAAACCAGTGGGGTTTAGACTAGAAATCACTAGTTGCTGATGGTATCCTATGGAAATAAACTAATATGAATGTGTATTTTACATCCCAGTTCTACAATAGTGGATTTTATCCCCCAGACATTCGGAGTTGCAGCTTTACTACACAACAGCGTATTTTACAGGTCCTAGAAATGAGGGTTACGAGATCCTGTAGGCGTGTGGGTTTTCAACAGTCCCAAAGCCGAGGGGGGGGGGGAAGCAGTGTGTGGTGAAGGAGAAAAGGGGAGTGTAAAAATAAAAATAAATGGTTCCTCTTTAATGGAGTGTCTCTTAACTACATTATAATCACCAACGAGCATCATACTACATTTCTGGAGGGATATTAAGGGGCATTTTAGCTCAAAATAAAAAGTCATTCTACCCATCTTGCAATACAGCATTCCTCACTCTCAACATTAGGATCCAACTGGGCTGCAACTAACAATTATTTGCATAAATCAAATTTGTTTTTAAAAAGCCACCTAAATCGAAGAATTTATTTTTTACTTAATGTATCAACCCCTGCCCCCCTCCTTTTTTTCCCATACGGTATTTGCAAAGTGTATATTACTTTTGATAAAGACTGGACCATGAAAATGATTTTCAAAGTCCCAAACAGGAGTTTATGGACTAGCACCAACAGGATTAAACCTTCAGTATTGAGATTGTGGCGTAATGACTTGGGCCTATTAGCTTATCTTTGCCACCGGTGCTAGTATTGAAATAAAATAAATTGAATAGTGATACTTTATTGTCCGCATATTGCATTTATCTAATAAGGCTGGGGTCAGACCAGCGCACTTTTAAACGTGTGTTCTGGCGCACTTAATTACGGCCGCAGTAGCAGCAAATGATGACGGCCAATATACGAAGTACGGCCGCACAAAAGTCCGGCTGCGCAACGCAAGTGGAAATTGAACGCATTATTTCGGGAACGCAGAACCGCTAGTACTGACGTACAGAGTGCGCTGCGTCCGCTAGCGGCGTGTGTGCGTGATTAGGAGATGTCAGACGCTGCTCATGTCAGTCCAAACACCCAAAGTTTCCTGATTTGGATCCGTAAAAAAATCATGCATCGTATGACAGTTTTCACACATTCCGTGAAAAAATACGTCAATGCATTCAGACGCACTTGACGTTCGCGTGTAAAAATGCTTTGGTTTGACCCTAGCCTAAAACAGTCAGGTCTAAACATGGTGTGATTTGAGTCCCGATATGAATTTGCTGGAGGCAAAATATGATAGTTTGTCAGAAAAAGCCCTATGAGAGTTGAATGGTCCCTATAGCGACAACATTCTATGAGTGGGTAATAATGATTAGACCCACAAAAAATGAGCAATAGGCTTACAGACCTATATAAACAATGTGCTTTTCTGGTCCGCTGTTCAATGGATGCAAAAAAAGGTCTGTCTACTATGTAGGGACAGACCAAATAGCCAAATGCAGATAAGCACTTGAATCCCTAATATACTCAGTTTCTATATTGGTCAGAGATATTGCACCATATTATGAAGGTCAACAGTGAAAGATAATTGTATTAGCACCAGCAAAATGAATCCTATATAACCCACCTCATACATGTTCCTGTGGTCAACATGTGCTGGTGCTAATACAAATACCTTTTACTGTTGACCTTAATATGGTGCAATATCTCTGACCAATATAGAAACTGAGTATATTAGGGATTCAAGTGCTTATCTGCATTTGGCTATTTGGTCTGTCCCTACATAGTAGACAGACCTTTTTTTGCATCCATTGAACTGCGGACCAGAAAAGCATTGTTTATATAGGTCTGTAAGCCTATTGCTCATTTTTTGTGGGTCTAATCATTATTACCCACGCACAGAATGTTGTCGCTATAGGGACCATTCAACTCTCATAGGGCTTTTTCTGACAAACTATCATTTTGCCTCCAGCAAATTTATATCGGGACTCAAATCACACCACCATGTTTAGACTTAAATGCAATATACGGACAATAAACAGTTAATAAAAGTATCACTATTCAATTTATGTATTTTATTTCAATACTAGCACCGGTGGCAAAGATAAGCTAATAGGCCCAAGTCATTACGCCACAATCTGAAACTTTTCTTTACTGTATATTACTTTTGGACGTACATACGCAAGTTGCATACTTGTCGCACACAAAAAGGTATACGAGCACCTGGTCAGTGATTGATTGATGCTGCATACGCAGCTTAAGTGCATGTCAGCTTTCTCCCCGAAAAAACGCTGCTACGAGCGCTCAGACATGAGGTCGGAACTAAATCAGTAAAAGCAGTGGCTCGTCTTCTCCAATCAGCTTTGAAGCAGAGTCAGAGGTTATTAATGTTTAACTCAGTCCGACTCTAAAATCGGTGACGATTAATTGATGAGAATAGATGACAACTATTTTCATTATCGATTAGTTGTTTCAGCCCTGGATCCAACATAACAGTTAAATCATAGCAGTCTCAGGTCATTGGTTCGTCATAGCAAATGTCCAACCTTTCTGGTGGCTTTGACACGAGGGAACTGGATGAGCTCGCCTTTACTGCTCACTGCTTGGTAAATCAGGAAAGCACTGTTAATGTGCCTAGCCTTGCCTGCAGTCCATTCACCACATGTATAGGCTTCAACTCTGACACCAACTTCAACACTGCAAAAAAAAAGAAAAAAAATTCATAGATGCTTACACAATTAAGAGGTTTTTGAACTATATTAAATCATTGTCATTTGATGCAACAAAAAAAAAAGTTTGTATGTTTTTATAGAATAAAAATTTAATCATTCTAAATTAAATCACCATGTAATATTTAGAAGATCTTTGGATCTATGTATGATCATATTTGAGTGTGCACATTGCAAAAAGAACTCCATAATAAAACGCACATGTAAACCTCGATTACCCCCAGTGTAATTACATTGTATCTGCAGGAATTTTTTTTTTTTTTTAAAGTACTTTTACCAGGAAGGATACATTGAGATTTCTCTCGTTTTCAAGTATGTCCTGGGTAAATTAATTAAAATGTTGTCTTATCCTTCAGACAAAGACAGGAATTGACAAGTATTGCATTTTATAGAAATACCCAAAATGATCTAGAAAACAAAGAAAAAAAACAAATCGGAGGTTTGCCTCTGCACTCAAAAATTAAGAGATGTGCCAGTTTGTTTGTGGCTTTTGGGCAAATATGCGCTCATTCCCTGGAGATGAGGAAGTGCATGACCTCAAAGCTTTGCAGAAATAAATGATATCTATTTAGTTCACACACTCCAGGTCTTCAAATAGTTAAAAATGCTTTATTAAATATCCATTTTGAACGATTTGATGAAGACCTGGAGTGCGTCCATTTCCCCTTTTGTATATTGCGGTCTGGACTTTTGCACCTGGGCATAGTAGCTCTTCGTGGTTTATGCAGGTTGGCACTGACATTCATACACACTTACTTATATTTCAGACATGTGCATTACCTTTTTTGGAATGTATTATTTACAATCGCACGAAACACCAGCCGATCGCCCACAGTGGCGGGTCCTCTGAACTTGAACATATCCACAGATTTCAACGTTGCGTGTGCCTTGCACAGCCGGCTGCAAAGAATCAAAATAAAGCTGAAGGAATCGCAAAACACATTTGGGAGGAGTCGTCAAGTGATCAGAGACCCCCTTACACTGTATTGCTAGTACCTTAAAAATGGAGAGCCCCCCCACCCCTTTAAAACAAAAAGCACCCATCACACCAACAGAAATCTGTAACAATGCTCAATACCTTCTCTCAACACCAGCAGAAAGAATTTTTTTTATTTTATTTTAAACCAACTGACCCTTTGAAAACCATTCTGGAGTTAACACGTTCTTCAAAAGCACCACGAGGTTAATCTAGTCTTATTCTGGAGATTTGCAAATGGGATACACTGTATAACAAAACAATCCACATACAAACAGCCAATGCACTAGAATTATATGAAGCTGCAGTCAGATGTTCTGTGTGTAAAGTGTATGTATGTGTGTTATTCTATCGCTCACAATGTACAGCGCTATAGAACTGGTTAGCGCTTTATAAACACTTGTATATATGCGCAGGCAGCCTCAGGGCTATACCTGTAATTTAATGGGTTTTTTTGTTTGTCTTTTGTTTGTTTTTTCTACATCTTGGTATAGAGGAGATGGAAATAAACATTGCTAAAATGTCAGACGAGCGCATTTTGTACAGAATGTGAGTCCGTGCAGTACGGACGTACTGACAAGGTAGTGGCCACAGATTTTTTTCACGGATGTTATTTTTGACTGATGTAGCAGGGAAAATTAAAATGCAAAACTATTTTGTCCATCAAAAATGCTGGACGCACAAATGCAGTCCGTCTGACCACGTTCCACTCACACACAAAGCTATGCGGATGCAGCGCACTCTGTGCATCCGTTCTAGCGGATTTACGTTCTTGCCTAACCTGCGTCAGTTTGTTGCGCCGCAGTTCGGTGCGGACATACTGTGTGTGGGGGCTCCATTGGTCATAATTATATGCTATAACGGATGTACAAATGTGCAGCAACACGGACGTGATCAGTGCGCTCATCTGACACAGGCCTAAAGGGGTTACATAAAGCACCGAAATGACGCCAACATTTTGGTGTTCTGTTCCCTGCACTCCATGGAACCAAATTTCCCCACCCTGCAGTGAATTCACCATTCACCGCAGGGAGTCGGCTGCCGAATGCCGCCACCGCAAACCCTGTGGTTTAAAAAAAAAAAAAAAAACCTGAACGAAAATGTCTGGAATTTACATATAAAAAGGTCTGTTACAGAAAAAAAAAAAAAAAAAGAAAAAAAACAGCAAAAAAAACAAAAAAACAATTTTACTGCAGATTAAAATAAATGGTTTGTTATTGCATAAAAACGGGAATATATTTAACATTGAAACCTATGGGGTCCGCCTGAATAAACCTGCTGAATGAAACCATGAACATCAGGGCATTTCACTGACATTTCTCTGCTGTTCTGTGTTCTCTGAATAGATTAACCATTACTTCTCAATGGGGATTTGCACTGCCTTTGAACAGCACTGTACTTGCTGGCAGTTCGCCAAAATTTGTGTGAGCATATCGCAGAGCACTGGCGTACTTCGGGGAGGGGCAGGCCACCCCAGGTACTAGTGATTATTGGGGTGTCAATAGGGGGTACTAGGAGGTGTCACTGTCACCTTTGAGCGGTGTTCTCAAACAAGCAGTGGAGCAGGGCGTTTGCATTAGGAGAATAAAAATCCTCTCTTCTCCCTCCATAGATCCTCCCCTTCCCCGCAGCAGCTCTAGGGGAGGGGATGGGGATGTGATTTGTGTGCAGAGAGAGAAGATAACAGAAAAAGGCAGATAAGGGGGGGGGTTATCAGCAGAATATGAAGCCCTGTCTGCTTACTGCTGTTTACAGTGGACCTTTCCTTAACCAGCACTACAGTGATCAGAAATTTGTCACTGAGCTGCCTGGCTCCTGGTGAGGTCCTGTATAGAGGGGGCCAGACTGCATCACCAGGGAATAGGCAGCCCAGGGTAAACAGGGACAGGGAAGAGGGAGTCTTAAACTGGAATAGTAAAGAAAAAGACCATAGCAGCATTTCATACCTACAAAAAACACCCCCATTCTCTGCTCAGCAACTCCAATCCACAAAATCAGCCACCCAGCACACAAAACCAGCCACATGTGTACGTTTGTTCATAGCATGAGGATGGATATGTTGTGAGAGTTTGCAAAAATCACTTTAAAATAATTAATTATTCAAAAAGAATCTACACTTGCCTCTTATTGCACAGCACAGAGGACGCATGATCCACCATCGGCAGATTCAAAATATATCATTATATGTATACGTCATGTCCTGCCAGAATGCTATAACTAAAAATATTTTTGAAAACAAAAAGTGCGTTTTTTTTTTTTTACATTTTAAAGTTGGTGGGGGGGGGGGGGGCGGTGCCAAATATAGGATCCACCCCAGGTGCCAAATGTTCTAGGTACACCCCTGATTAGCTGAGCAAATTCAATTTCTCAACCAACAACCAGAAGGAAGCATAAGGTGTCTTCCCAGTAGCTTTCTCAAAAAGATATTTGGTTCATTTTAAAACTGGAGCAATTCCCTAGAAAATCCAGCAGGTGGGGGGGGGGTGAATTTCTGCTATGAAGACAGATTCAGTAACCTTGCAGAAATGTTCGCTACAGTTTCCATCCAGGCCATAATCTGCCCCCCGAATGCATTTCCTTGATGGTTTGCATGAGGGGGTAAAACCAGCTCAATGCTCTCCACCTGAGTGCTGTCCGTTGAGATTTTATTATGGTCTTCCTCCCAATCGAGATCTATGAATAAAAATAAATAAAAATCAAATGATGTAATCGTGTGTTTAAGCAAAGTGTGATAAGATACCATAATCAACAGTCAGTATTAACACATGGGTAGTAGATCTGCCGAAAAAAGAGAAAGGCAAGAAAAGGATACAAGAAATGCAAAGAAGGGCTGGAACATGAAGGATGGGGGCCGGCAGTCCAGACGAGGGACACCAGAGAGACAGGTTACAGCAGCAGGAAAAAAAACTGGCAAGCCTCAGTAGGGGAGACAAGTGCTCTATTAGAACCATAGAAACATAGAAACATGTCGGCAGATAAGAACCTGTCGGCCCATCTACATGGATACTTTACCTGGATTTATCTTTTGTTTAGGATAGCCTTATGCCTATCCCATGCCTGCTTAAATTCAATCACTGTTTTGGCCTCTACCACTTCTACTGGAAGACTGTTCCATGTATCCACCACCCTCTCAGTAAAATAATGCTTCCTGATGTTACTTTTAAACCTTTGCCCCTCTAATCTAAGACTATGTCCTCTTGTTTTGCTACTTTGTTTCCTTTTAAATATACTCCCTTCCTCTACCTTGTGGATTCCCTTTACGTATTTAAATGTTTCTATCATATCTCCTCTGGCTCGACTTTTTTCCAAGCTGTACACATGTTAAGATCATTAAGCCTTTCCTGGTAACTTTTCTCCTTCAAGCCGTACACCATTTTAGTAGCCCTTCTCTGAACTCTAAGATGTCTATATCCTTCTGGAGATACGGTCTCCAGAACTGCACACAGTACTCCAAGTGAGGTCTCACCAGTGCTCTGTACAGTGGCATGAGCACTTCCCTTTTCCTACTGCTAATACCTCTCCCTACACAACCAAGCATTCTGCTAGCATTTCCTGCTGCGCTATTACATTGACTACTTACCCTTAGATCCTCTGAAATAATGACCCCTAAATCCCTTTCCGCAGATGTTGAGGTTAGGACTGTATCAAATATTCTATATTCAGCCCTTGGGTTTTTACGTCCCAGGTGCATTATCTTGCACTTATCCACATTAAAACTCAATTGCCACAACTCCGACCATTTTTTTAGTTTACCTAAATCATTTGTCATTTGGCTGATCCCTCCAGGAATGTCAACCCTGTTGCAAATCTTTGTGTCATCAGCAAAAAGACATACTTTTCCATTAATACCTTCTGCAATATCACTAATAAAAATATTAAAGAGAATGGGTCCAAGTACTGACCCCTGAGGTACCCCACTGGTAACAAGACCTTGCGCCGAATAAACTCCATTTACCACAACCCTCTGTTGCCTGTCACTCAGCCACTGCCTAATCCAGTCAACAATATTGGAATCCAAGCTCAAAGATTGCAATTTATTGATAAGCCTTCTATGCGGAACAGTATCAAAAGCCTTACTGAAATCTAAATAAGCAATGTCTACTGCACCACCTGTGTCTATTATTTTTGTTACACAATCAAAAAACACTTGTGAGTGTTGTCTTGATAACCTCTCTCGTCACCAGGTCCTCTCTAGACTTTGTTTACTCCAATCTGTTGATCCATGCATGGAGAGAATATGGACTCGAAGTCCAATGGGAAGAAAGTAAAACTATTGCAACAAGAATCAAGACAGCAACTGGATTTGCAAGATCTGTTCGCGAAGAAAGGTGAGTGTAGGTGGAGATACGTTTCTAGAGTAAGCCTGCATCTGACTTTCTGCACAACTTTGAATCTGTAGTCTCAAAAAACAGGGCAATGATTGGGAAGGCCACCACATATGCAAGTAGTCTCCAACATCAGCTTAAAACCCACTGTGTGATACCAGAACGTTGGCCGTGTGTAAGATTGTTTTTGTTCCGGTGCAAGTAGTCAGTGTCAATGAGCAAGCTTGTGCATTTTGCACCAAAGATCTGCAATTGGAACACCCAGAGTCTGTTCCCATCTTGCCTGGTGGGAGGGAATCTAGTTCCCAGTTTTTGAATAGAGCGTTGGGTACAGCAGGGTTATGCTGTGTCAGTAAATGCAGGATTGACAGCCATTCCATATAGGTCAGCCAGCGAGTCTATGGGAACCTGGTAGGGAATGAAGGTAATGAGCCACCTGGCTATACTAAGATGAGTCCTGTGGCATCTGGTGGGAAAGCTGGACCCAGCTCTTGGGGGGGGGGGGGTACTGCAAACATGTTCTTAGTGAATGAACGGTAAGCAATTTCAAAAGGCCAGGTGAGAGCCCACACTAAAAGCTGAGCTATGTTTAAAGGGGCAACAGTGGTTACTGATCTATACAGTATATTCCTACAGAAAATTAAAAATATCTTAGGCAATATACCCCCTTTCAATACTACCCTGTACATAATTTCTAACTGCACATTTCCTCCTCTTGAAGCTAGCCAAAGAATTTTAATTATAATTAGACATCCTGTTTACGCTCTATTTACTAAGCATAGTAGAAAAGCGCACAAAAACTTTGTAACGGACAGAAAGAAAATTTTGTCCTGTCAGTAATTACATTTGATACACGTTGTGGGCTGAACTTCATTGGTCTGTAATCCCTCCCATTGTGACAAAAAGGGAAAGCTTTCCATGCAGACCTCAGAATAGAGAATCTTTTGAAACAGCAACTTGTGTGGGTCTCGGCTCTCACCTCTAGTATAGCTTTTTTTTATGCTCACTGGATCAGGTGAGAAAGCAACATATCTACATCACAGAGCTCGGCCAGTCCTGTTGGCGATTTTGAAGAAAACATTTCAGTTACATTATAATGTATCATGCCCTTCATGTGGCCCTCTCTGGAATAAGTGAGGAGAGAGCCAGGGAAAAACCCAAACAGGAAGCGGAAGTGTTGTAGCCCCCAAATCCAACCACCTGGGAAGTCCCCACAGCATCCACTCCATTACTCTGAGCAGGTGGGTGGCGAGAATGATGCCTGTAATTAGGGAGGCTACCCCCACCCAACCATCTTGGTCCGCATTAAGGTTGTCCAGCTGACACTCGTCAGATAAAATTAAAGAACCCCCCCACAAAACGAGCGGGACTAAAATTAACACCTTTTGTTCATCAAGAATACTAAAATTCTCCCAAACCAAGAGCTAAGAAGGGGCTCTCCAGTCACCAATTAGTCAACAACACCGCACAGAGTTGTGATGGTAAACAGCGAATGTAAATCAGCTGCCCAGGTATATCATCTTCAGAGCTCAAGTGAAAGTGGATGGGTCTGGCATAGCAATGTATAGAATTTTTGATTGTGTCGTGTTTGTGTGTAGGTTTGACAGGTCGCTGTAAAAGTGTAATTCTGCATTAATAGCAAGAAGAGTAGAAACAGGGTTGTGGCATAAAAAAAAAAAAAAAAAAAAAATCTGTCGTCTAGACATATTTTACGATGGCTAGTGAGTCCAGGAAGGCCTGTTCTGGTGACTAGGGCTCCAAGAAAAAGGTAAGCAGAATAGGTGACAAAAAGCTACCCAAAGTACCAACCGTAAAAAGTCAATCCATCCTCCATTAGATTGTTGAATGCATCTTCATGATAGAGCCGTATTCTCCTCCGCTCTGCAGAAAGACTGTATTCTAGATGGTCCCAAGGAGACTGAAGTCGAACTGGTTTCAGAGTTACCTGCATGAACATTCAAACAGATTTAGCTCATATTCAGAGACAGTCCTACTGAAAACAAAGTTGCAATTACCAAGGCTAGGCATGGATGCAACATAGTGTGTACTATCAGCTGTCACCGATACATATAATGTATGCCTCTAGTACAGCAGTTACCAACCCTGGCCCTTGTGTACCCCTAACAGGTCAGGTTTGCCAGATCTGACGGACTGGGGATAGGATTTTCTGCTGGATTCAGACTGCATTTCCCTAAGGGAATCCTTAAAAATCTGACCGGGTATTGGTACGTGAGGACAGAGTTTTGCAAACACTTGTTTAAGATTTTAATCTACTAGAGCAATTTATTTTAGCCCAACCATAAAAGAAATTTAAAGATTTTCGGCCATATTCCTACAGAGCGAGCTGCTAATACATTTAAGACTGATACAGATTATTGGATGATTCATATAAAAAGTTGAAAAATTATAAAATTTGTTGGGAATGCCATTAAAGTGTTCTGCAAAGCAAATACATGGAGTTTAAGGATCGGATGTGAAATTTTCATAGGTCACTTTTGTTACTGCAGAAGTGAACTTCGAAAAGTTGAAGCTGAGACGTGTTAAAGAAACATTTTCCTGTTTGTTCCCAGTGTCACTCCTCAGCATGAAGTGGCAGATCGGGCTACCATATTCACCGCGGGACTAGAGAGTATGGGATTTAAGGGGGGGGGGGTGTTTAGAGCATGTTAAATGATGCTACAAATGCAAAAATCATTTAACTCCAGCTTTAAGGAGTTAAATTTGTCAAGTTGCTTCCAGACGATAAACTGCGCTGGCACCTTGGACCTCACCTCAGCACCTCATTTGTCAAGACATTAAAAGTTTATTACATCTCCAATCCTTAACATGGGGAGCGAAAAGTACAGTAAGCTTGCGCAAGCTGAGAGGTGCAAACTGAGGTCACCCCAGTTTAGTATCAAGATAGGAACGAACAAAAAACCCAAACGTTAAACTTACTAATGCTAGCGCTAACGATTACATCGAGATGCTAGACTAGCGCCAACTATGGAATAGAACCCTATTTTTTTTTTTTTTTTCCCCCACAGAGAATAAGCGGAGGCTTTACATTTGAGTGGAATTCATCAATACCAATTCAGCAACGTCCGATAACTACTTCTGCAACTCTTAATTTTGATACCATAGAGTCCCTATTCAGCGAATGGTCACTTTCCATTTTTCTGACAGTAAATCGCTGAAAAAGCGACAAAACGCCAATCACCAAAATTGCAACACACACCAACCACAAAAATAAAGGGGTACTCTGAATCCGCGGATAGCAAACAGATTGAAGGACTGTTAATAATTAAAGACCTTACCCTAGAATAACCTTAAACTACTTTGACCAAAACTGTAAAAATAAAGATGGCCAGCAGATAGAGAGCTTGTGTGATCTTTAACATACTTCGATTATCATGCTCTAATCAGTCACAACAAACACAGCCTATGTGAACCAAAGGCAAAAAAAATAAAACACTCAACCCAGGGAACATTAGAAGGTCACTTTTTTTAAACCTTATGGTTGCCCAAGGTACAATGTCGTGGAGGGGGGGGGGGGTCAGTGGGTACACATTTCCACCACTTATTCTTATTGGCTTTCACAAAAAAGGTGGACAGAATGCCTGGGGACAGTGTTCAGGGATCAAGTGATTGAGATTACCATGCTTTCCTGGTAAAACCTGTTATATATACACAGTTGTGTTCAAAATTATTCAACCCCCACTGAAATTGAGTGTTTTGGCCAGTTTGACATTGATTTTGATCAGTCATCTTGCTTACAATTAAAATCAAAGAGGCACGTGTAGGTCAGACAAATAACATTTATAATTTAATAGCCACAAATGTCTTTTCTGTGCTCACATCAGTTTTATTCAACCCCCAAGTGACAGTCAATCTTATAACTGTAAAAGGATGTTGTACTAACAGCTTTTAAACGTGAAGCATAGCTTGACACAAGTGTCTTGCAGCGATCTATGGGTATCTTCGCCCATTCGTCATGGGCAAAAGCCTCCAGTTCAGTCACATTCTTAGGCTTGCGCACTGCAACTGCTTTCTTTAAGTCCCACCAGAGGTTCTCAATCGGATTTAAGTCAGGTGACTGCGATGGCCACTCCAAAATGTTCCAGCCTTTAATCTGCAACCGTGCTCTAGTGGACTTGGAGGTATGCTTGGGATCATGGTCCTGTTGAAAGGTCCAACGTCTCCCAAGCCTCAGGTTTGTGATGGACTGCATCACATTGTCATCCAATATCTCCTGGTACTGAAGAGAATTCATGGTACCTTGCACACGCTGAAGCTTCCCTGTACCTGCAGAAGCAAAACAGCCCCAAAGCATGATTGACCCCCCCCCCCCGCCATGCTTCACAGTAGGCAAGGTGTTCTTTTCTTCATACGCCATGTTCTTCCTCCTCCAAACATAGCGTTGATCCATGGGCCCAAACAGTTCTAATTTTGTTTCATCAGTCCACAGAACACTATCCCAAAACTTCTGAGGTTTGTCCTCATGACTTGGCATACTGCAGTCGACTCTTCTTATTCTTTGGAGACAGCAAGGGGGTGCGCCTGGGAGTTCTGGCATGGAGGCCTTCATTACACAGTGTGAGCCGTATTGTCTGAGCTGAAACTTCAGTACCCACATCTGACAAATCTTTTCTCAGTTCCTCAGCAGTCACACGGGGACTTTTCTCCACTCTACGCTTCAGGTAGCGCACAGCAGTCGAAGTCAGCATCTTCTTTCTGCCACGACCAGGTAGCGTTTCAACAGTGCCCTTTGCCTTGAATTTGCGACTGATGCTTCCTATGGTCTCTCTTGGTATGTTTAACATCTTTGCAATCTTCTTATAGCCATTGCCCTTCCTGTGAAGAGTAATCACCTCTTCTCGTCCTCCTGGACCATTCTCTTGACTTCACCATGTTTGTAACCACACCAGTAAATGTGAAGGAGCTGAGTATCACAGTCATTTTAAAGCTGCGTAATTGGTGCTTATTATGCTTTATTGCTGCTCTGTGACATCCACAGGTGTTTTCAATACCTGATTGAAAACACTTGAATGAACCTCTGTTCTTCAGAGTGGTAGTCTTTAAGGGGTTGAATAATTGTGTCAATGAAGAATTCACAAAAGAAACATTTACTACTGTATTACAAAACCAATTGATGTCATTTTAGTTGCATATGGTTCTTTAAAAAGTCCTTGTAGGATTTCATTCTGAATACAATTACAAATGTACACTAAATTCCCTAAAACCCTTTACAGCATTGGGGGTTGAATAATTTTGAACACAACTGTATATTTTTTGTATAATTCATTGCCATTATAGAAGCAAGATTTTTTTTTTCCCTTTACGACACAACTGGAATTGCACCAAGTTAGTGTTTTTTGCCGGATTAATGAGCCATAGGGATATGTGGAAGTCTCTCTCTCTCTCTCCCTCCCTATTTAAAAACCAAGGACGTCCAAAGAATAGGCTAAACATAAAATCATTCAACGGATTTACCAATGAGAAGAATATATAGGTCCCATATTATGCTGACCATGAAAAATATGAATCATACCTTCTTGCCACCTGTAGGTTTGGCCACATATGTAGAAAAAGCCGTGCAAACATGTTTCTGGACATTCGTTAAAGGGTCTGCTACCGCAACTTTAATACCAACCTAGTAAAGAATATAAAAACAAAATTGAAAAAAATTATATAAAATTCTGTTCTTAAAGTTCTAACAATTGAGTGATTTGAAAAGGTGCTATTCGCCAAAAATTTAAATAAAAAAAATGGGGAGCCAACTTAACTGTTAAGTACAAGTTAATTTGGCTCCAACAATTTTCTGGTGGAAACTCTGGGGAATATTCACAAAGTGCCAAGTCACCAGCATTGCAGCACAAAAAAATAAAAAAAAATAAACTGTTACTGTTGGACTTTAGGCTGGCCATCCATGGGAACCGTTTTCGTGGGATGGTGCGATCTTCCGATATCATCTGTCGTTGTACGTCCAATCCTGTAACATGAATGTAATCGTCCATTGCGGCAGACGTCCGACTTCTGGCGACGGGTAAAGACCACAGCAGATGGGCGATCACACCTTGCAGGCTGGGAGTTCAGAACGATTGCTGGGCAAGATGGACGTTGACAAACTCATTAGGGGAGTTTAAAAAAAAAAAAAAAACCATTTATATTGGTTTTGTGAACTCCCATTGAAAATGAATGAGAGCGGACGTTTCTTCCGCTGACTGCCTGCAGCTGTGCAAATAGGAGGATCGCGCTTTGCAGCTCCATTGATGCGCATCAACGGATTTGTTCCCTAGACGGACGCTTGCTGCACGCGCAGTTTGTGCGCAGGCACAAGCGTGTGACCATCGCATCACGCAGCTGCAATGGCCGCCAGTAAGTGCGGGCGCACGGACACAAGTCTAACAGTTCACCACACTAAAAATCCAGGGTTCGCACTGCAATGCCAACAAAATTTGCAACACTGGTGCTTCGTGAATAACCAATAGTGTCAACCTGAAAAAAAATGTTGAAAAGTAACCCGTGTAAATTTAAAAAAGCAGACATCCCACTAAGGTCTCTAAGCAAGCGGTGATGCACCCACATATGTGAAGCAGGAGAGTACTTCTATATGTGGGTGCATCATGGCTTGTTCACTGAGAAAAATAACTTCTAGGGACTATCCTAATCAAGTGATCCCCTAGGTACATCTTTGAGAAGGCATCTACTAAAAAGAAATAAAATGGGTAGAACTCCCAATCAGATGCAGCCAAGAACAGTCCCAGTATGTCCTCAAAAAGGGTAATTAAAAATAAAAAGC
Organism: Leptobrachium leishanense; assembly: GCA_009667805.1. Lineage (NCBI taxonomy): Eukaryota > Metazoa > Chordata > Amphibia > Anura > Megophryidae > Leptobrachium > Leptobrachium leishanense. The sequence continues at coordinate 84,938,218 of CM019063.1, forward strand.
CAGAACATTTAGATTGCATACCTCCATGCTTGTATTGAAGGCTCTATTTACTCTTGCCTTTATGCAGATTTGCTGTCCAACCCTGAAAAACACACAATACAATAGACACTAAAAAGTAATAATAGCATTCAATGAAAGTAACAACCAACATGCAGCAAAAAACATGTCTGCGACAATTGTAACAAAGCATGAAAAAGGCTTTAGCTCATGAAGGGTTCAATAGCTTCTGGAAACTCCTTACAATGTATAAGTAACCGTTATACAGAGCGCCCGGAAGCATGCCATGTATAGTAGTTTGGACCCAGACACAAGCGTCAAAATTCTTGGCCAACTAGGCTGCCTGCGGCTGGCACAGGATATAAAGGGTCACCATGAGAGTTTGGCATTTTATGGTTTGACCGATTAGATAATACTCACTTCGCATGCCACTGCCAAGTAGGTCCATTAAAAACATTTATGGGATTTCTAAAACACATCTTTAATATATTATACAAACATTACAGTCAGTAATAAAAGCACCTTCATAATATAGGATATGGTAAAGGAAAGGAACAATGAGCAAGAGAAGATAAACACAAGATATCATACAATGTGGTATATGCAGTAGTAAAGGGTCATGCAGATATTCGTATTTCCAGAATAGAGGCACTCCAGACGGGTGTAGTCACTCGTGAACCTGGCACGCGAGCGCTGCAGCAGACCCAGGCACACACTGGGCAGCCCCAGTGCGTGACATGCTGCATCTGAGCAGCATGTCCATGGAGTAGCTTCACACAGCGCTTCCAGTGTGTATGTACTGGTGGCTGCTGTATGAAGGGGGGGGGGGAAATGGGGAGTAAAATAATTGCAGCTCTCCCACCCTGGTCTTCACCGCAACGCTGGATTTTGAAAACCAGAAGCTTGGATCCCAAACATCAGGGACGTCTTTAACACGGGGCAAAAGGGGCAGTTGCCCCAGGCCCAGTCATCGTTGAGGGGCCCAAAGCAGCTGCCCCTTGTCACATGGGTGGGAAAGAGCAGGAGCCACCACACGGCAGCCAGTCAGACCAGTGCGTACGAGAGCGAGTGAATGACTGAGTCACAGAACCGGTCCATCCGATCGGTCGAGGGGGGCATCCATACGCCAAGCCCAAGGTACCTGCCATTTCGTTTGCCTAGTTTTCTTCCTCCTAAAAACTCCCTCTGCATATTACTGGGACTGCATGCGTGCTGTCCTCGTCCCTCTCACGCTGTTTTGTGGCCGTTTTTCCTGCCTTTCTCAAGCTGCTGCTGCCGTTTAGTTCAGTTGCCTAGAACTTTACTCCATTTCACACAGATCCTGCCAGCTGGGTTTCAACCCATGAGGGTATATTGAGCAGTACCATTCATTTACCTATTACTTCATGGTCAAATGTGTGTTGCTAATCCATGTGCCGCTGTTAGCTTTTGAAGTATATAAGAATGTAGATGGCTTACACCACCTAGTACATGCAAATACTTCTTGGATAAAGCATAGATATCTTGCGTTCTATACACGTCATAAAAGGCAATTTTATATAGTCCTTGGTACGTGTTGGAGCATTATTGTGACTACTACTATACACCGTAATTTTATAGGTTCCTACTACGTACCTTTAGAGAAATATGTCCATTTTCTTTAAGGTGGTATTCCCAGTATAATACGTAGCATTATGTCGAATAGAATATTCAACTGATAATTATATATATGGAGCAGTGTATGGCTTTCCTGTCTTCATATGTATACCAACATTGCATGTTATCTATACGGGTGCCATTTACGGTCCCGTACATGTCTTTTTGGCAAGTGAACTGCAACAGCTAACAGTATTAGCAAACACTGATTAAGTAATTATGGATGAAACTGCTGCAATATAGTATATACACAGAGCACGGGTTAGGTGATACTACAGCACACTAATCACACATGCGACCCACGTATGAATTTAGGATTCTAACGCATTAACAAGTAATTCATTACTGATCAAACTTTATTCCCCATGGGCTCGAGACACTTTTAAGTATGTTTGTGGTGTCTGGTGCACCGGTCTATGGCTTTTATTTTTAAATTAGCATTGTGAGCTTAGGTGTATGTGCAGTGTGAGTCAGTGGTGTAGCGTGGATTGTCAGCGCCCGGGGCCAGCCAAGAATTGTGCGCCCCCCCCAACCTGTGGACACGTTATCGATATTGCCCCAGCCAGCTCACACATGAATATTGCCCCAGCCAGCTCACACATGAATATTGCCCCAGCCAGCTCATGGATTTGCCCCCGCTCCCGGGCAGTGGGAGTGCCTGCCCGCCCCGGTCCTGAACAGCGTGCGAGTACGTCCTGTTGAAGGGGAGGCGGTTGCATGCGTGCGCAGGTCACGCGGTCCGGCCAGTCAGGTGGTACAGAGACTCAGTACCACGTGACCTGCGCCTGCACGCAGCCGCCTCTCCTTCAACACGACGGACTCACTGTTTAGGACCGGGCAGGCACTCCTGCTGCCCGGCATCTGGGTCCCCTCAACCAGCGGGCCCTTGGGCGGCGCCCGAGGGCCCGGCGGGTCACAAGTTTTAGGGGGCGCATAATTTCAAAAGAAATTATGCGCCCCTAACAAAACTGCGCCCGGGGCCTCGGCCCCCCCACGCTACGCCACTGGTGTGAGTATGTGTGAAACTGATACACACTGCACATTAGTGAGTTTTATTGCTGTAGAGCTCCGATTCAAAACTTACAGCAATGTGCAGTGTGTGTGACAAGTCCATGATGTATTTGTGGTTTTTTTTTGGATGTTGCTGGTGGAGAGAAAAATGTGGCGGGCGACTTTTTGGGGAGGGGGACCAAGAAAACGTTTGCCCAGGGTCCAATCAATATTAAAGACGGGCCTGCCAAACATTCAGGATAATGCGTGTTCCATCTTTAGAAAACCAATAGTGTAATATTGTTGAATATTTTTATAGAGAACAGTATCACCCCACCATCAAAGATGATCATCCCGATCTGAATACAAGTCATTTTGTCAACACCATGTTACGCCACATTTCTTGAACTGTAAAGTAAATATTTACATTAGGATTGCTACAAGTGCACCTTGTGCATAAGGGTTAATTTCCCCCCCCCCCAAAAAATAAGTGTACAGATCTTCTCTACCCCCCCCCCTCTCCAAGCGATCTCTTAAGATGTGTAACTGTGCTCAAGAAGCAACACTACTCAACTTCGGCTACCTGGGACTGGAGGAGAACCTCAGGAATACAAACAGGACCCCCACCAACAGATATTTCAAAAGGAGAATAAAAAGGCAAGTGACAGTAAGGTTGTGATCAGGTTATAATCACCCTTTAAAAGCAGGGCAACATATTTAAAAGACACGACAGTTTAGGTGTTGAAATAAAAAAAAAATATATAAAAAGTAGACTAAAAGAATTCAGGCCAAATTATTAATAAAAATGGCGATTACCCATCACAACAGCTCTGCATGTATGACAAGCAAACCTTTATTATTACACACCTACTTAATACATCTTATCTTTAGCAAAAGTCAAAGATCTACAGGAAGCACACCAATACATACCCAAGGGACACGTAGATCTGCAGATTTAAATCCCCACAAGATCTTAGAATTGCCTTTCACAACATCTTGTACATTTCCCCCCATAACGTTTTAAGGGTTAAAGAAAATGAAAACGAGACGTCACAACTCAGCCTTCACCAATAAATGACATGTTCTTTAATTTTATGTTGCTGATATCTTACCTGTACTTTGTTTCTCATGTGTTTATGAAAATATTTTACACTATGTGCATTCATTTTGTATTGTAAAGTGTGCCCCCCCCCCTATATTTACATCAATTGCTCTTCACTGTTTAGCATTGTGCATAGAAGGGAGTGAATGCTCAGAAAACAACCCCCCCGCAGAAGAGGTTTCTATAAACGTGTTTTTTTTTGTATCATGCAAGTAAACAAACGAGTTACAGCTTATGCGAGTTGAACCATTTGATATAGAGTTCTTCGGATACAGAGATTATAAACACAGCCTTGCGTTTAAGACGCGTTGTATTCACAAAGCATGAATTAAATTTTCACTTTGCCCAACAAGCGAGAAATTGAGGGACACACTGCAAGCAGAATAAAGGCTCATAAATCAGATAAATGCTCCGCAGTGTGGAACTGAAAGGGAACGCCGCCCTCCTGCAAAAATAGAGAAGGGACTACGTTCAAGTGTTCACCCTAAACCTACCCCTGGGCAGGGGCGTATCCAGACACAGGTTTCGGGTGGGGGGGGGTACTCTACCAGTTTTGGCAAAGAGGTGGTGTTGGGTTCACAATGACAAGCAGAGAGTAGACGCGCCTAGTCGCAAGCTGTGTTCGTTACACTCACCTCTCCCCCCACAACGCATATGGATATATTATATTGCCCCCAGCTCACATGGATATATTTGCCCCCAGCTCACATGGTCCAGCGGACTTCTCTGCCAGTCAGGGCACGAGGAGCCGCCGGCATGAAGCTCTGCCGCTCACCTGGGAACCACACGCAAGCCATGGTCTCACGAGATCCTGGAAGTTCACGTGAACTCCGATCTTAGCTGGCGAGTGGCTGAGCTTAGTGCCGCCGGCTGCTCGTAGGTAGTAAAGCATGCGGCGGGCCAGCTCAGCAATATTTTCTCAGAGGGGGAGGTGGGGGAGGCGGTGCAATTCGCCAAATATTGGCGAAACATGGTGCAATTCGGCAGTGGAATTTCCCATAGAGAAGTAATCTTTGAACAGCACTGGAAAGTTGTTGGCGAAATGCCCAGATTCTCTGTGGTTTCATTCAACAGCTTTATAAGGGCGAATCCCATAAGTTTCAAATGTAAGGAAAAAAGGGGGGGGGGGACATTTTATTTCAACCGTTTATGCTTTTCATTTTGCTGCAAAAAGTCTAATTTGATTCAGATTTTTTTTTCATAAAATGGCCTTATAATTCATAGGACTGCCTAGATTATTAAACTAAAACAAATGCATGGAAAGAGACAAAAAGTGTTTTTTTACCCCCTGTTTGGCAGCTGGTCGACTTTTTGCGACTGTTTTTCAGATTGATGGTTTAGGGACAGGTCGATTCAGTGCACTTCAGGGACCCTGCGGTGAATGCTGAATTTACCACAGGGTCGACGAATTGACCTTGAAGTGTGACACATGAACGGACACCTAAATTACAGTGCTCTTTGAATAACCCCAAAAAAAAAAAAAAAAAAAAGGGTTTCCAATTATCTAAGAAAAGAAAAAAAAGTCACGTAATGAAGAGTGGCTATTGTTCTTTATATGGACCATGATTGGTTCACCCTAATGCTCTAACTGCACACTATTATTTTAACAAACCTATTAGTTGAGCTGCACCCACTTTAGGCAATGTCAGATGAACGCAGTCTGAGCACACTCTGCGTGCCTAACGGACGGACATACTGACGGAAGATACTGTAGACACAACACGATCCATTTTTGTTAACAGATGTAGAAAGGGGAAAAAAAAAAATTGACAGGTACGGTCAGCCAGATCCAAAAATAAAAAAATAAGTGTCAATGTGATGGACGTCGCAAATGCGCTGCGTCTGACAGTGTCAAGCACACAGGCTGCTACGCAGACGCGGCACACTCTGGGCGTCCATCGTTTAGCTTTTACGGCGAGGCCTAAATGGCATCCGTTGCCACCTGCGTGGTGCGTGCGTAGTTAGGTGTGCACGTACTTCGTGCGTTAGTCTCTTGATCACAAATCAATGCTACTATGGACGTTAAACTGTGCGGCGACAGGGACGTGGAGACTGCGTTCGTCTGACGCTAGCCTAAGTTGGCCCAAGAAGACTACTGATGGACAGATCATCTAGAGATGGTCCTGTGGCTCCCAATACAATCAGCAAAGAAAGAGCATCCCTGTGAAAAGCCAATTACTTGTATGAAGGGAGGTGTCCACAGACCTGAAGTTAGAGACATCAAGGCATAGAAACATAGAAAAATGTCGGCAGATAAGAACCTTTCGGCCCATCTAGTCTGCCCAATTACATGGATACTTTACCTGGATTTATCTTTTGTTTAGGATAGCCTTATGCCTATCCCATGCCTGCTTAAATTCAATCACTGTTTTGGCCTCTACCACTTCAACTGGAAGGCTGTTCCATGTATCCACCACCCTCTCAGTAAAAGAATGCTTTCTGATGTTACTTTTAAACCTTTGCCCCTCTAATCTAAGACTATGTCCTCTTGTTTTGCTACTTCGTTTCCTTTTAAATATACTCCCTTCCTCTACCTTGTGGATTCCCTTTACGTATTTAAATGTTTTCTATCATATCTCTTCTGGCTCGACTTTTTTCCAAACTGTACATGTTAAGATCATTAAGCCTTTCCTGGTAACTTTTCTCCTTCAAGCCGTACACCATTTTAGTAGCCCTTCTCTGAACTCTCTCTAAGATGTCTATATCCTGGGGGTGATAATATTCATATAGCACTTGCATATTCTGCAGCGCTGAACAACTGGCACGATTTAGGCTGGGGTCAGACGAACGCAGTGTTAACGTCAGTGTTGCCGCACATAAGTACGTCCGTGATAGCATACAATTGTGTTAAATGGAGCCCCACACACGAAGTACGTCCGCACAGAACTGCGGACGCATGACGGACGCTGCAAACGGACGCAGGTTAGGCAAGAACGTAATACTGCTAGAACGGACGTGCGGAGTGCGCCACGTCCACAACGTCTGCATAGCTTTGTGTGTGAGTGATGGAGCATGGTCAGACGGACTGCATTTATACGTCCAGCATTTGACGGACAGAATGTTTTTTCATTGTAATTTATTTTTCCCCCCTACATCCGTCAAAAATAACTTCAGTGAAAAAACAGACTGTGTGACCACTACTGCGTCATCCGTACTGACGATGTCCGTACTGCACGGACATACAGTCCGTAGAAATCACGCTCGTCTGACCCTAGCCATAGACAGGTTTACAAATACATTTGAGACTGAACATTTTGATAAACCAGTACAAGAGGAAACGAGGGCCCTATTCCTGTGGGAACTCAATCTAGAAGGGTTGGGGGGGGTGGAAACAGAAGGAGAGGACTGCAAGGTGGTTGATGGACTGGTTGGGGCAGTGAGGTATATTAGTGAGACGGGTGGTAGGCTTGCCTGAATAGGAATGTCTTCGAGCAGTTGAAGGAAGGGAAACTAGGGGAAAGTCTGACAGTATGACGGAGAGCATTCCAGAGGATGGGGACTGCACGTGAGAAATCCTGCAGTCGATCATGGGAAGAGGTGATGAGTAGGGTTGCACCGATACTAGTATCGGTATCGGGGCCGATACTGGGTACGGCAGGAGTACTTGGTACTCGTGCAGTACCCCCCGATATTTTTACCGATACCGAAAGCCGGCATTGAGCCGGCTTGCGGCGGCTGTCCGAATGCTCTATCGGCAGTCGGACAGCCGCCCCTGGAGCTGCGTACACAATACTTACCTTCCTGGGCGCCGCCGAGAATGTCTCCGCGTGTGCGCTCGTTGGAAGGACCCCAGCCGTGACCACGTGGGACCATGTGATCACGGCTGGGGTCCTTCCAACGAGCGTGCGGAAACTTTCCCGGCGGCGCCCAGGAAGGTAAATATGTACACAGTGAGCAGCTGCAGGGCCTGTCCGAATGCTGATGGGCCTGTCCGAATGCTCTATCAGGATTCGGACAGGCCCTGCAGCTGCTCTCCGCGACGATACTTACCTTCCTGGGCGACGCTGGGAAAGTTTCCCCGCGCGCGCTCGTTGAAAGGACCCCAGCCGTGATCACATGGTCCCACGTGGTCGCGGCTGGGGTCCTTCCAACGAGCGCACGTGCGGAGACATTCCCAGCGGCGCCCAGGAAGGTAAGTATCGTCGCGGGGGGGGGGGGGGATGAGCTGGGGGGGGGCATATCCATGTGTGAGCTGGGGGGGGCATATCCATGTGTGAGCTGGGGGGGGCATATCCATGTGTGAGCTGGGGGGGGGCATATCCATGTGTGAGCTGGGGGGGGGCATATCCATGTGTGAGCTGGGGGGGGGGGCATATCCATGTGTGAGCGGGGGGGGGCATATCCATGTGTGAGCTGGGGGGGCATATCCATGTGTGAGCTGGGGGGGGCATATCCATGTGTGAGCTGGGGGGGGCATATCCATGTGTGAGCTGGGGGGGGCATATCCATGTGTGAGCTGGGGGGGGGCATATCCATGTGTGAGCTGGGGGGGGCATATCCATGTGTGAGCTGGGGGGGGCATATCCATGTGTGAGCTGGGGGGGGGCATATCCATGTGTGAGCTGGGGGGGGGGCATATCCATGTGTGAGCTGGGGGGGGCATATCCATGTGTGAGCTGGGGGGGGGGCATATCCATGTGTGAGCTGGGGGGGCATATCCATATGTGAGCTGGGGGCATTTTTATATGGTCTGTTCTTATTGGAAAGCGTCACATGACATTAAAGAAAAGTATCGGTACTCGTACCTCGGTCTTAAAAAAGTGGTATCGGTGCATCCCTAGTGATGAGGGAAGAAGCTAGGAGCAGGTCACCGTTTGATCTTAGGGAGCGGGCTCGGGTGTATTTGGGGGATTAGTGAGGACAGGTAGTGGGGAGCAGAGTTAGAACTTTGAATTTAATTCTGAAGTGGATGGGGAGCCAGTGAAGGGACTGGCAGAGAGGAGGAGCAGCAGAGACCGAGCGGCGGATGAGCCTGGCAGAGCCATTCAGAATGGATTGCAAGGGGGGGGGGGCGAGACAGGAGAGAGGAAGGCCGGCTAAAAGATATAGTCAAGTCAGGAGATTACAAGAGCGTGGATGAGTTGCTTTGTGGTGTTAGCGGTAAGAAATGGCCAAATCCTGGGAAATATTGCATAGTTGGTAGCGGCAGGAGGAGGAAAGAGACTGAATGTGGGGGGGGGGGTGGATGAAGGAAAGAGCAGAATCAAGTGTCAATCCGAGACAACAAACCTGGCTTGATGGGGAGATAAATTATACCATCAACCATGATAGAGAAGCCAGGAGGTGGAGGCATTAGTAGGAGCTCAGTCTTGGACATGTTCATTTTTAGGTGGTGAAAGGCCCTGCAGGAGGAAATGGCAGATAAACCATCACTGACTTTGGAAAGGAGGAGAGAGAGAGAGATCAGGGGTAGATCTGATTATCAGCATAAAAGGTGGCAATTAAAGCCAAAGCTGTTAAAGACTCTGTCTAAGGTTAGGTACGCCAACTGATAGAGTCTGCAGAAGACGGGGGTGGTTGAAAGTGTCAAAAGCAACTGAGAGGTCAAGCAGCAGGAGAATAGTGGCTGTGGTTTTTAGCAGTTAGGTCATTGATGAGGGCGGTTTCGAAAATGAGCATAGGGGGACGAAAGCCTGATTGCAGGGGGTGAAGTAGGGAATTAGGAGAAGAGGAAGAGGAGGAGGCGGTTGAAAACCAACTTCTCCAAAAGCTTAGGGAGGTGAGCGGAAGCAGGGATACAGGACGGTAGTTGGTAAAGCGAGGAAGGGTTTCTTTTTAGTATAAATATTGTATTGTATAGAATATGAACCAGTGGATGCCAGGTTCTCTGGAAAGGAATAATATTACACTCAAATACTATTTTAGTTGGGAGAAACCCCCCCCAGTAAAAAAAAAAAAAAAAAAAAAAAAAAACATCAACTGGCATGCCCCTTTAAGAATACCCTTCACATTGATAACATGATCTCCATGAACCTCAGGAAGGTCTACCTCGTCTGTTTAGCACAGACTATATAACACTGTTCTACTCCCTGCAGGTCTATAAATAAAATTACTATTTTGCTTCATCCTATGAGCATTTCTTGTCACAAGAGGCACAACACGGGAGGACAGAGTCTTTCCGTTCAGCCCTGCCAAGGCTTTATAATCCCAGAGAGCGAAGGAACCAATCTTTAGGAGGGGTGGTGGCTACATGCGATCCCCTTATTTAAATTCTTGACACCACGGCCAAATGTTCTGCCAGCTAAAAATAGACAATAGCCAGAGTGTGGGAATGTACCCGTGCCCAATGTCACTTGAGCGCCCTTTGAAATGTTAGAAAGCTGGACACAAAAATCAGCTCCCATGAATATTAAATGGCAGAGAATGCGAAAAAGGTGTTTGTATACAAAAGTATGCAATCAATCCCTTCGTGTGTATTGAAGTCAAGGGTTATGTAGCAATTGGGAGAAAATGCAGTGAGAGACGGATACAACGTGCAGAATAATGACATTACTTGCTAATTGCTTGAGGTGGAAGTAGCAAGATTTGGTTAGCGACTGAACATGAGCAGTGAAGCAGAGATTAAATCACTTTTCAATAATTATACAGTGGCAATAGTCCCAACATGTAAATAATGCATGATTTACTGCCCTAGTCACATTTGACAGATAGGAGATATTTGAGCTGGCGCTCAATGCTGGTGCTGCAGCATGAGAAAAATCTGTTATTCACTTGTAAGAACCTTGAGGTGCTGAAAAATAAAAGTTAGGGTCACCTTCTGGAGCCCAGCTGCAAACAAATTTAATTTGCAATGATACCGCATAGCTCCAGATAGTGTTAATATGGTCTCCGGCTGCTAGGACTGCTACTGCTGGACGTGGAATCATGATATAGTGAAGGGGTTAAGCTCATTTTTACAGTTAATGAGGTTTTACTACAAAAATACAGTAGCTTTGCCAATACATACAAAGCAAATCAACAGGACACTGCATCACAAGCGATGCGGCAGGGAATGGGGTAATGTCTGCATCACTAATGTGGTAGTTGGAAGGACACAAAAAATAAAAAGTACAAGTTAGGGACCACAGACTACTGTCCACGGACCGCCTTGACTACTGTAACCTCCTCTCTGGCCTTAATAAAATCCCAGAATCTCCCTCTGCAGTCTATAACGAATGCTTGTGCCAGGCTCCTCCACCTCACAAACCTCGCCCCTCTTTGCACTGGCTCCGTTTGATGTAGGATCCAATTCAAAATATTGGTGCTCACATACGAAGCTCTCCATAACCGTGCCGCTGCTTACGTTTCCCTTACTAGCAGGTATATCCCGTCCTGGTCACTTCGCTCTGATGCCATCATCTCCTTGTACCCCCAAGTCTCGCCTTCAGGACTTCTGAGCTGCCCCCTTTCTATGGAACTCCCCTCACCTGCAATAGACTCATCGGTCCTTCATGAGGTCTCTAAAATCACGTTACTGTAGAGCAGCTCATCATCTCACTCCCTAAACATCTGTACATTTATTGCTTCATCTTCCCAGTCAGCCCACATACTCCGCTATTTACACTCACCTAGTGAGTCACTCCTCATTGTACAGCGCTCCATAACTTGTTGGTGCTTTATAAAACCACTTGTAACCAGTTTTTTACAATGCCAATACAAGATTCACCATTAAGAATACTACAAGGTTGTTACATTAAAGCAGAAGACAACACACTTTGATAAACTTTAGTTAGAAGAAAAAAAAAAGTTCAAGAAATCAAAAACTATATGGTTACAGCAAAGGACTCCCTGAATAAGCAGATGTAGCTTTTCAGAGCGCATCTAAAATGGTTAAATATTTGACCTCTCAGTTGGAAGTAATTGTTTCCAGTGAGCTTTGACCGTTATGCCATAAAATTTATCTAAGATCAATTGCTATTGGAGACAATTTAAGCGCGCGCTGGATTTTGTAGATAATAAACGAACTAAATAAAGATATGCAATACCTGGCCGTCTCCTCGATCTGTATATCATCCACAGACGCTGTAACGCAGGCCACTCCAGCATGCCTTTCAGCTGGAAAACAAAAACCAAGAGCATTACTCGCAAATGGAATGGAAGGACAGTATGGTCTGTTAGAATAGCATGTTTATAAATACACTGAAGAGTGCAACAAAGAATGGAAGAAGCTGGAAATTAATCCAGCTACATTGAGATCGTGTGCGTGACGGACTTTGTCATATGTAAAACAAAGACCATCTCCACAGGTTCCAAACTCAGGGTAGGTTAGAAATGATTTCCTATGGCAGGCAGACCCCAAAGATCTAGACTAAAAAACATTAAGGTTTATATAAAAACCTTCACAAAAAAAAAAAACATGAAGACACACATTACAAATGTTATGTGATGATAGAAGTCCCTTGAGGCACCATTACCACTTCAGCTGTTTTCCAGCGATTTGGAACATGGCATTTTCAGTCTACCTTTAATAGTTAAAGAATTCCCAATTATAGAGGTTGTCTTGCATTCACTCGCAGAATGTCAGCTTTACACATTTTATGCACCTTAAAAAAAAAAAAAAAAACGGGTAGCACACGGTGATTTGTAATAGTTTATGCTTGAAGTTTGGCAAATTGTAAGCCAAGGCTCTCTCAAAGTACAGGGGGCATGCAATGGGCACAGGCTGACCTACATGCGCCCTATTTATTTTGCAAAGTATTTTACCAGGAAGGATACATTGAGATTACTCGTTTTCAAGCATGTCCTGGGTACTTCAGAGACAGAAAACAAGTCATATTTGAAGACAAAATAAATTTTTTCCAAGGAATAGAAAGTATGAAGCATTTCTTGTGTAATATTTTATACTTCTACAAAACAATGTATTTTACTGCTTCCATGCTGAAGATTTATTCATGGGGTTTAATCGGTTTGAAGAGAGAAATTCTGGATTTAAGGATTATAAAGCAAACAGAAACGGATATGGACACTCATTCAAGCTTCCCTTTTATACAAAATCCCAATAGCGTCTCAGATTAGCGAGACCACCACGTACATCCTGAAAACTCATTGTGATCTCTTTATAATGCAATTGATACCATCAGGTCTATTCGAAGAAAGGTGAAACTCAGGAGAATGACTGGAGAAGTGAAAATTCTAGGTCAAAATAGCCAAACCAGAAAAATTCTCCCATTTATCTCACTTCCCAAATCTGATGTTTGTTTTTTTGATGGTCTTCACCTTTCTCCAGATAACCCTGTATGTGAGCACAATGAGCAGAAAACTGCTGCGGGGGGGGGGGGGGTTGGGGAAGCGGGTATTCTAATATATGGGTCTGGGTAAAAGCCGGATCCATGCAATAGAAGAAAATCGCTCAGGTTCTTGCATTATTTCTTTAAAATATTTTTATTAAATGGACCAAGTATATAAACAAACAGAAGCACATCCACAGGTCTGACATTGTGACGACTCTTAACACCTGAAACTCACATAAACAGCGGAGAACACAGGGATAACCCCCTCAAAACCTCAAACATACTAGGGTGACAATGGGGGGGGGGGGGTCAACCTAACTAATGGGACACAATATACAAATCAGCATGGCCTTTCCCCGGTGGACAATCAAACCGACAGTCGCAAAGTGTATTAGCAGGAGTTTAACCCCGTCACTGCTGAGTCATTTCACGTTTTAAAAATATATAAAATTATAATAATTATTTTTTCTCTTCACTTTAAACATGGTCATGTTTGGTATCATTGGAAAGGCCATGCTCTGGCCTTTTTAATGATACCAAACATGACCCTGCTAGCTGAAAACAGTCAGGAGATATTGGGGTTCAAAAGGAACCCCCATATCTTTCCTTAGGAGTCAATGAGGACGTTCCCCACACGTCCTCAGCATTGAAAGGGTTAAAAACTGGATAAGAGCGGGTTCAGGGGGGCAAGGTACCCTTCAATATTTGCAAGGTATACCAGGGAATATAATCTTTTCCTATTTCAATAAAACACAATATCATCATTAAGGATCCGCAGCTCCCCCCCCCCCGAACAATTGCTAGATCCGTCCAAAAAAACTTGGATCCTGAAGAGTAATATTGAACCATGGAAAGATCTGGTGCGATTTCACAAAAATGTGCACAGATCCAGCTTTTACCCAGACCCCTAATATTTTTAATGCTACAACTGATGACATGTGAGCATTTCGTGCATCACATAAACATGCTTTTTTTCTTGGCAAAACTAAAGTGTTCTGCATTAGACTGTATCCAGAGCCTCTTAGCAATTTAAATTTGGACAAAACACGCATTACAGTGCATTGATTGAGTAATTTAGCACCACTGCGCTTCTCCAAGCATTTCAGATAGGATTAGACTTAAATGTCCATATTCTTCAAACGTCAAAACCAGATAAATATAAAACTGGTTTAGCCCCCCTGTGGGAGGTGTTAGAGGAAAGCTTGAAAACATCTAAAATCAAAAGATAAAAGTTAGGAAACCAGATGGGTCATTTATAAAAAAGGTAATAAATAAAAAAAAATAAATAAAAAAAAACACATCACACTACAACCCCACAAGAGCTAAAACAGCTGATCTAAAAACGCATCCTCTGGATTAACTATTTTGGCCATAATTCGTCATTTTCTGCCGCCCCATATTCCTTCTGTAATGAATGTAACAATTCATTTTATATATTAAACATTTCCACTATCTATAGTGTATACTTGGTATTGTATGGGAACCGTTTAGATTTTAAACCATGCACCCAGTTGAAGGGAATGGATGCTTTCGTTGAGGTCTTACCTGCCAGGCAGGCGGTGGTATCAATCCATGTTAGGAGCTGTCCAGCACTCAGTTCACCCAGGTGGTTTGAGTGCAAGGGATACACGGTGTGGCACATCTGCACCTCGCCACTCTCACACCCAGTGGACATGGTTGAGCTCTGCTGTCGCCAAAGGGTCCTCTCCGCCACACCGCTCGCCTCTCGCCAAGAAACCGTGAGTGAGGCTGGAAGTGAAGACTGACACCTGGGAGCAGCAAGCGCCACTCGCTGAAAACAGAGAGGAAGGAGTCAGGGCAGGGCGAGGCGAAGGAGCGAGTAACACTTAAAAGGTTATTCAGAAAGCTCTGAAGGTTCAGAGCTTTCTCATTTGGCGCACTTCAGCAATTACTACTCCTCTAGGGGACAATTTCGCTGCCACCAAAGAGACAAATTGCAGCAAACTACACTAGTATTTGGTGAATTGACAGTCTTTTTGAATAGACTGCTACAAAATTGCACCGTATGGTGTAATTCGGCACTATTCGAATAACTTTTAGGAGCCAACTATTTGCTCCATCACACCATCATTAGCGTGATCTTAAAAGGAGGTCATAGCAATGCAACCAGATCGCCTTCGACTTGCGAACGGGTTTAAAAAAAATAAAATACATTAGCGCTGGTTAATTTGCGATTCGTAGCGTGAGTTTATCGTCTCTGTGCTCCCTATACCTAATATGGGGAGCACAAAGTGAAAGCACAGAGTAACTAGTGTTCGTAACTAGTGTTGGGACCAAGAGAAACCCGAAGAGCTGGCACTAACGTAAAAGTTACCTACACCTCTGAGCTGGTGGTAACAGGTTTGGTTGCTTCAGATTCCGTTACCTGTAGCTCAAAACACCCCCACAAATATGATACTCACCTCTCTTCCCGCAGCGAGAGTGGCAGCCCGAGTCGCTGCTTCTGGCCACAAGGAGCAGAGGAAGATTGGGGGGGGTTTCTTCCCCTAGTCTCCGCCGACCAGCAGGATCTCGCGAGAGGTCATGTGATCCTCCATGGCAGGGATGCTGGGGATGGTGCTGTAGCTTGCTAAAGGGGCAGGCTGCCGGACTCTGTGCCTGCCCTGCAATCTGCTGGGGAAACCAGGATGCAAAGGGGAAGTTAGCGACTGACAATTTTTCCCCTTTGCGTCCCGGTTTTCGCACAGAGCAGCTGATAGCGTCCTACAGGTTTTAATGAACCAGGCAAAGCTTAGACGCACTCGTCACTGGATAATCAAGGAAAATAAAAAAGTTAAAAAAGGAAGTCAGATAAAACTCTGTTACCTGGCTCCTGTGTTTGTAGAGTCCTACGTAAGGGTGTAAGAGCGCAGTGTGTATGTGTCCACACTCCATGCGTGAAAAACCCAAGATATTCAATATTAAAAAAGGCTAATTTCAGACAAATGCAGTCTGAGCACACTCTGCGTGCGTGCATAACGGACAGAAGTACTGACGGAAGATACTGTAGATAGTTTTATTTGACAGACGTGGGGAAAAAAAAAAAAAAAAGAAGAAGAATCAAAAATTAAAAATGTCAGCCAGACCAATAAAAAAAAAAAAAAATATTGAGCGTCAATGTTATGGACATCGCAAATGTGCTGCATCTGACGTCTTATCACACACACAGGGCCGCTACACAGACACAGCGCACCCAGAGCATCGATCGTAGCGCTTTTGCGTTGAGGCCTAAATTGCATCCATTGGCACCTGCGTGGTGCGCACGTACTTCGTGTGTTGGTCTCCATTGATCACAAATCAATGCTATGACGGATGTTAAACTGTGCGGCGACACAGACGTGATAACTGCGTTCATCTGATGGTAGCCTTAGCCAAGTACAGGCTTACAATCCAAAAACGTACAAAAAAAACTTAGTAAATCATCAGCCGGGAAAGAGTTAAAGCCACGGCAGCCACAGCGTTAGTCATTAAATTATTATTATTTTTAGGATGCCCACGGCCCCTGCGGTCTGCTCTAGGGATGCCAGATCGGTCATGTTTTGCTGGGTACAGGTTATGTCATGTAAAGGGGAGCAAAGGGAAACGTGCTGCCCAGCAACCTGTATAAATCATATGATGCAGGAATTAAGTCACGGCAGGTCACCTGGGATTCCTTGTTGATTTCCTACATGAAGCATATGGATTATACATGCTGCAGGGGTGGCATTTTCCATATTCTGCCCAGCACCATGAATAAATGTGACCTGGCAAAACAGTTTTTTCGAAATGTCTGGGAATAGAACCACAACGCGGAGCGAAGAGTTTCTGGAAAGTTCTGTAAGTTTTGTGAATGATCCCCCTGGCTGGACATGCGCAGAGTGTCCCTGATATGAAGAAGATAAAGCCCCCCCCCCCGTCACAGGTGTGTGTGTGTGTGATATTAATCTGCTTCCTGGGCACAAAGTAACCTCATCCACCTGTACCCAAAGATTTTATGGGGGGGGGGGATATAAAGTGGTGACATGGGGTTTAATGGTTGGGTAAAAAAGATTTCTTGGTACTTTCCCCATACCCCCCCCCCCCCATATATACACCACTGGCCCATAAGACAACTGTGCCCTTGCCAGCCCCCCCCCCCCCCTGTGCCAAGGCTGCAATGGAGTATCCACAGGCTGGGGGGCTGGGTATTATTACACTCTCCCCCCCCCCCGCACTGTACCCCAGCCTGGGGAGGAGAGGGGTGACTCTGAATGAGCAGGGCCTCCTCCTGGGGAGGACACTCAGGGAGTGCAGCTGCGGGCAGGGCGGCTCCTCAGCATGGCAGGGGATGCAGCGGGTACTCACAGCCTGGGTGAGCCTGGTGTGAGGGGAGCAGAGCCCGGCCGTGGTGTCCTCTCAGCTGCTGCAGAGTGCGGCTCACCCGACTGATCTGCGTTATATCATCACGTGTGAAGCTGGAGCGGGGAGTCAGGGGGTGATTGGCTGGCGGGCCCCCAGCTACTGACCGGATGGACACACCTCCTTTCATTCAGCCACCCGAGCCCCACTCACCCCCTTCCCAGAGCCCCACTCACCCTGCAGGCTGCTTTACTCGGGGTTGAGAGGATCCCCCATGTCCCCGGTGGCTGCTATACCAAGGACAGGTTTGCAGCCTGTGCTCAGTGCCTGGATAGGTGTGAGGAGGCTCCTGCTGCTGCTGTGTGTGTGTGCTTGGGGTGTTGTTTGTTTTGCACAGAGCTGTCATTATTCTCTCACGTGTAGTTACATAACATGAGCTCAGAGCCTCCTGCAGGTCAGATCTGCATTTTATTTTCGTGTGTGTGTGTTTTAATAGAAATATGTTAAACACCTAGGTGGGCACACCCTAATGTTGGGTACAGAGATCATCTTTCACCCCTACATAAATATTTTGGATGTTCATTATCAGGTTCATGATAAATTACATGAATATTGACGGTCAGGGTTATTCAGAGAAAGGTGAAACTCTGGAGAACTTTTGGAGAAGTGAAAATTCTAGGTCAAATTAGCCAAACCAGAAAAATGCTCCCATTTATTTCAATTTGGAAATCGGTTGTTTGGTCTAGAGATTGTTCTCTTCTGCAAATTTTCCTGATTTTCACCTTTCCCTGAATAACCCTATGTATCTTTGCATAAACATTGATTATTCCCAACTCAGGCTAGGGTCAGACGAAAGCATTTTTCCCCGCGAACGTGAAAAAGTGCGTCCGAACGCATTGACGTATTTTTTCACGGAATGCGCAAAAACTGTCAGACGACGCGCATTTTTGGGCGTGATTTTGTACAGATTGTCAATAAAACTCTTTTTGCGTCTGGACGTTATGTAGGCTGGACATTAGCAGCGTCTGACATCTCCTAATCACGCACACACGCCGCTATGCCGCAGCTGCGCACTCAGTACATCAGCACTAGCGGTTCAGCGTTCTCAGAAAAATGCGTTCAAATTCCACTTGCGTTGCACGGCTGGACTTTTGTGCGACCGTACTTCGTATATTGGCCGTCATTGCCCGTCATCTGCTGCTAGTGCGGCCGTAATTATGTGCGCCAGAACGCACGTTAAGGCTAGGGTCAAACGAAAGCATTTTTACACGCGAACGTAAAAAAGTGCGTCCGAACGCATTGACGTATTTTTTCACGGAATTCGCGAAAACGGTCATACGATGCACATTTTCGTGCGTGATTTTTTTACTGATCCAAACCAGGAAACTTTTTGCGTCTGGACATTATGTTGGCCGGACACGAGCAGGGTCTGACGTCTCCAAATCACACACACACGCCGCTAGCGGGCGCAGCGCACTCTGTACGTCCGTACTAGCGGTTCTGCATTCTCGAAAAAATGCGTTAATTTTCCACTTGTGTTGCGCGGCCGGACTTTCGTGCGACCGTACTTCGTATATTGGCTGTCATTGCCCGTCATTTGCTGCTAGTGCGGCCGTGATTATGTGCGCCAGAACGCACGTTAAAAGTGCGCTGGTCTGACCCCAGCCTAAGGCTGCGGGCACACAAGCAACTTCCACTCTGATGCCCGTGTGGCCACCTCGCTGAGCGCACCTTCTGCTTACAGGCTGGTTATTTCTAATGAAAATGTGCATTTTTGTGCAAAATCTTGTAAATATAAGCTTTCAATTAATAAATGTACCATGGGTGAACACCCTAATGTAATGGGGCTGTACACGACAGTGACTGTAACATCCTGCCTCCACGACATGGGCAAAGCAAAGTTACAGTATCCGTATTTTGACAATCACCAAGGTGGGAGCAGACCCCTGAGATGGTAATCAGATGTTGGTATATGGCCCTGAAAACATCCGCACAGGCTTTTTATTATTATTTTATTACATAATTAAACCCGCCTCTTCTGTGGATAGGAGGGAGGCGTCAATTGCCAGAATGGATGGTCTGCCAGGAACCCCATGAATCCTGAGACCCATGGCCTGGAAAGACTGGGAGACTCCAGTCCTGACCCATATTTACCCATCCACTTATGGTAGTGGTTGAGGGGATGAAACAGAAGAGGTCCACCAGCTCATCTACTCTAATTTAATCCCTCACCTGCAATCCATGGGTAGGAGGATATGGAGGTCAGCACTTGGTGGGCTGTCAAGGAACCCACTTACTCTGAATTCAAACGAATACATTGTACATAAAAACCTGCAGGTGCACTGACACAACCAAGGCTGATCACACAAAAGTGCAAATCGGCTTTCAGTTCATTTCGTCAGGTTTTCTTTAGTTGATTCATGTTTCGACAAATCAGCCACAATTTGGAAGAAACTGAGCATTCCTAAAGTGCACGCTCGAGGGTGGAATATGATGCCCCTAGAATAAAAATACTTCACTGTAAACTGCACGTCGTCCACACAGCACGTCTCAGACTGATGTCATGCTTTCATTTCTTTCCTCACAGTGTGCCAAATGGAGCTTCTGGCTGACGAGGAACACAACGAATTTAAATACAGCATGACACCCCTCATGGGATCAACTCCAGTGATTTCTCCACCATCAACACTTGTACTTATGGTTACGTTCCCTTTATTTGGTTTGGATTTACATGAATAAAGTAAATAGGGATGTGGAGTTCGTTTCGTACCGATTTGTTTTTTTCACGAAACGGGCCGATTCGGTGCTTCGGATTCGTCCGACGTTCTGAATCGGATCGGCAATGAAATACACACCTTCCGAAATAATTTCCGATACGAAACGAAATAATTTCGTTATTTCGTATGAACATGAAATTTGTAAAATCGCAAGTCATTTTCATTCTATTCACGATTCCGTAATTTCGTATCGTTTCGAGTCTGTTTTGGTTCCATTGCTGATTTCGTAATTTCGTATCATTTCGAGTCCGTTTCGGTTCCATTGCTGATTTCGTAATTTCGTATAATTTCGAGTCCGTTTCGGTTCCGTTGCTGATTTCGTAATGTCAGTCACTTTTTTCACTTGTTCCAGTGCTTTTTTTCTACATCAATAATATATTATTTTAAATATTTAATTAGCTTTTCCCTAAATCCCCAGTCTAACAGTACAAGATATTGATATTATTTAATAATACAGCATATGAATCCTCACACATCCGGGCAGCACCTCTACAGTATAATAATGCAGCATATGAATCCACACACTGCCGGGCAGCACCTCTACAGTATAATAATGCAGCATGTTAATCCGCACACTGCCGGGCAGCACCTCTACAGTATAATAATGCAGCATGTTAATCCGCACACTGCCGGGCAGCACCTCTACAGTATAATAATGCAGCATATGATTCCGCACACTGCCGGGCAGCACCTCTACAGTATAATAATGCAGCATATGAATCCGCACACTGCCGGGCAGCACCTCTACAGTATAATAATGCAGCATGTTAATCCGCACACTGCCGGGCAGCACCTCTACAGTATAATAATGCAGCATATGATTCCGCACACTGCCGGGCAGCACCTCTACAGTATAATAATGCAGCATATGATTCCGCACACTGCCGGGCAGCACCTCTACAGTATAATAATGCAGCATATGATTCCGCACACTGCCGGGCAGCACCTCTACAGTATAATAATGCAGCATATGATTCCGCACACTGCCGGGCAGCACCTCTATAGTATAATAATGCAGCATATGATTCTGCACACTGCCGGGCAGCACCTCTACAGTATAATAATGCAGCATATGATTCCGCACACTGCCGGGCAGCACCTCTACAGTATAATAATGCAGCATATGATTCTGCACACTGCCGGGCAGCACCTCTACAGTATAATTATACTGTAGAGGTGCTGCCCGGCAGTGTGCGGATTCATATGCTGCATTATTCTGTAGAGGTAAATCGTTTTGTTAATTTTTTTTCCTTTCATACCATTTTAATATGATTAAATAAAGTTGTGCAATGCATATTCATAAGAAAAAAAGGATCTTTCATAAAAACGATAGAATCGGCAGAATTACCGTATCGACCGAAATATCGGAGCATCCGAAATACTATTCGTCTAAGTCAAAACGAAATAGACCCTTTGAAACGACCAGAACAGACGATCCGAAAGACCAAAAATTTCCGATATCACGAAATGAAAGTCGATACGAAACAAGGAGCCGAAACTAAACAATCCGAAAATTTTAAAAAACCGAACGAGCCAAAACGAAATGAAAAAAAATAAATCGGTGCATATCCCTAAAAGTAAAGATCAAAAATGGGGTGAATGTATGAGGCACTAGAGCCTATTAGGCTAGGGTCAGACGAAAGCATTTTTCCCCGCGAACGTGAAAAAGTGCGTCCGAACGCATAGACGTATTTTTTCACGGAATGCGCAAAAACAGTCAGACGACGCGCATTTTCAGGCGTGATTTTGTGCAGATCGTCAATAAAACTTTTTGCGTCTGGACGTTATGTAGGCTGGACATTAGCAGCGTCTGACATCTCCTAATCACGCACACACGCCGCTATGCCGCAGCTGCGCACTCAGTACGTCAGTACTAGTGGTTCAGCGTTCTCAAAAAAATGCGTTCAAATTCCACTTGCGTTCCACGGCCGGACTTTTGTGCGGCCGTACATCGTATATTGGCCGTCATTGCCCGTCATCTGCTGCTAGTGCGGCCGTAATTATGTGCGCCAGAACGCACGTTAAAAGTGCGCTGGTCTGACCCTGGCCTCAGTCTGCAGAGAGGGCAGGGTATTCTTTAGTATGGTATGACTGACAGGTGGCACACTATTACACCATGTGCCTGAATACCCTCTGCATGGACGTGTCTTTAGTTAATGAGGATTATTGAGCTCTTCTCATAGATATTAGTTCTTCTTTGCAATCATGAGTGAAGGGGGAGACTACTAACCAAGCTCCCTTTGAGGATTGCGTTAGGTGAAAGAGGCATAGGTTTTTGTGTATTGAGTAATGACTGAAAAGGTGTAATCAGGTAACACACTCATGATTTTCAGTGCGACTCTTCTTCATTACGTAACACTTGGTATGTTGAGGTGTGGAGAAACCAGTTATGTAGGTCACCAGAAGGAGGCTTCACCTTAGGTTTAATTAGATAGACATCAAAGAAGTGTATGGGGGTGAGTATCAGCACAGGCTTACAATACAACGTGGTGTGTATATTGTCATAACCAGGCTTGCACAATTACAGGCAGGCTCAAAGTGAAGCAAACATTTGACTCAATGTTCCTCACATACAAAACCCTCCATTACCGTACCCATGCATACATCTCCTCCCTTATAAGCAGGTATGTTCCATCTTGACCACTTCGCGCTGACAATGATCGGTTATCGTCTCCTCATACCTGCACTACCAACTCCCGCCTTCAAGACTTTTCCCGAGCTGCCCCCTTTCTATGGAACTCCTTTCCTCACAACATTGACTTTCCCCGTGCCCCAGCAGGGCCGGATTAACATAGGGGCAGATGGAGCAGCAGCTCCAGGCCCATGCCTCAGAATAGGCCCAGAGAAAGGATAACTATATCTGCATTTGGACCCTGTATCTCCAACTCCATAGCAGCTACAGGGTCAAGTGACTATCACTGGAATTGCCAGAGCATGGCCTTTCCAATGATACCAAACATGACCAGGCTTTAAGTAAACAAACAAAAAAATTAATATATATCTTTTCTTTCCAACAGTAATATTTTTCATTTTTCAATTATAAAGTAAACAATGATACTTCACTAACTAACCGTCATATTTCTCATGTCACCAACAAGTGTGTCACCAACAAGTGTGGAGGTGATGGGCGATGGTACAATCCATTGTTCCGAATTGTTACATTAAAAACCTAAACTGCCGCACTGCAGTGAAGAGCACTGAGAGGACCTTTGGACCTCTGCATCACTAATCTTTACACCTCACAAGGTCAAGTGAGGTGTCATTGGACAGGGCAGAGTCCTGCCTTTGCATTGATACCAAACCTGACCATGTAAAATCTAAAAGAAAAGAAAAGTTCCAAAGCGATGGCATTGTCCATTTGTCACGTACAAAATGAGCAATACCACTGCCATTACTCACCTTCTCATTTCCCTACACTGGGAGCAAGGTCAGTGTTTTATACATAGTCAGAAAAAGTCTCAGAAAAATGCAGTAACAAGTTCCCATTTCACATTTTCTTAACAAGAATGCCCTATAGAATATATAACCACAAAGGTTTGGATGATAAAATGGGGGGAAAAATTGTTACACTCTTTAAATGATTGAAATCTGAATGAAAAATTAATCACACAGTATCTGCACTATTAAATAACCAAAAATATGTTTTTATTTTACTAAATTACAAAAAAAGCCCACCAAAATATTCAGCTCCAGGCCCATAGAGATCTTAATCCGGGCCTGGCCCCCAGTATGTCAAGAAATCTGTAAAAACGCATTATTGTAAATGCTCACCTCACTGCATAGCCCCCCTTGCATGTTTCCTGATCCATCTCCCACACAGCCCCCCTTGCATGTTTCCTGATCCATCTCCCACACAGCCCCCATGTATCCAATTACTTCTCATACTCAGCTATTTACCCTCCCCTCTGTGTGTTGCTCCATGTGGCAGACTAGATCTATATTTCTATCTATATAAGGGTCTACCTGTATATATGTGTCTATCTCCTCCAGATAGAGTTATGTTCATATTTGTGTCTGACCATTTGGTAAGTGTATCCCTGTGTCCACAGCTGAAATGTAATCAAAATGTTTAGCTTTCTCCCTTGGGGGGAGGATATAACACGTAGCTGTAAAAAGGGAATTTCTTTGTACACTAACCTAGAAAATCACACCTTAGCAGCCAGATCGGCACCAAGAGAGCTGGACCCAATCTTCAAAGACAGGAAGCACATCTTTGATCTCTAAGGGGGGTCTGGAGGAAAGAGGGACGCCTTTAGGCAATTAAAGATTAACGACGAAGTGCACTGAGCATGCTCCAGAGAGGGGCACTCTGGGGATTGTAGGCAAAGGCTCTGCCAGCTAGGAGGCTGGACTTAGAAAAAGCCAGCCCTATATATATTCTGAATCAAGCATGGCTCAGGGCTGATCACTTGGGGTACCTTCTAAAGAGGACTGATCGGTCCATGTCCTACCTCCAGGCCCCAGGAGGCACTGATGCTAGCTACTGATTATTCCGTCGTAAGTAAGGCTCTGTGATTAACACCTTTTTCTTTATATTTTGCTGTGTAGTGTGTAAGTAATTGATTTATTCTAGTTATAAGTTTTTATGTAACCAAGCACTGATTTTTCTATCATAAATAAACAAAAAAGTATTTAAGTTTTGACTCTGGCTGATGAAATCCACACTAACTAAGAGATTGGGAGTATTGCTATTTGCCTTAAGCTCGGTTATATATAAAAAATTGCGTGTTGCGGTCATCAGGAAACGGCAGGGAATTGTGGGATCCGTAGTCACTGTCCGAGTCTAGGATAGTGCGGCTGCTAAGCCCTGCGTCTCCTGTTGTGACGCGCGTAGTGTCCGTGAGGACTGGTGGCAGCATTACTAATAGAATAAGAAAGTGAGTTCCAGGATTGTGAGAGACGTAGTTAGTACGCGCTTCAGGAGAAGACTTGCACTGCGTTGCAATCCTGGGATCAGTATATCACGCTCTACGTGCCTGTTGTGAGAGGTAGTGTGGCCGGGACGGGTAGAGAAGTGCGCGTAATTATCTGGGTCTAGGATAGATAGATAGTGAGCGGCTTAACCCGGCGTCTTTGCGCAGCAGCGCGCGTAGTGGGTCGTGACAACTGGTGGCAAGCGGTGGGATATCAGGTTAGTATTTGGATCTGTGAAGCAACATAGACCCAGATACTAAAGAAATTGGTTTTCCAATTTCCAGAGCAGAACTCAGTGCATTTATTAGAATTTACACAATACTCAGCAGTTCCCTTCCCCTTCTTTGTTTTTCTTTTCTATCTTTTATTTGGCTGGAGTGAGAATGTCGCAGCAATCATCAAAAAGACTTTGGAACAATTATGTCGAGACAAAAATATTTCGACGAAGGATAAAAAGAAAGAGGAACTTTTGCAAGCCCTCGAGGATTATGAGGCGAGGCAAGCAGTCCAGGACGCAGCAGAGCAGGGTACCATGCTTGACCCAGCCGAAGGAAGCGCAAGTCCAGTGGAAAGAACAGTGTCAAGTGCTTCGCCCAAGGGTGATACTGCCCTGGATATTTACTTGCAGACTGTTTTAAAACATGTGGACTCTGCGGACTCGCAGACGCGGCTTCAGCTCATCCTGCAGTACCAAGAGCGAGAGGAGCGCAGAGCCGAACACAAAGCTGCGGAGCGCAGAGCTGAGCAAGAGGCGGCAGCGCGCCAAGCGGACCGAGAAGCGGCGGAGCGCCAAGCCGAACGGGCACATCAGCTCGCTCTGGCACAGGCAGGCAGAACGCCATTATCTCCTGCCCCTGCGGGCACTGCAGAGCTCTCTACACCCAGACCTCGTGCCGAGAACTTTCCCACCCTTGACAAAGATGGGGACCTGGATGTGTTCCTGCGAAGTTTTGAAAAGACTTGTCGACAGTACCAGCTGCCCAAGGAGCAATGGGCCAGGTACCTCACTCCTGGACTAAAAGGTCTAGTGCTCGAAGCCTTTGCAGAATTACCAGCTGAGAGCGACCAGGACTATAAGGCGATTAAAGCCGCGCTGCAGAGACGTTATAACCTCACGCCAGAGGTATATCGCAAAAAGTTCAGGTCCTTGCAGAAGCGGGCCGCGGAGAGCTACTCTGCAGTTGTGAGCCACCTGACCACCCTATTTCGACAATGGGTCAGGGGGCTGAAGATTGATACCTTGGAAGCCCTGGAAGACCTGCTAATCAAAGAGCAGTTCGTGCAGCTGTGCCCACCTGAGATCCAGGAATGGCTTCTGGATCGCAAACCCGAGACGGCCCTGGAAGCTGGTGAGCTGGCCGATTTCCACGCGGCCAACAGAGCGTCTGTGGACCGGAGCAGAGGTTTCCCCAAAGGATCGTCTGGATGGAAGCCCAACTCCAACCGACCCCTGACACCAAGCCGGCGGTGCCTCCCTCTGTGCCAGTCTCTGCTGGGGATGGGAGAAGTGAAATCCGCCGGTGCTTTATCTGCAACAGCGGGAGCCACCTCAGGTCAGCGTGCCCCGAGAGGAAAAGACCGACACCCACATCTGGAGGGGGGCGCCCCTCCGGGTCACCCTCCGTCTTGTTCGTGACCAGCTCGGAGGGCAGTGCCAATGTAAATATGCAGATGGTGACGGTTGGATCCAAGGTAACTTTCGGGTTAAGAGATACAGGGGCTGAGATGACTTTGGTGCGCCCCGAATTGGTCAGCCCTGCAGACTTTATTCCTGGCAGGACTATAGCCGTAAAAGGTTTTGGTGGGGTACGTCCTGCGGTGCCGATGGCACGTGTTTACCTGGACTGGGGAAAGGGGAGAGGTCTGAGGGAGGTGGGGGTGTCCGAAAACATTCCTACAAATGTATTACTCGGTACTGATTTGGGTAAATTGTTGTCGCAATATGTGCCAGAAAATGATGTCGGGGGGTACCCAAACCCCCTCGTAGCCCTACAGTGGAGAGGGCTCTGTGTGAGCGTACACAACAGGACCCCTGTTTGGATGGACGTGAGATGCTGGTGAATCAGTCTGCGCCTGAGTCAGGTGTGTCTGCAGAGTTGTGTGATAGTGAGGGGAGACGGTGTGACTGGGAGGACGGGCGGGGGGTGAGTGAATGCCAGCCTGTACCCGTACCATCCACCCCCCTGGGTCCCGTGGGCGAGGGGGCCACCATTGCCGTAGTTACCTGCCAGCAGTCTGCCCGGAAGCAGGGCTTGGAGCCACTGGCCGATCAGGTGGGGCTGCTGGCCGACAGGCATGCTGAAGGGGGGGCCGAAGCCCCTTCCGACCTAACCCAGTCCCCAGTGGTGGCGCAGGAGGCTGTCTCTGAGCCTGAGGCTGACGCTGAGGCCGAGGTGCAGAGTCCCGAGTTTCAGGAGGCCCAGCAGACAGACCCCATGCTCGAGAAACTGAGGGAACGGGCTAGGCGACCCCTCACTGGCCTGGATAAGGAACGAGTCTACTGGGATAAAGAGAGGTTATATTGAGAGACTCTACCGGGGGACGGGCAAGGTCCCTGGGTGATGGAGAGGCAACTTGTGGTGCCCCAGAGGTATAGGGACCAGTTGCTGAAGGTGGCCCACGCTATTCCCATGGCTGGGCATTTAGGGGTGCACCGGACGAAGTCTCACCTGGCGCATCACTTCTACTGGCCTGGGATGGGCACCGAGGTAGCCAACTACTGTCGCTCGTGTCCCGAGTGTCAGAAGGTTGGGAAGCCAGGGGAGGTGGGTAAGGCCCCTTTAATTCCCCTCCCCATAGTGAGTGAACCCTTTGGGAGGGTGGCCGTAGATATTGTGGGGCCCTTAGCTAATCCCAGTAGCTCAGGGAAGCGTTTTATCCTGACCGTGGTGGACTATGCCACCCGGTACCCGGAGGCCGTGGCACTCTCATCCATCAGGGCTGACAAGGTGGCCGATGCGTTGTTGGGCATATTCTCATGCGTGGGGTTTCCCCGAGAGATGCTCACCGACCAGGGCCCCCAGTTCACCTCTGATCTGATGCAGAGCCTATGTCAAAAGGTACAAGTCGAGCACTTGGTGACCAGTGCCTACCACCCGCAGACCAATGGCTTGTGCAAACGGTTCAACGGAACCCTGAAACAAATGCTGCGGACGTTTGTGGAGTCGCAGGGTAGAGACTGGGAGCGATACCTACCCCATCTCCTCTTTGCCTACCGGGAGGTACCACAGGAATCCACGGGCTTTTCCCCATTTGAGTTACTCTATGGGCGGAGAGTGCGCGGCCCCCTCGCCCTGATGCGGGAGGGTTGGGAGGGAAAACTGGGGTCCCCCAAGACATCGGTAGTAGAGTATGTGTTGAAGTTCAGAGAGAGAATGCAAGCCATAATGGGAGAGGTGTATGACAATCTGAAAGCTGCCCAGTCCAAACAGAAGCAGTGGTATGACAGAGGTGCCCGGGAGAGAGTGTTTGAGGTGGGCCAGAAGGTGGTTGTGCTGATTCCCACGAGGCAGAACAAACTGCAGGCGGCCTGGGAGGGCCCATTTACTATACTCCAGAGGATGAATGAAGTAAACTATGTGGTGGCTCTGGATGAGAGGGGAAAGCGTAACAAGGTTTATCACATTAATATGATCAAGGCCTACTACGAAAGGGACCCCGCGGTCCTAACCGTGTGCAGTCTGCCTGGGGATGAGCCAGAATCTGACCCCCTCCTTGATCTGTTGGCTGCAGCCAGGGCTCCAGACAACTTAGATGCTGCCCAGATCAATGCGGACTTAAGCGAGAGTCAGAGGGGCCAGCTATCTCGCACACTGGCCCCCTACCGCAGCATTTTCACAGGAAAACCGGGCCGAACCTCTCTGGTGGCCCACCACGTGGATACGGGAGACCACCATCCCCTCCGACAGGCTGCCTACAGGGTGTCTCTGGAGGTGAAGGCGGACATTAGAAGGGAGATAGAGGAAATGCTAATGCTAGGCGTGATCCGCAAATCGCACAGCCCCTGGGCCTTCCCCGTGGTACTGGTCCCCAAGAAGGATAAGACCACCCGATTCTGTGTGGACTACCGGCGGTTGAATCTAGTAACTGCATTCGACGCGTATCCTATGCCCCGCATTGATGCATTACTTGACCAACTAGCTGGGGCCAAGTTCCTCAGCATTATGGATCTGAGCCGGGGCTACTGGCAGATCCCAATGACTCCGGAAGCTCAAGAGCGGTCTGCCTTTATCACCCCCTTTGGGTTGTATGAGTTCCAAGTCATGCCCTTTGGGATGAAAAATGCTCCTGCCACCTTCCAGCGGCTAGTTAATCACCTCCTAGAGGGGCAGGAGGGGCATGCGGTGGCCTATCTGGATGATATTGCGGTGTTCAGTGACAGCTGGGAGCAGCACCTGGGTCACCTGACCAGGGTCCTAGACCGCATATCAGCAGCTGGGCTAACCATCAGACCTGACAAGTGCCAGCTGGGCATGGCAGAGGTACACTACCTGGGACATAGGGTGGGAGGGGGGACCCTACGCCCCGAGCCCACTAAAGTAGAAGCCATAGCGGCCTGGCCAGTCCCCACTACAAAAAAGCAGGTGATGTCTTTTCTGGGTACAGCAGGCTATTATCGAAAGTTTGTGCCCCATTATAGCACGCTAGCAAAGCCCCTGACAGACCTGACAAAAAAGGCTCTTCCCCGTGTGGTGGAATGGACCCCTGCATGTGGAACAGCCTTTGATAGTTTAAAGCAAGCCCTCATGGCCTCACCAGTCCTGCAGGCCCCAGACTTCAACCGACAGTTCGTAGTCCAAACGGATGCTTCCAACTATGGCCTGGGAGCCGTATTAAGCCAGGTGGATGGGAAGGGCGAGGAACACCCCGTGGTATACCTCAGTCGCAAGCTGTTGACCCGGGAAGTGGCCTATGCCACTGTAGAGAAAGAGTGTCTGGCGATTGTCTGGGCCCTACAGAAACTACAGCCCTACCTATATGGGCGCCAGTTCACAGTGATAACTGACCATAATCCCCTACACTGGCTACATACGGTGGCTGGTGTCAGGATCACCCACGTCAACCCTGCAACCTGCACAATGCACACTCCTGGACTCTGACATTCTACCCTAGAACCTCACCTGCCCTTCATCCTCCCTAATCAGTCCTGCATTTAAGGAAGTCACACCCTCTACCCTGGACTTCCTCATTGAAGTCCCAGACTGAATTGCAGTACAGAGCTTATCCCAGGAACGCCTGATCCAAAGCCTTTCCAGAGGACCCTCTATATCCTGGACATTTTCCCTTGAAGCCGGTAACACCCCTTTGCATCCGGATTCCCCCATCTTGAACCCCTGGCTACCAGACCCCCTGATCTTGGACTTTGACCACCCTGATTGCCGCCTTGCCTAGACCCCCCCTGCTTTGCCCACGACCATTCTATTGCCTGCCCCTTGCCTGAGACCCTGACTTCCAAGCTCTGTGTTATATGTTTATATCTGTATTATTGTTTATTCATTGCTTGCCCCATGTGCTGTTAAGTTCCCTTTGTGTCTATTTCCACTCTCTCTCTCTAGTCTCTTATCCTCTTGCTATCCCTTATTTCTTCAGTTCCGCTCGTTCCCTCTAACCTGTGTATTCCTATACACGTTCCCTCTAACCTGTGTATTCCTATACACGTTCCCTCTAACCTGTGTATTCCTATACACGTTCTCTGTAACCTGTGTATTCCTATACACGTTCTCTCTAACCTGTGTATTCCTATACACGTTCTCTGTAACCTGTGTATTCCTATACACGTTCTCTGTAACCTGTGTATTCCTATACACGTTCTCTGTAACCTGTGTATTCCTATACACGTTCTCTGTAACCTGTGTATTCCTATACACGTTCTCTGTAACCTGTGTATTCCTATACACGTTCTCTGTAACCTGTGTATTCCTATACACGTTCTCTGTAACCTGTGTATTCCTATACACGTTCTCTGTAACCTGTGTATTCCTATACACGTTCTCTGTAACCTGTGTATTCCTATACACGTTCTCTGTAACCTGTGTATTCCTATACACGTTCTCTGTAACCTGTGTATTCCTATACACGTTCTCTGTAACCTGTGTATTCCTATACACGTTCTCTGTAACCTGTGTATTCCTATACACGTTCTCTGTAACCTGTGTATTCCTATACACGTTCTCTGTAACCTGTGTATTCCTATACACGTTCTCTGTAACCTGTGTATTCCTATACACGTTCTCTGTAACCTGTGTATTCCTATACACGTTCTCTGTAACCTGTGTATTCCTATACACGTTCTCTGTAACCTGTGTATTCCTATACACGTTCCCTGTAACCTGTTCAGCTAGTTCCTACTAGCCCTGTAACCTGTATATTTCTCCTTAACCTCCTTCCCATAACTCTCAGCCATCCCTCTTATTTCTAGCTCCTTTTCTTGCATCTCCTCTGCTCCCCTGCATCTATTCCCCATCGTGCCCAGTCTCCTCCAGTGTCTAGTTCTGATCAGTTGTTTTAGTGCATGTCTTTTATGTTCTGGTGTTTATTATTTAATAAACCCTTTTGTTTTCCTGCATACCTGCCTATTTCACTGCATCCTGGGCTCACAACCCCACCTGCTGCATTAATCCCAGTCTGAACGCATGACATAATGAGGAAGTCAGAACCCAAGTGCGCTTCCCAGCCGGTGCGCCCAGAACCCAAGTGCGCTTCCCAGCCGGTGCGCCCAGAACCCAAGTGCGCTTCCCAGCCGGTGCGCCCAGAACCCAAGTGCGCTTCCCAGCCGGTGCGCCCAGAACCCAAGTGCGCTTCCCAGCCGGTGCGCCCAGAACCCAAGTGCGCTTCCCAGCCGGTGCGCCCAGAACCCAAGTCGCTGTTGACACAAAGCCAAGCCGCTGTTGGTGTCCAAGCAAGCCAAGCCGCTGTTGGTGTCCAAGCAAGCCAAGCCGCTGTTGGTGTCCAAGCAAGCCAAGCCGCTGTTGGTGTCCAAGCAAGCCAAGCCGCTGTTGGTGTCCAAGCAAGCCAAGCCGCTGTTGGTGTCCAAGCAAGCCAAGCCGCTGTTGGTGTCCAAGCAAGCCAAGCCGCTGTTGGTGTCCAAGCAAGCCAAGCCGCTGTTGGTGTCCAAGCAAGCCAATCCCCTGTTGGTGTCCAAGCAAGCCAATCCGCTGTTGGTGTCCAAGCAAGCCAAGCCGCTGTTGGTGTCCAAGCAAGCCAAGCCGCTGTTGGTGTCCAAGCAAGCCAAGCCGCTGTTGGTGTCCAAGCAAGCCAAGCCGCTGTTGGTGTCCAAGCAAGCCAAGCCGCTGTTGGTGTCCAAACAAGCCAAGCCGCTGTTGGTGTCCAAGCAAGCCAAGCCGCATCCCTGTCCAGCCGAGTTGCCCCTCCGGTCCTTTCCATGGGCGCTGCCCCTCCGGTCCTTTCCATGGGCGCTGCCCCTCCGGTCCTTTCCATGGGCGCTGCCCCTCCGGTGCTTTCCATGGGCGCTGCCCCTCCGGTGCTTTCCATGGGCGCTGCCCCTCCGGTGCTTTCCATGGGCGCTGCCCCCCGTGCTTTCCATGGGCGCTGCCCCTCCGGTGCTTTCCATGGGCGCTGCCCCTCCGGTGCTTTCCATGGGCGCTGCCCCTCCGGTGCTTTCCATGGGCGCTGCCCCTCCGGTGCTTTCCATGGGCGCTGCCCTTCCGGTGCTTTCCATGGGCGCTGCCCAGCGGTCCTCGCCAAGGGCGCTGCCCCGCCAGTCCTCGCTGCCCAGCCGGTCCTCGCTGCCCCTCCGGTCCTCGCCAAGGGCGCTGCCCCTCCGGTCCTCGCCAAGGGCGCCCCCTCCGGTCCTCGCCAAGGCGCTGCCCAGCCAAGCCAAGCTACTGTATCTCCATCACCGCAGACCTGTGCCGCACAAGCACCATCCTTGTCTCGGAGCCCAGCTGCTGTTAAGACTATCACTACCCCAGAAGGCACCATCTCTCTGGAACCCATACCGCCTGGGTTCATATATGGCTCAAATGGGACTGTGGTTAGGAGTGCAGACTGGCAGGTGTTCAAGAATGCAAGAGTGCCTGGAGATCACTCTGCAAAAAAGTTCTGGCCAACCCTGTAACCAGCACCTTTACCCCCAACCCCTTACCTTCTCCCAAAGGAACCCCTGATCGTCATGACTTTTTATCCGCCCTCCAGTGGTGCAACGCTTTTTGGCCTGTCATCCACCTGTATGACTCTGGATTCCTGAACATTTCCCCTGCCAGTATTTGGCCACATTGTGGTCACCCTGAGGTTGCCCCTTAACGGGGGGTAGTGTCAGGATCACCCACGTCAACCCTGCAACCTGCACAATGCACACTCCTGGACTCTGACATTCTACCCTAGAACCTCACCTGCCCTTCATCCTCCCTAATCAGTCCTGCATTTAAGGAAGTCACACCCTCTACCCTGGACTTCCTCATTGAAGTCCCAGACTGAATTGCAGTACAGAGCTTATCCCAGGAACGCCTGATCCAAAGCCTTTCCAGAGGACCCTCTATATCCTGGACATTTTCCCTTGAAGCCGGTAACACCCCTTTGCATCCGGATTCCCCCATCTTGAACCCCTGGCTACCAGACCCCCTTGATCTTGGACTTTGACCACCCTGATTGCCGCCTTGCCTAGACCCCCCCCTGCTTTGCCCACGACCATTCTATTGCCTGCCCCTTGCCTGAGACCCTGACTTCCAAGCTCTGTGTTATATGTTTATATCTGTATTATTGTTTATTCATTGCTTGCCCCATGTGCTGTTAAGTTCCCTTTGTGTCTATTTCCACTCTCTCTCTCTAGTCTCTTATCCTCTTGCTATCCCTTATTTCTTCAGTTCCGCTCGTTCCCTCTAACCTGTGTATTCCTATACACGTTCCCTCTAACCTGTGTATTCCTATACACGTTCCCTCTAACCTGTGTATTCCTATACACGTTCCCTCTAACCTGTGTATTCCTATACACGTTCTCTGTAACCTGTGTATTCCTATACACGTTCCCTCTAACCTGTGTATTCCTATACACGTTCTCTGTAACCTGTGTATTCCTATACACGTTCTCTGTAACCTGTGTATTCCTATACACGTTCTCTGTAACCTGTGTATTCCTATACACGTTCTCTGTAACCTGTGTATTCCTATACACGTTCTCTGTAACCTGTGTATTCCTATACACGTTCTCTGTAACCTGTGTATTCCTATACACGTTCTCTGTAACCTGTGTATTCCTATACACGTTCTCTGTAACCTGTGTATTCCTATACACGTTCTCTGTAACCTGTGTATTCCTATACACGTTCTCTGTAACCTGTGTATTCCTATACACGTTCTCTGTAACCTGTGTATTCCTATACACGTTCTCTGTAACCTGTGTATTCCTATACACGTTCTCTGTAACCTGTGTATTCCTATACACGTTCTCTGTAACCTGTGTATTCCTATACACGTTCCCTGTAACCTGTTCAGCTAGTTCCTACTAGCCCTGTAACCTGTATATTTCTCCTTAACCTCCCTTCCCATAACTCTCAGCCATCCCTCTTATTTCTAGCTCCTTTTCTTGCATCTCCTCTGCTCCCCTGCATCTATTCCCCATCGTGCCCAGTCTCCTCCAGTGTCTAGTTCTGATCAGTTGTTTTAGTGCATGTCTTTTATGTTCTGGTGTTTATTATTTAATAAACCCTTTTGTTTTCCTGCATACCTGCCTATTTCACTGCATCCTGGGCTCACAACCCCACCTGCTGCATTAATCCCAGTCTGAACGCATGACAGCTGGAACGAATGGGAAGCTCCTCCGGTGGAGCCTTTCCCTCCAGCAATATGAATTCTCCATACAGCATATAAGAAGGCAGCATGCATGTAATGCGGATGGGTTCTCCGGCAAGGGGAAGACATGTGTTAAGACGCACGTGAGAGGCATGGTAGCCTCACTTGCTGCATCTCCCTTTGTATGGGAGATGTGGCAGACTAGATCTATATTTCTATCTATATAAGGGTCTGCCTGTATATATGTGTCTATCTCCTCCAGATAGAGTTATGTTCATATTTGTGTCTGACCATTTGGTAAGTGTATCCCTGTGTCCACAGCTGAAATGTAATCAAAATGTTTAGCTTTCTCCCTTGGGGGGAGGATATAACACGTAGCTGTAAAAAGGGAATTTCTTTGTACACTAACCTAGAAAAATCACACCTTAGCAGCCAGATCGGCACCAAGAGAGCTGGACCCAATCTTCAAAGACAGGAAGCACATCTTTGATCTCTAAGGGGGGTCTGGAGGAAAGAGGGACGCCTTTAGGCAATTAAAGATTAACGACGAAGTGCACTGAGCATGCTCCAGAGAGGGGCACTCTGGGGATTGTAGGCAAAGGCTCTGCCAGATAGGTGTCATGCCTCAGCCCTGAGAGTCTGCTGTGGTCAGCCTGGGTGACTTGCTCTCATTACCTGCTTCCCACCGAAGGGTTAACTCTGTGTCTGAACCTGAGGTTTGGCATAAAACCAGACCACACCCTCCTCCCCTTTGCTCTTTCATTTTGTGTTTTTCCCTTCCCAGTGTCCAGAGGTCTTGAGAGCTCCCTCTTGTCATTCTTTGCTGCCTGATTTATTTTGCTCTGCCGTGCATTCTTGCTGTGTCTGCATTACCTGGTTCCTGCTGGCTGGACGATCCACTGCGTGGCCCACTATCCAGTGGGTCCAGAGACTCTCAAGTGGCTTCCAGTCCTCCAGCTCTCTCCAAGGAGACCAACCTTCTATCAAGGTACATTTGCCTAAAGACTCCTGCTTCTCCTCAAGCGGATCTGGAGAGAGACTACGTGGTCCACCATCCACTTGCCTATTTTCTGTGTTACTGTCTGTTCTGTGCTGGACTGTTAGCTGTGAACCATTCTTCAATACAGCCTTATTGTACATATACTGCCTCCAGTGTCTGTGTGCCTGCTTATCCCCAGCGCTTGGGATTATATATCACAACACAGAGGCTGTGCCATGGCTCCTTCGTGGCGCGAGCCTGACACTAGGAGGCTGGACGTAGAAAAAGCCAGCCCTATATATATTCTGAATCAAGCATGGCTCAGGGCGGATCACTTGGGGTACCTTCTAAAGAGGACTGATCGGTCCATGTCCTACCGCCAGGCCCCAGGAGGCACCGATGCTAGCTACTGATTATTCCGTCATAAGTAGGGCTCTGTGATTAACACCTTTTTCTTTATATTCTGCTGTGTAGTGTGTAAGTAATTGATTTATTCTAGTTATAAGTTTTTATGTAACCAAGCACTGATTTTTCTATCATAAATAAACAAAAAAGTATTTAAGTTTTGACTCTGGCTGATGAAATCCACGCTAACTAAGAGATTGGGAGTATTGCTATTTGCCTTAAGCTCGGTTATATATAAGAAATTGCGTGTTGTGGTCGTCAGGAAACGGCAGGGAATTGTGGGATCCGTAGTCACTGTCCGAGTCTAGGATAGTGCAGCTGCTAAGCCCTGCGTCTCCTGTTGCGACGTGCGTAGTGTCCGTGAGGACTGGTGGCAGCGTTACTAATAGAATAAGAAAGTGAGTTCCAGGATTGTGAGAGACGTAGTTAGTACGCACTTCAGGAGAAGACTTGTACTGCGTTGCAATCCTGGGATCAGTATATCACGCTCTACGTGCCTGTTGTGAGAGGTAGTGTGGCCGGGACGGGTAGAGAAGTGCGCGTAATTATCTGGGTCTAGGATAAATAGATAGTGAGCGGCTTAACCCGGCGTCTTGGCGCAGCAGCACGCGTAGTGGGTCGTGACACTCCACTCATCTTAGATTGTAATCTCAGGAGCAGGACCTGCATTTCTTATCATTCTCTGTGTAGCAAAACATATTTGTTAATTTTATATTTGTTTTATCCCATTGGGTAAAGCGCTGCAGAATATGTTTGCGCTTTATAAATAATTGTAATTGTGTGGTTTGAAAAGGAAAGTATGTCTGTCCATTTCCAGAATGGAGAGTGTGCGTGCCTGCGTCTGGTCTGTGTGGAAATCCTTATACATACAGGGTTATTCAGAGAGCGGTGAAAAGCAGGAGAATGACTGGAGAATGGAAAATTCTAGGCCAAAATAGCCAAACCAAAAAAATTCTCCCTTTCATCTCACTTTCCAAATCAGCTATTTTGACCTAGAATTTTCCATTCTCCAGTCATTCTCCTGCTTTTCAACACTCTCTGAATAACCCCGATAGAGTGACTAAGCTAAGGTATCCCAGCATGTACAGGTGAATATGGCTAGGCCAGTGTTTCCTCAGGACCCTCTAAGGCTGGGGTCGGACGAGCACACTATCAGGGTTATTCAGAGCGCAGTGAAAAGCAGGAGAATGACTGGAGAATTGAAAATTCTAGGTCAAAATAGCCGATTTGGAAAGTGAGATGAATGGGAGAATGTTTCTGGTTTGGCTATTTTGACCTAGAATTTTCCATTCTCCAGTCATTCTTCTGCTTTTCACCGCTGTCTGAATAACCCTGTATGTGTGCCCGTATTGACGTGCGTCCTGGTGTCCGCTGCAGTGTTGTGATGCTTCGATGGGGCCGGCCACATGCTGTAGCTCGTGCACGAATTGCGTGTGCTTCAGCGGGTGTGCTATGGACGTTTTGAAAGCTTCCACGTTGAAGCGCTACGATGCACATTTGACGGGGCTGCAAAGTGCGTTCCTCCATGGGAGGACTGAGCCTTGTAGCACTGAGCGCACCAACTGCATTCAGCGAGGTGGCCAGACGGTCGTCAGAGTGGAAGTCCACTCTCATGGACGTCCCTTCCACTGTTAAAAACGCTGGTCTGACCCGGGCCTAACAGGACACATTTCACAGATTACTTTGGGGTAATGATGACTGAATCCTGCAATCACTGAGCAGCAGATTATATCACCTGTGATCAGTGCTTTTTTTCTAGAAAAATAAGTGGGGGTACTCTCAAGTCCGGGGAAAACTGATTATTATGACCTATTTTCATGTCCTAATAAACAATAGTTGTAGCTCATGTAGCGCTGCTTTGAAAAGACTGTGTTCTGCTGCATTTACTTATATTGGCCACCAGAGGGAGACAGTGCATTGTAAAGTATACTGGACACAATGGGACTACGGTTTCCATCATGCTTTGCGGTGGATACAGGACGTGAGTGGGACAGAGAGCGAAGGACATCCGCAGCCTCTCGCGAAGGAGAGCCAGTGTGAGCCGAGCGACGAAAGGTGGAAGACGCACGAAAGACTGCCAGAGATTAAGACCAGGCCGGAAAGCAGGAGCTGCCTTGTGGGTGCTAATAATCAGAGACAGTGCTGGCGGAGATCTATCCACACATCGCTGAGAGGTTTTTGCGCAGACACAACGTTCCAGTTTGGACCCCGAGTTAGGAGACCGCGATGATCCACTGGGAGTGCAGGCGGTAGGCCGTAATTCTCGTTACCGAAATCGGACAAGCAGACGAAGCGGATCCAGTGGCACAGAGTTCCAGTATAACCAAGCGGAGAGAGATCCTTGATCGGACAGCAGAACAGATTGTCTGGCGGATGGGTGAGAGGCCTTCCAGGCTACAGTCAAAGTTTAAACCAAGCATGCTGCAGTATTGTTTAAATCTACAGGGCCCCAACTTGACTAGTCGAAGATTTGCTAAATCCATTCACTGGCCAGTTGAATATAATACCCGGGTACCTGAGATAACACACACACACCTTTTTTGGGACACTACTCTTATGGGACTTACACTACAGAAACAAAGGGGTTAATCTTTCCTTTTTGCCGCCGCGTGTTTCCCGCATTACGAAAATCCTGTCGTTCCTATACCGTAATTGTATTATATGTGTCACTTTATTGGGATCAGTAAAGTATATAATTTATAAAATCCACAACAGTGCTGGTGTATATTTATTCCCTAGTGCGGAGAGACTAACCCGAGGTTTATTCAGCGGCTCCTCCGGGAGTGAGCGCTACACTCACTTAAAGAAAGACACTATACAAGGGAACCATATTTTTTAATACTGTGTTCCTTTAAATGAACTACAACTATTGTTGTAACCTTATGGGGGTTATCCACTAAGTGCCTCTGTTGCAAAAAAAATCTGTATTGCAGTGCAGTTAGCTGTTTTTTTTGCAACAATTGCACTGAGTGGATAATCCCCTAGCATGTGAGCACCACAGCAATGAAACTCACAGTTTTGCTGAGTATGTATGAGCTCCACAGCAATGAAACTCACTGTAATGCACAGTGTGTATGAGCTCCACAGTAATGAAACTCCACTATCCACCAAGTACTGTTTGAATAATATTGGGGGACTCCAATGAGAGGGTGTATGATCTTGAGAACACCCCCACATGGTGGTAACAGCAGGACCAGGTGAACATACCTGTGTTGCCAGAGCCAATATTTTTAAATGCTGTTTTGAAGTGTATTTGGAAGCAGCAGCAGTTTTTCTTTGTTCTGGGGCCTGCCTGTCACTGAATCCTTGCAGAGCACTGCGGCCAGGACTTAAATTTCCACCTTCTCACCTTCCAGGGTGCATCACACACTGTCTGGAACTGCTGGGCTGGCTGGGGGTAAGGCGGCAGTATAGACTTATTTTGGCATGCCCTCCTCTTGACATCGTCAGAGGGGGCCAGGCACAAGAAAGGAGGAAGAGACCAGGAGAAGAGAGAGAGCGCAGGCTTCCATATGCAGCACCGTGGGGGAGTCTGCTCTTTGACATGGCAGATACAATGCAGCTCACTGGGCACCGGCTGCATCTTAGAGGAGGAGCAGCAGGGACACAGCACCAGGCAGATAGTTTAAAAATTTGGATCCCTGTCAAGGCAAGTGACCAGGGATTAAATTTTTTTTTACCCCCTCCTGGTCTTGCGTTCTTAGGCGGCCACCTGTACCGCCTTACAGTGCCAGCTCCTCTGATCACACCGCTTGCCTGACAATCCGCAGCTCTGGCAGATGTGTGTAAATATGCAGCACCCCCCCTCCCCATGCTGTTCAAAGTTTCAGCGGCTGCAGAGAGAGGGGGGTGCAGCATGTTTACACACATATGCCAGAGCTGGGGCACTGAAGAAACAGAGGGGAGATTTTATTTAACCAGCCCTCCCTTGTCATTTACTGGGAGAAGAGGGGGGTTATCGGTCCCTACATACACTCATTACAATCGGAAGCATTCAGGAGCAACATGAGCTGCCGAGCACTTCCGATTCTCAAGCTCTGCCTGCCACTGCAGGAGAAGGGAGGAGCATCATGCTCTCCTGTTAGTTCGGGCTGTTGGTGAGGTGCCGGTACTGAGTGATGAGGTGCCGGTACTGAGTAACGGCGAGTACCCCCTGAAAAAAAGCCCTGTCTGTGCTTCACATATCTGGCAAACCTGGCCTGTTAGCGGTCCTGAGGACAGGTTTGGGTTAGGCTAACGTTCATAAACTACTGAAACGGGCTCCTTGTTTTTCACCAAAACATGCATTGCACTTGTTAAAAGTTTTCCTCCTCTGTTTCTCAGGCTTTGATAACAATGTTTCTGTTAACTCAGGTCTATTATGGTTTAATACAAAATTTAATGACACGATATATTCAGAGTGAAAACCAGGAGAACTTTTGGAGAAGTGAAAACTCTAGGTCAAAATAGACAAACCAGAAAAAATCTCCCATTATCTCACTTTCCAAATCGGCTATGTGGTCTAGATTGTTCTCTTCTCCTGCCAATTCTCTTGGTTTTCACCTCTCTCTGAATAACCCCCTATGTGATACAAAACAGGCTATTGCCTCCCCCTCTTGTTTTAAGGCAGATCACACAAAACTGTGAAAACCTTAACATTCAGCACTCAATGTCTTATTTGTCCCCAATTACATCTTATACCCGGTATAAATCTTGCCTGATGTTCTGTGACACCAAATGTCTGTAGTGGAAGAATGTTATACGTGAGATTTCTGATAGCAGCCCCGGCTGTCAACATGTTATTCAGTTGCTATCCATTTATAATTCTTGTATTACACAGTGAGGCACATCACAGCAATCACAATATAAAGAGAATCTTGCCCAGCATCAGTTGAGTTTTCAAAGCTCTAAACTGAGGAAAATAGATAAATCACTCAAAGGTGCCATCTAGTGGCCCTTTACTAAACAAACAGAAACCAATTTTCCTATACTCTGGTCGAGTTTTTTATTTTTTTATTTTTTTAAATTCTTCAGTGATTTAATCATGCTTTTTCGTTTAAACACAGCGCTTACAAATAATCCCTTCACTACCAAGCACTTATTGGGTAAAAAAACAAACAAAAACATAACATTTATTTACTATATAGGATGTTTAGTTGAAAATGTAGGGTTAAATAACAATTTTGCACAGTCTTATTCTTAAGCACGTAAAAAAATAACATAATGTAAATACGCTCATTTTAATATTCAGCTTAATTTGTTTCCAGAAATATTGTTTGGATGAAAAACTTTACCCACTACATACTGCCCCTTATCACGCACAGATGGGCTCAGCATTATTAGCATACAGGTAAATATGGCCTTTGCCATAATCTTTTTTCCATTTCTGAAGGGTAAATATAAGATCTCTAATGTTTGTCTTCTAGCTACTATTGGATATTTAGGTTTCTTAATCTGTACTGTTTCTATTTTTCATTTCAGTATTGTGAAATTTGTTGCCCTCGGTCGATTCCCCCAGAGGGTTAGGTTTATTCTTGTGGCTCAGGTTTTTAACTAGTGACTTCAACCCATATTACAAAGTTCACGCTAAAACGGGGATGCTAAGGAGAAAAACCTGCGCCTGCAGGTTTCTCCTTAGAGTCCCTGTTTTAACGTGACATTACGATGCAGGCGCTAATCCAGCAGCCGGCACCCTAACACGGCGCTAAGCCTCGGGACGCTCACGACGGTGCTAAACGCCAGCTCGAGCATCCCCTCCATGGAGTCCATAGGACTCCATTGAGGCTTCCTCTGCTGGTCACTTGACCTGCAGGATCTCACCTCGCAAGATCCGGTAGGTCAGCGTAGTGATCTACAGAGGGAGATTGGGGGACTTTTTTCCCTACAGTCTCACTGCTCCCGGCAGCAAGAAGTGGATGGAGCTGCCGTTCTCACCGCGGGATGGAAGGTATGTGATTTTTTTTTTTGGGGGGGGTTCAGTTGGTGCTGACTGATTCCGCAGGAGTCAGTTAGCACCAGGTCCTAGCTGTGGTTAACTTTCGAATTAACCGCAGGACGGTAATTAGCGTTAGGACGTTGTAATCTTATCGCTAATTAACACTTTACGCTCCCTACACTTAACATGGGGAGCGCAAAGTACAGTAACCTTGCACTGAAAAGCGCAAGATCTGAATCGCTAACGGATTTTTAAACACGTTAGCGTTCGGATTGTAATATGGTGTGCCTGCGCTAGGGCAACCAGAGCTAACGTTATCAATGTATTAGGGCCCTTCACGTATTGAGAGCTAAAATGTGGGTCAGCACAAGCTTCCAACAACACTACTAAGAACAGCGTGAATTTGTTACCATAATACTTTGAGGGCATATTCACCACCTTATGCTCCAACACACATATATAGTATTACTTCTAAGAAGTCTTCTACCCAGAGGACCATCAACACTGGAGGAAGACCATCTCTACAGAAGTCATCAATCATTCCTAATGTTACACTTACTTAGCCCTTTCTTAATGGTTTATCAATTGGTTGTATGCATAGGGAGAATCTACTGTATAAGGTCACAGATTTGATATCCAAGGTCTGCTCTTCAGTCCTCTCAAGTGAATAATAATAAAATTTGGGAAGTATTATTCTTAGCTTCCATACCTGGATCAGGTTCATGACTGATCCTGATTTTAGAAAAAAAATCCCATTATAGGAGATACAAAGGTCCTTTGGATCCCTGGGTCTCCAGTTCTCTACATCCCACGAGATCGAAGTCTGCCCTATCCAATGATACCAAGCATCACCATGTAAAATCTTTAAAAAAAATTATTCAGTTCTTATTATAAAGTAATTTTTTTGATTTGTTCTAAATCAACAGTATTGTCCGCTTATCAATTATAAAGTGATGTATGCTGCTGCAATAACTCAGTCTCATTTCTCACTGTGGAACATTGCTGTGCGGGACCTGCTAGGTGTCGTCTGAGCAGCAGGAGGATGTACCCTGTGTGACAATGTTTGGGAGAGATTGAGTGTGATGGGCACAGCCTGCGAACCAGCACCTGCTCTGCCTATCACTACTACTACAAACTGAACACCAACTCGTAGCCAAATTTAGAGGAGTGCATCTCCCGAAACTTGTGTCTGCGTCCACCACTAGTCAGATGGGGTCAATGAGTTATTACATGAAAGGTGAGGTGAAGTATGCTTGATATCTGTACAGCAGCTATCTCCAATTATTGATTCAGATCCTGGCATACAGTAACACTTTTGTTTTTGCTCTGCTAGTGTCAGGACCCGTACCTTTCAGGATCCGTTCCTGTGTCATTACCTGCATGTGGCAGCTACTTGAAGAGTGCTGCCCTCAGCCCTGAACCAGTTAACAGTTAAAAACACTCACCACAGGTCACGTGACACACCAAGGAATAAAGGCTCCAAGCCTCCCTCCTGACTTTGCTTCATTGTTGTTGCTTGCACTTAGGAATAAGACCTGTCCACACAAGCTCCAGAAAAACCTGCTTTCCCCTACCTACCCACTGTGTTCCCTTGCTCCAAGACTCACTGTGCTCTCCCAGGAGCAACTACCCTTCAAGACCCTCCACTCTACCTATACCCACTGTGATCTCCCAGGAGCCACTATCCTCCAACCGTCATATTTGGACCAAAGGACTGCTTTCCCAGTTACCCTCAGCAGACCTGTAAATCACTTTGTCTCCTGTCCAACAGCCCTCTTGTCTGTTCTCCAACAATCCTTCTCCATCCGTCTGTGTACAGCCCCCAAAACCTGCATATTGGACTCATTACCTGAAAGGCCAGTACCTGTAAGGTGCGAACCCTGACAGCTAGTGAGCCGCAAGATCCCGCTAGGAATATTGAGACATTTATTAAAATGAAAACCGCAGCCTTCTTGTATAGGAGTTTGATCCTGCATTCAAATTTGGTCTTAAGGTCTAAGTGGGCAAACAGTGGTCTCCCTCCACTCTCATCCCAGGATGAAGCTCCTGTTGCAGGAAGAATCAGGGGTCGTTGCACTTGCGGTCAATGAAAGCATTTCTAGTGTGCACACATCCAATCGAACGCCTCTCATTTCTTCTACATCAGTGATTCCCAACTGCGGTCCTCAAGTCCCCCTAAAAGGTTTTAAGGATCACCTTGGAGAAATGCAGACTGAATCCTGCAATCACTGAGCAGGAGTAAATCAAGTCACCTGTGCTGTGCTTCAGATATATGGAAAACCTGGCCTGTTAGGAATACTTGAGGACTGCGGTTGGGAACCACT
Source organism: Leptobrachium leishanense (assembly GCA_009667805.1). Lineage (NCBI taxonomy): Eukaryota > Metazoa > Chordata > Amphibia > Anura > Megophryidae > Leptobrachium > Leptobrachium leishanense. The sequence continues at coordinate 84,982,528 of CM019063.1, forward strand.
GCTCTACATGAAGAAGCAGACAGATTGGCAAAACTTGTGCAAACCTGATATCCCGACTATCTTAATTACAGGCATTTGTAATTAAGCACCAACCTATCAGTGACATTCATTAGTTAGAAGTATTGTTCAACACTTGCTAGAAACTATTTTTATGTTGGGAGAACTGGGAGAAGGCACAGTGCCTGTCAGTGTCGTTACTAAACTTCTCCGTAATCAAAAAATGAAATACCAGTCTGGACCTGATCAAATACCAGCAATGCTGCTGAAAATCAGTGTGCCAGCAATTTCAAATCCTGTCGCAACCCTAATCAATGAATCACTGGCGACTGGATACATAGAAACATAGAAAAATGTCGGCAGATAAGAACCTTTCGGCCCATCTAGTCTGCCCAATTACATGGATACTTTACCTGGATTTATCTTTTGTTTAGGATAGCCTTATGCCTATCCCATGCTTGCTTAAATTCAATTACTGTTTTGGCCTCTACCACTTCTACTGGAAGACTGTTCCATGTATCCACCACCCGCTCAGTAAAATAATGCTTCCTGATGTTACTTTTAAACCTTTGCCCCTCTAATCTAAGACTATGTCCTCTTGTTTTGCTATTTTGTTTCCTTTTAAATATACTCCCTTCCTCTACCTTGTGGATTCCCTTTACGTATTTAAATGTTTCTATCATATCTCCTCTGTCTCGTCTTTTTTCCAAGCTGTACATGTTAAGATCATTAAGCCTTTCTTGGTAACTTTTCTCCTTCAAGCCGTACACCATTTTAGTAGCCCTTCTCTGAACTCTCTCCAAGATGTCTATATCCTTCTGGAGATACGGTCTCCAGTACTGCACACAGTACTCCAAGTGAGGTCTCACCAGTGCTCTGTACAGTGGCATGAGCACTTCCCTTTTCCTACTGCTAATACCTCTCCCTACACAACCAAGCATTCTGCTAGCATTTCCTGCTGCTCTATTACATTGACTACTTACCCTTAGATCCTCTGAAATAATAACCCCTAAATCCCTTTCCTCAGATGTTGAGGTTAGGACTGTATCAAATATTCTATATTCAGCCCTTGGGTTTTTACGTCCCAGGTGCATTATCTTGCACTTATCCACATTAAAACTCAATTGCCACAACTCCGACCATTTTTTTAGCTTACCTAAATCATTTGTCATTTGGCTGATCCCTCCAGGAACGTCAACCCTGTTGCAAATCTTTGTGTCATCAGCAAAAAGACATACTTTTCCATTAATACCTTCTGCAATATCACTAATAAAAATATTAAAGAGAATGGGTCCAAGTACTGACCCCTGAGGTACGCCACTGGTAACAAGACCTTGCGCCGAATAAACTCCATTTACCACAACCCTCTGTTGTCTGTCACTCAGCCACTGCCTAATCCATTCAACAATATTGGAATCCAAGCTCAAAGATTGCAATTTATTGATAAGCCTTCTATGCGGAACAGTATCAAAAGCCTTACTGAAATCTAAATAAGCAATGTCTACTGCACCACCTGTGTCTATTATTTTTGTTACCCAATCAAAAAAATCAATAAGATTAGTTTGGCATGATCTCCCTGAGGTAAACCCATGTTGTTTCTGATCCTGTAATCTATGTGTTTTTAGATGTTCAACAATCCTTTCCTTTAACATGGTTTCCATTAATTTCCCTACTACTGACGTAAGACTAACTGGCCTATAGTTCCCCGATTCCTCCCTACTACCCTTCTTGTAAATAGGCACAACATTTGCTAATTTCCAGTCTTCTGGGACGACTCCTGTTAACAAGGATTGGTTAAATAAATCTGTTAACGGTTTTGCTATTACATCACTGAGCTCTTTTAATAATTTAGGGTGGATCCCATCAGGCCCCATTGACTTATTTGTCTTTACTTTAGACAGCTGCTTTAGAACCTCCTCCTCTGTAAACTCATATGTAAATGTCTCTTTAGTGTTCTCTCCTAACGGAGGTCCCTTTCCTTCCTTTTCTTCTGCAAAGACTGAACAAAAATATTTATTGAGGCAGTCAGCGAGACTTTTATCCTCTTCTACATACCTTCCTTCCTTTGTTTTTAATCTAACTAATCCTTGTTTTACTTTTCTTTTCTCGTTTATGTATCTAAAAAATGTTTTGTCCCCCTTTTTTACTGACTGAGCTATTTTCTCTTCTGCGTGTGCTTTGGAAGCTCTTATAAATTGCTTTGCTTCTTTCTGCCTAATCTTATAGGTTTGCCTATCTTCTTCACGCTGAGTTTTTTATAATTATTGAATGCTATCTTCTTGTTCTTCACTATTTTGGCCACTTCTGCAGAGTACCACAGTGGTTTCTTCCCTTTTTTGTTTTTGCTAACAAGCCGAATGCAATTTCCTGTGGCCTTCAATAATGCTTCCTTTAAATAATCCCATTTCTCTTGGACTCCCTTTAAATTCCTCCAGTCTGATAATGACTCCTTCACACAAAATCTAATTTTAGAAAAATCTGTTTTTTTAAAGTCTAAAACTTTTGTTTTTGTGTGGTGCGGCTCCATCCCTGTTCTTATATTAAACCATACTGACTGGTGATCACTAGATCCCAAATTTTCACCTACAACAACGTCCGATACCAAACCTCCATTTGTGAGTATTAAATCCAATATGGCCTCTTTACGGGTCGGCTCCTCAACTACTTGTGTTAGAGATAATCCCAGTAAGGAGTTTAGAATATTTGTACTCCTGGTGCACCCAGCTGTTTTGGTTTTCCAGTTCACATCAGGAAGATTAAAGTCCCCCATGATAATAACTTCCCCCTTCATTGCCATTTTGGCTATTTCCTCAACCAGCAGATTATCTAGCTCTTCTACTTGTCCAGGGGGTCTATAGATCACACCTACACGAGCTACTGTATGATTGCCAAATGTTAGTGTAACCCAAACTGACTCTATGTTCACCTCGCTCACTTTTATTTGGTTCGTTTTTATGTTGTTTTTCACATACAGGGCCACTCCTCCTCCTTTCCTACCTTCTCTGTCTTTTCTATATAAAGAGTACCCCGGTATTGTTATGTCCCAGTTATTTTTCTCACTGAACCATGTCTCAGTAACCGCAACTAAATCTACTTTTTCAGCTGCCATCATTGCCTCCAGTTCATTGATTTTATTGACTAAACTGCGAGCATTTATAGACACGATTCTGAGCTTGTCATTTTTTACCTCGCATGTTGCTTGCACCCTCCGATTTAGTTTTGGGGGACAATCGGGCAGATTGTTTACCCTTTTGTCCCCCCTCCTAGTTTAAATATTTCTTTGTGAAACCTTTGAACTTCTCACTGAGAACATATGTTCCCCTATGAGTAAGATGCAAACCATCTTTTTTATACAGTTCCTTTCTGCTCCAATTAGAGCTATCATGGGACACAAAGCCAAATCCTTGCTCCCGACACCATTCCCGAAGCCACAAATTGAATTCCTTATTGCGCATCTTTCTATCTTGAATGTTATGCACAGGCAAAACTTCAGAGAATGACACAGTGGACGCAATCTGCTGTATTTCACCTCCAAGAACACAAAAATCTTCCTTAATCTCAGAAACCTCATTGCTAGCCAAGTCATTTGTCCCTAGATGGACTAGAACATCTACTTCCCCTTGCTGCTTTGCTTCTTTGACAATATTGAGAATACGTCTCTTGTCTCTACGAGCAGTAGCCCCAGGAAGACATCTCACCAAACCACTACTCTCCAGCTCAACACCTCTTATGATAGAATCACCCAGCAACAATTGCCTTCTATCAAGTCCCACCTTTTCATTTTTGTCCTTGGTTGCAGTGCTGCATACCTTAGGCATAGTGGATGGTGGTTCTTCAACTATGGTGTCTGAGCCTGCATCCGTCTTACCACTACACTCTGAAAGTGTCTCAAAAGAATTAAGAAGAGCCACAGATTGTGGGACATGCTTTCTATCCACAACGCTAAGTCTACCAGATCCTACAGTAGTCCATCTGCCGCTCCTAGGAGGCCTCTGTGGCAGTGGCTTTGTAACAGTCATAGCCTGAGTTTGTCTAACAGATAATTTACAAATCTCAGACTTCAAACAGGCAATTTCCTGCTGCAATAAAGAGAACTGCCTACATATCAGGCACACTCCAAACCTCCAAAAATTGGATCTAAAAACAAACGCATGACAGCTCTTACACTGGACCAAGCCTGCCATTATAAAAGAATGGATTTAAAACCAGCAAATCTTACCTTTTTGTGGGTTTTCTACCTCCTGTCAAACCTCAGACTACCTCCAGAGTATCTCCAGAAGATCTCCTGTAAGTTCACTTTGAAGACTTCACTTAGAAGGCTTGCCAAGCTCAATTAGTATTACATATCCAAACTCTGGAAAACTGCGAGAGTGGTACCTATCCATAAAAGTGGTGACAGTACTTTGGTATCCAACTACCGCCCAATATCAGTGCTCCCATCTCATTAACATTGTTATGTCAAAAATTCTGGAAAAATGCGTATACACACAATTACGTGATTATTATCAATGTTCAAACTATTTAACCCCTGATCAATCAGGCTTTTGTCCAAATCACTCAACTACAACCGCCCTTTTAAAAATTTGCAATGATACCCAAGCTAGCACGGAACAAGGAAACCTAACTGGAGCCATCTTCCTTGATTTTGCCAAGTCCTTTGACACATTAGACCATGGCATCTTATTACAAAAACTTAAAACCTCTGGTATTGTTGATCGCACGCTAACCTGGTTTCAATCGTATGTATCCGACTGATCACAAACATTTCTGGCAGCTCCTCCCTCCCCCTCCCAGTCACATGCAGTGTACCCCAAGGCTCAATACTCAGCCCCCTACTATTCACGATGTTCATAAATGATCTGCCCAATGTCTGCAAAGCCTCAACTGTACACATGTACTCAGATGACACCGTAATCTATACCAGCAAACCAAATCTCCCGCAGCTGGAGGCAGTGCTGCAAGAACAATTCACAGAGGTAGAAAAGTGGATCAAAGAGAACAAACTTTTTTAAATACTGACAAAACTGTTACGAGGCTCTTTGGAACAGCACCTAAACTACACAAATTGCAAAATCCCCATCTATGTGTGGGGACAAAGTCAAATGGCACGCTGACCCCAGTCACTTCTCTCAAATATCTAGGTATGTGGTTAGACCCAAATCTATCCTTTGGCCCCCACATCGAAAAACTCGCATCTAAACTTTACCCCAAACTAGGTGCCCTGTACAGAAACAAATCCTGCCTGAGCCCCGCGGTAAGAAAGCAGATTGTATAACAAATGCTTATACCGGCTATTGATTACGGAGATGTAGTGTATGCAGCAGCCCCACAAACACACCTTCATAAACTTACTACATTGCACAAGTCATTCTGCCGCTTTGCGCTACAATGTAACTACATGACCCACCATTGTGACATGTTAAAAGAGCTAAACTGGCCGTCGCTGGAATCTAGACGCACCCTTCACCTTTCCAACCTGGTGTTTAAGAGCTTTTCTGGGAAGCTGCCACCCTACCTGAATAGACTGCTTCCTCCAGCAGTTCCCTCATCCTATAACCTCCGATCCAGGACCAGCCCCTTACTTATAATACCACAATACAAAAAGACAGTGGCTCGATCCTCATTTTGCTAAAGAGCACCGCATTTATGGAATAACCTCCCAGACGCCGTCAAATCTTCCCCCAGTCTAAAGTCCCTTAAGAGCTCCCTATTAACATACCTCAATACGGAATGCACCTGTAAACATATATAACACAATGATTAGTTCCTACATATTTACTTTCTGTTAATCTGTATATTTGTGTTTTGTTTTTAATATCTTGCATTTATTACTTTGTATTTCTGCAACGATTGTAAAGTTTCAATGTTCTTGAACCCAGGACATACTTGAAAACGAGAGAAATCTCAATGTATCCTTCCTGGTAAAATCCTTTGGAAATAAATAAATAAATGACAGAGCTGGAGGTGTTATTTGACTTCCTGTCCTGATGCTTAGTCCTCAGACATTGCCAGTAGACTTCAAGTTCCATCATGTTCCTCCAGCGCCTGCAGAACATCATGGGACTTGACATCTTTTTTTTTTTAGCTGTGCATGAAGTTGAATTGTAAATTTATGCATACATTGAGATTACCATGAGATAAATATTGCCTGAATTATCCAAAATAGCACACGGCACAAATCAGGTGAACCGTTAAAATCAATTATAGATTATTCAAAACTAGACATCAGTATGAAATCATAATGCAATGCCAATTAGTTATACACTGGACAGTAACCACACATGGAAGAATAGAGAACTGGAAACATAAGGCCAAAATAGTGGAACAGTAATAACGTTTTGCTGATTTTATCCTCCCAATTTCCTTTCCCTTGTCACATCCTTTCAGTTTTCAGTCCCCATAGTGCAGGGATCACCAGCCTGGGCCCTCTAGATGTTTTGGCTCTACACCTCCCATAATACTCAGCCACTCATTACGTTAGCTGAGCTATATGGGAAGTGTTGTTCCAAAATATTTAGGGAGCCAAGGTTGCTGACCCCTGTCTTAGTGGTTGGCAATTAGCGGCCATATAATCCCTTCCATCAATTCCGTGTTAGGGCAAGCAAATCAAAACAATATTTTATTAAATGTTCCCATCACTGCCTTGTTCCAGAAGAACATTTTTTTTCAAGAAGTGACCACGATTAAATGGTTGATGGGTAAGAGCTGTGGTTTTATATTTATTTATACACCACCAAGGTCACCTTAATGGATTAGAAGGAAACTTTCTGTCCCTTCTCAGCCGGTTACAATGTGAAATCTGAGCAGCACACTGGTGCTCTTTATGTTTTGATGTGCAATGAATTTCCAGCAACAAGAACTCGGTAAGCCGATAACGTAATGGCGTAATGGTGAGGAAGTAGAGACCATGGGACTTCCAGCAACCAGTCTTTTCTAGTAATACATATATTAAATATATGTATTACTAGAAATGACTGGTTGTTGGAAGTCCCATTGTTATATATAAATATTATATATATAAAATACACGAGAGGGGAAGCACTTATATTATATATATATATATATATATATATATATATATACCATGCCAACGTGCGAGGGAAGGGATTATGAGCAATACAAACAGTTTCAGGTGTTATCTCTGTGTCCATGTATTTACACCGAGCATAGCTCCCAAGTTACAGACAGCATTAAGCAAGGTCAGTTATTGATATATTGATTTACATGCATCACGGCAGGCTCATTACTTTACGCTGTCTTGAATTATTGTACATTGGGTTTAGTACGTTCCTTGGTAGCCATAACCTTCATAAGTGAATAAAATACTGCAAATTTAATCAAGTGTAATACAGCTCTGCCCGCTCACATAGCTGTCTTGGTAGAGAGGTTTATGTGGACATCATAGTACATTTATGTGGAGTGTCACTATACACAAGAATGCTATGCACAACTCCAATTTGTGTGTGGCCTTAGACATCCTCCTGTTTTGCCTAATTCTAGACTGAGCCACCTCTGTATGCACTGATACTGATTAGGATTGACAAGGCTGAAGAAGCCACACAGAGGTAGCACTGCAACAAAAGGAAACCCAGAGATGCTCCATAAGAAAGCGGAGAGAACCAGACAGATAACACACAAGGAGACATTATAATTACTTTTTACTTCAAGCAGAGCAGGTTTACAAGGAACGATAAAGGAAAGTGATAATATTGAATGAGCAGCTATACATAAAACTATCAGGTTCTCAATAACTAGTAAAAGTTTAATGGTTTTTCAGGACATAATATAATAGACAGAACTAAATTATAGATTTCGGGCCGAAACAGTTCACTATTCCAATGTGGGGCCCTATTCCACAGTCGCCGTTTATATATCAGCTCCAGCTGTTATCTTGTTAGTCTACAGCCAATAGCATAATGGTTGGACAAGCTATTCCAACCTTGCTGCACACTGTGCTTGCAGCTTGGACATAGTGCGTCTTTACGGTATACCTTGTATAGTAGGCTTTACTTTAAGCCTGGGATTAGAAGAACAGGTTATTCCGTGGTAGTTTGTTCTTCAATTCTTGACACGGTAGTTCTTAACAACATGCGAACTCTCAGGACATGGTGTTAAGTGATTCTGCTTTTGATTCTGAGAAGTATAAGCACTTTATTGGGAATGTATCAGTGCAGCTGCTATTGCAGCCTTTCCTGCTGAGCTTGAGAAAGGATGCATTAGCAGACGAATCATTGCATTCCCAATAAAATGACTTTTCTGGAATATATGATGTGCTGAGTCTCATCCTTTGCTTGTTGAACGAAGGAGCAAGTTCCACCTGGGATCTACGGAGCACAACCCCCCCCCCCCTTTTGCACACAGCTACAGTGACAGGTTGAGTTGTATATTATCTTTTGTTGTTCATATTGCTGACCTGTGAATTTATCCTGAATAATTACCTGCACAAAAAAAACAAACATTTAAAAGGGATAGTATAGGATGAAACCAGGAAGGGGTAGGAAACGAGGGCCCTCGTTTCCTCCTGTACTGGTTTGTCAAAATGTTGTTCAGTCTCAATGTATTGTAACCTGTCTATATCATGCCCATTGTTCAGCGTGGACGCTATATATAAAGAATAATAATAATAGAGAGGTTAGACATTAACCCCTTCTGACCCCCTCCACACTACCCATTCCTTGTGCAGTAGGTTTATGGCAACACAAAATTTGGTTTGGAGTTGAGGGAAGTTAGAACTTCAACACTTCTTGTGTCTCTAAAGTCCACAGCAACTTATAGGTTCCCGTAACCGCAGGGCTCTTTAAACAATGAGCATCAATATATAATGTTATGAGAATGTTACCAGCAAGACAAATTATCCAAACAGAGATAGATGACATGCAAAGTGCAAAAAGAGAGAGTGGATGAAAGTACCACTTTCTGCTTTCTAGTATAATTGTCCCAGTTATTTGACAAATCAAACGCAATTTCATGTTTTGACACATCAATAATTTCTTCCTCCATAGGGCTCCTTCCTGTTAATTGCAAACAGTGAGAGACACTTAAAGTGCACTGCAAAAAAAATCACCTGCTTGAATAAGATAAAAAACCTGCATGCCCAGGACCCTTTGAAACACTATCGAATGCAAAAAAGATGGCTATTTTGTAAAACATTAAGAGTTTAAGGTGCACTATAAACACCAATGTTCCCCTAATACCTTTGGAAACACAAAATCAGTGTTTCCCAAACCTGTCCTCAGGACCCTCAACCAGGCCAGATTTTGCAGATCACCTTGGGGGAAAAGCAGACTGAATCCTGCAATCACTGAGCAGTAAATCATATCACCTGTGCTGTGCTTCACATATCTGAAAACCTGGCGAGGCCGAGGGTCCGGAGGACAGGTTTGGGAAACACTGACAGAATAGTTCAACTAAGGCTAGGGTCAGACTAACGCATTTTTCATGTCTACCGTCAAAAAGTGCATAGATGCGTCCAAACGCATCTTTTCACGGAAGGTGCGATAGTGGTCATACGATGCACAATGTCGGCCGTATTTTTTACGGATCCAAACCAGGAAACTTTGGGTGTCTGGACATTATGTTGGCCGGACATGAGCAGCGTCTGACGTCTCCTAATCACGCACACACGCCGCTATGCGGACATAGCGCACTCTGTACGTCAGTACTAGCGGTTCAATGTTCTTGCAAAAATGCGTTTGTTTGCCACTTGCGTTGCGCGGCCGAACTTTCGTGTGTGGGCCTGCGTTGGACGTCATTTGCTGCTACCATGGACGTAATAAAGTGCGGCTAAACGCACGTTTGCACTGCGTTCGTCTGACCCCAGCCTAACTGAACGATATGTAGTTTCTGAGATACAGGGGCAGCTCGTCAGCTTTAATGTTGCAAGCCTCGACTGACAGGAAAACCCTTTCCTTGTTATCATGCACATTTCTGTGACTTTGCAATTTTCTTGCATGCCAGTTGAAACATACAGTATCTGTGTGTGAGTTATTTTGAGGGACAGCAAATTTACAGTTATACAAGCTGTACACTCACTACTTTACATTGTAACAAAGTGTCATTTCTTCAGTGTTGTCACATGAAAAGATATAAAATATTTACAAAAATGTGAGGGCTGCACTCACTTCTGTGAGATACTGTATTAGGGCCTCTAGGGCTTGAAAAATGTCCTTTGTTGGAGTGTTCCATCATTATTATGTTTGTATCACGTTCCTGGTTGCAAGGAGGCCAGGTACTCCGTACACGAAGGCTGAGGTTGTTTTCCCTTACAAAAAGGTCTGTGTTGGTTTTCACTTCTTCCAATTGTATCATTATGTAAAATGCGAGTTATAACGCAAAATGCAAACTTTACTGTAAAATGTGGAACATAATGTAAAATCCGGCTCTGCAGTATAAGTATGGCGCGTAACGTATTTAAAATAAAAATGCGGATTCTACAGTGCAGGCATTGCAAGTTACGAGTTATAATGTAAAAGTGTGGGTTTTAATGTACGGACATTGTAAGTAAACGCTTCTTTACATAAACTTGAGAGTGGTTCGCAAAGTCAGTACAGTAAAAGCTGCATTTTTACTTTCAAATACTTATCTTGCAATGCCCGCACTGTAAAAGCTACACTTTAGAACGCACTTTACTGCAAACCCACACTATTACTTTACACGTAACTCGCATCCATGCACTCGTATTTATGATTTATTTTTTGCAGTATTTAAAAGGCATGTTTTAATGAGGGATGGGCATTTTAAAGGGATATTGAAAATAGAGAGAAGGGGGGTTTGTGAGGGTCCTGAGAACAAGCAACAGCACTAGTGACCTGCTCTACGGTGGGGCCGGCTCAGGTCTCACAAGGTTTTAGCTTGTATGCGCCATTACAGGGATGAATGCTCCATATGCAAATCAGTCTGCTCTCACCCAAAAAGGGTGGCCAGTGCTGATTGCCAAGAATGTCATCCCTGCACGAGGTGCAGCAACCCCCGATGATCATTTCGGCCTTGTTAGGCCTCGTCAGGAGGGTAGAGCTGACAGCCCTCTAGGCACACCAAGCAAGGGGTCCACGTGTGGATGACCCTGTAGACTAATAGTGAGAAGGGGGGTTTGTGAGGGTCCTGAGAACGATCGTCGGGGTGTTGCTGCACCTCTCCTGCAGGGATGACGTCCTTGGCAGTCAGTACTGGCCTCCCTCATTGGGTGAGAGCAGACTGATTTGCATATGGAGCATTCATCCTTGTAATGGCACAAGCAAGCTAAAACCTTGTGAGACCTGAGCGGCCCCACCGTAGAGCAGGCCACTAGTTGAATGATGCTCGTTCTCAGGACCCTCACAAACCACCCCTTCTTCTCAATATTGAAAATAGAGCCCACTTATTTTGTTCTTAAATATTTGGGCAGAGGCTGCTGACAGCCACTGCCTAATTATTTTTACATTTTTCTTTTTTGGGTGCTTTTACTCACCTTTTGTCCCTCATCACATGTTGCTCCTCTTTTGCTCAGGGACTAGTCTGAATCTGTAAGTCCCTTAAGCTTTTCTAAGCAATTTGTGCTCCTACACAACTTCTGAAGTGTATGAACCACAAATTGAGCACCATTACGGGACTTGTGCACTTTATGTATGCAGGTTCTGTAGTACCCGTGCAGAGCGATGGATAGAAGATGCACACATGCGCAAATCCAATCCATTGGGTGCCTCTCTGAGACCACTCAATGATTGGTCTCAGAGAGGGTGACATCTGCATGTTTTCTGCGTGCTGACATCACTAGTGACCGATCTGGTGACCGGCAGCCAGTAAATTAAAAATACTGACAGCTGGTGAGGCTGGGTTTTACTTCACCCAGCACTATCTTCAGATCGAGACAGCAGAGAGGGGGAGAGAAGAGGGGACACTCCTTACATTCTGACCACTTTTAAACAATAAAGTGGTAGGGATGAGTAGAGTGTCCCATTAACTATTTTTTTCCTCCTTAAAGTGACATTAAACCCTCAGATTTTTTAACATAAAACAATACTGTAATGTGTGGCTTACTGTAATCCATGGTAGTTTTCCTTCTCTTTGCTGCTCTTCCTTTTAAATCCTTATCTCTTCTCATGCTAGGGGAGAACTTCCTGTTTCAGCAGACTGCCTTGTCTCTGGAATGGATACACGGTGTCTGTGTATAGGTTTGCAACCTGAGCCAGTATTACAGGAAGTGGCAGCCAGCTGCAAAAGGAAGTTCTCCCCCAGTATGAGAAGAGATATGGATTTAAAAGGAAGAACAGCAAAGAGAAGGAAAACAACCATGGATTACAGTAAGGCACACATTACAGTATTGGTTTGTTAAAAAATCTGAGGGTTTAATGTCACTTTAAAGGTGTGCATGCAGTTATATGGGTTTCCTAGATATCTCACACAGGGTTCGGGACTTGTGGCTGGCTGCTTTTCTCTGATTTCTGCCTTCCAGTGAGAAACCTGCATTTCCACAATTAAGAGGCCATTGCACTAAATACGGGTTTGCTGAGCTGCTTTGCAAACCGCATCGCTGGTAAACTGACCTGTACTACATCCGACCTATACAGGGTTATTCAAAGAGAGGTGAAAAGCAGGAGAATGACTGGAGAATGGAAAATTCTAGGTCAAAATAGCAAAACCAGAAAAATTCTCCCTTTCATCTCACTTTCCAAATCGGCTATTTTGACCTAGAATTTTCCATTCTCGTCATTCTCCTGCTTTTCACCGCTCTCTGAATAACCCTGATAGTGTTTTCTGATCCTAACCCTAAAAGTAACCCTAACCCTCAAATTACATACTTCCTAAAAACGCTCGCACTTGATTGCATTTTAAAAATTTTGATTCATCTCAAAAATTGTTTTTGAAAAATCAAGCACGCCATCGAATTTGGAAGCATCCAGATTGGAGCATCTTGTTCGGTTCAGAGACGTAATCATCGCCTCAGGTTTAATCCACAGGATAATCCTGCTCACTGTCCTTGATCGATTATGAACAGTTTTTCGATTTATTTTTTCACAATTGCGAAGATTGGTTGCCTACCAGTTTGTGTACACAAAAGAATGCTTTTTTCCCCCATGCGATCCCCATAACCTACGTAATGACGTTACCACAGGCCCATGTGTATCGGAGACTGGCTGGTGCTTAATAAAACGTTCAGTCCCGCTCAGTGAGATTGAGAATAAAGCAAACGTGTGATTACAGATAATTTTATGCGTCAAGTAGTAAAAGGGTCACAACAGACAAAAATTAGGACTTTTACTTACTAAAACTGTGTGGTAGTATAGCTTTAACGATGACTGAATTACCGAAATGATGGGCATTTTACATTTACCACAACCTCTTCCAGCCTCACCAAACCAGTTCCATAAAAAAGTTATATTACAACAAGTAAAGTACCCTCCAGAATTTGGAAACATGTATTATTTCAGACCTTCGTCTGTTTTCCATAAGGATTGACGTTCCCATCCACTGTCTGTAGGTAACAAGTCATGACAAACTTACCCAGATGCAAAAAACGTGTAGCTTAATCACTCCAGAGAACGATGATCATCTCTGCCTTGGTGATGGTGTTCTTATTATCAAACCTCCTGTTGATGCTAGTCATTGCACTCTGATCTTCAACATATTTTCATGATGTTGCCAAGCAAATATTATTGCGTTGACATTGACTCCAGATTCCGTTTGGAACATTAAAGAAGAAATGATTTTCCCAGCTTTGGCTGTCATTCTATCTGTTCATGCGTTCTATTCCACACTGTAATGACAGCTACACAGTTTCATTTTTGTTATTGCTTAATAAAACAGCTGTTTTATGTGAAAGCAGAAGCAGGATGGATACTTGATAAAACATTTGATGGAGAGGTGTTCTAAGTTCATTAAAGTCCATAGTACAAATCGTTTTACTGTCAATGTAGGTTTATGGGTCTTGACAAGCTTTGTGCTTTATTTTGGTCTCCAGGCAGAAAGAAACGCAATGCTTAGGAGGACTGTCTCACATACTGAGCCCGATTCCAACCGAGTCGTTGAGCGATCAACTGGAGTCGCTATTCCATCCAAACCACGAGCATTGATTGCAGTTCAGAAATAACGGCTCCTTACTGTATAATAACCACTTCTGTACTTTGTATAAGAGCCATTAATAACAGCTCCGAACGAGAACAGTGAGCTTGTGTAGATATTCCTGAAAGAGTCCGGTGGTGATAATGTTTTTAAAAAGACAAAAAAAAGGATAAACTTACCTCAGGTCCCACAGTGCTGAGGGCGAGATCCGCCATATCCTTATGTGGCATCCAGCAGAACACTGGAAACAAATAGATCCCAATATCCTTCCAAGGCTGCTCTGCAGCTCCTGCACGACCCAACATGTGCAGGACCACACTCGGCTTCCTGAAGTCCTATGGATTTCCAGGAGCCGTTACCAAGGTGGTGCTGCGCCATTGTAGGTTTCTATGAGCAGCTTCACAACATTCCTCAAGTCACTGATACGGCTTCTCGGGGGGAATACAGCCATTAATAGTGAGCCACACATGGAAAAAGGCTCGCACAAGAATTTTCCATTTACAAGCCACTATTAATGGCTAGGTTGGAATTGTGCCTACTGTTAATTATTTAATGTAGCGTCCTGTTCCAGGTGTTATAAATTAGCAGCTGCATAACCGCAGCTCCATTATGAGAGGCAGACAAAATCATAATGGTTCCTGCATAGTACTGCTCGTATACCTCCTTACATAGTTTGTGTGACACTCCATGGATTCCTAAGAGAATCACTTTTTACGACTGGAGGACAGACGAACAAATGGTTCTCCAGCATCCTTCCCCTCCATACCGTGGAACAAGAGCAGAGTTTATTATTTTTCTTTCAGAGGTTAACTTGTTTGTGCAATTATGGCTCAACTTGGAATTGTAGATTAGCTGTTACCATTTGTGATCGCAGTCATAAGACTGACTCGTTCAGGACAGAGGCTCATCTTGAATCGAGCCTGTAATTGGCAGTCACAGGAACCAAAGTCATTCATGGATAGTACCACGCAAAAACAATGGCTAAAAGGGTAAAGATGTAAAAAGTTCAGAAAGATTTAAATGATTGGTGGACAATGGCTGGAAAGGATCAGAGGTAATAAAACAGGCGGGACGGCTAAAACATCAGCTATGGTGCAAGGAATCAACGTTATTACTACTCAACGGCAGACAATTCATTGATGAAGCTCCTCCTGCCGTCATCTGAATTCCAATTTTGAAACAAACATCTGTTGTGGTTGCCAAATAAAGGCGTTTTTTGCTGTTTACAGCCATGCGAAGTACCAGCACTTTGTAACTTCCACTAGGTTTATGTTTTATGGAATCATAACTGGTCGATTGGCCGTTCTATCACTTGATGGTTGATTCCATTTCCACCCATGCAGAACTTAAAGGCCAGCAAGAATTCTACAGATTATTCAAACATAAAAATCCCAGTTGGGACACGATGTAAAATAAAAGCAACCAAGGAGCATTGTGTTACAAAAAAACCGACCAAGTGAAGCATCCAACCTGAACCAAGATCTCCATAGGGTGTAATTGCAAAACAAGAGGGGCAAAAAATACTTGAGCATAGATTGAGCATTGAAGATGTCTGACGTCTGGGCGTAACCGAGGATAAAACACGAAGTTCCAGTTGATCCTTCAGTTTCCAATGAAGCCCATAGGTCAATGACTCAAACCCCATCGACTATAATGGTTCTGGTAAATTTACATCAACCTTGGAATAAATAGGGCCCCAGATCTGCTGTAAACTTCCCAGAGCCATTGATGTTATGGGGTTGCCAAGTGTACATCAGCAGTGGCGTAGCGTGGGTTGTCAGCGCCCGGGGCCAGCCAAGAATTGTGCGCCCCCCCCCAACCTGTGGACACGTTATCGATATTGCCCCAGCTCACACATGGATTTGCCCCAGCTCTCACATGGATTTGCCCCAGCTCATGGATATGCCCCAGCTCACACATGGATTTGCCCCAGCTCACGGATTTGCCCCAGCACCTCATGGATATGCCCCAGCTCATGGATTTGCACCCCATCACATGGATTTGCCCCCCAGCACATGGATTTGCCCCAGCTCATGGATATGCCCCAGCTCTCACCTGGATATTGCCCCAGCTCCCGGGCAGCGGGAGTGCCTGCCCGCCCCGGTCCTGAACAGTGAGTCGAGTCCGTCCTGTTGATTGAAGGGGATGCGGCTGCGTGCGTGCGCAGGTCACGCGGTCCGGCCAGTCAGGTGGTACAGAGACTCAGTACCACCTGATAAGACGGACCAAGTGACCTGCGCCTGCACGCAGCCGCCTCCCCTTCAATCAACAGGACGGACTCGACTCACTGTTCAGGACCGGGCAGCCGGCAAGCACTCCTGCTGCCCGGCATCTGGGTCCCCTCAACCCGCGGGCCCTTGGGCGGCGCCCGAGGGCCCGGCGGGTCAGTCGGGCCACAAGTTTTAGGGGCGCATAATTTCAAAAGAAATTATGCGCCCCTAACAAAACTGCGCCCGGGGCCACGGCCCCCCCTACGCTACGCCACTGTACAACAGCTCTGGCTAAGCTTACACCAGGGTTGGGATACCACCCATACAAGGCAAAGGAGATCCAATTAACCCTCTACCAGGCACTTTTTGTTGCAATATTATTATGCATTTGAATCACAGGCTGTATAGGTAGAGGAATATGTTAGGGTTAAAATGGGAGGATGGGGATTGCAGGGGTTAAACATTAACCCCTCAAACAACCTCCTCTTCCATTTTAACCCTTTATATAGCTTTTAAACTCTTCATTCCATCAACAGTATATGACATTTGTAGGTTTGTCAGCACAATGCTGGATACAGAAATACATTGTGTACACGTTATATTTGTACTGCACAGGGATTCAGCAATTATAACCACCTTAGGGCTCTATTAACTTCTTCACGTAAACGATAACGCGAGGGGAAAAATCCTTTGCGCAGAACGTCGTATTATAATGTCTGCGGAAAAAATGCGCTTTAACATCTACCGCGGGTGAACCTGCGCAAACCCTTTGCGAGCGTAATGTACGTTGCGCGTCCTATACTTAACATTGTGAGCGCAAATGCGTTTGGTACGCGGATGGTATTACAGTACATTTGTGCTGGTACGCGGATGGTATTACAATCGAAGTGTAAATTTTTACGGACAACGTTTGCGCGCATAATTTTAACGTCTTTTAAAAGCTGGTGTTAATGTCAAATCTGAACGTCCTGGCCAAAACCAAATACACCAGCCCAAAAAAAAAAAACAGCAAAGTATAGTTACACATTCTACACATACCCAAACAATAAAACTGATAAGTTGTGCGTGTTTTTATTATTGCTGCAGCATATATACTCCGATTGATTTTGACAGGTGCAAAAACTTAACGGGAGACAATTGTGGTTCTTAATTCTGATTGGCTGAATCGCCCAAAAAACCAGTCCGCACACCGATTTCTGCGCGCAGCGTTAATGTGCGCATTATTTTTTGACGAATGAAAAAATGTGCTCGGATTGTAATACCAGCGTTAATGTACGCGTGTTAATAGCGCTGCGCGTGCACTTTTGCGCGAAGAAGTTAATAGAGCCCTTAGTAATTTCCCTGTAGAGACAGGAGTGAACCCAGAGCTCTCCCTGGGCTGTTGTAATGCTGCAGTAAAGTGTGTGAGGTTTTTTTATGAGTGTTGACGACTCCTCTTTTCAGGTCCTTTGCAGTCATACAGGGTGACAGGAGTGAAGTTTAAATGAACATTTTGTTTCTCCACAGGGAAAAGATCAATCCTGCTTTCAAATGTTATGTATGTACGGTTTTATTGGCTGAATTTCCTTTATGTTTTTCAATGCAAGAAAGTGGATAAATGTTTTTGGTAGTAAAGGGGCAGAATCTAGCCCTGATGTACTTACCAAACCCATAGACTTAAATGGTCTGACAAACAGAGCTCTGCTACACTTACGTTTACACCCGACTCGGATTCAAGTCCACATTCTATACTTTGCTGTTGCAGTTATTTTTGATGTTCAAATGGAATATTCCGAAGCCCTGGGACAACATACATTGGTTGCATTACAAGTGACCCACACATTAAGCATACATTTATTTACATTAAGTTTTTTTACACGTGTGTCCTTAGATTTAAGGATTGCAGGTTTTCCGCACATCTCTTTACATGATCACGCAAACAGACCAAAAGGTGTTTATGAATCCTTTCAAACCTGTGCTGAAAGTTCACTTGCTCCCCCACCCACCACAATTGTTTGAAGACTTCTTAAATGGAGACCATACCAATCTCTGACAAAAGCATTGCACTCTACGTAATAACGTTCAAACTCCTGCCTCAATAACAATGCGGCTGAACCTTTACATGCGTTCCCCTTTTCTTGCTGCTAGAATTTAAGCAGATCTTGTAGACCCGTGTTGTGGCCTGTATCCATGTTAAAACAATGACTCGACATATTCCAGAGGCCGCAATCTGTCTTTGTACAGAACATCTGATCTGCAGACCTCCCATGTGAAAGTCAGGTTCTAGAAGAACCATTGTGTTCCAAGTTGTCAGTAAGTGTTGCATTGTCTTTTAGCTACAATTAATAATTATTATTATTATTATTTTTTTTTTTTTAAAAAAAGCTAAATAATAAGAGATAAAACATATAAAAAACTATTGACATCTCCAACTAAAGTAGGTAGCAAAAGCAGGCGATTGTTCGAACAATTACTTGCATTATTACACACCAGATCTCCTTTATATCGCTCAATCGTGATTTTCAACGTGGTAAATATCTCACAACAAGTGAATCCCGACAGATAACATCATGCTGGTTAAATCTTTAGCTGAATTTCTCACTTGCAGCATTACCAGCGGTGGTGCTTAGAACGTCCTCGATGGGGAAAAATCTGTCGTGCGACGAAGGTGATGATGATCTGAGAAAATATCATAATTCCAAATGTCCTCACAGTCCCGAAGAGCTACAGCACGCAGGCAGTGCTATCATTTCCCTGGAAACGTTCCGCGTTTATATACAAAGGTCACCCCTTCCACGAGTCTCTCTGCTGCCGCAGTGACACGATCAGTTCCCCAAGGCATCAGTCATTTATTCGTAGGGTAACTTGTATCAAAAAGCAATTTAATAAAAGCACTCATAAGCATTTTATTCCTATCCATGATTGCAGACATTTACAAAACCAGAACGACATTTGAGTTTACCTTAAAAAATAACTTATTAAGCAGTGATATACACAGCACGAAATAGTTCAGGGAGAAAATGCAACCTTTCCTTTAGAATTAAAATGTAAACGTGAAAATAAAAAAACAAACAAAAAAAAGATGGAATCAAAGTCTCTATGTCTCGCTACTTAAGATGGCATGTGATAATATCCTTTTACAATGTCCTGTGGGAATATATATATATTTATATATATTTATATATATGTACAGATGATAGATTGCAGTTCGGTTTAGGGCAATTGGTACATATGCCACTCTTTACAGATGCTTAAGTTTGGACCCGCTTCTTCACAAAACAGGGCACATGGCAACATAAAGGAAACAGGTTTGTGCGGTGGGGGGGCCAGGATCCTTAAGTTAAACTGTACGGTGATGGATGCTTCTCTTCCGTGGTAGGTCTGTGAAGAGGGCTGACTCACTGCGGTCTTCATGACGAGACTAGATGATGAATCACACACTCATTGTCATGCTAGGAGAATACTGCAACGACAGCAAATGTGGGCTCAGTGTGAGACATATATAAAAGAAGAAGAAAAGAAACCCTAATAATTTCTATTTTGGGGTGGATTGAACAGCCACAAAAATGGTAACAAGAGACAGGAGGACACGTTAAAAAATAAAAAAAGCGTGGTGTCAAATTAAAAATCTAAATATTTATAACATGATTACATATAGAAAAGTTATTAAAATACAACTATAAAGTATGACTGCATAACATAGAACACAATATCAAATGTTAGTGAGGATAAACGTGAGGAACTTCCATATAAACAGGTAATGGTTATAGATCTATGTGTAATATTATAGGAATGTGTAATATAGATACACACACATACTTATTATATCCTCAGAATAGAAATGGATCAGGAGAAGGAAGGAAACACATAAGAAATTAAACATTGGACATTTTTCCCCATTGAATGGAGTATCTTCTCTTATTGCATAGGGATTGTGAAAATTTTACTAAAATATGCAAATTTAGAACTCTAAACGGAACAGAGAACAGGAATAACGACAGGAAAATGTACAAGATTACATTAAAAGAACTCAGAGTTCCATGACATAAGCTTTTTAAAAGGTACACAGGGGGAATCATGCATATTAGTGTTTTTACGGAATAAGACTTATTTAAAACAATAAAAAAAAATAAGACTTTCAAAATAATCAGTAAGTTGCATGCAAATGCACAAGTGAAGCTACTAAAAAAATGAATTAAGACTATTATAAAAAAATTATTACTGTTAGAGGTAATATAACCCATGTATTTGAAAGAAAGTCATTAAAAGGACATGCAGGTCTAGAAATCTTTCCTTTAACAGTTAAACACTTTTATACCAACAGACTAAAATAAAAGTTTTAAGAATGTAAAAAAATATTTATTTTTCATTCTCTAAACTCTGTCATTTCATCTTCTCTGGCCACGCCCCTCAGCTGGGGGTGTTTCTCCAGCTCCCACTTCCTGAATATTCCCCGCCTCCTCCCTGCCCACTGCTCCACCCATCAACGCTTCACATGAACTAGCACAAGCTGTGCACATGAAACCCTGTGCACACTCAGGACCTCAGCCTGAGGAAACTGAGGAACCGATTAGCCATCTCTGCACACTGAAAGCATGACACACTCACTGACTCGCTCACACACTCACCTGCTGACTCGCTCACACACAGACTCACTCATGCTCTTTCATGTTTTACATACTTATGGTCTCACTCAAACTCTCTCACATTGTCACTAACTCTCACACTCTTTCTTGTTCTGTCTGTCTCTTGCACGTTCTCACGCTGCTTTTCTTGTGCTTTCTCTACTTTTTCTTGCTGGCTCTCTGCTTTATTTTGCTGTCTCTCTCTCTCTTTACCTTTTCTTGCTGTGTCTCTGTGCTTTTTTTTGCTGTCCCTCTTTTTGCCGTTTCTTTTTCTCCCTGTGTGTATTGACTTCTTTTCTTCCCTGTCTCTGCAGTAGCTGGGAGTGAAAGAGTTACAGATTGGAATGGCACTCAGCCCCGCCCTCCCCTTAGCTCACAGTGCAGGAGGGAGGAGGAGCAACTCAGTCGCACATGCTCAGTGCATTTTTATGCATTCCACACCGATTGGTTAGATTAGTGCATCTCCTGTGGTGGGCGTGGAAAACTAAGGAAAAAAAACAGGTAAATATGAAAAAATATCATATTCACTTGCTTTTTATGCCTGCTGATTGACACTACTGACTCAACCAAAAAGGCACTGCACATTTTTAAAGGCACACTGACAAAGCATGCAGGTCCCTTTAACTTGCTGTGGAAGTGTATTTAACCTCCCTAGCGGTTCAATTCTGACATATTTTATATGACAGAATCAATGCATTAATCTAGCCCCTTGGCAGTTTTCACGAGTGTGGCTCGGGCTTAAATTTCACTGCTGAAAGAGGTAGCCCTGAGCCACACTCAGGTTGATACATACCTGCCCTGCGCTCCCTCGCTGTCCCCCGCAGTCACCTCCGGCCGATCGTGGTGTCCTGCTTCCAAGAAGGGAACCAGGACACCACGATCGGACGGAGGAGAATGCGATCGCGGAGTTCGGCGAGGGAGCGCAGGTACAGGTATGTATCCAGCCCAAGTGTGGCTCAGGCTTACCGCTTTCAGCATAGAAATTTAACCCGGAGCCACACTCGGGAAAACTGCCAGGGAGGTTAACCCCTTAAGGACCAATGACGTAACTGTTACGTCATAAATGCATTGACTTTAAAGACCCAGTGATATATACATCTATATTTTCATTATTAATATTTACTATTGTGGTGTCCAACATTGCACGCTATAGCGCAAGCAGCCATTCTGATTCCACTGGGGGTTAATTCTTTATGTTCCTCCCACTGGACTGTGGGGACACTTTGAAAAAACAATGTTTAGCAAATCTATCTTTTTTGTTGGATTTCACAGCTTGCACATTACTGCATAAAACAATGTGAAACAACCGAACCTCCTCTTATGTGTGCACTTTGATGACGACACCGGCAATAACCTACAACACCCCTGTGTTGGTCAATAACATTGTGAAATAAAACAATCATTAGACAGTTACCAGAAACATAACACTTACACTCTCGTTCTGAAAGGGATTTAAGAAATTCCCTCCCATTTCTCCGTCATCCCTTGGCGTTCCTGGCTGGTTACTCAGACTCATGTTATTCGGAGAGTTCTGTTAACAGGATTATACAATATAGAAAACGTTAACTTATTTTTGCACATTTATTCACTTCATTTACAGGAAAAACTTTGAATTGTAACGTAATTTCTTTTTACTTTAAAATGAACTAAACCTTACTCTATGCGATAAACCTGTGCTTTCCTCTATATACGGCAGGTACTGGTGGTCCTTCGGGATGAACCATGCACAGTTCCACCTCCAGGGCCAAGTTATTTGGGGGAGGGTGGAGAGACTACACCTAAAATTAACTCTGCTAACTTCACCAACTTGTAATGGAGACATAACACTAAATTTGCAGCATTTCCTAGTTTTCTCTTTATCAACGAGTCAGAACTACATGGGCTGAGCTGCACTAACTCGGCTTCAGTTTGACCTTTAGTGAATATACCCCTTAGACTTGGAGAAATACAGAAAGTGCCTACGTGAAGGGACACACTCACCTTGGAAATACTGTCCATATCCCCTGAGCCTAGATAGAAAACAAACAAACAAAAAAAAAAAAAGGGAAAAACAACAAAAATGTTTGTAGACCTTTGAATTTACAATGAATACATTGCATCTAAACTGTACGACGGTTTACGTTTTAATAGTAAAAGTACACAATATCCTGTCAGTGTGCTGTAATCATTTATATTTTGTCAACACTCACATATAATATATTAAAGCAGTGCTGTCATACTCCACCCCCCCCCCCCAGATGTTTCTGAACTACAACTGCCATAATTCCCTCCTGGCCATCTACTGCATTGAAACAATTCTGGGAGTTGTAGGCATCAACACCTGGGGGGGAGGGGGGGGGACACGTGAGTTTGACAGCCCTGTTTTAAAGGATCGCTACCACCAAAACGAAACATTCTTATTTTACGTTGCCGATATCTTACATGTGCTTTTGGTTTTCTCTTGTAGGTTTAGTTAAAATATGTGTCACTGGGAGCATCCATTGTTTTGTAAACTGCCCCTCCCCCAAGAGTGTTTACTGCACTTGCTCCTTACTGTGTGGCATCGGGTGTAGAATGGAGAGAGCGAGTCTGTCATTACGAAAACCGACTCACAGCATTGCATTGCGTTGGATGTATGCAAAAGACACCATTTTTTAAGGTCCCGTCTTATCTCATTCAGATGTCATCTCTTATCTCAAGTAGAATATACAGCACAATAGGCCTCCTGCAGCTTTATCTAAACATTCCCCCTCCTCTCCATTGACCGTTAAATACTGTAGATGATAAACTACAGCTATAAAGTAAAACTCACAAGATTTTGGAAAATGTTGCCTCATGGGAAAAATAGTTACAGCTTATATGGTAGTATTCTGCTTTAATTTTTTAATTTTTTGGCACTCAAGGCTAAATGGGGGAGTAATATGGGGACTAGTAACGGTCTGATTCCCGCTGCTGGCTGGGTAAACACACAGACAACCTTCTCTATACAGTTCAATACCACTTGCCGATCACACCAATATGTATGAGCCTGGGGTAAATATTAATAAAACATATAGAAGAGAGGAAAAAAAAAAAAGGCAGAAAACATCAAGAAGTTGCTCACGATTACGGGAAGGGTAAACTGAAGTTTGCGTGTGACTGTGTTTAAGGCTATGCAATGACAAACATGGTCGTCTCACGTATAACGCGTGTTTGAAATACCCAGTACGGTTTTTGAATGAAAGATATTTACCTAACGAGCCATTTATATGGTGCGGTTCCATTCCACCCAATCCACTCATTGGACCATCTGAGCCAGGGCCCATAGGGAACTAGAAAGGTATTAAAAAGAACACAGTTACATGGAAAACCCAATAGCTGCCTGGCATGGAATTCATGTTGAGATATTGGATTTTTGCTTTTTGGAACTTCTGGTTTATTATTTACCAAGAACGAATTCTCAATTCTATCATAGGAGTAAATCTGTACGTTCCATGCATACCATACAATCTGATATTTGTTGGAGGGTCACTATTAAAAAATGACCCGCACCCTGCCATTATACCTTTAAAGAATGGGGGCAGACGCTGCTGACAACAACCACCCAATTCTAGTTTCTACAGGTTTTATTTATAGGTTAAAATACTTTTCTCTCTCGACATGCTGGTCCTCCCCTTCTGCTCAGGGTATCCGAAATGCACAAGTTCCTGCAGCTTTTTTATGGAATTTGAATACCTACACCCCTTACGTTGCATACAATGTGCAAATTGTGCATCTCGTGGAACCGGCGTACTTTCTGAAAGCGTAAATTCCGTAGCACCAGCGCAGAATGATGGTTTGGAGCTGCACGTGCAGAACCAATCCGTCGGCTGCCTTCTCTGTGGATGCTTGCTATCGTGAACGGCCTGACCGAGGATGTTGTCAACACACAGCCCTACAAACTTAACGCTAGCGCTCAGATATGTGAGAGTTAACGCTAGGTTAAATGACTTTACTGCATGACCCCCATATTATAACCCTAGCGCTAACGGGTTAAAAAAATCCATTGGCGCATCAATTACGTGAGCATATTGTACTTTGCACTCCCTATACTTAACACGGGAGCGCAATCAGTAATTAGCGTTAGGATTACAACGTACTAATGCTAATTACCGCACCGATGTGGTAACTAAAGTTAACAACAGCAGGTGTTAACGGATACCACCAAAAAACAGATACGCACCTCTCATCCCACGGTGCGAACGGTGGCCTAACCCGCCGCTTCTTGCTGCCGCAAGCAGAGTGAGACTGGTGACGAATCGTCCCCAGTTTCCCTCCACCAACCTGCACAATTATGCGACAGCAAGATCGCGCAGGGCTCGCGGCCTGGCAGCACAACTCTCCATGAAATCCTATGGACTCCAGGAGGTGATACTCGTGGGGTGATAACAATCCACAACCATAACTAAATTAAAGGACAGCCAGGTCAAATATGTTCCAGACCAGCGAGATCTCTAACAATAACCATTCCATTAGGGGGAAACTAAGGGAACATTTTATAATCATTAATAAAATGTATATATTGTACATGTAATGAGTAAAATGGAAGAATATCGAATATATGAAGACGCGGGTTATGGTTCTGCTCACATTGGGTCTGCTGGCTCCTGGAGGTACTGCATTCATTAAAGTATACATGTTGTCTCCAGAGTTTGTGGAATCTAAAAGGCAAAAAGTCCCCAAAATAAGTGTGAGATACTGTCATGACGATAAAAGTAAAGCATACAACAAAGGTTTAAAAATGTTCCAATTAAATGACCCGTGTCAGTGGGCGCGTGCAAGCCAAAAACCGACTTAAAAAAATAAAATAATATATATAAGCTTGCTATGGGTGGATATTGTGTACATTTTGGTAAAGAGAAAGAGATATGGATAAAATGTTAAGACTATCTGTACAGTCAAAATTCATTGCTTCTATATATTGTGCCGGACATGCCCCCCAAAATGACGTGCTACATTTAATCCTACCCCCTGCCAAACCCTGCTTGCTTGTGATCTGCAGCTGATCTAGCTTGAAATTCCCACCTGGAGTATAAATCCCTTGTTCCTCAATACCGAACTTCTCTTCCCTTTATGTCCCCACTGATCATCCCCCCACCCCCAAACCCTTACCTCACCAACTGCAGATACGGCCCTTTAAAATTCACTCCTGTAACTTCCAGGCCCTTACTATGGACACCGTTTGACAAAGGCGTTTGGCCAAAAAGTTGCTGTCTAAAACTAAAACGGTCTGAAAAGGATTGGGAGTGAAGTTCTTTTTGAGACAAACTATCTCCTCACATTCAACTTTTGTAAAGTCTGGGGCAACCAATGTGCAACCTGTATCCCCGACCCAGACATTTCGATTAGAGGGGGGGAGGTGTAGTCAAAATGGATGACATGGGACGATATGAATGTAGTCCACTCGGATGACATGGGACGAAAGGAGTGTAGTCCACTCGGATGACATGGGACGAAAGGAGTGTAGTCCACTCGGATGACATGGGACGAAAGGAGTGTAGTCCACTCGGATGACATGGGACGAAAGGAGTGTAGTCCACTCGGATGACATGGGACGAAAGGAGTGTAGTCCACTCGGATGACATGGGACGAAAGGAGTGTAGTCCACTCGGATCACATGGGACGAAAGGAGTGTAGTCCACTCGGATGACATGGGACGAAAGGAGTGTAGTCCACTCGGATGACATGGGACGAAAGGAGTGTAGTCCACTCGGATGACATGGGACGAAAGGAGTGTAGTCCACTCGATCACATGGGACGAAGGAGTGTAGTCCACTCGGATGACATGGACGAAAGGAGTGTAGTCCACTCGGATGACATGGGACGAAAGGAGTGTAGTCCACTCGGATGACATGGGACGAAAGGAGTGTAGTCCACTCGGATGACATGGGACGAAAGGAGTGTAGTCCACTCGGATGACATGGGACGAAAGGAGTGTAGTCCACTCGGATCACATGGGACGAAAGGAGTGTAGTCCACTCGGATGACATGGGACGAAAGGAGTGTAGTCCACTCGGATGACATGGGACGAAAGGAGTGTAGTCCACTCGGATGACATGGACGAAAGGAGTGTAGTCCACTCGGATGACATGGGACGAAAGAGTGTAGTCCACTCGGATGACATGGGACGAAAGGAGTGTAGTCCACTCGGATGACATGGGACGAAAGGAGTGTAGTCCACTCGGATGACATGGGACGAAAGGAGTGTAGTCCACTCGGATGACATGGGACGAAAGGAGTGTAGTCCACTCGATCACATGGGACGAAGGAGTGTAGTCCACTCGGATGACATGGGACGAAAGGAGTGTAGTCCACTCGGATCACATGGGACGAAAGGAGTGTAGTCCACTCGGATCACATGGGACGAAAGGAGTGTAGTCCACTCGGATCACATGGGACGAAAGGAGTGTAGTCCACTCGGATCACATGGGACGAAAGGAGTGTAGTCCACTCGGATCACATGGGACGAAAGGAGTGTAGTCCACTCGGATCACATGGGACGAAAGGAGTGTAGTCCACTCGGATCACATGGGACGAAAGGAGTGTAGTCCACTCGGATCACATGGGACGAAAGGAGTGTAGTCCACTCGGATCACATGGGACGAAAGGAGTGTAGTCCACTCGGATCACATGGGACGAAAGGAGTGTAGTCCACTCGGATGACATGGGACGAAAGGAGTGTAGTCCACTCGGATGACATGGGACGAAAGGAGTGTAGTCCACTCGGATGACATGGGACGAAAGGAGTGTAGTCCACTCGGATGACATGGGACGAAAGGAGTGTAGTCCACTCGGATGACATGGGACGAAAGGAGTGTAGTCCACTCGGATGACATGGGACGAAAGGAGTGTAGTCCACTCGGATGACATGGGACGAAAGGAGTGTAGTCCACTCGGATGACATGGGACGAAAGGAGTGTAGTCCACTCGGATGACATGGGACGAAAGGAGTGTAGTCCACTCGGATGACATGGGACGAAAGGAGTGTAGTCCACTCGGATGACATGGGACGAAAGGAGTGTAGTCCACTCGGATGACATGGGACGAAAGGAGTGTAGTCCACTCGGATCACATGGGACGAAAGGAGTGTAGTCCACTCGGATGACATGGGACGAAAGGAGTGTAGTCCACTCGGATCACATGGGACGAAAGGAGTGTAGTCCACTCGGATCACATGGGACGAAAGGAGTGTAGTCCACTCGGATCACATGGGACGAAAGAAGTGTAGTCCACTCGGATGACATGGGACGAAAGGAGTGTAGTCCACTCGGATCACATGGGACGAAAGGAGTGTAGTCCACTCGGATCACATGGGACGAAAGGAGTGTAGTCCACTCGGATCACATGGGACGAAAGGAGTGTAGTCCACTCGGATCACATGGGACGAAAGGAGTGTAGTCCACTCGGATCACATGGGACGAAAGGAGTGTAGTCCACTCGGATCACATGGGACGAAAGAAGTGTAGTCCACTCGGATGACATGGGACGAAAGGAGTGTAGTCCACTCTGATCACATGGGACGAAAGGAGTGTAGTCCACTCGGATCACATGGGACGAAAGGAGTGTAGTCCACTCGGATCACATGGGACGAAAGGAGTGTAGTCCACTCGGATCACATGGGACGAAGGAGTGTAGTCCACTCGGATGACATGGGACGAAAGGAGTGTAGTCCACTCGGATCACATGGGACGAAAGGAGTGTAGTCCACTCGGATGACATGGGACGAAAGGAGTGTAGTCCACTCGGATGACATGGGACGAAAGGAGTGTAGTCCACTCGGATGACATGGGACGAAAGGAGTGTAGTCCACTCGGATGACATGGGACGAAAGGAGTGTAGTCCACTCGGATGACATGGGACGAAAGGAGTGTAGTCCACTCGGATCACATGGGACGAAAGGAGTGTAGTCCACTCGGATCACATGGGACGAAAGGAGTGTAGTCCACTCGGATCACATGGGACGAAAGGAGTGTAGTCCACTCGGATGACATGGGACGATAGGAGTGTAGTCCACTCGGATGACATGGGACGATAGGAGTGTAGTCCACTCGGATGATATGGGTCGAGTGGTTGTAGTCAGAGAGGCTAAAAGGGAAGGTACCAGAAGAGAAGAGTTTGGAAAATGTTGCATGCGAGGAGAAGGCTTGCTCCAGTGGTAAGGTGGTACCTTTGATACCCTGGGGTACTTTTATAATGTCCACCTTGACATTTTCTTCTCCTAGCCTTAACTTTACTATTGTGAATCCATCTGGTTTTCAGAAATAGTTAAAGGTCAGTTCAATAGTCCATGTTTAAGGTGCTAATCATTATTATAAAGTCAGTATGCTGTAATCATGACAATACGGTTAGAATCCGGATTGACTCTGCCTAATGTTTTGCATAAAGTACAAATGGTGGTTTTAGATTATTAACAATCTATGCAAAGCTCTCTGCATTAAACATCTGGAGAGCATTTAAATAAATGATTAAAAGGCTTCGGGTAAGAGGAGTCGGGGAGAATAAAGGTTGATTAGCTAAAGCAACGTTAAACGAAAAATTAGATTAATCCAGAATTATAGATTTAGAATAAATGATAATAAATAAAATGCAGAAATCAGTCTTTATAACATTTAAAATATTGAATTACCTGCTGGACTTGGCATAATAGGTGTTCCAGGGGGCCCACCACCACCAGGAGGACCCTGTGAAAGCAAAGTATGATACGGATGTTCTGATGTATACTCAAGATACGCGCACATTTCAGACTTTCCTGATTATTTTTTCATTATAATAAACACATTATTATGAAAACATTTAAAGCAGTAATTGCAAACTCTGCCCACCCAGGTGGATTGCCTACAATTCCCAGAATTCTTTGTTTGCAATAGATGGCCAGAGTATTGTGGGAGTTGTATTTCAGCAGCCCCTGGGGGTGCAGAGGTTGAGATCCTTGATTTAACCCCATTCGCTGCTGAGCCAAATTTGAGCTCATGTATACACACGATTTGATTTCAGGTTTTATCATAGGACCCAGACATATTATATATCCTTATTTTCAGCAGACTCGGGAGATTAAAAATATTTCATTATTATACGTATACATCACGTCACAATGCTATAACAAAAAAAATGAACATTTTCATTCAAATTTCAATCATTTACAACTTGTAAAATTATTTTTCCACATTTTATCACCCAGATCTTTGTGGTTATATATTCCATTGGGTACTCGTTTAAAAAAATAATTAAAAATGGGAACCGGTTACCGCATTTTTCTGCGAAAATATGCAATTTTAACTAAAACTGAAACAGATGAAACTTTTCACTTGTGTCTTTGAGAATTAGGTTTTATGAATAACATGACTACGTATAAAACATTGGCCTTGCTCATGGCGCGGGAAATGAAAGTAAGTAATGGCAGTGGTATTGCTCATTTTATATGTGACAAATCCCGGGACTATTCTGGTTAATGGGAATCCCTGGGAAGATGATTTGGGGTCTGATGTCTGCTCACCTGTCTCCCTCTGTATATAGGTATGGTTCTGTTTTCTGTTACTTTGGGAGCCTGTTACAATGAGCTTTATTGCTTCTCACTTCAGTAATTTGGTTTCATTAGTGGATCACTATTCATGCAGTTCCAGGGTTTGCCTATTTTGCTCATTTTTGTCAAGCCAATTTCATTTGTACACAGAGGGAGGCCATAAAATACCTGAATAAATAAAATTCTGGCTGAAAAACCTTTCCTAGGATTATCTACAGTGCTCAAGTCATCAATGGGTTAATCTCTTTACGCTTTAAAGCAGAAGAAAAAAAAATAAGTGAAGCCCCTCAAAGAATAACAAAACAAAAAATAAATTGTTTATATTTCTTTTTAAAAAAATCCAGAGTATTGATCTCGCTGTGGAGTAAAGCACGGCTTTTCCCGGCAAATGTGTCCAGATTGGAAAATGTTCTTCAAATGAATACGAACATATGCGCACTAAATGACAGACAAGACGACCGAACGCAACTCGGATGTTCACTCTACAGACAATACACAAGGGCTGCTCCTAACATCTGGATAAGTATTTGTTTGACTAAATGAAATGTAACATCAATTCCAATGAGCACACAAAGCCAGATGAACTTACTACATAATTCCCAGGAGACGCAGATGAGTAGGGTATCTAAAAGCAAATAAGAATCAAAGTTACGCTTTCATTGTTCGGCGAGAACATGCATTGATTTTTCTTTTTCCATCTGTGATTCTGCTTTCGATGGATACTTTTGTCACGATTACCGCATTCTGCGCATCACACAAACAATATGTTCTTAATAAGCGTACACAACAGAGCAAGAGCATAAAGACAAGAAGTCTGTGAAACCTAAGCCATCTTCTGAAAGGAGCCAGAATTAACGTAAAACGCTGCAATGAGTGCGATGCATTTAATTAGGAAAGGTCAGTATAGGGATACCAGTTCAGAAATCAAATCAAACAAACCCATATATAGAGTAAAAGACAAGAAAAAGCACCAAAGATTGAATATTGAATGAAATCACAATACAGGATGAGTATCCCTTATCCAGAATGCTTGGGGCCACACAACACAACCCTTCCCGGCAAATGTGTTTAGACTGAGTTTTCGGAATTTGAAATTTTTTATATTAATTATATATATATAATATTAATATTTTGATACAATTTTCAGGGTAATTCAAAGCGATCCGAATTGCTTGAGAAAGGTAACCGAACGCTGAAAATCAGCGTTCAGTTACCTTTCTTGGCCATTCGGCTATCCAGAGAGCAGGCAATTCGCTAAATCCTGGCGAATTGCCTGCACATACGGTGCTTGTTCGGTGCCTGTTCGAGGGCAGTGAAATCCCCATGAAAATGCAATGCTTCGGCTATTCAGAGAACACAAACCAGCAGTGAAAGGTTCCCTAAATGCCCTGCCATTCGGTGCTTTAATTCGGCAAGTTTATTCAGGAGAATCCCATAGGCTTCAATGTTAAAAATATTCCCGTTTTAATTCAATATCTAATAAACCGTTCATTATAAAATTCTGCAGTAAAGAGTCTCTTTATTTATAGATTTTTTAGGATATTTTAAGCATTTTCTGGATTTTGTTTTATTTAACTTTACTTATTTTTTCTTTAACAGCCCTCTTTATTATCATTCCCTGGATCTCATATGTAAATTTCAGACATTTTCAGTAGTTTCTTTGCAAACAGCGTTTCACTTTTCAATCGTTCATGCAAACTGTTTTCCTAATTTATTCGCTGCCTCTT
The DNA here is from genome assembly GCA_009667805.1 of Leptobrachium leishanense. Classification (NCBI taxonomy): domain Eukaryota; kingdom Metazoa; phylum Chordata; class Amphibia; order Anura; family Megophryidae; genus Leptobrachium; species Leptobrachium leishanense. Next base: position 85,014,620 of record CM019063.1, read on the forward strand.
CTGCGGTCTCGGCTTTTTCCGGAGGCTGCGATCGGCTCCAGCTCGGGTTTTTCTGTGGTTTTCGGCAGGTTAATCCAGATGTTTTTGCGGGTTTTTGGTGTGCACTCGCCGGGTTTTGCTGTTAGTTTTCGGCGACCTCTACCTGCAATTCGGGGACCCTGTGGTGTTTGCTGAATACACCGCAGGGTCACCGAAATGGGATCGGCAAAAGGAACTGAATTGAAGAGAATGAAAAGTCACCGAACGTGCGGTGACTTTTCGAATCTCTTTGAATTACCCTGATTGAGTTAATTTGAGAATGGGACCAAATCTAAACAAGAAATTCATATGTGTTTCAAATACACCTTAGAAACACAACCTGATGGTCTTTTTGACCAATATGGATAATAACTGTTCCTCCGTCACACGGCGTTCAGGTGTGGAATTTTCTACTTTGGTGTCATGATGGATAGTAGATACTCACCCTGTGTAACAATGGCTAACCAGAAAGTAACTACCAATAATGGCAGCCTTTCTTGAATAAAATAATTCTACAGCTGGCCTATATTACACCGTTTAGGGCAGAATAAATTAACCTGCAAAAGAATCACAACATGTTTCACCAGAGATCTAGGTATTACTTACGGAGTTGGCATTGGCTGGATTAGGCCATGGCCTGCCACCACCAGGACCCCTGAAAAAATAAAGAAAAATAAGATTAACCTGGCAACTATTGAAAATCTGTAACAATAACGACAAAAGTATTTAGGGTTGTCTGGAGCCTTGAGACGGAGGCCAAGGCTCGATAGACCAGCATGATAAAAGTTTCTCTATGCCTTTCCCAGGTACAAAAATAAGTCCACCCAACGTAAAACAAAGAAAACATGGGCTGTGGACTCTCCCCGTCTCTCCAGTCCTTCAAGAAGTCTCTGAAAACACATTACTTTAGAGAATCCTATCATCTCACTCCCTAATACCACTCTGTTAATTTCCTACTGTATCTTCCCACACAGCCCACATGCGCCCCACTATTTCATATTCTTTATTCACCCTCACCTAGTGCGTCACCCCTCTCCTCTTAGATTGTAAGCTCTTGAGCAGGGTCCTCTCTCCTACTGTACTGTGTTTGTTGAAGCTGTATGTATATTTGTTGTTCTGTCTCCCATTGTACAGCGCTAAAGAACTTGTTAGCGCTTTATAAAAACTTGTAACTGTAACTGGTACAGGGTAAATAAACAAAATAACATTAATCTACCCTTACCAGACACCACAGCCACATAGGAAGTGTTCTGCCAACTACAGCTAGACAATATTAAATAATTGGTAATTTATGTAAAATGTCAACATGCATTGGTTTCAAGACTGAAAGCATTTTAAAACTTTTCACTACAGTGATTGAGTTTATAGAACAAGTGCAAACCAATTTCAATTGCAAATCTGTGCCAAAATATCACTAAACATACAGTTCATTGGACATAATAATAGATGTGCAGTCTGAAACTGAATCTGTCATTTCAGTCTCCCCAACCAGATAAGCTGGCAGCCTCAGCGCTATAACTAAATTCACCAGCAGAGGGAGCTCTCTGCCCGTCAAATACCACTGTATTTCAGTCTGAATCCACTGTATCGAAAATGGAGTAGGATAAAAGGTGTGTGTGAGCGAGTGTGTGTGGTGGGTTGATTTAAAGAATCTTAATAAAACTACAAAAAGAACACCAGGTTCTGCAAGTGGTTTATGGGATACGGCTTGGCAGAGATAGGAAAAAGATATATGCATGAATTGAGACCTATACAAAGAGCAAGCTTACAGATTGGAAGATCTGCATGAATGTGCAGCAAATAAGTATACACAACACATGTTTCCACAGTTGTATGTATGTATAGGGGTCTTCGAAGATTTGTTGTATTAGCATATGTTCATAATTCTAGTTATAGCAACATTTTTTGTTGTTATGGAAATAAAATGAATAATCGTTTTAACTACCGCAGTAGTAATGCGTAACTTCGATTTCTGGAAACCCAACCACACATACGTGTAAAGGATGTGAGCAGGAGACTTGAGGGTCTGCACCTTATAGAATAGTAACAATTATCTTCCTGGATTACCCAGAAAGAAACAAACTGTCTGCCTGTTATTAAAATTCAACTTTTATTTTTTAAAATCACCAGATTAAAAATAACATTCTCACACAAACATAGCCACAATATTGTGTCTCATACACATAAACCAATTAAAATCTAATCTCCACCAATACACTTCAATGTTCTTGAACCAGGACATACTTGAAAACGAGAGAAATCTCAATGTATCCTTCCTGGTAAAATCCTTTATAAATAAATAAATAATAGGGTAACAATTCAATTTCTGGCAATAACATGAATAATTCAGTAATAGTGAAGCCCTATTATTATTTTTAATATGGTGATTTAAATAAAAGTTGAATTTAAATAACAGGCAGACACTTTCTGGGTTATTCAGAGAGGTGAAAACCAGGAGAATGACGGGAGAAGTGAAAATTCTAGGTCAAAATAGTCAAACCAGAAAAATTCTACCATTTATCCCGCTTTCCAAATCGGATATTTGGTCTAGATTGTTCTCTTCTCCTGCCAGTTCTCCTGATTTTCACCTCTCTCTGAATAACCCCCTTTGTTTCTTTCTGGGTGATCCAGGAAGATAATTGTTGGAAAAAAAATTATGCAAAAGTAGCAGATCGGCAAAGTGGGTGTATCTTAAGATTCGCACAACGCGCTATACACCAAAATGACATCAACACCCCCCTCCCCAAAAAAAAAAAAATCAACATAACATGGGTGTACAGTGTGGACACAGATCCTCATACCCCATCAGTCTTATTCACTGGTAGATTTTTCAACATGGATGTGGGTGGTGGCATACTAATTTTGATACTTACATGTTCATTCCTGGCATCCCAGGACCACCTAGCGCATTGAGTGGCGGTCTCATCCCTCCTCCATAACTCTGCAATGATAACCAAGGGTCAGACTACCACAAAAAAAAAAAAAAGAAAGAAACAAAAGAAACAAAACCAGAGAGGAAAGGGAAAAGAAATGACAGCATGTTAATGATAACCACAGATTGGGTCAGCTGGATAATGACTGCACGCATGAACATAGAGATAGCCAAACTCTCATTTCACTCTAAAGACCTTAATCCAATGGAATAGTTGGGTGGAAAAGGCAGGACAATAAAGACTTTGCCACTTGTTTGTATGAGCCCCTAGGTTCATAAACCGTACGTGGCACAGAATGTTACTAGAATGGCATACAGTGGGCTTATGAAGTACGGGGCATTTTTTGGAACATACAGTCAGGTCCAGAAATATTGGGACATCGACACAATTCTAACATCTTTGGCTCTATACACCACCACAATGGAGTTGGAATGAAACAAACACAATGTGCTTTAACTGCAGACTGTCAGCTTTAATTTGAGGGTATGTACATCCATCTCAGGTGAACCGGGTAGGAAATACAGCAGTTTGCAGATGTGCCTCCCACTTGTTAAGGGACCAAAAGTAATGGGACAGAATAATAATCATAAATCAAACTTTCCCTTCTTAATACTTGGTTGCAAATCCTTTGCAGTCAATCACAGCCTGAAGTCTGGAACGCATAGACATCACCAGACGCTGGGTTTCATCCCTGGTGATGCTCTGCCAGGCCTCTACTGCAACTGTCTTCAGTTCCTGCTTGTTCTTGGGGCATTTTCCCTTCAGTTTTGTCTTCAGCAAGTGAAATGCATGCTCAATGGGATTCAGGTCAGGTGATTGACTTGGCCATTTCATAACATTCCACTTCTGTCCCTTCAAAAACTCTTTGGTTGCTTTTGCAGTATGCTTTGGGTAATTGTCCATCTGCACTGTGAAGCGCCGTCCAATGAGTTCTGCAGCATTTGGCTGAATGTGAGCAGATAATATTGCCCAAAACACTTCAGAATTCATCCTGCTGCTTTTGTCAGCACTCACATCATCAATAAATACAAGAGAACCAGTTCCATTGGCAGCCATACATGCCCACGCCATGACACTACCACCACCATGCTTCACTGATGAGGTGGTATGCTTAGGATCATGAGCAGTTCCTTTCCTTCTCCATACTCTTCTCATCACTCTGGTACAAGTTGATCTTAGTCTCATCTGTAAATAGGATCTTGTTCCAGAACTGTGAAGGCTTTGTTAGGTGTTGTTTGGCAAACTCTAATCTGGGCTTCCTGTTTTTGAGGCTCACCAATGGTTTACATCTTGTGGTGAACCCTCTGTATTCACTCTGGTGAAGTCTTCTCTTGATTGAGGACTTTGACACACATACACCTACCTCCTGGAGCGTGTTCTTGATCTGGCCAACTGTTGTGAAGGGTGTTTTCTTCACCAGGGAAAGAATTCTTCGGTCATCTACCACAGTTGTTTTCCGTGGTCTCCCAGGTCTTTTGGTGTTGCTGAGCTCACCGGTGCGTTCCTTCTTTTTGAGAATGTTCCAAACAGTTGTTTTGGCCACACCTAATGTTCTTGCTATCTCTCTGGTGGGTTTGTTTTGTTTCTTCAGTCTAATGATGGCTTGCTTCACTGATAGTGACAGCTCTTTGGATCTCATCTTGAGAGTTGACAGCAACAGATTCCAAATGCAAATAGCACACTTGAAATGAATATGGACCTTTTATCTGCACATTGTAATTGGGGTAATGAGGGAATATCACACACTTGGCCATGGAACAGCTGAGAAGTCAATTGTCCCATTACCTTTGGTCCCTTAACAAGTGGGAGGCACATCTGCAAACTGCTGTAAGTCCTACACCGTTCACCTGAGTTGGATGTACATACCCTCAAATTAAAGCTGTCAGTCTGCAGTTAAAGCACATTGTGTTTGTTTCATTCCAACTCCATTGTGGTGGTGTATAGAGCCAAAGATGTTAGAATTGTGTCGATGTCCCAAAATTTCTGGACCTGACTCTATATTTGACCATGTAGGTGACTGGGATGCTAAAGGTTTGATAACTCTTCTGGAGTTTGTGACCTGAAATTTAGCACCAGAAAATTAATTAAAAATGGTACAACACATAACATTGTGTTTCATCAAACAACTGCCTTGGATGCAATAACTAGCAACAATGTGTCTTTACTGAAGCACAGGTCTAGCCACCATTGCCCAGCCACAATTTTAAAGCTTTTTCATGTTTGCTGCATATGATATCAGTACCATTTAAATATCAAATATACATACGTGAGGATAATGGCCTACATCAGATAGCACTACCTGCATATATGCAAAACAACATAAAACATAAGCCAGGTGTCATGTGCAATACGCAAATAGAGAGGAAAGTGTGGACAGTGATGAAGAGGAGCTTATAAGGACAGGACTGGGTGCAGGGATTGCTTTTAGGGTTTATAAAAAAAGAGAAGTGTGTGGAAGGACAGAAAATTAAAGAAACGCCTTTAACACCATCCATAACTATCAACCGATGAGGAACTGGATCAAGACCTGTGACTCTATGCCTACATGGAGGATGGCGAGCTTACGCTGGGTGGCTGTGCAGCAGGGATGTATGCTTCATATGAAACCTTGGCGCTTACCTTGTTTAACATCTATACGTCTGCACAACTATGAATGTCAGGTGAAAAAATGCCCTTTGAGCAGCATTTAAGCACTTTATAATGTCGTGGTACTCAACTAAAACCAGCAGGATTTTTTTTCTTGTTAAACCAAGTGAGTGGGTGCTGGTGTGTTCCATACTGCATTTATTGGTGGATGGAGATATATATATATATATATATACCAGAACACCATCTTTAAAGGCCAGCACAATTTATTTAGAAGTCTGTAATGCGCGTCTAGCGGTGAAGTCATATGTGAGAGGGGTAATGTAGGTAAAAGATAGAGGATTTAATGAAAGCCTTAGTGATATAGACCAATCTATACATGCTGGATGGCTTACCTGTGGACCTAAGGGAACCATTCCGCGTGGGCCGCTCATTCTCTGCATTGGCCCTCCCATATTCGGATGCCCTGAAATCAGCAATGCATTCGTTTAGTAATGATATATGCAGAAATTTGACTTAAGAGTTTTCCCAGGCTATACATATATATTTCCCAGGGGTATATATATATACTCCCCTTTACGGTTTACGGTTACTGTGAAAGTCCAACCTGCCTTGTAATTCCTGAAAACGCTGACCAACCCATGGGGCTGCTCAGCCAATCAGAAGATTCTTATTCTTGGCAATGTAGGCTGAACAAAACAGTTTCAAGCAGCGTTTCATTATATTATTATTGTCATTTATATAGCGCCAACAGATTCTGCAGCGCTTTACAATAACCAAAGGGAACGAAATACATATAAACGGACATAAGAAGGAAACAAGAGGTGTAGAGGGCCCTGCTCATAGGAGCTTACAGTCTATATATACATACAATATATATAATTTAGGTTGTAGATATATATATATATATATAGTAGATTGGGATTTTGGCATCTGGACTAACACGGCTTATCCAGAGAATAGCAGAAAGAAGTGATCCTTTTATTATTTGGACTAACGTTACATTTAAAAGGCAAGCTTTTGAGAGTAAAACGCTCTTCTTCAGGTCTGGAAACTATACTGAGCAAAATCAGAGAACAGAATGATGAAGAGCAAAGCAGAAGGATAGGGGGCTACGATGGGTGTCATTAATAGTGTATAATGGTATAGTATGGTCAAGAAAGGTAAACAAAGAGGACAGTTCAAAGGCCCATAAAGCAACAGAGATAAGCCTCATGATGTGCATCTGACGATGGTGCCTGAAGAGGAAGAAGTCAATGACAACTTAAAAAAAACCAAAACAAACAACAAGGTACACTCTCGAAATCTTGTCTTTTAAATGTAACATTCGCCCAATAAAAAAGGTATCACTATGACTGCTGTACTCTGGTGATCGACAGAGAATATAAGTCAATCAGCTGCCACGACCAGTAGAAACTCAACAGGTCACCTGAATAGAATTGCTGTGTAAGTGAAGAGCAGCCATGGTGCAGGTACCGGCTTATGCAAATCCCTAAAGAAGGTTTGTTCTCAGGGGCGCGTTGTGCAAGAGCCTGTGCCATTAACCACACATACCTGCAACCAGAGAGATTGTCAGCTCTTGCTCAGAGCCAGATCAAGCTGATCTTTATGCAGTGGCACATCATTTAAAGTACTTAACACAAAGGATGAAGCACTCTGACATGAATATTCAAACGACTGCGTTACAGCTGCAAGAATATTTGAAAAAGGAAAACTTCTGTCATAACGTATATTATAATAACATAGGGGTATATGGTGTATCCCTGGAATGTCAAGGCAGCAATCCCTATCATTCTGCTGTCACCGCTTTGTCCCTGGGAGAGGAGCAGAGAATAAGTTGCATTAAAATAGAACTTTCAACCAAGTTACGATCTGCAACTTTGCCGTCCCTAGCAGAATCCTCACCTTGGATTTATGATGAAGCAGCACACGTCTGTGACTTTAGGGGAACGTGACTCACATACTGAAAAATGATTGCAAGATTGCATTGCAAGAATTAAGGGACACTTTTATTAAATGCTGGTAACGTATCAGAACCAAACTGAAGCATCTCAAACTGCTGCGCTGTGGAAATCATGATAAAACAAAAGCTCTGCCTTATACAGGATTAATAACAAGCTGCCACGACACAGCAAGTTCCCAAACCGGGAATGTATGCAGGAGGTGTCATTGCCTGTAACCCCTGTCACCTTCAAAAACAAAAACACCAACGGATCCAAAAGGTGTACAAAACCAACTTCAGGCAAGGGCTTATTTTACATTTCAACTATACGTGTCAGCCGAGCAGCAAACATCCAGATGCGGAGGTGTTACGCTGTATTTTGACCTTCACAGATCATATTAACTGCTACATCGGAGAGTCGGGAATGCCCCAAGTGTCATTTGGAAAAAAGGGAATCTTCAGAAAAAGATCTTAAAAGGAACTCGATCATCCTGAGCAGTTTATCTTTTTAAAGTGGTCAGAATGTGAGGCGTGCCCCTTCCCCTCCTCCCATGTTCTGGTGTAATCGCTGGGCGAACTGGAGGAGTTTTCTCCTCCCCACCCAGCGTCGCTAGCAGCCAGGATTTTGAATTTCCCGGCTGCCGGTCACTAGTGATGTCACCCTCTTTGAGAAAGCCTGCGATAGTGTTCTCAGACAGGCAGCCGATGGGTCGGTTCTGGGCATACAGGTGCAGCTCTGACGCCTCGTTCTGCTCGGGCGCTATGGAACCTGTGCAGGTAAAGTGCTGAGCGGTGTGCGGTTTCCGGACCATACAATTTGTGTAGCCATGCACATTGTGTAGCAAAGCTGCAGGGACTTCTGGATTCACAAGGATTCAAAATCACTATAATGAGGGGAAAAATTAAATAATTATGGAGTAGAGGCTGTCAGTAGCATCTGCTCAACCATAGGCCCTATTCCCTAGTGTGCGCTAAGAAGGGGACGCCAAGAGGGAAAATCTGCGCCTGCAACTTTCCTCGTAGCATCCCCATTTCAGCGCGACATTCTGGGGCAGGCGATACCTCAGCACCTTGCCCCGGAGCTGCTGGGATACCCGTGGCAGCGCTGCCACAAGTATCACCTCCTGGAGTCCATGGAGGTTTGCGCTTCTGGGCCGTGAGCCCTGCTCGATCTCGCTCAAAGAAGAGCCGAGTGATTTCTTATAGGTTTAGTGTCAGGATGGTAATAGGGGGGGGGGGGGGGGGCATGCATTAAAAGGAACTTATCCTAAAATCTTTGTCCAAAACGTTGGCCTGGCTATTCCTATTGTTTGTTTGTTTTGTGGTTCCTTGGAATCCATTCCCTACACCATGAGATTCTCTTGAGGTTTCATGGTAAACGTTAGGTCAATACACCACTTTTTATAGTATTTTCCTTTAAAAGCTACGTTTTATAGACGCACATCCACTCTCTCAGAAGATTTGGCCTTTGCAACCTCCAACAATCAATAAATATACACCGGCCATCGTCAACTTCATACGGATTGGATACAGAGCAAGTTTGAAAAGGACGGGTTTCAGTGAGTTTCGAGGTTTCCCTGCCTGAAGAGCCATTTACCAACCCCTGTCACCGCTGCATATATATACATACATATATTATTATCAGCATACCGGTAGAGGGGGGATAACCTGCTAAAGCAGATATTTGCGATGTTTATATGGACGCAAGTGCAAATAATTCAGCTGATATTTTACTGGGGATTGGGATCTCGGTAAACCCTTAATTAAATGGATTTCATTTTGCCAGACTGAAGCAGTAAACCCAGTAAATATTGGGGATCGAGCTCTTTGGGTTTAATGTGCTCTGCTATGAGGAGGCTCTCACAAAACACAACAATTAACCCCTTCACTCTATTAGCAGTGAATGTAGGGGAGGAGAAATCTGTCAGAAGAAATGAAGAGACACTATAAAGCAGATTGTGCAACAAATGCTTATGCCAGCCATTGAATACGGAGATGTAGTGTATGCAGCCGCCCCTCAGACACACCTCCAGAAACTTACTACATTGCACAAGTCATTCTGCCGCTTTGTGCTACAATGTAACTAAATGACCCACCATTGTGACATGTTAAAAGAGCTAAACTGGCCGTCGCTGGAATCTAGACGCACCCTTCATCTTTCCAACCTGGTGTTTAAGAGCTTTTCTGGGAAGCTGCCACCCTACCTGAATAGACTGCTTCCCCTAGCAGTTCCCTCATCCTATAACCTCCGATCCAGGACCAGCACCTTACTTACAATACCACAATACAAAAAGACATTGGCTCGATCATCATTTTCCTACAGAGCACCACAAATCTGGAATAACCTCCCAGACGCCATCAAATCTTCCCCCAGTCTAAAGACCCTTAAGAGCTCCGTATTAACATACCTCAATAAGGAATGCACCTGTAAACATGTAACATAGTGACTATATTTCCTACATATTTAGTTTTCTGTTAATCTGTATATTTGTTTTTGTGTTAATATCTTGCATTTTACTATTTTGTATTTCTGTAACCATGATCTTGAACCCAGGACATACTTGAAAACGAGAGAAATCTCAATGTATCCTTCCTGGTAAAATCCTTTATAAATAAAATAAATAAAAAATAAATAAGTTACAGCTGGGGTCAGCAACCTTGGCTTCCCAGATATGTAGAAGTCCACTTCCCATATTGCTCCGAGTCTCTTTGAGCTAGGCATCATGGGATATGTAGTTGTAAAACATCTGTGGGGTCAAGACTGCCAACCCTTGTGTTAAAGGGTTATTATAGTCAATACATTGCATGTGCTATATCAATAATGCAAGGTGTGTGGGTTTAACCACACAATGGGATTACGCTACACACGGGACACAAGCATTGCTTGCTACATTTGATCGTTTGCTGCTGACTGACTGATCAATCCAACAGTCGTTGTTTGTGTCGTGTGGCTCCAATGTAACATTAAATCTAGGTTACCCACACCTGCTGAGGGATATTCACATGCACTAAAGATACAGGATGTGTCTCTAAAACCAGCAAGATGATGGGCAGCACTCACCTTGTTGCCGTGATGGATCCATGCCACTGGGAAGTAATGTCTGGCTTCCTGGAACACCGCCAAGACCCTTAAACAAGGCAAAAACGCTTATTAAACAGTTGACAGAGGATCAACATACAAGCATCACTGGTCGACTTAAAGCGTATCTACCTGATTCGGTATTCTTAAATGAGGCCTTGCACCACCTGGATACCGAGGTGACATGAAAGGCTGGGGGGAAAAAAAGAAAACCACTCAGTGAATGAATTTCATGTGCAATAACAGGCTATATCATACATATACAAGTAAATGAATGCTCGATCATTGTGTACAAAGAACAGAAATGAGAGTTTATTCTTCATTTTGCGGCTTTATCGCACTGCTGGGCTGCTTACCTGCAGTCCAACACAACTTGTGTCCCGTCAATTATGTTTCCCTTGCAGTCATACAGGCTGACACCCCATTCATTTACACCCCAATCAGCAGTATTATTTTATATAGAAGTAATTTTATTGTATACTTCCAGGAGGTCTCGTTTTGTATGTGTTTGCATATTAAATATTAAGGAATTCAGGTGATGCCTCATTTGAGATTCACCTTTCTTTCATCTTGTTCATAGTTGCTGCAAACACAAAATTATTATCCTTTATTTATATAGCGCCACAAATTCCACAGCACTTTACAAGATCAGTGTACAAGGGGTTAATATCAGTGTACAAGGGGTTAATACACTAGAATACCACACATGGATGATCTGGCCTGATTCAGGGGGTCCCTGTTCCCAAGGGGAACTTACAAACGATGAGATGTACAAGTATGTTGTGGGGTAGACGCATCCATATCATTAGGTGTCTTGCCCGAAGGACACCTCGCTGGTGACATCTTCTGAGTGGGATTGAGTTGTTTTTCCATGATTGTAGATCAACCACCTGGTGGTTCGGTTGAACCTGCTTCTCGTAAAGTCGAGACTTCTCCACAGTTGTATTGGAGACGATGCGCTGTACAGGAATTGCTTCTCCACGGTCAAAGGGTAGAAACGTTACCACTTGACTCCACAGCCGATAGTGTGGTAGGTAAGTATGTACCGTTCGGTGTCTTGCCTGAGGACACTTACTGGTGAGGTGCTCTGGCCGGGATTCAAACCTGGGCCATGGTTATAGAGCAGTGATGTTACCTATACTCCATCCAGCTGGTATGGTAGATATGGGTAGATAAGAATATGTAGGCAAGATGCCATGATGTGTGCCGGAATTCATTCACTGTCTATGTGCTAGTCGAGGGCCACAGGGATTAAAGAATACAAAGCATGGTTTAGCCATTTTCCGGGAGCTAATACATAATTTTGCAGGACATTTCTGGAATCCATCTGATGATAATACTTATTGGTAACATTCTTTCTTTGATCCAATAAGGAAAGATTCCAATGAAGAAATGAAAACCAAAACATGGAAACACAACACCTTTCACTCCCTCGGATTGTATCCAATGAAATGATGTAGTCACAAACTAGCCAGTCCGGACAGATTTTGACGCTTTCTTTATACATTGAGGAGCGCAGAGAGTATCCTTCCTTTCCAGGCAGAATTCAGCCCTCAAGATTAGCCCTGTAGCCGGTATTATCTTGGAGTGTGAAACGTATACGGACTCGTCCATTAAAACCCACAGTGATCTGTATAATCTGTGTCTCAAACAGAAGGAGATGTGCCTCGCTTGCATGGCTGTGAGTCCGATGCTGTGCATGTGGGGATGGATGTGGAACAGGAGGATCCGGGAGAGTAATGGAAGCTGACAGATTAGAAATGGATTTATTAAGGTTGATCCCAATCAGGGAAAAAAATCCAAACCGAACCTTTTGATTTGTGCATTAACTAAATTAATATGTCAAAGTGAATGTACTGACAGACTTTCAGAGATTGGTGGATATTTGTCCAAACCTGGTTTGCTGATCTGTTACCAGAAAAGCTCTTATATGAAGGTGTAGATACTGTTGGATGTCTCCACCGAGACTCATCCGCTGACTCATTCCATTATGTCCCTCCTTCAGGACAAGCTGCGCCAAGTCTGAGTCATATATACTTTTGCTGAAAATGCGTGGTCAATAAATACAGGGGAGAAAGGGACACGATTTTAGCCTTTTGATGCATAGACTTAAAACCAGGATGAAAAATCAACAGATATCGGAAAATCATTGATAATATAGTGAAGTAAAAAGGGAAGGGCTCATGTACACACTAATTGAGCCTTTGAAGCAAGCATTCCAATGACAATAACACGCGAGATTTAAGGTATATACTGGATAGGCAGGTTTGATCTGATCAGTTTACAAGTTACAGGATTTAATACAGCAAACCAGTCAACAAACCGATTTGAAGATCAATTACCACACATGTCCACTAGATGGCACTGCGCACACATTTTGAGATTTAGATTTCATAAGAGAATTCATTTGGCAGGCCATATTTAAAGGGGTACACCGGCCACCACGACTAGCCGGCAGGTCAAGAACAGAGTGACAGGAGAGAGCAGGTCGATACGCAAGACGACATGTCTCTAAGTGGCGCCAGTCGGTGCTACTGGAAGAGAGCAGGGTGCCAAAGCCAAGATGGAGCTGCCCTTACCATTGGAACAGAACAAGTACAGATAAAGCAGTTACAAGTATTTATGAAGAGTCAACAAGTTCCGTAGCGCTGTACAATGGGTGAGACAGAATAACAACTATACATGCATGTTAAACACACAGAACCCTTTTCCCTTCTTTGCGATAACATGGGGACGCCAACAGGGAAAAATTCTAAGCCTGTAGATTTTTCCGAAGCGATATTCCGGGGCAGGTGCTAGGTCAGCACGTCGCCCCAGAACGCAACACTAACTGTTGGGATACTCGCGTAGCGCTTCCGCGCCACCGCGAGTATCACCCCCTGAGGTCCATAGGACTCCATGGAGAGTTGCGTTTCCAGGACGCGAGATCGTGCAGCATCGCAGAGTGAACAGGGAGGGAGATTGGGAACTATTTTTTGTTCCCGGTCTCACCCTGTACCCAGCTACAAGAAGCGGCGGATGAGGCCACCATTCTCGCCGGGGGATGAGAGGAGAGTATCAGATTTATGGGGGGAGGGTTTTAGGGGGTGCTAAATGATTTTGCATTTGCAGAATCAGTTAGTACCAGTTTTTAGGAGTCGCCAAAATTCTGCCTTGCGCATCCCGACGGTAATTACCGCCAACACTTTGTAATACCATACTTTGAAAAACACTAATGATTGAGCTCCCCAAGTTAAGAATAGGATGTGCAAAGAACAGTAAGCTCACGGAAGTTAGTGCAATCACTGATGCGCTGACAGATTTCTAATACGGGGGGGGGGGGTAGCGTCAGGAATGTAATACGGGTGGCCTGCGTTAAACACACTTAACCTAGCGACAACGCTTACGCATCCGAATGCCAGCATTCGCGTTATCTAGGGAATAGTGCCCAAAGGAGCAGTAGGAGACGACCCTGCTCAGGAGCTTACAATCTAAGAGGAGAGGAATAGCACACTAGGTAGGGGTAAATAGAGAACCTGAAGTAGTGGGGTACATGTGGGCTGGTTGGGAAAATGGTGGAAGAAACGTACAGTGGGGGGGTCATGGAGTGAGACGATAGGCTTCTCTAAAGTAATGTGTTTTCAGAGACTTCTTGAAGGACTGGAGAGATGGGAAGAGTAAAAAGTTGTGGGGGAGGGAGTTCCATAGAAAGGGGGCAGCTCCGCAGAAGTCCTGAAGGAGAGAGTTGGAGGTGCAGGTCAAAGTCAAAGAGGACCCGAGACAACGAGCCTGTAAGGTAGAAGTAATGGTGTTACCATTCACCTGAAGGGAAAAGGGGTGCAGGAATGTTAGCTTTAGAGGGAGGGAAGACGACAAGTTCTGTTTTAGAGAGGTTTAGCTTCAGGAAATGGGAAGTCATCCAGTCGGTGGCAGCCGATAGGCAGCAAGTAACACGGGACAACGCAGGAGGAGAGGGGAAAGGTAGATTTGGGTGTTGTTTGCATAGAGATGATATTGGAATCCATAGCAAGAGATGAGGTTGCCAAGAGGTGGTATAGATTAAGAAGAGTAGGGGACCCTGAACAGAGCATTGAGGTGCCCAAACTGAGAGTGGAACTGGGGTTGAAGAGGCACCAGCAAAGGAGACACTGAAGGAGCAAAGAGAGACATGGTAAGAGAACCAGGAGAGAGCGATGCCACTGGAGGCCAAGTTGACGCAGCGTGAGGAGCTGGAGAGGGTGGTCAATAGTGTCAAATGCAGCAGAAAGGTCAAGAAGAATAAGCAGGGAGAAGTGACCACTGGTTTTAGCAGCAACTAAATCATTCGTCACCTTGGCCATAGCATCTTCGTAGAGGTCAAGCAGAGAGTTAGCAAGAAAACAAGTGAGCTGGTTATAGACAGGCGTCCTAAGATTTTGGAGGCAAAGGGGAGCAAAAAGATGGGACGGTAGTTCAGAAGCGGTGAAATGGATCATTTGATTGTCAAAATCCCATAATACACTATGGCAAGGCTTGACAAATTATAGCAACCTTTGAAGCCTGTTAGAAAATCTGGAGACAGCTAGAAATTGCGGCGAGCCAGGCCAGGAGACAGACAGGAGAAATCAGGGAGGTAAAACTTTAAAAGCCAATGCCCCCTAGTGTCCTGGGCATGAGGGGGACCCTATATATGACAATCCATTTATTAAGAAAACGGATTTCTGTAAAACAGAGAAAGTACTGGGGCAGTTACTGAAGCCCTTGTGATATTAAGCATAAAGGTGGCAGCAGTTCCTCTCCTGTAAGTCATGTGTTTGATTCCTCAATCACTGAATCCGATTCAAGAACATATGAGAAAGAAGAGAACGTGTAGCAGGCCAACAGCAAAATATATTAGCCTCTCCTTCATATTTAAGTTGAACACACAATCTTGAAGAGAAACGATATTTACAAGGGACACACTTTATCCAAACGTATAGTAACAAGGTTCCAGATCTTGCTCCTGAGAACGTGTTCACCAGCAGGGTTCCAGATGCAGGCCCTGAGAGGCTCTTTGGCTGTACGGTTCCAAACTTGTCCTTGATGTGTTATTTACTCGTAGGGCTCCGGGTACTTGCCCCAAAAGAGAGCTACTCACCAGCAAGGTTAATATACATACAGAAAAAGAAAAGATTTGCAAATGTTGGCCACTCATGGACTTGCCGATTTAATGGCGCACCCAGTGCCGGGCAAGGCTCGTCGATCCGATAGATCTGGGGAAAGAACTGCATTATGGGATTTATCTTGGAACGTTTCCATGTCATATATAATTTCCTGCAACTGATGTGCTGTGATGTTATAGAACGCTACATGCAACCTACTCCTAAAATGATTTGGTTAAAGATGATGGTCCATCGAAAGGCAGAAGAGGACACGAGTAAAGGCTAGGACCAAGACATATGTCTGACCAGGGTTTGAGCAGGTGTCAGAGGAGGAATGATAGGAATCGCAGAAATTGCTTATTGTGGTGGAAAACCAATGTGAATATTGTAAATAAATAATAGCAGTGGTCTCAGCGCAACAGTCTATTCTACCTGACGACAAGAAGAAAAGGAATTGACAAAAACAAGGGGCTGTATTCCACCTTTGGTGTAAATTTAACCCTGGCTGTTATAATCTTAGTCATTATAGTCTATGGAATCGTTACGATAAAACAGCTCTGGTTAAGTTAGCGCCAGGTTTGGAATAGGACCCAAAACTTAGGATACTGACACAATAGATCTTGCTTCACCCAGGCGACAATATATTCTAAATAATATGTATTTATCGGACCTGAGTAAAAGAAGAGCGACACAATGCGTTAATAATGGACAAATGGCACAAGGGGACGAATTTTAAACACAGCTTTATCATCTTAATACTTTCATTATAAAATAAGATTAAATATTGCTCGGGTACCTTTTCTTGGTTTTTCAGGGTGAGAGACTAAGGTTGGGGTCAGACGAGCGCACTATGTGGCCCGTATGGACGTGCCTACCAGCCTCCGGTGCAGCGGTGTGACGCTTCGACAGGTCCGATCACACGCTGAAGCGCGCACACGAATTGCACGCGCTTCAATCAAACGTGCAGAAAGCCACCCCGTCGAAACACTAGACGCGTGTTGGACGGGGCTGCGAACCGTGATCCTCCATAGCATCGAGCCTTGCAGCACTGAGCGCACTAACTGCCCTCAGTGAGGTGGCCAGACGGACGTCGAGTGGAAGGAACGTCCACTCTCACGGACATTCCTGCCGCTCTTAAAAACGCTCGTCTGACCCCAACCTAAAAGTCTCTGTTCAATGGCATATACAGATTTATAAAAACACAATCAACCGCATAAGATCTGAAAACTATCCTATCAAGGCGGCATGGGGAACCCTCCCTCCCCCCCAAACCCCCACTAGATTTCAGATACTAATGTGAATTCCATTACGAAAACCTTAAATGTAAACAATAATGGCAATCTAAAAAGATTAGTGGACTTTGAGAAGGGGTGACAAAAAAAAAAAAGGAAAGTGTCATTTTAGACGTTTTAATGGGAAGAAAGCGTCTACCAATCACCATCCTGACAATCTGAGAGGCATAATCAACCAGGTTTTAAGAACTGAAAGGAGGGCTTTGAAAAACATTCTTACAGATTTTTTTATATATATATATATATATATATATATATATATATATATATTTTAGATCTGCTAAAAAGTCTACAATCTGCTCGGTATGAGCGGCATCACGGTGTGAAAGGATAATGTGTGACTATACACTTATACACCGTATCAGGACCAGATTTAAGGCTGCGGCATTTCGATTTTGCAGCAAGAAGTCAGAGCGAGCCCAGCTTTAGACGGCCGTCGGACACGCTCAGCAGGAAGCTGAGGCTGGTGTGTTGTGTCTCTGTTTAGTCTGTACATACCTGGAAGAAGCCTGGAGGGACGGGACCCACTGGCATTCCATCCCCTGGAGGAATGTTTGCTAGAACAGGACTGGGGGCAGCTGCAGCGCTCTGCAAGGGAAGGAGAAAAGAACAAACCAACAACAATTAGCAGAAAGTTAACAGCAAACTAAAATAATAATAATAAAAACAGCAATCCAGCTCTGTAATAGGACATCCAGAACCTCAATCATCATCCCAATAATTATGTGTGCTCTGGGCAGGAAGGTGACGCTGTGACATCACTAAGCTTTATTTTGATGTAAAAGAAAACGGAGCCTCGAAACAAAAAGGTGAAATGGATCATAGTTACAGGAAATCGAAAAAAAGAAAAACTGAGAGGGTTAATGTTTTTTTTTGTAAGAATCGGATAGAGGAGCAAAGGCAGTTCTGCGCTTCAGGAATGGAGCAGGAGGCTACAGAGATATATTATTATATAGATTATTATACTGGTTTTTAATCTGAAAATATAACATAATTCAATATGAAATCTGTCCAGTGCAAATGATTTCACACAAGCCCAGGTGTACACAGGTTCATACACATATACTTGGATAGAAAAACAGGGGCACAACGGTGACTTTTTGGTACGTAGCAGGGAACGCCCGATGTAGAATGACGGGTGATTGCAGAGATAAAGCTGCTGAATTTATTTCTAAATGCCATCTGTGACAAAATCAAGTTTATAACATGGTGCAACACAAGAACCGGCATCTCGTCTGTTATTCCACACATTAAAAGGTTACTTATGAAAAAAGGAGGAACAAACAATGTAGACATGTTTTATTAAACGTAGCATTACGGACTGGACATTATTGGCAGGGCAGAGCACGTATGCGCCTGAGCGGGCGACATTCAAATTTACCGACATGGCGGCTGTCAATGGATTCGCATCTTATACCTGCGATTCAATGGCTTCTTCCCTCTCTTTCATAGTTCAGACAATTTAATTTGCCGATATTTTATAAATAGAGCAAATTGATGTTACATCAAAAAATCATTATACTAATGAGGTTTCAAAGTACGCGTGGCACTGCAATGTTTGCGCTGATGTCTTCCCATTGTCTAGCAAGCATTTTATGGAATAGACCTCATTACGGGCGCAGAGGAAAACAATTCGGCCATTGAGGATATAATATACTTAAACTGCAGTCATAAAACAGACAGATTTATATTAAATGTAGTTATTCCGGAGCCTAATAAAAACATAGGGAAATGTTTACGGCCTACATGTCAAAATGCCGGAAACAGCCCAGCTGGATTTCCTATAGAAGACTCTTAAGACTCCTTGCAAGTCTACACGGTGTGTCCTGCTGTTGATGCTTGCTCTCCTTCCACCAAATCGACAGGCCCTTCAAGAGAGGCAAACGCAACTCAAGCCTCAATTCTCATGGAAAATCCGTCGCCAGCCACGAGAGTAGTGGCATGTATTGGAAATGATTGCTTTTCCAGGTGGTCCAACAGATCAGCAACTCAGAGGCGAGGAATTAATTTGGTCTCTTGCACACTGTTTGCAGAAACGCCATTCCCATATCTTGCAGACAAGGCCATCAGAAAAAGCAATCAACCCCATTGTCACGTTCGCTGTATCGCTCACCCTCGACAACCGTGGTGTGGATCCTTTTGGACAAACCTCTAAACCCTCCGATCCTTGAGTGGTCGGGACCGCTAATCCTATAGCTCCCAGCCAGGGAGAACGGACACACCAGAAACACAGAGTACAACCTTGGTATATTAGCAGCAGGTCTCAGATCAGAACATGCCCTCAGGCAGCAAGGATTAATCTTAACAGCAGCCAAGGAGTAACCTGGATCAGGCTTATGCAAGTCATTCATACACAAGGATTCAGAAATGGCATGGTTTTTGTAAAAATCTGAGTTGGCAACAGAGAGGGTCCTCATACAATCAGGGTCAGCGTTATGCAGGGTCAGCATACACTCTGAGTCTGTTCTGGGTTAAGCATTCATACAAGCTTGGTCAGAGAGAGAGTAGTCAAGAAGGCAGTCTGAGTCAGCAACAATCAGGTTCCTCATAAAGTCCAGGTCAGCAACGTAGCAATGAAACAATGAATCAGTGACTCGAATGAACGGCACACCAGCGATGCGAGAAAACAAACTCAACATCAACGCAATGAGTCGGTATGCGCGTCCTGTATTTAAGGCTGGCGGCTCCGCGTCATCTTACCGTGCCCCGCCCCCTCATTAGGCGCATGCACGCTACTCGGCTCTGAGCTTGGCACCCGGCCAGCCACCAGCGTGGAAGGCGCTGCCGGGCGTCCCCCAGGACGGCTCGAGACCCCCCAGGCTGGCAGGATGTGACACCCATGGAAACAAAGACACGAGATAACCCATGGGCTTTCAAGGATTGCGGCAGCCATGCCCCAAAATACTAGATACTGGGCTTATTCAATGTCCTACACGACTCATTGTCTTTAGAACTTCAATTTTGTAGTTGCTGGCAATACACCCCCCTCCCTCACCATGAAGCGAACCGGTTAATTCGGATTCTGCCATAATTCCCAGAAGTGGTGTGAAGCAAGGTCTTCTGGGAGATGTAGTTTAGTGTTTGCATTTCTACTTTCCCTGCACTTCGGGGAATCAAAGTTCCCCACCCTGCAGTGAATTTAGCATTCACCGCAGTGTCCCCGGAGTGCAGGGAAAACTCACCGCAAACCCACCAGAAAAACCACGCCGAACAAAGCCGAAAAGCTGACTGCGCAGACCAGTCGCCAACCAGACTAACAGAAAAAGAAAAAAAAACAATACGATTGATTGTGTCAAAATTGAAACGCTGTTTGCAAAAAAACTACTGAACAAAAATTTCTGGAATTTACATCTAATGTCTTATGAATGATAATAAAAAAGGTCTGTTACAGAAAGAAGATAAAACGCTTACAAAAAACAACGAAAATATTTTGCAAAAAAATTCCCAAAAAATGCCTAGAAGATCCCTAAAAAAACAATAAATTAAGAGACTTTTTGCTGCAGAATAAAATAATAAACAGATCACTAGATATTGAATAAAAACAGTAATACTTTTAACACTGAAGTCTATGGGATTCGCCTGAATAAACCTGCCGGATGAAAGCACCAGACAGCAGGGCACTTTGGCAACTTTTCACTTCTGTTCGGTGTCTCTGAATAGATTAACCATCGCTTCTCCATGGGGGATTTCACTGCCTTCGAACAGGCACCGTACTTGCCGTCAGTTCGCCAAAATTTGGCAAACTGCCTGATCTCTGAATAGCTGAATGGCCCTGAAATGTCACCGTACGGGGAAATTCCCTGTTTGGTGACATTTCGGGGCCAGATCGACTCTCTCGGAATAACCCCTTTAGACAAGTCAGAGGGCTGGTTTATCCCCGCAATGACCTTTTTCCTGCGTGCAAGAAGACAAGAGAAAAGGAGCAGCCAAAACAAGTGCATGGAGCTTACATTTTTGCAGTGCTTGGAGTGCCAGCTTAGGCCCCTATTACAATCTTCGCGCAAATGCGCTCACGCAGTGCAATTTTTTTTTTGCACACGCAAAAAACTTTAGCGTGCGCAAATTAACGCAGTATTACGATCCGAGCGCAGTTTTTCAGCCTTCATGTTTTTTCTAGCACAAATCCGACGCGCAAAGCCGGGCGCAAATGACCGTTGCGTGCAGGAATCGGTGGGCAGACCGTTTTTTCACGGGATTCGGCCAATCAGAATTAAGAACCACCATTTGTTAGGTTTCGGTTGTTGCGCCTGTCAAAGTCTATCTGCGTATATGTGCTGCAACAAAAATAAAAAATTAAACAATTTATTCATTTTATTGTTTGGGTACGTGTAGAATGTGTAACTGTGCTGTATTTTTTTTTTGTGCAGGTTCATTTCGTTTCGGCCAGAATGTTCAGATTGTAAGTTAACACCAGGCTTTCAAAGACGTTACGATACTTCGCGCAAACGTCGTTCGTACGACGTTGCGCGAAGATCGTAATACCATCCGCTCGAACGCATTTGCGCTGACAATGGTAAGTATGGGATGCGCGTACGCACTTGCGCTGGATTCGCGCAGGGACAGTCACGGTAGACGCTAACGCGCATCGTTTGCTAGAACGTCGTAATACGATGTTTCGCGCAAATGGTTTTGTCCTCGCGCAAAAGCGCATTCATGCGCACGCAAATGCACGGCGCGAGGATTTTAAAAGGGGCCTTAAAGTGTTAAACCATGTAGATTCTTGACAGCATATTAAGAGTATTCTATCTGCCCGACTTGGATAAGACATGTCTTTTCAGAGAGAATCTCGTGAAGAAAATTGCATATTATGTCACACACACAAAAAACAAAGGCTAAATAATGTGCACTCTGCTCCTTTCATAGTGTGCACGTAGGCCGTATTCAAGCTGGTTTTGTGTTCGTCAAAAACATACATTTCCTCTGGCCAATTTAAGTTAAAAATGACATGACCGCTTGAAACAGAACATCATTTTTCCACTAGAATGACCCTTTAACATTACGAATTTACCAGACCCGGCAGAAACTGTTCCGTTACTCTATTATGACATTCTGAGCTGTGTGTAATGTGTTATGGGCTATTTGTTGTTGGGTTTTTTGTGTCACTTCGTTTGTTTCAAGGTTCACAAGAGCTGGGAACTCATTACTTTGTAGCGTTGTGTTACTTTACATTTCACTGTATATTATTATTTGCACTGTATCGAGTGAAACAAATCTCTCAATGTGGAAGAAGACAAAAAAAAAACGGCAACCTGAACTATAGACAATGTTGCTTATGTTCCTTAACTTCTTACCTTTTACATTTCTGAAACTTTGAATCTCCCTATATCCATAGGCACATAAACACTGACGTTAGGGAACGGCACGAAGACGCCTGGAAGAGGTATTAGGCGATCGCAGTCATCACGTCCGTGTCGCTGCACAGTTTAACATCCGTCGTAGTAGTGATTTGTGATCAATACAGACCAACACACAAACTACATGCGCACTTCAGTGCATTGCATGCAGGTGGCAATGGACGCCATTTAGGCCTCGACGTAAAAGCAGGGTGCCGAACAAAATCCCTACAGCCAGGTTCCCTAATGCCAACATCCCGACAGCCAACTTCCAGACAGGACAAGTGCCGGACATACCGACTTCCCTACACGGCCAACTGCCAGACATCCATAATCCCAGTGGCTAACGCTAATACTAACACCCTAAACCTAGGTTTAAGGGGGTTAGGGCTAGGTTTAGGGGAGGGGGGGTTCAGGCTAGGTTTAGGGGAGTTAGGGTTAGGGCTAGGTTTAGGGAGGTTAAGGTTAGGGCTAGATTTAGGGGGGTTAGGGCTAGATTTAGGGGGGTTAGGGCTAGGTGTAGGGGGGTTAGGGCTAGGTGTAGGGGGTTAGGGCTAGGTGTAGGGGGTTAGGGCTAGATTTAGGGGGGTTAGGGCTAGATTTAGGGGGTTAGGGCTAGGTTTAGGTGGGTTAGGGATAGGTTTAGGGGGTTAGGGCTAGGTTTAGGGGGTTAGGGAGTGGGGTTAGTGTTTGCCGCTGGGATTTTGGATGTCTGGAAGTTGGCCGTCAGGGAGTTGTCTGTGTAGGGAAGTTCGCCGTCAGGATTTTGGCATTAGGGAACCTGGTTGTGGGGATTTCGACCCAAACCCGTAAAAGCGCTACCTCGGACGCCCAGAATGCGCCGCATCCGCATAGCGGCCTGTGTGAGTTATGCTGCAACGTCAGATGCAGCGCATTTGCGACGTTCATCACATTGACGCTCAGAAGTCTTTTTGGTCTGGCTGACTGTACCCGTCTTAATTTTAATAAAATTTTGATTCCCATATTTTCCTTTTTTTCTACATTCGTCAAAAAAACGGCAGTGTGGTGTCTACAGTATCTTCCGTCAGTACGTCTGTCTGTTATGCACGCACGCATGCAGAGTGCACTCAGACTGCGTTCATCTGACATTAGCCTTAATGTCACGGAATGAAAGACGGCTCGTTTCCTCTAAAACTGACTTAATTCCACGTTCACTACTTTTAAAGACTTTTGTAGAGCGATTGCACCGGTTGTGACCATCAAGGGAAGAGAATCATGCCGTAATGTGAAAGGAACCTGTCAATCACCGAGGTGATAACTCCATCCCAGCTCCTCGGCTAGAAGGATTCCCAGGGATTGTTTGGAGCAAAGCTGGCTTAGTACCAACTGTTTTTAAGTCCAGGTTTCTTGCAAAGAGCCTGCTCTAATCAGCCTTTAATAACCAGCATTATGTGTGAGGCCTTCCGTCACCAAAAGGGAGGGGGCTCGGAGCAGATAGCGGCTATCAGTTTAAAAATACACGGGATTCCTGCAAAGTCATTTACCTTCTAATGCAATAGAGCGCAGCAGATGCTAAAGCCCGGCCATTCACAGCAACGCAGAAAATGAATAATGCAAAGAGCATTTATAAGGACAGCATTGAAATGGGAGAGATGCCCGGTTATTCTACCACGCTTTTTAGAAGTCGGGCAGTTGGCATGTTTTATGGGTGATTTTACAGCATTGTCTGAAAAAGTTTATTTTATTTTCGTATTATTATTATTAAGTAAAGTAAGATGACAACCCCCCCCCCCAAAAAAATCAACAACAAAATGTACAAATCGCTCAAATCTGACACATGCGTATCTGCAAACTGCTTTTTTTTTTTGAGAAAGTATTTTACCAGGAAGGATACATTGAGATTTCTCTCGTTTTCAAGTATGTCCTGGGTGGCGAGTATGTACCGTTAGGTGTCTTGCCCAAGAACACTTACTGGAGAGGTGCTCTTACCGGGACTCGAACCTGTGTCTCCACGGTTATAGAGCAGTGATGTTACCTCTACTCCACCCAGCCGATTATGTACAAAAAAAACCTCAAAAATGATCACACTATCACTATCCAATAGGCACAAACCTATGATTGCGGAATGGATGTTACAAAGACTGTTAAAGAAATACTAGGCTAGAAACACATTTCCCTTCCTCTGCCCTCAAATAGTTGGGCAGTTGCTGCTGACAACCTCTGCCTAAATTATAATTTTCTTTATTATTTTCAAATAATTTACTCCCCCCTCACCGAGAGCCGCTCCTCTTCAGCTCAGGGACTCCGAACCCGGAACTCCCTGTAGCTTTCCTGCGCAATTTGCGCTCCTATGCAACTTATGCAACCGCGACAGGGCTGATTACACCAGATCGGGGCAGCTGGGGGTGGCACTCCTTAAAACCTGACCCCTTTTAAATCAATAGAGGGACACACTACTCATTCGGTCTACTTTAACAAGTCTCTAGCTATCCTTGTTGGATATACATGTGTGTCACTCACGTCTCAAATGTTTCTCTATCAGTGAACCCTTCCATCCAGTTTCCCACATTGCCTCATCCATTCGGCCGTCGTTCATCACTTATTAATAACCCACCATGGACGTTTACATGGCCTCTTTACTTGCTGGCCATTCGTGATGCCCTTCTCCATGGCCAAAGCAGTGGCTGCAGCGTTTTCCACATCCCATTGCATCAATCGCACCGGCATCTTAACTCACAAAGAGTACAAGTTTTACGTCAGCAGATCATCCATCACGCTAATAAATAATCTTACAAGGGCTGTACATAGAGGAGTATTAACAAGAATTGAAAGAGGAATGGTGTAGAACCTGTAGACGAGCATGAGACGACTAGCATCTAGAATGAGGTCTGGGAAGCCAGGCAGGCAGAAACCAAGACCTCAAGAGGTATGCTAGAGGAATGGTGGAAGGGATATGGAATGAGGACTGAGAAAGGGGGTAGAAGAGAACATCTCATCCACTCACAGGGTAGAAAGCCTTCCTGGGCTGAGAAGTATGGCCTATGGGTTTTTAATGGCACACTGATAAGCCTTTATCGGAAGCCTTCTGTCACGGGGATCCCTGGCAGAAGCCAGGGAAGGCCTTTTACTTTTAAGCCCTTGAGGCAGGTTTGCGGTCTGCTACATATTGCAAGATCCAGCACACACAACTAAACTCAAACAAAAGTGAGATAGTACAGTGGACGGACACAAGGGGGAGCCCTGCACTGGGCAAGATTTCTGAACTAAAACAGATTACAGGGCTGAGGGAAAACACAATAACTGATCCAAGTATGCAAGCACACGGAAGGTACAATACAACCAGACTGAACCTAAAGCCCTGACTGAGGTCCTTCTATGTTGGCCTCTACAACTACCTAGAATTTGCTGCTTGGTAAATACACATAAACCAAAACATAAAGAAATACACAGGTATACAAAAATACAGATTCCAGGGAACAGGAAAAAGTAATCCAAGCGAAGCCAGGGCATACACGAAGTATCATAAGCTCGGTACAGGGCACAAACAGGAGAATAATCTTAGAGTGAAGCCAAAGTCATGCACAGGTACCTGCAGCAATACAGATTTCAAAGGAACAGACAGGAGAGTAATCTAGAACGAAGCCAATCATAACGACCATTAGACTAGAAGTACATGTCCAGATTGGTACTTTGTATACTCTTCTTGGTCTCTTGGGTTAGTGCATGTGAAACCTGGAGACATGTGTTGCCGTGTTGATTATTTTTTTATTTACTGGGTTCGGGTCCCCCCCCCCTCTTTCGTTGCACATGGGACAGCAGTCATAAAAGATCAGGGAGTTTAAGTACCATGAAACCTTGATTCCTCATTGTCTTTGATCCTACAGTTAAAAATGCTGTTACACGGCCTCTCTGTGCCGTCCCCGTTCTGCAGGATCTGCAGTTTGAGTAACACCACTTTAATGGAATCCGTGGGTTTCTTGGCCTCTGTAGGGAAGGTGTTTATTATACAGTGAACTGCGTTGCGCATTCAAAGCACATACAAACACGCTTCATTTCGAATGACAGTCTGTTTACTAGTTGTTAACACTGGAATAGGCAATATGAAAACAAAAGACTCCGAGGAAAATGTGCGGCAATGTGAATAAGTACAGTCTAAAGCAATACTATAAATAAAACACCATGGATACACGCAGGTTTATTCCGAACACAGGGAAATGTACATTTTTAAGACAAAAATCAACAAACTGGTATATGTGGGTGGAATTATTTCGCAGCTCAGCTATTCTGACTTTGCACTTGCCGTTTCTTGGTATTTTCCCCAATATTCCCTGTTTGTGAGTAAACCCTGGAGTGGTTCAGGCTGCGTGCGCAGAATTCCTGTCTTTTAGATCTTCGACGGTCAAGGAATCCTCATTCTGTGCAAAACACCAAGAAGTATAATGTTGATTTTCCAGACGAAATCGCCCCAATAACACATTTCCGTCCTCCCAGTCCAGATTGAGAAATCTGGGGGAGCTGCAGAAAAGGGTAACTACTCAGGATTTTGCCAACACCGTTTCAGAAAAGCCAATCGATCTCCCCATCGTGCTGCTGGTACTAGAAGCTTAAAGGAACGCTTCAAGTGGATTCAAATAAACCTGTAAAAACCAAACAATAAACAGAGGAGTTAAAGGGACACTACACATCATGAACACTTTAGAGTTTTAAAGTGTTCAGGCAGTGTGGTGTGCCCCCCCCCCACCTCCCTCCAGTGAAGTTTGGGTAAAAAAGCTGTGTAAAGCAGAAGAGTTTCCTCCGACCACACACCAGACCAGGCAGTCGGGATTTTGAATTTCCCGACTGACGGTCAGCAACTTTGCCACTGAGCACATCATCCGCTCTCAAAATGCTCACAATACCAGCGAATGAATTGATGGAATGATAAGAGCAGCAAATAGACTGGTTCTGTGCATGCGCAATCCACTGGCCTGTGCAGGCGCTACGGAACTTGTGTACAAAATTATTTTTAAATTTTTTTTAAAAAAATATAGCGTCGCGGAATTTGCATATGGCAAATTGTGTTTTAAAAAAAAATAAATTAGAAAGGAAAAATTTAAAAAAAAATGCAGAGACTTTTCAGAAGCCCCGAGCTGATTGCAGCGACAGGAAGAAAAAAATAAAAAAATAATTGGGTAAATGTTGTAAGCAGCATCCGCCCACTTATTTAATGGAAGGGGGGAGGGGGTTAAACTATGTTCCTTTAAAGTCAAAAACCTGAAATAGGATCTGTGGTGCACGCTCTTCTTTTTTTTAATTTCTGGCTACAGGAAGTAGTCTGATGCCAGCCAACAACAATTATTGTGTGGACATATCAAATCCTTTCAGAAGCATTGTACGTCAGCGGGTTTATGATGAAGTAGATAATGTGCTTCGTGTGCAATGTTACAACTTACATTTTATTATAAGAAACGGGAATAGTCAAAATATAAAATAACAGACGATTATGCTCGCACTGGCCAGAAATACAATATCATTACACAAACCCTCAATAATGACGACAGTGACAATTATTAGAACGGTTACCACGGGTTTGGCATCCCATAAAAATAAATAGATAATATTGTAATAGTTATCGGTTACTAGAAGCCATTCGATCTTTTAATCACTCTAGTGATTTTTAAAATGAACCCAGGCTGGTAAAATAAGAATTTTAGCAATTGGAAATATTTAGCTGTGTTCTGCCTATAAAGGAGATCATGCCATTTCCTGATCAGTCTTTGGCATACGGCAGACTCG
Organism: Leptobrachium leishanense; assembly: GCA_009667805.1. NCBI lineage: Eukaryota > Metazoa > Chordata > Amphibia > Anura > Megophryidae > Leptobrachium > Leptobrachium leishanense. The sequence goes on from CM019063.1 coordinate 85,042,638, forward strand.
GCTCTTTATATTCCTGGCTCACAGGGTGGGGGTGACACTAGAAGAGGCATGGAAGGTGAAAAACAATTAGTGTATAATTGTACACTGCACAAATATCTCTATAATGCTAAGGGTACCCACAGACTGAGTTTTGACCCAAAGAGGAAAAAAATGGATTAATGGATTTTCTTTGTTTTTTTTTATTATTACTACTATTCTTCTTGTATTTGTTTCTGCCTCGGTATGCAGCAGTTGCATTTAATTGCACAAGTCACACGTATTTTTATTTATGTATTTACATGTTCTGTATGGCAGAGAGGTGGGAAGATTAAGCTGTCAAATGCCATATAGCAGAAGCCAGTATATGTGAATCTCTACACAGTATTATTTTTGATGTAAAAGCATTTTAATAGGGGCTGATGTGTGATACCTTTTAATCCACTAAAGGGGTTATTCAGAGAGTGGATCTGGCCCCAAAATGTCACCAAACAGGGAATTCCCCGTACGGTGACATTTCGGGGCCATTCGGAGAGCAGGGAGTTTTTTTCTGCAGCTGGTCAGTGCAGTGTTCGGCGGCTGTCCGGCATATTTGCGGTGACATTCAGTGGCTGAGTCGCTGCACTTGTGACCCTGTGGTGAATGCTGAATTCACTGCAGGGTGGGGATATTTTATTCCTCGAAGTGCGCGGAACGACAGCACTGAAATGTCAGCGACATTTCAGTGCTCTGTGAATAAGCCCCTAAATGTCTCAGCATCCAATGGCTCTATGCTCACAAAATGCAACTACTGACTGACACGGATTCCCCAATTCGGTTTTGTAAAGATATAAAAATGCACAAAAAAACATAACGCAACTAAAACATAGGTTGCCGGTCAGCCTCACAGATATAGGTTTTGGAGTACGGTAACACTTCAATGTTCTTGAACCCAGGACATACTTGAAAACGAGAGAAATCTCAATGTATCCTTCCTGGTAAAATCCTTTATAAATAAATAAAGTACGGAAATGGGCACAAAACCTGGATTTCAAGATTTTACAGAAAGAACTCCAATAGAGCGGAGATCCAGTAGGTGGCGCTCTCATACCCCACATGTAATGCATTCAAAAAGCGGTCAAAAATGTCTCTTTTTTTTTTTTTGGTAATCGTTGGGAGAAACAGCCCAGAAACTCTGTTGGAAGCTGACATAGCTCTACTTTTCTTGGAAACCACAAGACAGAGCTTATCTGCTTTGGGGTTACTTGTAAATAACATTTGAAAGTAAAGCGAGGATTGGGAGAGAAAGGACGTGAAAGGCGGGGTTATAAATGTGTATGACCTTTCATTGGCTCATCACGCACGTCACTCCATTTCATCAGAATATTAAATATTTGTATCAAGCTGATAATAATAATCTGATATATTAGTTTTGGAATCCTGATGCGACAATATCATAAGAAAACCTGAATATGAAAAAGTGTAATATATATATTATACACAAGGGTAGCACTCAGCCTTTACTAAGCGCTCAGTGTGGGTGCATCGCAAGACAATATAATACAATATAAAATAACAAACCAAGAGGAGGTTTGCTCTCCTCTTGGTTTGTATATATATATATATATATATATATATATCCTTTTAGAGTGTAAGCTCTTGAGCAGGGTCCGCTCACCTACTGTACTGTGTGTTGAACCTGTATGTATATTTGTTGTTCTGCCTCCCACTGTACGGCACTGCAGAACTTGTTAGCGCTTTATAAAAACTTGTAACTGTAACCTATTTATTTTTACATAAACCCAGTAAAGAGGATTTTTAATTTCATTGTTAATACGAGAGAAATCTCACTGTATCCTTCCTGGTAAAATACTTTATAAATAAGGAACAGACTTTCAAAAACTAGTCTTACAGTTTTAACATTTTAGAGACTCCACAACAATATAAAAAAGACGAAAAAAAAGGAATATATTTTAAAGTTTATTATTGTAGAAGACATTTACACATCCCAGCAATTCAGAGAACGGCTTCACAGAGCTCATGTACTACATTCCCCATATGCAGCAAGGAACTCTGGGTAAGATATGTGAATGATATATATAATATTTATATATTTTAATATTAAAAATACAGATTAAAAGTGTATTCGTTTAGAAATACGAAATGCCAACCAGTCTCTGCAAACCTCACCAGGGTTTCAGCGAGTTTGTTATGCATGTCCACCGGTTTCCTTTGATAAAGGAAGAAGGGGGGAAAGCCCTGGTGCCATCTGCCACGAAATAACAAAAGAGATAAAGACAGAAGAGGATACGCCGAGTCAGTCAGCGCGAGCAAACAATACTCTGGCGAGTATCCGGCTTAGAAAGTTGTGGAATAAATAGGAAGCGCCGAGCTGGATTGCTTCTCCACTGAGGCATGGGAGACATCCTTGCAGGTTATTCTGCAGGGCGTAAAGCAACAACATATCCAAAATGCAGCGGACTAACCCATTTTACCTTACAGGAGAATGGTTTCCTTCATAGAATTCACAGATCTATGGATTTCTAGATTGTGAGCTCATCTGAGGAGGCCCTATACAACCTTGTTTGTTTTCCAGGAGTCTTTTCTTGCCTATATCTTACAGCGCAAAAGGAGAATGTAAAAGATGTAATAAAGTAAAATAACGAGAATTAGAATAAAAAGAAGAGGAAGTAGAAGAAAGGTCACTATTACTATTTTAAGAAGATCCGTCTCTTACAAACAAACCCAATTTGTGACCGTCCTAGGGTTCATACCAGCCATGAATTTGTAGATTTTAAATATAAATTCTTAATTATAGATATATATATACACACACACACACACACACACTCACATTTAAGTTGTGGTGAAGGGCAAAAAGTGAGTGTAAAAGCCTCCACAATACAAATAATAACTTTTATAGTTGCAGAGTACATTTACACATCCCAGCAATTCAGAGAACTGCTTTACAGAGCTCATGTGCTACATTCCGCATACGCAGCAAGGACCTCTGGGTAGGACATGCAAATGATGCCTCCAATTCCTCACTTTCTTTGCATCTTGGGTCTGTTTTTACAGAGAACCTTTCCTTATTATTTGCTAAATGGAGACTTTTAATCTCACTTTTTGCCCTCCACCATAACTTAAAATAGGTTATGATTTGCCTCCGGATTAAAGCATCCAACAGCAACGAGTTATGGCCTATCTCCTGCTGATGAGGGCATAATAAACCCGAAACAGCTGTACAGGGAATGGCTGTGACTCGTTGCATAACCTGACCTTTGCCAAAAAGCCATCTAGTATGGCACTGCACTGCCAAGCAGGGTTCTGTATTAAAACAGACTCCTGATGCAAAAAAGTGAGGAATTGGAGACCTCATTTGCATGTCTTACCCAGAGTTCCTTGCTGCACATGCGGAATGTAGCACATGAGCTCTGTAAAGCAGTTCTCTGAATTGCTGGGATGTGTAAATGTCTTCAACAAAAAAATAAAGACATAGATCTATCATCACTCAAAACCTTTACTAAGCATAGTGGACATGTGCTTCGCACGACCGCTATAACAACAAACCAAAGGAAGGGCACTCCATCACAGAAATTGTAACAAAAAATTTAAAGGCCCTCCAGGTTTTCATTTTCAGATTTAGTAAGATTTTGTTTTCCCACAACCTGACTAAGGCTGGGTTCACACCTAAGCGTTTTACAGCTCGCTCCTGCGCGCTGTAAAACGCTCAAATAGTGAAATCCCATGATTCCCTATGTGGGCATATCCCACCTGGCCGTTTCTCAGCGCGCAGGAACGCGCTGAGAAACGGCCGACGCAAAAAGAAGTCCGGGAGCTTCTTTTCTGCATATAGCCGCGTGTTCGCAGCCATATCATAGCCGCGAACGCGCTGCAACGCACATTCGCACGTTTTTTTGTATGCGCGAACGCGCGTAAAAAAAACGCACGCATTGCGCGACGCTGGCGCTACGCTGTGGTGTGAACCCAGCCTAAGAGAATAAATGATGTGAAATTAATTTACAAACTATGACAATAAAGTGCCAGTGTCCCATCTCAGCAGGTGATGTATTACACATTGACAATTTAAATTTCTTCAAATGTCAACGATTATCAATAAAATAAATGTAAATTTCGGCTGTTAACTGACCCGGTTGTGCATTCCTTTTTGTTCCGTGTATATAGTCTGCTGTTGCTTGCCTGAGGACACCAAGTGACTGAAATCATAGAGTCCGGGACTGCTGTGTGTATTTTAATATGACTGCTGTGTGTATTTTAATATGTATTTATTCTACCAAGAATAGGAGTGCTTTCCTCCTATTATTTTGATAATTAAATCAAGGTCTTGCATAACTCGGCATTCTGCTGCTCCTCCTGGGCGTCACCTGTCCCTCTTTCTGGTCACAGGGAGCCATAAGGCAGCCTGATTGGCTGGGTTACCCTCTGCATCGGCCAATGTATTGTCGAAGGTACGCTGTTGTGTTTATGTGGCTTTAACACATATTTTAATGTTTTGCTTAGTCGTAAGGTGCGAGGCGGCGGCAGGTTTCTGTGTGTTTGGGTGTTGTAGAACATTCGGCCTGACTTAAAACATTAAGATCAACGAGCTTGCGCGGCGGGAGGAAATGTATTTGCATCTCTGCTCCCAGATAGCGTGATAAATAACTAAATGAAAATGTGATACAGTTGGCTACCCACGGCTGTAATGATTTAGTACAAGAATCTGAATGAAAAAACAAGGCTGTAACAATCTCACAGACCAAGAAAACAAGATGGGATTTACTCTACGCTTCGAGTAAAAAAAAATAATAATAATAAAAGGAGGAAAAAATAATAATAAATATATATATTTTTAAAACCATAATAAAGAGATTAAAGCACCGGGAACGTATTGAACAAAACATGGGAATTATCGATCGCCTCGGCCACTAAATATAAAACGAAATAACATACAGGCGGAATTAAATCGTGTGAGATATGTGCTGCTTCATTTTCCAATCTCATCATCGCCTAATGAGCAAGTTAACGTTAAAACCTGCCGAGAATAAGAATACGGATCTTTTAATTCTCGTTAGAATCTTTTTGGTTTTATAAAAAATAAAAAAGGTAATAAGGACTCAACAGAAGAGAGATGGCAGGGCCCAGTGTTTCTTATCTACTTGCAAAGGGGGGGGGGGGGACAGGATTCAGAGCTTGGTTTTAATTAAATGCAAACCTCTTGTATAAGGAGAATGAGACTTAACCCTTTATTTCTGAAGGGGGGGCTGAAGCAACCTTTAAGCCAACAGCAGTCAGTGGCCACCAATAGGTTGTCATTTCACCCAGTTCTCTGGGAAGCGCAATGCTTTCCATCATGGCGGCCCGCTTAGGATTCTGCACTGGTATCACTGGGATAATGCTGCTGCTGTTGCCCATTTCTTTATGTTGTATTTATTCGCTATAAAATTTTATTTTCATTTTCTCCATAATGAACCAAAAAGGAAAAACAAAAGAAGTATATTAGATACAAACCTAGACGGTTACAAACAGGAGCAATTAACCAAGTGTGCGCGCCTATGACAACAATGCTGAGCCAGCACAGATGAACACACATACAGACACGGACATTGACAGGCACACTCACAACCCTTGCTAATATCCGAATCGGATTTGTAATTTCTCCCTCCGTCCATTTTTTGGCTTTCACAATGCAGACACCTTTCCAAAGTCCACTTTCTAAAGGCCACTTTCTGACCTAGTCATTCAGTTAACGGAGGGAGCACGAACAGACAGAAAGGTGGACAGACGGACCGACAACTATTTGGACAAAGGCTCGTCCTGTCACTTCTCATCACCGCTAAACCAGCGTCGCTGCCAATTCCTGCTACATTTCAACACATAAAACGTATTCGTCTCATTCAAGGTTGAATGGGAAAGTTTTTGCCCAGGCAAGCATTTTCTTTTTGTCATAGATTCTGGCGGAGGACACGGTTACAGCAGGAAATAAAAATTACACTACTCAGGAAGGAAGCTAATGGGCTCCCCTCCTCTGAATGCCATTAGACGGCTTCCTGAATACATGAGAAGCACATCAACTGCTCGTACAGGCAAAACATCCACACATACACGACTCCGGACTGCATGTTCAAAGGCACATACGCAAAACATCCACATTTGAAAAAATTATGCACTAAGAACACACATACATACATATATATATATATATATTACACACACAATTAAATTAACTAGAGGTTCAATAAATGCACAATTTTATTTGTATCCAAAAATTAAAATTAGTAAGGAGCCACAAGAAGGAAACAAAACCTATGGAAAAATAGATCTAGTACATTTATGTGTGCATAAAAAAAAGAACACCAAAATTAAATCAATATAAGGCTATGCATACAGAGACCATGTTTAGCTCAGTCCTTGGTTCTCCAGTGTAATATATATATATATATAATTGAGTGGAGCACCATGGAGATTAAAGAGGTTATTCAATACGCACCGATCTTGCCGCCGCATTGCACCGAACTGTGAATTTCACCGTACTTTGCAATTTCGTAGCAGTTCGTCTATTCACTAAACTGTCAATTCGCCAAATACTGGCCAGCTGACAGCGAAATACGGCGCAGTGTCGAAAGGTCATCATTTTCAGTGATTCGGTTTAACATGTTTAAACGGGCAAATCTCATAGGACTTAATGTAAAAAAATATTATATATATTTTTAATTTAACCGTTTATTCTTTTCTTTTTCAGCAAAGTGTCTCTTTTTATTTATTTATTTTTTGAACATCTTTTTGGTTTTTTAGATGACATTTTTGACCCCCAAGTTTTTTTTAAAAGCCATTTTTTATTCTGTAACAGACCCATTATTTTTTTTTAAAGGACAGGCAATTTTCAGTGAGTTTATCACCGAGCATTTATCAGCAATCCACAAGCGCAGGAGCCTTTGGCAAATTATATTATATATACTGTATATATAATCCCTTTTTCCCTCTTTTTGTCTTACTAATAGCACATGCAAATGTAGTCCACAATTTCTCACTTCTGTTGCAGATGCAAAGACCCTGGATGCAAAAAGGGAGATATTGCAGACTTAATTTGCACATCCTACCCAGAGTTCCTTGCTGCTTATGGGGAATGTAGCACATGAGCTCCGTGAAGCAGTGCTCTGAATTGCTGGGATGTGTAAATGTCTTCTACTAATATATATATCATTAGGTTTGCAGAGTAGGACCTGCCAGAGGGTGGTTTACATTGACGTTGTTGACAGGCTTAAAGCAATTCACGGCCGATCATTGCAAACTAAAATCCCACCATTTTATTCAACAAAACTCTGATTTAAGAATTTTTCAACACGTGGTAAAATCTGGTATAATGTTCCCATGCATGAAGCTGTTGTTGTTGTTTTTTGAATGTGTTGACCGGAGTGCTCTCTCCCTGACTTTGTTTGTATCTTATCTTTGAGACACACCCACACTGAAAGCTTAGTTCAGGTTGAGTGCTACCCCCCCCCCATGTGTTATATATATATATGACATGCTAAGTGGTCACCTGTGAGTTGGGGTGGGGGGTAGAGGAATATCGCTGCACATTTCACACACTGTTAGTTAGGCATTGCCAATCCCTGGGTTGGAATTTGCACATTCACCCCCTCAAATCCGCTTTAGAATTTTTTAAAAAAATAAAAAAAACTATAGCCACAAATTAATGGCCATTTTTCAGGGAAATTATAATTTTAGTTCACAATATCTGAATTTTCTTTCTGTAGTTATTGCCGCAGGCAGCTCCTTTACTCTGGCCTAACATTGGCAATGCTCCAAATACCCCTTGGGGAATAAACCTGACAGGATTATTTGCACACGACGAACAAAGAACCACCACCCTCCTCAGAGTGCGACTGTAGTATCCGGAGAATACGTCATTTTATAAATAAACTGAGATTAATAGCAAAGGACAGAGGTCCCTGTTGCCTTTTGTTTCGGCGTCTCCAATTTGCTCTGTTAATTCACAATTATTTTGTAGTTCCCGCTCTGCAGCGCTGCAGAATATGTTGGTGCTATGGAAAGGCCTTAAAATCTGAAAACAACAGGAAGAGCACCTATACACAAGAGGCTGTTATTGGTCTTGACAATTCTGCTGAGCAAACAGACATTGCGTCCATTGAGCTATGCTTCAAAAGCAACCCTGGAGTTTTACAGAGTCGCACGCTGTGTGGTGTAAACGTGCGTCTTTTCGCAGCCAGCCTGAGCATTCTTCAGGTGGGTTGGGTATAATAAAGTAGCTACTTATTGCTGTGTCTCACACACACACACATGCAAACTTTAAGCACCATAACGAAAGCAAGGGAAAGGTTAAGTCGTCCAGAGTGAACATACGTCTCAATGCATGTCACAAGGCGTCACAGGATTCCTGGCGGATGGCGACGCCTGTCAGCGGCGTGGTGAGACGAGGGAGCGCGTTACAGACTGCGCTACATTCTGTGGACAAAGATTTTATATGGAAGGAAGCGCCTAAATTTGTGTTATTCACAAAGATAAAATGGTCATTGGTAAATTATTTAATATATTTCATTGTGTGAGGGCAGTGGGAGTAATCGGTGCGTCTTTTTAAAGATTAACCCCTTAAGGACCAATGGCTTAACAGTTTCGTCGTAAATGCATTGATTTTAAAGACCCTTGGTTCTTAAGGGGTTAATAACTGTAAATAAAAAGTAAATAAAACGACTGAATGAAAATTGCTGTAGTATAAGCAGACAGATACAAGGGCCAAGCGCAACATCAGGACTGGGGCTGCTCAATAGCTGCCATGTTCTCAGACCTGCCTATCCTATTTTTATAACCAAACCAGATTAGCTCATGTCCCTGATGTGTCTGGAAATGCAGATGCGGTGTGCAGAGGGTTACTGCGAGACGCCGAGGCATGCGAGTGTACTGAGAGGTATCGTCCCTACGCACAACTCGGAAAACAGTGAGGCACAAAGCAGGTTGCCTCCTGTTACATGTGACCATGTAAGCTCTCGAGCAGGGTCCTCTCTCCTACTGTTCTGTATGTGTGTGTAACGTGTATGCTGCATATTTGTTCTGTATCTCCCATTGTGCAGCACTACAGAACTTGTTGGTGCTTTATAAAATGCTTGAAACAGTAACCATGATTGTAACACTGTGCCGTGGTGGAAGAGGGCTCCCGGTCAAGCTATGACCTCATCCAGCTCCTCTGCCAGTGCAAAGAGCATCAACCGAATACCCACCCCTCCCCAAACCTGTCCTCACCACTCCAGATTAGGCACCCCAGAGGTCAGCAACCTTGGCCCTCCGAATAATTTGGAGTTACATATCCCCTTGATGCTCAGGTACTCATTAAATTGTCTGAGCCGGAGTCTCATTGGAAATGCAGTTCCAAAACACCTGGAGGATCAAAGTTGATGCCCACGATCTACACTGCAACCCAAGAGCTGGCATGGAAAGGTACCTTACATGACCCCTACATTATTTTCCAGTTACAAACATTATCTTTTTGGAATGTGATTAATTCAGAGACTTCAGTCGAAAAGACAGATTTTATCCATTCATTATTTTCATATTGTATATAAAAATACTAGGGTTGCACCGATACCGATACTAGTATCGGTATCGGGGCCGATACTGGGTACTGCAGGAGTACTTGGTACTCGTGCAGTACCCCCGATATTTTTTCCGATACCGGAAGCCGGCATTGAGCCGGCTTCCGGCATCCGAGGGGCTGCAGCGGCTGTCTGAATGCTCTATCGGCATTCGGACAGCCGGCCCCGCACTCTCCGCAATACTTACCTTCCTGTGCGCCGCCGGGGAATGTCTCCACGCACGCGCTCGTTGGAAGGACCCCAGCCGCGACCACGTGATCCCGGCTGGGGTCCTTCCAACGAGCGCGCGCGCGCGGAGACATTCCCGGCGGCGCCCAGGAAGGTAAGTATTAAACACACTGAGCAGCTGCAGGGCCTGTCTGAATGCTGATAGAGCATTCAGACAGGCCCTGCAGCTGCTCTCCGCGACGATACTTACCTTCCTGGGCGCCGCCGGGAAAGTTTCCCCGCGCGCGCTTGTTGGAAGGACCCCAGCCGGGATCACGTGGTCGCGGCTGGGGGCCTTCCAACGAGCGCGCGCGCGGAGACATTCTCGGCGGCGCCCAGGAAGGTAAGTATCGTCGGGGGGGGCGGTCCATGAGCTGGGGGGCATATCCATGAGGGGGCATATCCATGACCTGGAGGCAATATCCATGAGGGGGCATATCCATGAGGGGGCATATCCATGAGCTGGAGGCAATATCCATGAGGGGGCAATATCCATGAGGGGGCATATCCATGAGGGGGCATATCCATGAGGGGGCATATCCATGAGGGGGCATATCCATGAGCTGGAGGCAATATCCATGAGGGGGCAATATCCATGAGGGGGCATATCCATGACCTGGAGGCAATATCCATGAGGGGGCATATCCATGAGCTGGAGGCAATATCCATGAGGGGGCATATCCATGACCTGGAGGCAATATCCATGAGGGGGCATATCCATGAGCTGGAGGCAATATCCATGAGGGGGCATATCCATGAGGGGGCATATCCATGAGCTGGAGGCAATATCCATGAGGGGGCATATCCATGAGGGGGCATATCCATGAGCTGGAGGCAATATCCATGAGGGGGCATATCCATGAGGGGGCATATCCATGAGGGGGCATATCCATGAGGGGGCATATCCATGACCTGGAGGCAATATCCATGATGGGGCATATCCATGAGCTGGAGGCAATATCCATGAGGGGGCATATCCATGAGCTGGAGGCAATATCCATGAGGGGGCATATCCATGAGCTGGAGGCAATATCCATGTGGGGGCATATCCATGAGCTGGAGGCAATATCCATGTGGGGGCATATCCATGAGCTGGGGGGGCATACTCATGTGTGAGCTGTGGGGGCATAATAACCCATGTGTGTGCTGGGGCATTATCCATGTGCTGGGGCAAATCCATGAGTGAGCTGGGGCAAATCCATGAGTGAGCTGGGGCAAATCCATGAGCTGGGGCAGTATGAATATATATATATATCGGGGGGATATACATGTGAGCGGGGGGCATTTTTATATGGTCTGTTCTTATTGGAAAGCGGTCACATGACATTAAATAAAAGTATCGGTACTTGGTATCGGTGAGTACTTTTAAAAAGTATCGGTACTCGTACTCGGTCTTAAAAAAGTGGTATCGGTGCATCCCTAAAAAATACTCTTGAACACCCCCAACAAATAAATAAATGAGAGCAATGACACAATAGAAGTGGATTTACACACACGATTTAACCCTTTCCTTAATCAGGCACTTGCCCTGCTGCCATTTACCAAATAACCCCAGACTGATCATAAATGGATGGGCCACCCGGTCCAGTATTGTAACACTAAAGTAAATATCTTTGGCGTGTCAGCGGTGTTATGGTATTACTGAATTCCAGGTGATACACAGGAATAATTACATGTTTTCATAATGCCCCTTCACATAGATACAGCCACCAATATACTGGTACCCTATGTAAGGGGTGGCATCTCAGACGTTTTACAATTGCGAGTTGCACACCGGCGCCCAGTCTTAGGACTATCAAAAGATCCCTCCCCGAGACCATCACAAACACACTAAACCAGGGGTCAGCAACCTTGGCCCTCCAGATAGTTTAAAACTACATCTCCCATGATGCTTAGCCACTCGCTCGGTTAGCTGAGCCTCATGGGAAATGCAATTCCAAAACATCTGGAGGGTGGATGTTGCTGACCCCTGTTCTAAACCATGAAAGCGTAAATTCAAACGCACACACGTAACATGTGACACAGAACCCAGTGGAATCCATACGAAGCCGGCGATTATGTATTCAAACAACTGCAACACCGAGCGTCAGAACCAAAATGAGAGACGAGGAGATAATATAGCCCCACTGCAGTTAAAGATAAATGAATCGGTACTCAAAGCCATAAAATGCTTAATAAAAGATTGCATTAACTTCTTTTTTTTTAATCTAGTTAACTGAAATTGCACCTTTAAGAGGAAAAAGGTCAAGGATTCAATTAAAATGCACATATTGATTTCATTTCATTGCATTTGTGTCTCGCTTACAAACTGCGCTCAGCATGTAAACGCTGCGCGCACTTAACGCAGAGAGGAGGATAGGCGGCCACGAGAAGAAATGAAACATGCCAAAGAAGGATGATCGCTTGGCAGTTTCTGCAAGGTTTGCTATACCGAAGTTTGGTTGTAATAAAAAAAATACACCTCAAATCATTCTTAAAAATCTATTATCATATTTAAGCTTTACAAAGTATGCTATGCACGTGTGTTTGCCACAGACATTTCTTGGAACATTGTACAATGCTATGTTATATGGTGACTCATAAATATTTTTTTTTTTTTTTTAAAATGGGAGACATATATAAGTGTGTGTCTCTGAACATTTAGAAAGTTATTTTCTGTGATAAGCAACATAAAAGTTACATGTTCCCACACCAGACCCCTCGGATTAATCCAGTGCATTCAATTCCGTTAAAACATGAGTGCGTGTGCATATATGTGTACACGAGTGCGTGTGTATATATGTGTACACGAGTGCGTGTGTATATAGGTGTACACGAGTGTGTGTACATTAGGTGTACACGAGTGTGTGTACACGAGTGCGTGTATAATAGGTGTACACGAGTGCGTGTAGATTAGGTGTACACAAGTGTGGCAAAGCCCGATATGAAAATAAATAACTGGGCGTTACCTGGGTAAACCAGGTCTACCCAAACGCCACTGAGTGATAGTTTTTCTGAGAGAGTTTGTGTGGCTTACAGTTGATCCAAAACCTAGAATTACCCATGAGCATCGTCAACCTTAACCCCCCTCCCAAAAATTGAAATAAATAAAAAAAAAAAAAAGACTATTACTCAGTACCATTTGGATGGATTTTGATTTGCTCAGTTAAAGCACGATGTTTGAGTTCATCTCTGGCTTTACCCAACACTACTGGGTAATGTCAGTTTTACCCGGGTGTTCCTAGATTTATCACAATTTCTGACTTCACCTGTAACAAACAAAACACACAAACACACACACAAGCACCTCACTCCAGTTTCTAGTATTAGGTACTGGGGGCATACCTTGTTTTATTGTTTCCTCTTGGATTGTAAGCTCTTGAGCAGGGTCTTCTCTCCTACTGTTCTGTGTGTGTAATGTGTATGTATATTTGTTATTCTGTCTCTCCCATTGTACAGCGCTACGGAACCTGTTGGCGATTTATAACTTGTAACTGTATGCAATTTGCAAGTATCTGTCCTTTTACGAATTTACAAGCACGAGCTCACTACATGTCTCTGTGTCACATATCGGCATTTGTCACACGAGTTCACTACATGTCTGTCACATATCAGCATTTGTCACACGAGTTCACTACATGTCTCTGTGTCACATATCGGCATTTGTCACACGAGTTCACTACATGTCTCTGTGTCACATATCAGCATTTGTCACACGAGTTCACTACATGTCTCTGTGTCACATATCAGCATTTGTCACACGAGTTCACTACATGTCTGTCACATATCAGCATTTGTCACACGAGTTCACTACATGTCTCTGTGTCACATATCGGCATTTGTCACACGAGTTCACTACATGTCTCTGTGTCACATATCAGCATTTGTCACACGAGTTCACTACATGTCTCTGTGTCACATATCAGCATTTGTCACACGAGTTCACTACATGTCTGTCACATATCAGCATTTGTCACACGAGTTCACTACATGTCTCTGTGTCACATATCGGCATTTGTCGCACGAGTTCACTACATGTCTCTGTGTCACATATCAGCATTTGTCACACGAGTTCACTACATGTCTGTCACATATCAGCATTTGTCACACGAGTTCACTACATGTCTCTGTGTCACATATCAGCATTTGTCGCACGAGTTCACTACATGTCTCGGTGTCACATATCGGCATTTATTACAATATTTCCACAAGAAAAGGATGATCATTTGCTGAAAACTCAGATGATTCTGAGCATTTTCTCTTTTTTAGCAATTATTTTGTAATTGAATAGAGCATAGTGTATACATAACTTTTCTAGTTGCAGGGAAACCAAGAATCAGTGTGTCTCCCTTTATTGTGGTGCTCTAGAACCAGACCCGCAATATTTATGAGGTATCCCAATATATGAGGCTGGGAATAGCACTAGCTGCTACCGATTTGCAATATCCTTAAACGTCCTGTATTGCGCTTGCAGACTGTTCTCTGAAAATAGTCCAACTTTAAGCACAAAGATTTTCAGGTTCCTAGAAGGGATAGCCAACAGGCACATAAAGAACACCACGAGCATCTTCGAAGCCACATCACTGGGCTCAGTGCAGATCAGGAAGTGGTTCAGCCAATCAGAAGCTCCTCATTCAGTCCTCCTGAGAATATCCGTAGAAATCTCCTCACAAAAAGAATGTCATCATGGCATTCACAAGAAAAGCTACACACCGGCAGACATCACCTTACAGCTGCTCCCTTCACAGTTTTGTGAACAGAGTTGCTCAGAATCCCTCGACTTAGTGAGCTTGCAGCATCTTTATGAAGTCCATCAGAGACGAGCGTTTCAGCAGGTTGTCTCAGGCACACCTTCCAAAGCTCTGACCAACAAAAAGTAGCACAAACATCCTGCTAGGACACCGGTCAAGAAAGGGCCAGGTTTACAGTTACAGCGGTGTTTGCAGATTGTTGCATTTCTGTGGCTGATCACAGGTAGATAGACCTACATGACCGTAACCCATTCGCCGTGTGGTCAGGGTGCATGGAGCGAGATTGGGAGCGGGGTTTCAGAATAAAGCGCATTTCATATTAAAGTGCCACAGCAAATGTACATATTCTCCTTGAAATTCGCTATTGCCATGGTAACCGATATAAGACTAGAGGAGAAAAACAAACCCTGCCATCGCTGTTTCTTTTCCCAGGCTGCAACTTGCTGGTTACGGAAATAATTCTGTTCAATGAGAACACCCAGCACGTCGAAATAAGAGACAATTTGAAACCGGAGAGGCCAGAATCCATCCGAGCCAATAACAGTGAGCTGCTAAAACAAAAAAAAGTTATGACCCGTTAAAGCAAGGGTCATCAACCTTGGCCCGAGAGGTTTTGGAACTACATTTCCCATGCTGCTCAGTCAACTTAATGGAGTGGCTAAGTATCTAGGAAAATGTAGTATCAAAACATCTGGAGGGCCGAGGTTGCTGAAATCTGTGTTAAAGGGATACTTTGGGATTAAAGAGGGGGGCTAAATATTAACCCTTCCTGACACCTCATGCCCTCTCCGATTTTAAGCCTATAGTGTCCATTATACTCACCTGTCATTCCAGCGCAATGTCAAAGCCTATATGGAACTGGACTCAACCAAATGTCCCATAATAAGCCACTGGATAGTCAGGACCATATTTACGGTGAGTGTCTATCATAAAGCCAGAAAAGCTCAGCAGCCTAAAACCTGACTGACAACTTTCTGATTCGGCCCTGTGAAAAACCTGCGTCAGTGTAGGCCACTCCAGTCACCATGACTGGTCACGGTGCCTAATGTCCCTTTAAGTATGAGCATTTCTCCAATAAACACTCAATTACTAACTAGCCACTGTATTGGCAGCTCGGCTATTGTGGCTACTAATTTTTGGGAGCCGCTAAAGCAGGGGTCAGCAACCTTGGCTTGCCAGATGTTTTGGAACTACGTTTCCCATGCGTCTCCGCTAACCTAATGACTGTCTGGGCATCATGGGAGATGTTTGGAGGGCCAACATTGCCTAATCCTCCATTAAAGGATGTAGGCTCCCCTGAAGTCCAGAAAACTCCATAGAGAGTCGCACCGGGCCTGTGCAACATTACAAGATTCCAGCAGTAGAACAGAACAGAACTGTTTGTTCTCCACGTCTTTCAGTTTATGGCGGCATCACGGCGTCTTCGAGAAATCATAGGAAATTACAAGCCAGGTTCCTCATCAGGCGGTCTCAATGTTCAGGGGAACCATGCAACATTGGCAATTGCACTGGGCGACATACACCATTCATTATGCTGGATGTCAAGCAAATCCAATAAAGTACAAAAAATTCAAAACAAATATCCACAGTGAATAAATCGGCAATACCGACTGCCGATTCCTGGCCCCAGCATCACCAGATTCTCCCAAGTGTGGGCAAACATTGCATATAAAAAGATTTTCTGGGGCAGAGTCCCGAGCATGGAGCAATCGCCATGGAAACCAGCAACATATTGCTTATTAGTGCCCTATTTTTTTAAAGGTTTGCCCCACAAAGGCTCTGATAAGGAGATCGTTTTGTATCCTCTGGCATATCAGCCATGACAGTCCTTGGCCCAACAGGGGCCTGGAGGTGGCAGGTTGAGAGGTATACCGTAATAGGTTTTTATATGCCGATCTAAAAACAATGGGCTTTCCTGAATCCAAATCAAACGGCTCTACATATATATCAATCTGAACATGCTGCCTGCTACAATGTAAAAAGAAATATATACATTTATATATGCGCGCGCACTGTGGATTTGTTGTAGAAAGAAAGCCGTGAAGCCGCCTCTTCTCCCCACATTTCTTATAGACTTCTCTTTGGATTGTTAGTCCGTTTCATGTTCGGGAAAAACCGGGAGTGACAAGGCGTAATCGATACTGAAAGAAACAGACTCCTGTCAATCATGTGTAGCCTCATTTCACAAAATTAAAAAAAAAAGTAAAAAGGGTTGCTGTGGCAACGAGCCGGTCCCCAAGGTATAGTTCTGCGCACGAGTCTCGATGTGTCTGAAAGTCATATTAAGCCACGGCATGAATGCTATGCACCAAACGCCACGCACACACTGCTCCAAAATAACCCTAAAGAAACTGGAGGGTGAAGGGTGCGGGGAACCAAATCTGCATTCTTTTATGGGGCTTTAAGGCGTTATAGGGAACCAGAGGATGATGTGCCAAGCTGCTGCGAATTAGCAATATGTAACTATGTATGTGTAAAGGAGTATTGTACAGCGAAAAGAAGAGAGACAAACCATAGAACACAAAAACAACAACTCTGTGTACAAAAAGTGGCTTCTAGTAGTTCTTTTTACGGTAAGGCTTACCAAAAAAACTCGAAGGGTTATTCAATAAGAGACGAACTTGCCACCGAATTGAACCGTACGGTGAATTTCATGGCAGTTCTTCTATTCAGAAAGCTGTCAATTTGCCACTTGCTGGTGAATTGACGGTGAAATACGGTGCAGTTCGGCAATCTTCGACGGCAGTGAAATTGTCCCATAGAGAGGTATTTGTTAAAGGGACACTCTACTCAAAAAAAATCACCCCCCGTTTTTTTTATCCTAACCTATCCCTATTCCCTTAATAAATCTTTCGTTTTTTTTCTTGTAACTGTAATACTTACCCTAAAATCCTCTTCTTTCCAGCGGCGTCTTTATTTTTATATATACTCACCTCCCTCCTCTTCCGCTCCCGTCCTTCTTCATGCTTCTTGGTTTCTGGTTTACGTGAGAATCGCGCATGCGCGCCTCTCACATAAGCCAGCCAATCGGCAGGCTTCCTCCCGGCTCCCTCTGAGGATTAGTGTTGCGCGCAAGAGGATGCGCGCAACACTAACCCTCAGAGGGAGCCGCCAGCTTCCAAGGTGAGTTGGAGACGTCATCGCGCTGAAAGCGCGATGACGTCTCCTACTTGGCAAAAGTCGGCAGAAGCGGGAAATATGATTCCCACTCTGCTGACTGACAGCTGGGAGGGCGGAGTAAACTCCTCCGCCTCTCTCAGCTGTTTTCAGCCTTTCCTGACGATCGGCTGAGCGGAGGCAGGAGGGACAGGCAGGGTAATACTCCGGACATCATGACCACCTAAAATAGCTTAGGTGGTCATGTTGCCTAGAGTGTCCCTTTAATCTATTCCGAGAACACTGAACCGCACCGACGTGACCGTGAAATGCCCTTATTTTCTCAGTGATTCAGTTTGACAGGTTTAAACAGGCGAAGCCCATAGGATTCAATGAAAACAAATATTACCATTTTTTATTCAACCGTTTATGCTTTTCATTTTCAGCAAATAGAATTTATTAAAAAAAAAATTTTTAGGCAAACATTTTGATTTTTTTTACGACTTTCTTTAAAATTCTGTAAGAGATCATTTTATGATTGTCAATAAAAGACCTTTTCTATTATTTCCATGTATTTTTATGGTTTTAAAAACACCTTTTTTTAAAAAAGTGAGAGTTCAGTTCCTTTTTTTTTTCCCCCTTTTACACCAGTACGGCGGCTGCTCAGCTCTTTCGGGGCAGTCAGTTCGGCTGATTGACGGCTGATCGGCGGGTGTCTGTCGCACTTCGCGGACCCTGCGATAAATATTGAATTCACTGCAGGGTCGCCGTATGGAATTCGCAGGAGCCCCCCAAACGAGAGAATGCTGAAATTTCGGTGCTCTCTGAGAAAGCTCTTCAGAAGAAGCGTTTTAGCTTCTACAGCCATAGTTGCGGAGAGGGAAGAAGTGTTAAGTTGGGCATCACTAGAAACAAGGGGTCGAGTCTGAGATAACGAGTTTATACACTTAAATAATATGTAGAAAATGTTATTTATATCCATCAGGTCCCTTCAGAGGAGCATGTCTACTTCTCATAAAGGTCTTCTTGTTACCCTAATTTTCTAAACCAATATCCAGATATTTAAAGATTTTTTTTTCTTTAAAATCAACTTTAATATTTCTACAATGCCTCCTAGCTTCAAAAATTTGCAGAAGAGCCACCGTGACAGTGTCATTGAAAGCATTTGGATCCCAGACCCCCCCCCTCCTGTGCAGTAAGCGGAGCATCCAGAATGATAAATATGGAGGTGCCCTTGAAGTACAGCAGACAAGCACTCAGGCTGGCGAGGGGATGGTCAGACCTTGTGGATTCCGATGCCTTGGTTATAGGACTAGTACAGTGCTCTACAGAAACGTTTAGTTGCTCTTTAAATCTGGTATGAGGGCTTACTCCTCTAACAGTGACATTTCTACGGTTTCTGGTTCGCCTTTCATCTCGTGGCGCTGCATTTCTGCATTTCTCTTTCAAGGATTCGTCGTTTCTTCCCTCTCTCCATTAACCCTTTCACTGTGCCTCGATTCTGGTTTCTAAGGCGCTGTCCCAGTTTTGGGACCCTGTTGCACGGTCTCAGGTAGAGAGATATTGGTACTGCATTTCCTTTCCGCTTCTACACGTCCTGTCCCTGTGCAGGGGTTGGAGCAGTGGGTGGCGTGCACAGAGGGGTGGGCTACTCAATGATAGTGGGCATAACGTCTGCATATGGAAATTACAGTAACAACTTTTATCTGTACAGCGCGCGCGCAGCACGCACCTCTGCATAGACGGCGCGCGCAGCACGCACCTCTGCATAGACGGGGCGCGCGCGCAGCACGCACCTCTGCATAGACGGGGCGCGAGCGCGCACCTCTGCATAGACGGGGCGCGAGCGCGCACCTCTGCATAGACGGGGCGCGCGCGCAGCACGCACCTCTGCATAGACGGCGCGCGCGCAGCACGCACCTCGCACCTCTGCATAGACAGCGCGCACCTCTGCATAGACGGCGCTCGCGCGCAGCGCGCACCTCTGCATAGACGGCGCTCGCGCGCAGCGCGCACCTCTGCATAGACGGCGCTCGCGCGCAGCGCGCACCTCTGCATAGACGGCGCTCGCGCGCAGCGCGCACCTCTGCATAGACGGCGCGTCGCGCGCAGCACGTACCTCTGCATAGACGGCGCTCGCGCGCAGCGCGCACCTCTGCATAGACGGCGCGCGCGCGCAGCACGTACCTCTGCATAGACGGCGCGCGCGCGCAGCACGCACCTCTGCATAGACGGCGCGCGCGCGCAGCACGTACCTCTGCATAGACGGCGCGCGCGCGCAGCACGTACCTCTGCATAGACGGCGCGCGCGCGCAGCACGTACCTCTGCATAGACGGCGCGCGCGCGCAGCACGTACCTCTGCATAGACGGCGCTCGCGCGCAGCACGCACCTCTGCATAGACGGCGCGCGCGCGCGCAGCACGTACCTCTGCATAGACGGCGCGCGCGCGCGCAGCACGTACCTCTGCATAGACGGCGCGCGCGCAGCACGCACCTCTGCATAGACGGCGCGCGCGCGCAGCACGCACCTCTGCATAGACGGCACGCGCGCGCAGCACGCACCTCTGCATAGACGGCACGCGCGCGCAGCACGCACCTCTGCATAGACGGCACGCACCTCTGCATAGACCGCGCACGTGCAAAAAAAAGGAAAAAGGAAACAGAGCACGTGGCTGGTCATACATCGCCACCAACTATGTTTACTATTTTGTATCAGGACGCACGCATGGTGCAGATAATACCATGTTTACTACAGCAACAACTCTTGTTATGCAAACACTAGCAGGGTTATTCAGAGAGGTGAAAACCTGGAGAATTGGCAGGAGAAGAGAACAATCTAGACCAAATGGAGAATTTTTCTGGTTTGGCTATTTTGACCTAGAATTTTCACTTCTCCAGTCATTCTCCTGAGTTTCAGCTCTCTCTGAATAACCCTGTTAGAGATGGGATTGTATGAATTACGGGCATAAAAATGTAAATTAAAAGTTACCAGGAACAATTAAAAAATTTAATTTTAACCAAAGTGTTGTATTCGAGAAGCCTGTGTAGTGTCCCATGAAAATATGGACTGTAGTAAAATAAATTTAAAAAAAAAAAAGCTTTATTTTGGGAGGAGGGAGCTTTGTATATAGTTTGCATGACATTCATACCATTACAGAAGTCCTTTTCTCTTGTTCTTGCATTTTTAAGTGTAAGGGTATATATATCCATCATCTCTTTCTGGTGTGTACATGTTCAGTCACTATAACCTCTGTATATTTTAACAACGTGTGTGCCAATGTGTACATTAATGTGGGTGAAGGTAGAGCACAGCCCCAATTTCACCACTAAAGACTGGCAAGCTCGATGTACTTATTACTACCCTTGGGCTGGCCGCCCCCTGGGTCCCTAGTCGGACGACCAATTTGGTCGTCTCCCTACAGGCAACGCCGTCGGCCAGTCAGGGTTGTCCACTGGAAGAGTCTTGATGACCCAGGTCAGGTCAGCTGATGGACAGGTCGCCGAGCGGAGACCCCCCCCCCCAGCTGCGGGGAGAAGAAAAAAAAAACCCTGCCAAGTTAGCACCTGCCCCGGAATATGAGGTTAAGGTGCAAATGTTAAGGGAAAATCTGCCGGCGCACATTATCCTGCTTGCCGTATCCATTTTAGCGCTAACTACGTAATGGTGATCCAAATGGCTCAATGTCAAAGGAGTATAGTGGTGGAGTTGCAAATTGTGGTTGAAAAGAGCTTTACTAATGGTACTTTGCTAAATGGCATTCCCATGTAAATCACATTTTGGTGATCAGCCCCTTTGACTGATGGGTGAAGTACCACTTTAAATAAATTTCACTCTCTAAAAGTCCCCTCCACACGGAAACTTCTTGCATAGACTAATGTAACAGCTCCAAACAAACATGCTAAAATAAAACAAATCAACATTTGGCTCTTGACTTTGCACCACGCCGGTGTTTGCCACGGTTGCAATGCCAACAAATCCTGGCACTTTACAAAAGAATTCAAATCAGCCGCAGGAGAGACTTCACAATGGAGGCGTCTCCTGCCACTGTCAGTCTTATTTTATCATGTGCTGCTGTTTGTAATTGTTGCAACAATGGTAAGCACTGAATCTTACGGAGCGGCCCCCTTAAAACACATAGGGATAAAGACCATGGTAGAGTTGTAAACGTCAGGTCCTCCAGATAATAAACCAGTGATCACACAGCCCTCTTAATATATGAAGCCTCTCCAAGTCGCTTTTAAATGGCAGAGAAGCTACATGTGTTATTTAAATCCAGTACCGTATACACGAGGACACCGAGTATACCCTGAATAGGTCATCCACTATTTCTCTGGGTCTGACACAGCTATAAACACTGATCAGCGGTATACCCGGAGCTGCGGTGTGATGGTACCGTGCCCACGTGGACTTTACTTCAGAAAGCTCAAGTTCCATTACTTTTGTCCTACTTGGCAGAAAGTAAAGTCTGCTTTATTGACATTGCAGCCTGACATTTGAGAGCTCCAGCTAGGGAAGGTGCGTTTCGTACATTTGAGAAAATATCCATACAGTATAGTTGGTTTTTTTTAAAATTTTTATTATAAATAAAAAAAGTTCTTGGAAAAATTTATTCAAGAAGCAATGTTGCGGTGTTTAAATTGAACCTAAATAAAACCAGTCTGTTTAGGCTAGGGTCAGACGAACGCATTTTTATGTTGTCTGTGAAAAAGTGCGTTCGAACGAATGGACGCATTTTTTCACAGAATACGTGATAGTGGTCATACTATGCGCATTTTCGTCCGTGATTTTGTACGGATCATCAATAAAACTCTTTTTGTGTCTGGACGTTATGTTGGCCGGACATTAGCAGCGTCTGACCTCTCCTAATCACACACACACGCCGCTAGCGGACGCAGCGCACTCTGTACGTCAGTACCTGCGGTTTCACGTTCTCGAAAAAATGCGTTCATTTTCCACTTGCGTTGCGCAGCCGGACTTTTGTGCGACCGTACTTCGTATATTGGCCGTCATTGCCCGGCATCTGCTGCTAGTGCGGCCGTGATTAAGTGCGGCTGCACGCGCGTTCGCACTGCCTCAGTCTGACCCTAGCCTAAAAGAAGCTTTTCCGCAGTTTAAAAATATTTACATTATTTTCTTTCTACAAAGATTTACTCCTATTTCTTCATCAGCCTTCAGCATACTACGGACTCCCCCCTCCTCGGATCAAGAAAAACTGCAGAATGGGGAGAGCGTTTCTGCGGTTTTGTGCTATGCACATGAAGCATTGATATTAGGTTACAGAGTTAATAGGCTCAAGAAGAGAAGGCCCAGCTGGAAAATGCAAAACATTCATCCACTGCTCTAGTCCTCAACTCACCAGTTTATCAATATTATTATTCGAAAGCCAATTCACAGATTTAATTAATCATGATCTAAATAGGCATTGCGCAGAATATTTGTACAGGGTACAGCGGACCACTGCAAGAATATCCCTTGAAGTAACCCAAATTCTTACAGAACAGGAGCAGCCGGCGAACAGGCGTTCAGAAGCTTCAACTAGTGCAAAGCTCTGAAGCCTCTGCAGGAAAACACCACCACAACATGAGAAACAGTGTATAAAGCAGCAAAATGTAACAATTCAACAAAGTTGGTGTCAGGAGAACAAGGAACAAGAGAGTTTCCAGAGCCTTTATTAAACAGTCTCCTGTCAGAAGGCCACTGTGGGATCAGTGAAAGTTTCATGCAGAATTATCACCGAGAAAAAGATTATACAGATTTCAGAATGACTCGGAATTCAAAGAATTAGGGAGCATCTGTTCATATATGTCTCTTTCCTCAAGACCCACATTAGGACGTGACAGAATTCTGTTTACGATGCTTGTAGATCGCACGCCTTGCGTGTCACTTTAAATCACGACAAGCTGGATTGTCAGTAAGGTTGTTAATCTTTGAGATCCATTGTACGTCTTGCAGTCTTGTGATAGCGCAAGTAATCACGGCGAGCGTTCAGGATATCCTGTAAAGTCGTAGGCACGCATTTGTAAAGCATCACAGCTTACTGACATGGATGAGATATGCCTTTTACTACCTGATCGGGAGAGAAATTCTATACAATGTCAATATGATAAAATAATGTGGCTTTAGCAACCCAGTGTCGCTACGGAGAGGGGCACAATGACACGGTCAGCTCTGTATGGCTCCTGGCACAACAGTGGACCCACAAGGCCAGCTTACCTTTCTCATTGATGAAGGTGGTAAAATAATAGTCCAGTAACTAGACGATTGATGCAGGAGCCCCCCCCCCACCCCACGCACCTTAGGTTTATCCTCAGCCCTCCCAAAGGATGTGCTAGATTAAATGCCTAACTAACTATACCCCTGAACCTCATGATCCTAACCTGAGGTAATGTCCTCAACATGGTAGTACAGCAATACCTTATAGGCTCCATTACATTCTGCGTGGAAAAACGCAGCGCTATTTTTTTTGCGCGCAGAGTTAAACGTTAACACACGTAAATAAACGCTGGTATTACAATCCTCGTGCATTTTTTCCGCAGTCAAAAAATAACACGTGGAAAAAGACACGCAAAACCGCGCGCAAATTAACGCTGCGTGCAGAAATCAGGTTTTTTTTGAGCGATTCAGCCAATCTGAATTAAGAACCACAATTGTCTCCCGTTCAGTTTTTGCGTCTGCCAAAATCAGTCTTGAGTATATATGCTGCAGCAATAATAAAACACGCATAACCTCTCAATTTTATTGTTTGGGTATGTGTAGAATGTGTAACTATACGTTGTTGTATTTGGTTTCGGCCAGGACGTTCAGATTTGCCGTTACCACCAGCTTTTCAAAGACGTTAAAATTATGCGCGCAAACGCTGTCCGTTAAAATCTGTGCATAGATTGTAATACCATCCGCATACCAGCACACAAACGCATTTGCGCTCACAATTTTAAGTATAGGACGCGCAAAGTACTTTACGCTCGCACAGGGTCCGCGCAGGTTCACCAGCGGTAGACGTTACACACATTTTTTGCGCGGACATTGTAATACGACGTTCTGCGCGAAGGGTTTTCCCCTCGCGTTAATGTGTTTTTGCGCACGCGTTAATGTTTGCGCAAAGAGTCTAATAGTGCCCTATATGTGCACATTTTATAGTCATTTTGTGCAGACACAAGTATACATCAGAATGCCCCAGGAACATCATCCTTAAGGCTAGGGTCAGACGAACGCATTTTTCAGGTGCGTTTAGCCGCACGAAATCACGGCCGTGCTAGCAGCAAATGACGTCCAATGCCGGGGAACATACGACGAACGGCCGCACGAAAGTTCGTCTGTGCAACGCAAGTGGCAAACGAACGCATTTTTTCGAGAATGTCAAACCGCTACTACTGACGTACAGAGTGCGCTGCGGCCGCATAGCGGCGTGTTTGCGTGATTGGGAGACGTCAGACGCTGCTAATGTCCGGCCAACATAACGTCCAGACGCGAAAGGGTTTTATTGATGATCCGTACAAAATCATGGACGAAAATGCGCATCGTATGACCGCTATCGCGTATTCCGTGAAAAAAATACGTCCATTCGTTCGAACGCACTTTTTCACGGACAACGTGAAAAATGCGTTCATCTGACCCTAGCCTTAAACGTCATCATACTTTGTTAGGCATCCAAAAAAATAATCAATACATTGGCTCGTGAGGATGTGAAATTTGTCACTTTGGAAACTACAAATACATGTTTGTGTGTACACATCTACACACAATGTTGTTGCTGATCATTGTTCTATGTATCCAGTGGTCAATGTTTAGATCCAGCAGAATAATACTTTTCCCAAGACGCCATTTATCATAGTCCTGTTTGGTGTAGACATATCGATCACATCATGGGATACACGGTTATTGTTTTGGTAATAAATCCACAAATGACACATTTCTACAAAACCCGGAGCGATCGCCTTTTGTCTGCTGGGAATAACACAGGGGCGCATCCACAAGCGCTTACACAAGCATGCTTCTTGCGCCTTAAGGATATTGTCAGCACCAAAACCTTTCTGTTAACACATAATGCACTGAACATCTCAGCAATGCATGGAGTACACGTGGAGATACTCCCTGCTTCTTCTCAGGTTTACATTGCTTCCATGTTTGACATCTGTGGGATTCAGCCGGGACTTAGGGAAAAAAGTTATATCAAGTAGCAGATTACAGACGGACAATATCTTCATTTAAAGATCTGCTGCAGAAACAAGAAATCACATACGGATTAAAATCATGATAGAATATATATATATATTTTCTATTTTTATTTTTAAAATTTTAGACACTGCAGCTAGTCTGATTCGTCGACCCTGCGGTGAATTCAGCATACACTGCAGGGTCCCCGAAGCGCATCTAAAAAACTGCCAAATCGATCCAAAGATCTGCTGCAAAACCGCCAAAATCGATACAAAAAAAGCCGCGAACCCACTGAACAGAATGTCGACCAGCCGCTGGGAAAAAACGACAAAGAGGTTGAATTTTTTTTTAAAAAAGTGCAAATTTCAAAATGTGTTTGCAAAAAACGACTGCACGAAAAGAACACCTATAGGTTCTATGAATAATAAAAAATGTCTGTTACAGAATAAATAATGGGGGGGGGGGGGGGAGTTTGCCTTAGAAAAATCCCGAAAAATGGCTAAGAAAAAAAAAAAAGTCTTTTTGCTGCAAGTAAAAAGAATAAACTGTTGCATAAATATGTAATAAAAACCCATGTAATTTTTTTTACATTGAATCCCACAGGTTTCAACCTGTTGAATGAAACCACCGAAAATCAGGGCATTTCACTGACAGGTCACTGCTGTTCGATGTTCTCTGAATAGATTAACCATTTCTTCTTTATGGGGAGTTCACTGCCCTCAAAGATCACCGTATTTTGCTGGTAATTCGGCAATATTTGGCAAACTGCCAGCTTTTTAAATAGCTGAATGGCCCCGAAATTGCACCGTATGGGGAAATCCACTGTTCGAGGCAATTTCTTTGAATAACCCTGATGGTAATTACCAGGTTCTAATAAGCGCGTGAATGGATTATTATGGGGCAAGCTCGCCTCTGCTTTCTGTGTCACAGATAATGTCCAGACAAATATCCTAAAACTTTAAGCGGCTTTGCTAAAATCGCCCTGTCCCCATGGCAATGGTTACTATCACAAGGTGGATCTCGCTCCCAATGGGCTTCAATCTCAGCTTCCCAGCGTGTACCCCCTGCCAGCACCTTGAACCCTGCTGTCACTCAGCGCCCAGTAAGAACAGGGGTAACTAATTGTAGCATCGAGGGCAATATGACCAACCCTTAAAAAGGAACACTTTACACATACTGACCACTTTATCTTTTTGAGGTGGCCTTGATGTGCGGAGTGCCTGCCTTCTGACGCCCCACTCTTCCAGCCCAGCAGAACTGGTTAAAAAGGTGGGTGAAGTGGAGGAGTTTCCGCCACCCCACCCACAGTGCGCAGCAGTCGGGGAGTTTTAATTTCCCAGCTGCCAGTTACTAGTTACGTCGGCACGCACAGAGCGACTCAACGTGTTAGCGATCGGTCTCAGAGAGGCCGCGCTGGATTGGCTCTGCGGAACTTGTGTACGTAAAGTTCGCAGGTCCTGCTACGGTGTGCAATTTGTCTTTCCTACACTACGCAATAGCGGAGGAAGTGTAAGTTGCACAGAAAAGGCTTAGGGACTTCCGGGTTTGGGAGCCCTGGAAGAGGAGGAGCTGCACGTGGCGAGGAGGAAAATGGGCAGAGGCTGTCATCAGGCACTGCCCAATTATTTAAGGGCAATAAAAACAGTGGAGTGTTTCTTTAAATAACAAACTCCTAGATGGTTAACTAGCTAGAACAACAAATATAAAACAACCCTGTGCACCTGTACAACGCAAATTAAACTAAGAATAAACGTTGCAAAACATTGCAACAATTGACAACATAGCCTGTGTGTATCCATGAGAACAATTTCAAAATACACACCTGATATATATATATACACACACACACTGAGGATAGATTATATATGCGCAAATATGCCCCGTACAAACCTCCTCTCAATTTCAGCTGCAGGAAAGTATCATATGTAAATATTTGTATACACCTACTGAGACATAAACTGAACAGGTTTAACAGGCATGTGATGGACAGAGATGATTCTAGAAATTCCTTCTAGGGTGACTGTATCGGCCATGTTTAGCGGACACCTATAATTTATTCATGCTGATGGGCAGTGCTTGAAAAAACCACCACCCTGCAGCATGTAGAATCCATACGCTGCAGGTAAGAAATCAACCCGGAATCGCAGGCGACCTGGATCACAGACTCTCACAGACCCAGAAGTCCTCGTATGAAACTTGCCTAGCGTAGGATCTGTGAATTGCGCATCGCTCGGGTCTTGCGCTCTTTACGCACACAAGTACTGCAGAACGATGACTTGTAGTTGCACGCTCATATCCAATCCATCGGCTGCCTCTGGGAACACTTGCTATGGCGCGAAAGAGTGGCATCAACACTCCTCCACTTCACCCGGTGTTTCTGCCAGATCGGGGCTGCAGGAAAGGGATGGGGGGGGGGGGGGGGACGACTCTAAAAAGATAAAGTGACCAGGATGTGTAAAGTGATCACGAGGAGTAGAGCGTTCCTTAAAGACCCCATGAGGAGCTACACATTGTGTCCATTGTTTCTCTGTGACACAGATTTCCGTTTGCTTCGCTTCAGGATAATCCTGACCACTCAAAAAGACACATATTTGAGTGTGACTTTTTGTAGCGGCTCGTGTACCCTCGCCCCCCTTTGTACCCTCGCCCCCCTTCAGAATCAGAAATGTAGGGCTAGATTACAAACCTAACGCTAACATGGGGACAGGAAACTCAAACTTCCAATTTGGACACGCCGCATTTCCACATCAGGCATCCTCCTCATGCAGCTACGAAATAAAGTCTCTTCTGACATTTAACAGGAGATCGCGTGAAATCCGTGTTGTGTAGTACAGTGGGGGTCTGTGAGGAAAAAAGAAAAATCAAGGGAAACCTGCACAGGCGATCATTTCCTTCAAAGCGTCAAACTGCCAGAGAATACGCCTTCCCGGGGACCGGCATGGAAAGTGACTAAAGTGGCCTCCCAAGGCTAACCTGACAAGCTGTGGCAGGGGACGGGAGAAAAATCTGATTAAGATCCAAAGAGCAGCGAATTCAAGACAAAAATATAATAAAAAGCCACTGGTTCTGTAACAGGCAGGCAGGCGGCTCAGAGCTGAACGCACTGTCAGGCCATCTAAAGGCTGGCTACATGTACTCTGATACATTACTATGGCATTGCTGGAGGACGACAAAAAGAAAGAAAAAAGTGAAACTCTTGAGTGTTGCTGTTCGGGACCATTTGAGATGAAGATAGATCATGGAGCAGTCTGGGTCAGGTCTTGGCACCCAAAGCGTTTCAGAATACACACCATTAATTACAGCTTTACTCTCCATTAATTCATTTATTTGCATCTATGAGGGCAGGTACCTGCATCTACTATGGCCTTTCTGCAAAGAGAGAGGGGTCTGTAACACGGATGGTTTATCTTGGCACCCCAGATGTTTGGGACTACTTGTTCTATGATGCTCAGTCATGTAAGGCTGGCTAAGCATCATGGGACATGTAATTCAGAAACATCTGAGGTGCCAAGGTTTGCCAACATCCATATACAACCATGTACAAAGATTATTAAATATATTTCATTCCCATGTCCATACGGACGCAAGCTACACAAAAAAAAAAAAAAAAAAAAAAAGAGACTTCACAGAGAAGGCGAGTTAAATGAACCTTTGTCATGCTACAGGGCCTTCTGGTAACCTTGGCAAAATTAACAGGGTTATTCAAAGAGAATCGAAAAGTCACAGCACGTTCGGTGACTTTTCGTTCAATTCAGTGTGGTTTGGCGATCCCATTTCGGTGACCCTGCGGTGTATTCAGCAAGCCCCACAGGGTCGTCGTAGCGCAGGGAAAAGCCACCGCAAACACGACGAACACTCCCCGCGAACGCACACTGAAACCAGCAAAAACATCTGGATTAACCCCGCTGAACACGCCGGAGAAACCCGAGCAGCTGCCGATCAGAGCACAGAGCAGCCCACGGAAAAAGCCGACACCGCAGACGAAAGGCGTGAAAACCCCCCCAAAAAACAGTACGCTTGAATGTTTGAAAAGTGAACCGTTGTTTGCAACGAAATTACAGAACGAAAATGTCTGAAATTTACATAGAAGATCCAATGAATGATAATAAAAAGGGTGGTTACAGAAAAAAAAGATTTTAAAAAAAACTTTGCCCAAAAATTTCCCAAAAATGCCTAAAAGATCCTAACAAAAAATCTAAAAATAAAGAGACTCTTTACAGCAAAATAAAATAATAAACTGTTTATTAGATATTGAATTAAAACAGGAATATTTTTAACATTGAATCCTATAGGATTCTCCTGAATAAACCTGCCGAATGAAACCACCAAATGGCTGGGGATTTCGGCAACTTTTCCCTGCTGTTCGGTGTTCTCTGAATAGACGAAGCAGTGCTTCTCTATGGGGATTTCACTGCCCTCGAACAGGCAACGAACTGGCACCGTATGTGCAGGCAATTCGCCAAGATTTGGCAAACTGCCTGCTCTCTGAATAGCCGAATGGCCAGGAAAGGTAACCGAACGCTGAATTTCACTGTTCGGTTACCTTTCGGCCACAATTCGTATCTCTTTGAATAACCCTGTAAGTTTTCATGGAGTAACACGGAAGCTCTTATTGAAGTGAAATGAATCCGACGTGCCGGTGACAACAGCAGAAAGCAAGCAGATACACTCTTTTATGTCAAGAAGAGTTTTCTCGTTATTTGCCAGTGATCCCAGAAGTCATCCCCTCTGAAACCTGGCATCACATGCTACGGTGAACATGTCTTCTGACAGCATCCTCCCCGATGAATTCCCACACGTATCAACAAAGCCGGGGCATAATTCACTATATTATGGAAGTAGCAAAAAAAAAAAAAAAGTTAGAAAAGGCCAACCAATAAAATAAAAAATTTAAAATATAACACTAAATTATAATTAGATATATATATACATACACACACACATTTATTTTTATATGTTATAAAACACATATTACTTGATACACAGGGCCTATTACTTTCGGATATGTACAGGAATGTCGACATGTCAGAGAGCCTCATTATACAGATTGTATGTGACTGAACCTGCCAAGTGAGATACTAGGTATGAGGCAAACAGGGAGGAGAAAGTAAACAAGGCCTCTCCTTTCAAAATCCCATTCTCTGCTTTATTCTACAAAACAAAATAAAGTAATCAAAAAAGATAAAACAAAATTATACAATAAATCAAAAATGATCTTGTTATTTGCATGGACTTCCTTTTGAGTGGGGGGGGCAGAATTGGGTGAAATTGAACATTGGCAAAGAAGAAGAAAAAAAAAAAGTAGGCCGGTCTTTAGGCCTTAGATTAGTCCAGCAATGCTTGGCCGAGGTTTTCCTGTAAAATCGTTTCTTGCTCGAAAGCTACATGAGGACCATACCGGGGCGAGGTGAAGGTAACAGTTCTGTGGCTTTGTGTAAAAGATGGCTTTAGGGGAATTAGAAAGGAGTCACCGGACACTCCTGGACTCGAAATTATCTGATACCTCCCAATCACTCTGAGGAGCTGGGCTAGTGAGTGCAGCAGCTCTGGTACCTCAGAGGTATGTGAATGTAAACAGTCAGCCATCTTGAACGCAGGCTGAACATTATGGGGAATGCGATTCATAAAACCCTAAGAGGCCAGGGTCTGCCACAGCACTGTTGAAGTACTGCATTGAATGGGGTCTTCTTGATATAAGTGGAGGAAAATCCCAGAACCGGGGCTCAAACATGGGACTTTAGAGCAGTTGGGAAGCAGTTATGGGGTGAAGGCACCAATGGCCGCTTCATTTGCCAGAGTATAAAAGAGACAAGGAAGGAGTTTGTATGGAGGACTGAGGGCATCAGGTAAAGAGGTCTCCTTTCACTCTTTTTGGCCGAGACACAAACTGTCTGGAGCCTTGTGTGATGGGATTCACGGAAATATTACAAAGTGATTTCTACAAAAGGTGCATCTTTTACATTTATGCCTTCTGGAGAGAATAACCATGAGCAACAGAAGCCGGATTCCCACATCACTGGACTACGAACTCACTAATAATGACCTATGTGCATAGCTAAGTGAATAAACCCCGAAAATCAGTCAGAAGATCTGGCTGTAATCAATAATATTTATCTTTATTGTAAAGGACTTCAACAAGCATGGAAAGCATCGTTTAACAAACCATAATCAATTCTTGCAAAATGCACCTGAAGGCTGATCAAGACACAGTTTTTAGATAAAGGTCACCATTAAAATAACTTCGGAGATCAAATAGATCTTTATACGGGCACAAAAGAAAAAAACACCACCAAAATGAAGATGCTTAAAGGAGCCTGCTCCCTGCATGAAGGTGCCATGCAAAGGTATGCTGCAGGGAGGCATGAGGCCTGCAGATGTGGCCACGGCAATAAACCGCAGGGTTCATAAAGTGGGAGACCTACAACACTACCAGGTGACAGGAAGGACAGCTGATAGTTTTAACACATGGTCTGCCGCTGTGAATACAACCACACAGTGGTCCCTATTCTCTTCATAGCGCTAAAACAAGGACGCTAAAAAGGTGAAACTCTGCACCTGCAAGTTTTCCCCATTTAGCATGAGATTCTGGGGCAGGCACTAATACAGCACTTCACCCTGGAACCATGCACTACCCGCAGCAATACTTGCGTCGTGGCAGCACTACCACGAGTATCACCTCCTGGAGTCCATAGGACTCAATTGAGGGCCGCAAGATAGCGCAGAGAGATGGGGACTAATTGTCCCTAGTCTCACTCAGCTCCTAGGGACAAGAAGCAGCAGATTGGGCCAGTGTTCTCACCGTGGGATGAGATGTGAGTATTGGATTTATTGGGGGGGGGGGGGGTTCTGCAAAAGTAGAATTTAAAAAAAATCATTAACTCATCGGTGCGGTAATTAGCGTTAGGACTTTGTAATACCTTACTTGTCCTAACGCTAATTACGGATTGCGCTCCCCATGTTAAATATAGGATGCGCAAAGTACAGTAAGTTCGCACAAGATAGCGCATCGGTGATCGCGCTAACACATTTTTCACCAGAATAGTGTTAGGAAGGTAATAGGGGGGCATGTGTTAAAGTCACTTAGCCTGACATTAACGCTTACTTACCCGAACGCTACCGTTAACTATGTAATAGGGCCCACTGTTTGTACATTCAACTGTCGCACCCGGGGGACAGGGACAGCACGGCTACAACAACTGCCCAAGTTACATCAGGAAGGCAAAATCCCTCCCTCCAACTTGGGTGAATCTTTTTATCCTCAAAGATAGTTGAAATTGAAAGGACTTTTTTTGTGGCGTTTCTATATGTTACATAATTGCAGGCATTATTTGCCATGGTTTGCCGTGTTGTATATGAATTCAGCAGAGAAAGCTCTGGCTGCCTGGGCATGAGGAGAGTCGCTTTCCTTTCCTCATCACAGACCTGCAAGTTTATTTTCCATGCTGTGTATGTTGTATTTCTTTGTATGCATTAATATGGTGTATTTGCCACATTGATACAAATTAAACAGACATCTCTCTACTCGCTCATCTTTTACAGTTTGGAATGTAAGCTCCTTGGTGAGCACAGCCTCCCATTCCCAATTTCAGTGTAACGGTGTACCAACCGAAAATTATTAGAACAGGCATACTGCGCTGTGGAATATGTTGGAGACAAAGCACGCAGTGACAATTGCATGGTTTTTTTTTTTAAGAGCCAGTGGGGTAAAATGGAAATCAAAGCGTTATATACAATGTGTGTTAAATAAAGATTTAGAAGCCACAGTTCAGATTCTACGTGTTGGTGGCTACCATGCTCCTGGATTTGTTAAGCTCTGACTTAAACGGTCACGGAAAGAGGAGACATTGACTCTGCCAAGACATGCCATCAATTCTCTTTCAGGTCTAAATATACTACCATTTAGTCAATAAACCCCTATTTGGTGACAAGCCAACACCCCCCGGGTGCATTATTTGCAGGGCCGCGGAGCGCGGTCAGACATCAGCTTCCTATCAGGCTGGATTAAAGACGTGATGTGATGTGTGGAATTAAGAGAGGTGCGTAACAGCCGATCAGGATGGCTTGCAGAAAGAGGGAGAGTGGGCGAATCTCTGGGGAGCGCGCAGATGCCCGTGCTTGAATGGATCTGTCAGATTCAAGCATTACACTAAATGTGAGACAAATAAATCACGAGGAGGAGGGGTGGGTGGAACAAAAATCCCTATCATCATCTATTTCCAGAAAGCCAACATGAAGTTCAGCAGTTCTTCTGCTGCTGTAACAATAAACTCAGCGATGGCGGGAAGCACAATCACCATTCAAATGCTTAAGAGGACGCTCGCTCCCGCCGATCTGCAGACTACGCTGTCTGAATTAGATTTTTATTTAGGTTAACATTTGTCGACATTTTGGAAAATAAATAGATAATTATATCCAGAAACAAGAACACATCCAGAGTCTTCTTAATGAAAGGGATACTCTTACAACCCCCCCCCCCCTATATTTTCCCTTTAAATATTGGGCAGGTGCTGCTGACAGCATTTGCCAAATAATTTAAGGCGATTTTACTCATCTTTTCTCCTTTTTCGCGCACTGCTCCTCCCCTTCATCCGAATCCGGAAGTCCCTGCAGCTTTTCTCTGCAATTTGTGCTCCTACGCAAATATAGTGTAGGAAAAGGAAATTATGCGTCACTCGGGTCTTGTGCATTTTACATACACAAGTTTCCGAAGTGCCTGCACAGAACGATTGATCGGAGCTGCGTTCGCTTGCACAGTGCCGATCCATCGGCTGCCTCTTTCAGGAAGCCGGCATTTGTCACTGGTGACAGGCAGTCGGGAAATTCTAAATCCTGGCTGCTTGTGATGCTGAGGTGGGTGGAGGAAACGTTTCTTTAGGCCCCGTTCACACTGTGCGACTTGAAAATTGCGCGATTTCCATATTCGCGACAGTGCGATAATGAAACGCGACGTTGCGGTTTTGTGCGATTTTTGCAAAGCACCACCAATACAAATCGCAAATCGCAAATCTCAAAAAAAGGGTCATGTACCAGCGACATGCTACCGCGACGTCGCGCGGCAAGATATGGACAGCGCCATTGAAATGCATTGGAGAGGCTACACAGCGCAACGTCGCGCGGATTTTGCTGTGACTTCGCGGCAAAATCCACGCCGACAAATCGCACAGTGTGAACGGGACCTAAGATCGGAGACAGAAGAATAAAAAATAAAGATAAAAGGGACACATCCTGACCATTTTAAGAAGTGATTGACGTTTCAGTCCTGAAGTGAATCGATTGTAACCTTAGAAGGAGCATAAGGAGCATTTTAACAAATTGATCAAAGAAAAAACACAAATCTGATGTCTTTGCTTCAAATTTGCAAATCCCACAGTGTTCCTCAGGAATTACAAATCCAGGTGTTCGTAATATTCTGTGTGTACTGAACACAAATCCAAAATATGATAAAGGCAAAAATCGAATGTTCCCACACAGGGGGCGACAAAGCTGTAATGTTAAAAGAGTGGGGGTGTATTACAATGTCGTTTTAGTGGGTGTTTTTTTAACCCCTTCACTGCTGGCCCATTTCCCGTCTGTGTCCTGAGCTCATTTTTACCGCTTTTGCTCATCAGGTTTAAACACGTTTTGAAGTCATGTTTTATTATACAACCCAGACATATTATAGATCGTTCTTTCCGACAGACTAGGCAGATCCATAATATTTCATTATTATATGTATACGTCATGCCCTGCCTGAATACTATAACAAAAAAACGCAATAAAATTTGAATTTTTAATCATCTACAACGTGTAAAGGTTTTTTTTTTTTTTTTTCACATTTTAACATCCGAGTCTTTGCGGTTATATTTTCTATGGGGTGCGCTTGTTAAAAAAAAGTCGAAATGGGGACTCGTTACATTTTTTGGGGGGGGATACAGGATTTTTAGCAACACCCATAGAAAAAAAAAAATCATTAGTGCAGCATCATTGTTCACATTAGAATTGAAATGGGAACAATATTGCTGCATTAATAAAAACACACAAAATTAAAAAAAAAAAAAACACGATTATTTTTTTTAAATTACTTTTATTAATTTTGTTAATACGTTAAACATGGTCAGGTTTGCTATCGTTTGAAAGGCCACGCTCTGGCCTTTCAAATGACACCAACCATGACCCTCTAGCTGCCACCATTCGGTTAGAGCCAACTCTAAAATGGAGACGTTCACAGGGAAAACCTGCACCTGCAAATTTCCCAGTAGCGTAACATTATAGCGTTAGATTACAGGGCAGGCATTGTCTCAGCACCTTGGCCAGAAACACAGCGCTACTGTCGGTGATACTTGTGGTAGTGCTACCACATCGCGTGTATCACCTCCTGAAGTCCATAGGACTCTAAGGAGAGTTGTGGTGCCGGGCCCTGAGATATCGTGCAGTGATCAAGGAGGAAGACTGGGGAACTATTTGTTCCCAGTCTCACTCTACTCCCAGCAGCAAGAAGCGGCAGATCTGGCCACCGTTCTCACCATGGGATGAGCGGTGAGTATCAGATTTATTGGGGGAGTGTTTAGGAGGTGCTAAATGATGTCACAAAAGCGGAATCCGTTAGCACCAGCTTTAAGGTGTAGATTAAATTTTGTTTAGCCTGTCGCTGTGGTATTTTGATCTAGCACTTTGTAATAACTACTTAGCGCCCCCATGTTAATTATAGGATGCGCAAAGTACGGTAAGCTCGTGGAAGCTAACGTAATCACTGATGCGCTAACAGATTTTTCACAGGTTTAGCATCAGGAAGGTAATATGGGGGGTGGGGCATGTGTTAAAGTATCTTATCCTAGCGCTAAGAGGTACTCAGAGTTCACAATGTAATTTAGCCGCCAGTCTGATACAAAATGCAACTACTCTGAGTTAATCCTATTCATTCAGCAGCCTTTATGATGCCGTAGACGCGACTTGGTTCCTCTTCTTTCCGGTTTACAGCAGGGAGAGGTTGTTTCTGATGTTCTGTGCAGGTGGGGATGTCATCGAAAGCAGCTTACAGAGTCAAGAAACAGGAACATAGAAGACTGTAAACCACTAAAGATCCATCCACCGCCCTCTTTGTCAGGAAAAGTTAAAATATATGTGAACCCTGTTGCTGCTGCTAGTAGATACAATAGGTTTTGATCGCACCTGAAAACATCTAGGACATCGCTTTGACCCCATCTTGCTCAATGCTCTACCCACTGTCACCGTTTGGGGTGTTTATTGCCTTCAATGAGCCTGAGCCTGTAATAGCAGGCTGCTAAAAGAAAAAAGGAGGGCTGTTCAGCCATTAACGGCTCCCTATAACCAGCTCTATTAAGGAGATTGCATGAACGTGATCTCACTGGGCCAGAAGAGTTTCACTGGAAGCCATTTGTTCCCAGTCTCCTAGTGCTTGCGGCGAGAGGTGGAGGCGAATCTCCTGTGTCCTCTACACTGTGGGACTAGAGGGGAGGAGAGAGAGATATAGATTATATATAGAATTATTTTTTTAATACCAGGTTTTGAGAGCTCGTACCTTTCTTACATATCGGCTCTAGATGAAAAGGAGTGGCATTGGAATTGCTTGTTATTCCTCAGTGGGCCACAAATTAACGCTTACTATACAAATTACAGAAAGCGTTAATTTAGGGTTAGCGCAGGAACAGCTGAGCCGCGAGGGAGGTTTGCAGCTCTTCAGAAATAAGAGTAGTTCCAATCAATAAATGGGGCCGCTATACTTAACAGATCACCCGTTAACCATAAAGGCTCAGACAGAATGGGACACAGGCTGTGATTTATTCTACGTATGTACAAATGTACCGATTGTTATGTGTAATCGAGACAGTGAACAGGGACAGGCACATCACAACGTCTTTACACATTCACACTTGACTGCCCGTGACAATATAACACCTAGAAATCACAGCCTTCTGAAATGTATACAGATTAGTGCCAGTATGCGATTTGGAGAGGATTAACGTTAACAAGATTTAGTAGCGGATATTACTGTAATCTTCCTATGGCAAAGTGATCACAATAAGCTCCGTGGGTCACGTGGACGCACGCTGTACGTAAAGCTCCTAAAGCATTCCCAACGCGTGGTGTGATCTCAAATCACAAGCGATATGCAGAGCAGCAAGAACATGTGTTGTAAACCAGGTTATATTAATGAGAAAATGGAATATCTTCACTGATTACAACGCTCAGAAGAGAAAGCACTAGGGATGCACCAATACCATTTTTTTTAAGACCGAGTACAAGTACCGATACTTTTCAAAAGTACTCCCTTCTACTTAATGTCATGTGACCACTTTTCAATAAGAACAGACCTCATATAAAATGCCCCCAGCTCACACGACCCCCAGCTCAAATATACATTGCCCCCCAGCTCACCCTCCAGCGTCTTCTTGTGAACTCCGCGATCTCACGAGATTGCGGCTGTGTGCGTGGTTCTCAACGAGCGGCAGGGCTACAACCTCTGCCGGTGGCCGCTCGAAGAAAGAAAGAAGACGCCGGAGGAGCCTGGCAGCATGCCGAACATTGCGCCAAAGAAACTGGCCGGCAAGCCAGCCCAGCGCTGGCTTACGGTATCGGTTTAGGTACCAAGTACTCGTGCAGGTAATGGTATCGGCACCAATACTAGTATCGGTACATCCCTAGAAAACACAAATACCAATATATTTTTTCCCTTATTGATTGAAACAGGACTTTTTTCTCTAAACCGACACGCAGCTTTACTACAGCTATTATGGTTATTTTACTAAATCTATATAAAAATGTATATATAATATTAGATTACTATTTACAATAAATATTATATATATTACATACACTTTAAAATCGGAGGTGAAAAGTACTAGTGGTGTGATTTTCAGGAGAAAAATTATAAATCAGTAAAAAATAAAGAAAGACAACTAAGAATCAGGAAATTAAAAGGAAACTTTACATATTTTATCGATACTAAAACCTGACATTAATTGTTAAGTGTCCAAATTCACCCAAGAGTAGTGACCAAGAACATTACCGCACTGTTAGGCACTTTTCCCGCACCGCAGTGTGACAATTGAATGCCACAATTACAAACCAGATTATTTTCTCAGTTGTAAAGAAACACGTGCGGTGTACCCCAAGGCTCAATACTCAGACCCCTACTATTCACAATATTCATAAATGATCTGCCCAACGTCTGCAAAGCCTCAACTGTACACATCTACGCAGGCGACACTAATCTATCCCAGCAAACCAAATCCCCCACAGCAGGAGGCCGTGCTGCAAGACCAATTCACAGAGGTAGAAAAGTGGATCAAAGATAACA
This sequence comes from Leptobrachium leishanense, assembly GCA_009667805.1. Lineage (NCBI taxonomy): Eukaryota > Metazoa > Chordata > Amphibia > Anura > Megophryidae > Leptobrachium > Leptobrachium leishanense. The sequence continues at coordinate 85,081,687 of CM019063.1, forward strand.
AACCTTTTTTAAATACTGACAAAACTGTAACGATGCTCTTTGGAACAGCACCTAAACTACATAAATTGCAAAATCCCCATCTATGTGTTGGGACAAAATCAAATGTCACGCTGAACAGTCAGTTCTCTCAAATATCTAGGTATGTGGTTAGACCCAAATCTATCCTTTGACCACATCGAAAAACGCTCATCTAGAATTTACCCTAAACTAGGTGCCCTGTACAGAAACAAATCCTGCCTGAGCCCCACGGTAAGAAAGCAGATTATATGGAGATTTAGTGTATGTAGTAGCTGCCCCGCAAACACACCTCCAGAAACTTACTACATTGTATAACTCATTCTTCCGCTTTGTGCTACAATATAACTACATGACCCACCATTGTGACATGTTAAAAGAGCTAAACTGGCAGTCGCTGGAACCTAGATGCTCCCTTCACCTTTCCAACCAGGTGTTTAAGAGCTTTTCTGGGAAGCTACCACCCTACCTGAATAGACTGCTTCCTGTAGCAGGTCCCTCATCCTATAACCTCCGACCCAGGACCAGCACCTTACTTGCAATACCACAATACAAAAAGAAAGTGTCTCGATCCTCATTTTCCTACAGAGCACCGCAATTATGGAATAACCTCCCAGACGCAATCAAATCTTCCCCCAGTCTAAAGTCACTCAAGAGTTCCCTATTAACATACCTCAATACAGAATGTACCTGTAAACATGTAACATAGTGACTATATTTCCTACATATTTATTTTCTGTTAATCTGTATATTTGTGTTTTGTTTTTAATATTTTGCATTTATTACTTTGTATTTCTGTAACGACTAACAATTCAATGTTCTTGAACCCAGGACGTACTTGAAAACGAGAGAAATTTCAATGTATCCTTCCTGGTAAAATTCTTTGAAAATAAATATATAGCTCCGTACTGTACCGAACATATTTTTGGGACATAACAGGTCATAGAATAATCTGGATATATAGCAGAGCCGGGAGGTAAAATTCTAGGAGCCAGGGACTCTTGGATTTGGCAAGTCCTGCGACCACAGATTTTTCTACTATTTAGAAACAAGTTGATTCTGTTCGGTTACAGTTGGTAGAAACATTCAGGTAGAATGGCTCTCGGCTACAGAACTTGCAATTTAAAGGTCATTTGACAATCTCTTCTCTGAAATTAGCTTTTCGGGGAAGACCTGATGGCAAAAAGTGAGCTTAAAGAAACGTCTCATTTTTTTCCTAAAAATGCTCGTTTACACAGTAGCTCATATTAACTAGAATTCCTCTAAAACAAACAAACAAAAAGCAAACACTAGATAAAAAATGCCACATTAGATTCTCATTTGGTAAACAGGTTTAATGGATTTAAGGATTCCACCCTCCTCAAAGTAATTACACGGCGGTATTGTTAAGAAATAATTATTGCACGGTTTGATTACGAAAATATAGTTTAAATTAGCAAAGGCATTCTTTTTTCAAGCTTATATCACACTACATTAAACCATCATTAAGAATAATTGAAGAACAAGCAAAGTGGAACGTTTCTTTGTTAGATGTGGAATGGACAATATTATATTCCTCCACAAGTGAAAATTACCCAAATGTGGAGAGAAACTATCCAACGAAACAAGGTTTGTATTGTACAGAACTGGGACCAGAACATACAACGACATCATAATCCAAGAGTAGACCTATACGCAAAGATATGTCGATATAAAATATCAAATAGGTTTTGGTGTTGCCACTTAATCTGACATCACTAAATAATACACGCGTTTCAGTCCAGCCTCAATTCAAATTCGGCTATAATTAGGCGATCCAGAATTTTGGGCGCAATCGGAACCAAACCGAAACAAACCACTGAAATCAAATTGGATCTGAATAGATTTGGTACAATTGGTTTTCATTCAGATGAATAAAAATATGTAATAAAAAAAATTGCACTCACTGTACAAAGCAGAAAACCCCAACCCTTAAAACAAGCAGACACATCAATCCTAATCCTATTCCAAACCTAACCCTAAATTTAACCCTAACCGGAAACCATGCAGAAATAGTAACCCTAACACAAGCAGAAACAATAATCCCAACCCAATTCTAACCCTAACCCTAACCGGAAGCCATGCAGAAATAGTAACCCTAACACAAGCAGAAACAATAATCCCAACCCTAACCGGAAACCATGCAGAAATAGTAACCCTAACACAAGCAGAAACAATAATCCCAACCCTAACCGGAAACCATGCAGAAATAGTAACCCTAACACAAGCAGAAACAATAATCCCAACCCAATTCTAAACCTAACCCTAACCCGAAGCCATGCAGAAACAGTAACCCTACAACAAGCAGAAACAATAATCCCAACCCAATTCTAACCCTAACCGGAAACCATGCAGAAATAGTAACCCTAACACAAGCAGAAACAATAATCCCAACCCTAACCGGAAACCATGCAGAAATAGTAACCCTAACACAAGCAGAAACAATAATCCCAACCCAATTCTAACCCTAACCCTAACCCTAACCGGAAGCCATGCAGAAATAGTAACCCTAACACAAGCAGAAACAATAATCCCAACCCTAACCGGAAACCATGCAGAAATAGTAACCCTAACACAAGCAGAAACAATAATCCCAACCAATTCTAAACCTAACCCTAACCCGAAGCCATGCAGAAATAGTAACCCTAACACAAGCAGAAACAATAATCCCAACCCAATTCTAAACATAACCCTAACCCTAACCCGAAGCCATGCAGAAATAGTAACCCTACAACAAGCAGAAACAATAATCCCAACCCAATTCTAAACCTAACCCTAACCAGAAGCCATGCAGAAATAGTATAACCATAACACAAGCAAAAACAATAATCCCAACCCTATTCTAAACCTAACCGTAAGAGTAACCCTAACTGGAAACCATTCAGAAATAGTAACCCCAAAACATGCAGAAATATTAACCCCCAACTTTATCCTAAACTTAACCTTAAAAGTAACACCAATTGGAAAACATACAGAAATAGTAACCCTAAGGCCACGGTCACACGAGCGTGGAGGGAATGTCCGTGTATATACAGGTTCTCCCAGACATTCCCTCCACGCTCTTGTTTTCTTGGTTTATTTATTTTTATTTATTTATAAAGGATTTTACCAGGAAGGATACATTGAGATTTATCTCGTTTTCAAGTATGTCCTGGGTTCAAGAACATTGAGTCTTTACAGAAATGCAAAGTAATACAATGCAAGATATTAAAAACACAAATATACAGATTACCAGATAATAAATATGTAGGAAATAGTCATTATGTTACATGTTTACAGGGTCACAAGGAGTAATATTAACCCTAACCCTGAAACAAGCAGGAATATTAACCCAAAAACAACCAGAAATCGTACATGAAAAGTGAAACCCTTCTGTAATGCATATGCTGAGTGTGAATGGTGTGTGCATCCAAAATGTTGATCAATTTTCACATTGATCAAAAATGGGAATTCTGAAATTTAAAATTTGCACGTCGATGCACGCCACGAAACATTTTGAAAGCTGGCATTTCAGGAATGTTCCGGTGAAGTGGAAATAGGCTGGAAGATGGCCGCCATTATAAGCCAGGCGACCATCTTGTTCAGAATATTGGTTCACTTGAAAATAACTAGGCAGGTTTTTAGCTGAAACTAGAATGAGGCATACGTAGAAGTTTAGGAATGTGTTAGATTAGCAGAAAAAGCAATTAAAGCCCTGAGAAAGATCTTTGCTGTTCCTGGCACGGAGAGTGAGAGAAGTAGATACACCAAGGTCGTTGAGGCCCGCAGAAAGACAAAGGAGTATAGAGATCAGACCAGGTGTCATTTGTAACAAATGATTGAAGACGCTAGGGAAAGGGGCGCAGCCCGGAATAGTAGGAGCAACTAATCATGATTTACTGAAACTAACACAAAGTTTGCCAATTTACGGCCAATTAATGGAATGTCTTTGTATTAACAAAAGGGAGGTATTAACCCACGTGGGGTGGGATAGTGTCACTGGGAGGTGGGCTAATTGGGATGTACCTAATTATGTATTTGGAGTATAAAACCTCATGACACTGGGTAATCGATGCTCAGTCTTTGCGATTCAATCCTGTCTGAGCATTCTGTGACGTCACAATAAAGTTTGCCTTTCCTGAAGAGACTCGTGTCCAGACAATCCTTGCTCGTGTCCGGTCCGGCCTCGTCCCGAGTGAACCAAGTGGATTCCGGTAACACCGGTTCTTCATACACATTAGAATCAGGTAGGATTTTAACTTTTCCTCCCGTTTGGCATCATATTGATATTTCAGGATCTATAAATATTTACGGAGAATAAATCCCAAACATCCTGTTCTGAATTTTTGTTGGAGTACAGCAGCTAGCCCCGTGAAAGTGTGTATCTCTACTGGAGATAAATATACAGACACAGCATATACACAAACACGTGCTGTGGAAACGGTTGGTGCTAAATAAATGATTAGAATAATATTAATAAAAAAAATATGTTGAAGAAGCATTTAAGACATGGCTGCCTTTAAACCTAGCTAAGTATTGTTGTTGTGTACGGAACACACACACACAAATATCAATATCCTGAAATATTCCTGGATTTATGGTCTGTCTATAAATGAACAGCTGTGGATTTATTGGTGAAATATTTGATAACCACTGTATTTTGACCTGGCCAGTCACATAAAATTAAACGGAGACTGAAACTACTAAACAAATGTCCCCTGGAATACGAGCCGAGACCGTTTGTTAGTTTTTCACTCCCAATAGTTTATAAAACGAGCTGAAGAAAGAAATATTGTAAAATTTAGATTTTGAGACGTGAACAAGCACTTGCAAGCATCAATCATAGTTTGTATAGGCTTAATTACAGGCCTCCACTTCCTACGACCGATCAATTACAATTCCCAAATTACCAACGTTTACAAAACATAACAGAAAACACATATTCCAAAGAACACTTCTATTTAAAGGTGTTAAACAAGGCTGCCCATATTTAAGACTAATACAGTATATTAAATGGCCCACACATTCAAAGAAACTGAACATACTGCACATTTGGAGTTATGGTTACACCATTTCTTCCCATTAGGCACTTCACAAGCCAGTAACAAACACGACGGTATGAAGATAGGGATCTGAAACCAGGAAAGCCCACGTTTCTATGCTAGTGAGATCCCACTATCCCCATAGATGCTCTGCCAGAGGACACCAAAAAGCCCAAAAAAATAACCGGCTACCCATGCCGGACAATGTATGAGATTTAATAGGAGGAAGCAATGCCCGCATTAATCACTATGGGGTTCCTGTTCAACCAATGGGCATCCACAGATTTTTTTTACACTTCTTAAATTACATGCAACGAGCCACATATGTAACCTGATATTTTTTGGTTTGGGAGAATGAAAATACATGTCGTGCGTTGATATTTGGTATCAAAATTATTATTTTAAAAAGAACATTGTAAAATTCAGGGGCAAGCAGCTTTGGCCCCCAGACATATGGAACTACTTATCCCATGAGGCTCAGCTAAACGCATGAGTGGTTGAGCAGGATAGGAAATCTATAGTCCCAAGACATCTGGAGAGCCAAGGTTGCTGATCCTTGTTTTAAGGGATTATTCCCACAGCATCGTTATGGAAACTAAAGTGAACTTCGGCTACTCATTAGAAGCAAAATTCAACAAAGACAGGTGAATACAAACAAACAGTGACCAACGCTGAAAAACAGTACCACAGTAATCCTGCTGTAAAATGAGTAAATTGTGGCTATTCTCCATTCAGCATTGTTCCACTCTTAACTGCAACATAGGTGAGTATACTTCTGCAGGTTAAATGTGTCGCTAAACACTGAACTCTGGTAAAAATACCCGTAGACAATTTTGACTCAACCTACGGCAACAACTACGTTAAAATCTACACTGAATAACTTCAAATGAGTCTGTGGACGAAAGATCAGTGAAATGAATGGAGGACTACGTTGGAAGTTCCTTAAATGGGAAAGTCACCATCTTTTCACCATATTTGACCAAGCCAAGTTCTTTTTTTTTATTATTGAAAGAAAAACTGGTAAGTAACTGCTTGTGTGTTTTATGAACGTTAATTAAACCAATACAGCATGATAAAACAAGACCTTTCCTATTTTACATGTATGATTTACTCCCTTCCTTTAAAACGTTATTTCTACCATAACAAAAGCCAGACGAATCCTCCCTCCTGGTGTAAATACATCTATTAGAAGTCTGCAGATGTTTCTTTTAAGTAGGAATAAACCGTTATGTGTACGAGTAAAATCTGTCTTTAAAAGAGATCTGAGCAAAATGCTTGCTTTAACATTCTGAATCAACAAAGGTGAAGGTCAAAACGCCCAGAATATCCCTTTAAGAAACACAGAAAATGTCGGCAGATAAGAACCTTTCGGCCCATCTAGTCTGCCCAATTACATGGATACTTTACCTGGATTTATCTTTTGTTTAGGATAGCCTTATGCCTATCCCATGCCTGCTTAAATTCAATTACTGTTTTGGCCTCTACCACTTCAACTGGAAGACTGTTCCATGTATCCACCACCCTCTCAGTAAAATAATGCTTCCTGATGTTACTTTTAAACCTTTGCCCCTCTAATCTAAGACTACGTCCTCTTGTTTTGCTACTTTGTTTCCTTTTAAATATACTTCCTTCCTCTACCTTGTGGATTCCCTTTACGTATTTAAATGTTTCTATCATATCTCCTCTGTCTCGTCTTTCTTCCAAGCGATACACAAGACAAAACTGTTATTTCGTTTTTTGTATTTATATTTTTGTAACAATAAAAAGGCTAGTAAAAAGAAGAAATTCACACAATAAAACATATCTTCAACAAAAAAAAGAGCAGAGTTCGATGGGAATATTGATGCTCGAAGTCAAGGAAAATATACAATTTAGGATTTGTCACCCCAGTATGGATTTACAGGAATCATAGCAAGAATAGATCAAACTGTACAAAATACAAATGGAATAAACAGCCAGTATGCTTTTTAAACTGGATCTTCACTTTACACCTTTGTCTACACGTCAATGTCATCTATCAGAGCATATCACTTCTACAATTTTACAACATATTTAAACAGGTTTATTCAGCACCCCAGCCCACAGCTGCTCCAAAGAACAGTGACTGCTTAACGACGCAAGCGGCCTGGCCGGCAAATTAACTGCAAGCCGCTAACACATAACCGAGTGAATATGCACAGTGCAGCCAAACCGAGATCGTTCATGTGACACAAGGCGGAATATACATTCGGAAACAAGCAAAAATAAACAACTTTTTTCAAAAACAATTTAGTCACTTACATAATCGTGAAAAGCCTTTGCCTCGCTTGAATGCTCACATGTTTCCCGTCTTTCAGGTGCTGCACAGTAAAGATCCCAAAACACACTGGAAATAAAGCAGTCAATTAGAATGAGAAAAGAAGAAACAAAGAACAATATAAAACAAACAATAATAGAGAAATAGAGCTTAAAACTCCTCTGATGCTGATTTCCCTTTCTGTATTCCAGGAATTTATAGTTTTATAGTAAAAATGTTGCAGTACAAAACTAATAAATATATTTTACCAAGCATCAGATCATCCACAGACTGAACTCCATTATTCCATTCTGCAACCAGTAATACCTACCAAGGTATCCAGGATTCAACATGCTGCCCACAACTATACTCCAGACTGTTCTAATCTTGCAATTCTATTTTAGGTCTGAATTCGCGGTTTAGTTGTATTTAAAATCTCCCTCTCTTTGTATGTACCCATCTGCTTCTCCGTCCCCCTCTTCCAATGTTGTAAATACCTCCACTTCAGCCAGGTCACTCTTGCTTAATCTCAATGTCCTATTTTCCCCACACAGCATCAGATCATCCACAAATTAACAGACTGAAATCAATTATTGCATTCTGCTGTCCCACCCCCGTCCGGTCCCAAATGTCAGCTTTCCTTTCCAGCCGTTTCCACTTCTCTCTTTAATTACCCTTACTAAGCCCAGGTTTCTGGTCCCTCCTGAGCAAGCCCTGCTATATGCTTTCTTGCTACCAGCATCACCTTCCCTCTGCTCCCATTTGTTTCACTCACCGTCCCTTAGATTGTAAGCTCACGGGATGTCTGGCTGAGCACTTGGTTAAAGTGCTGTATTAGCAGGACAGCTATTCATCGGGCAACGTGGTTTGTTCCCTCAGGTGTCATGTACGTCTCTTGTTTGTGTTCCCCTATTGTAAAGTGCTATGGAATATGCTGGCGCTATATATAAAATGACGGATATATATTTATATATATTTATTTTTTCCGAGGACCGGCAACACTCCAGAGACTTCTCAATGCAAAAACGGTTTCTGTAAAAACTAATACGTTTCAGTTTGTTCTCCACAAACTTTCTTCAGGTCCTGAACTGTTGTATTCATTTTTACGAATAAACGTTTTTTGCATTGAGAAGTCCCTGTAGTGTTGCCGTTTCTCAGACTTCATGATAGCTTGGCATTGCACCGGGCAGTATATGGAGTGATTGGGAGTGCTGGATTCCTACAGAAATACAAATATATGAGTGGCTGGGACTCATTGCCTAACCTGACCTTTGCTAAAAAGCCATCTAGTATGGCATTGCACTGGCAAGGAGGGTTCTGTGTTAAAACAGACCCAGGATGCGAAAAGGTGAGAAATTGCAGACGTCATTTGTATGTCTTACCCAGAGATCTTTGCTGCATCTGGGGAATGTAACACATGAGCTCTGTAAAGCAGTTCTCTGAATTGCTGGGATGTGTACAAGTCTTTTAAAATTATAAACTTTAATATATATATATATATATATATATATTATATATATATATATATATATATATATATATATATATATACATACATAGACACACACACACACACACACACACACACACGAGAAAGAATACATACCACCACCAAGAGTGTAAAAATCCTGGGGGTTCCCCCAATGTGATGTTTTTTTCCCATCGTATCTGGGGGGGACACAACAAAAAAGGGCATCAGAAAAAGAACATTACAAGAAGTATACTTTATACAGTATATACACATATACACCTTTTAAGAGACATCAAATAAAAAAAAGACAATTAAAATAGAAGACTTTAAAAAAAACTAATTCAAGTCACTGAAAGGGTGACTTATATTTGCATTTACTCCTTGTTTTGTGCTACACCTTTTAGTGGTCCACCTGAAGGGCTGGTGACGGCAGTTTTACAGCACTGCAAATCGCTCGATTTACATAAAAGTAAAATCGTTGTCAACTTCAAACTAATTAAATAAAAAATAAATTGCTTAGCCCTAACTACCAGCTTAGGCTGGGGTCAGACTAACGCATTTTTAACGTGCGTTTAGGCACACTTAATCACGGCCGCAGTAGCAGCAAATAACGGCCAATATACGAAGTACGGCCGCACGAAAGTGCGGCTGCGCAACGGAAGCAGCAGACTAACGCATTTTTTCGAGAACGCAGAACCACTAGTACCGATGTACAGAGTGCGCTGCGTCCACATAGCAGCGTGTTTGCGTCATTAGGAGACGTCAGACGCTGCTCATGTCCGGCCAACATAACGTCCAGACACCCAAAGTTTCCTGGTTTGGATCCGTAAAAAAATCACGCACAAAAATGTGCATCGTATGACAGTTTTCGCGCATTCCGTGAAAAAATACATCAATGCGTTCGGCCGCTGCGAATAATGCGTTCGTTTGACCCTAGCCTAAGTCCCCGTGTGAAGCCAGCTTCTTTCATACACTGCTGGGGGAGATTCATGGTTAATTATTGCTAAGCAGAAGAAGAGGAGTATCCTGCGCCCTGCTGTGATATATCACTATTCAATACCAATGCTAGAGTGCTCAATCGACCCGGGAGTCTCCAACTCATCAGAACACAGTTACAGGTACTTCTAAAGCGCCAACACGTTCTGTAGAGCTGTACAAAGGGTGAGACAGAAAAACAAATATACTTGCAACCCAGAAGAAAAAAAAAAAAAGGAGAGGGAGGCAGGCACTCCAAAATAATGTAAGGAACTTTATTCAGACATCAATGCAAATGTTTTGGCTGCTAACACAAGGCCTTTAAAGTGACTGGTCCCCTATTTTTTCCTCCTCTTTTGAAGCTGGATGAGGGGGGATTCATGGGGAACTGGAATGTAATAAAAAGTTTGAAGGGAGTCAACTGGTTTATTCTGGGGGGAGGGGGGGTTTATCAGCAGCAGGTCTGTAGCAATTAAGAATGATGAACCATTTTAATCATAGGATAAACAAATTAATTTGAATTTATTTAAGTCTATAATTATCAGCATCGATACATAGAACACCATCGATCACCAAAGAACAGCATTGACATATAGAACACCAATGCTACCAGGCGCCTTCATTAGTGAGACGGGCAAGGGTTTGCTTGCACGACCAAGAATGGAGAATTGACATGGCAGATACAAATCCGAGGTTAAAATACAAAACATAAATGTGTAATATGTATGAGCTAGAAACCAGATCTGCGTAAAAAAAAAATCACGAAATTATATATATAATTTTATACAAAATGGCAAAAGATTGCACTCAACCTCAAAACTAAAAACTGTGTGTGTATATGTATTTATTTATTTTTGCGATACTAGATCTTTGAAGTTTACATAAGCCTTGGAATCTAGCCCAAAAAAAAAAAAAAATGAAACTCCTTCTACGGTTTCTTGGAACCATCCTCTATTTTTAATAATGCTGGAAATTCTTATCTCTGAACCCGCAAAAATATTAATACCATTATCGGCCTCCGTTTCACGATAAAACATAAGTTCCTACGGACTTTATCACGTTAACCACCATAATACATATTATGTTTTGTTTTTTTCTGTTTTAAATATACATTAAGCTTTTTTCTTTTTCTTTTTGAGAATGGATTTTACCAGGAAGGATACATTGAGATTTCTCTCATTTTCAAGTATGTCCTGGGTGGCGAGTATGTACCGTTAGGTGTCTTGCCCAAGGACACTTACTGGAGAGGTGCTCTTGCTGGGATCGAACCCATGTCCCCACAGGCTCTCTCCACACAGAGCAGTGATGTTACCTCTACTCCACCCAGCCGGTACCCAAATATATATATTTTTTTATTTTACATTGGCATTTGTGACAGGCTTAAGCAAACTATGATCATACTTTGTGAGCTGAATCCCCATCATTTATTCCCTCAGTCAGGTTTTTTGAACATTTTTTTAAACTGCTTTTTTTTGCCACAGAAAATGATGGAAGAAGGTGGTCCTTGATATGGAGTGCTCTTTCCTGGTATTTTGTGTGTAATATATATATATTCATATTCCAGTAGAAATCCGCTACTCCAAGATTTGTTAATACAATTTCCGCTTTTATTAATGTGTCACTAATGTTTCAGTTCCTCTTTTATCAAGGTGGTTCGGAGGAACTGAAACGTTGGCAATACATTAATAAATATATATTTATATATATTAATTATCATGGCCTGAATCCTGCACCACAGTGAGAGATTACTTTGATCTACCTGAGTGCGGAGTCCTTGGTTGTTTATATAAAGTATTATATATACAATTGATTATATTGAGAAAACAAATTGTGACCCATCTGAGGGGCAGGTGGGGTTTGCATTTATTACACAGAAATTCAGATATTGTCTGTTCTATGGAAACCACATTCAAAACACAAAAAACAGATTACTAAGAAAAGATTACAGTGGCACATTAATTATGAGAAAATAATGTCATATCAGGAGTCTGGTGAGGAGAGATAACCATCTACTATGAATTATGGTGCTGTTTAGTATTAATTGATAAGACACTTCTCTCATCCAAGCTTCTCTTCGCCTAGATATGATGTATAAATATTAATTTAGACTTTTATTAGGGCCAATAAGAGACCAAAAGTTAAAATAGAAAATAAATAAAAATGCACTCAAAAAACAGGCAGGTATTTAAATATATTCAATGTGTGGTGTGGGTAAAACTCAATGTGACAGGTAAATATTTAGGGAACTATTTGCTGCTAACAGCGAAAACGGGGACGCTAAGGGGAAACAAAAATAGCATTTGCTACTCTCCCCTTACCGTCCCCGTTTAACCTGTAGATTACAGGGGGAAGGGCTGAGTCCAGCAGCCTGCCCCATAGTGATCGCCAGCGTCCGTAGCGCTGCCCCGAGCATCCCCTCCATGGGCTTCTCCTGCCAGCTCACATGACCTGTAGGATCTCGGCTCTTGCAAGATCCTGCATGTCGGCAGAGTGATCGAGGAGGGAGACTGGAGACACCAGTCTCACTCTGCTCCCGGCAGTCAGAAGCAGCGGATTGGGCCGTTGTTTTCGCTGCGGGGTGAGAGGAGAGCATTTTATTTTGGGGTGATGGGGGGGGGGGGTTTACAGCTGCTGTCAATTGATTCCACTCAAAAGCTGCAGCATACTACTGTATTTCAGCTATCAGGACTTTGCGCTCCCCAAGTATACGCAGACCAAAGCACAGTAAGCTGGTGCTAAAAAGCACAAATGCCGAATCGCAAACCTTTTTTTTAACCCTTTGGTTACGAATAAATCCTCTCCCGATTCCCTCAATTAACCTAACGCTTATTTATGTGAGCTCTAGCGCTAAGGAGGGGATAGTACCCCGAGTTTGACTGTTCTTCCTCAATCTACCGTAATTTAGAATTTATTTATATTATTTCATGCTGTTTACAGAACCGTTAAAGAGATAAATGGAAAGTTCGATTGAAAGAGATGCCAGCTTTCACAAGCCTTCCTGAAGACTAGAAGCTTTTAGAAGATGAAAGGGACTCCTTAAACTGGGCATCTTGGAGCAGGTTACACATCTCTTTCTGGTAATTTGGTGAAGAATTAATAAAAAGTAGCGTTATTAAGTACTGTACAATTTGATTACTGCAGACAATGTGATCTACTGCTGCTGTGAGCGTATCGTAGAAATTTTCAGCACTTTTACAATGATCCGTAGCATGACCCAATGCTTGATGTGTAGTCCCAGGGGCTGCCCCATCTGCCGCGAAATCTGAAAACCCTCGCAGTAAACTGAAGTTAAGGAGGCAGAATAAAATGATCCGATTAGGATTAGATTGATATGAAAGAGTTGTGGCGGACACGGGGAGAACAAAGGCTCAGTGAATGAGGGGCTGCATGCAGACTTGTCAAAATCCAACAATAATGTAAAATAAATAATAATATGATTAGCCTTTATTCAAAGGGGAAACTCAATATCATTTCACCTCATCATGGAGCTCTTCATTAGAAGAGGTTCTGCACTCCTACGGCCGGGGTCAGACGAGCGCACTATGTGCACCTGTACTGACGTGCCTCCCAGCGTCCGTCGCAATGTTGAGACTCTTCGACAGGGCTGGCCACACGCTGTAGCACGCGCACAAATTGCCCGTGCAACAAGTGGACGTCCTGAAAGCCTCCGCGTCGAAACGGTAAACGCGCATTAGACGGGGCTGCAAAGTGCAATCCTTCATAGGAGGAGCGAGTCTTGCAGCGCTGAGCGCACTAACTGCGCTCAGCGAGGTGGCCAGACGGGCGTTGAATGGAAGGAACATCCTACTCTCACAGACATTCCTTCTGCACTAAAACCACTCATCTGAACCCGACCCAATATGAGAAGCAGATATAATCCCCTGACACCTAGCAGATTGTGTTTGGACATAATGTGAAATATATTGTGGGATTTCCTTCTGGTAAATGCTCCTCTCAACAGGTTAGGAATAAGGACAGCAGGAGGAGAAACAGTAATTTGAGAAGAGAAAAAAAAAAATTTGTAGGAGCAGCCACCTCAGCTATGATTACTGATCCTGATCCTCTCGTGTCAAGAGGTTCAAACAGCGACAAGTGTTTCTTGAATGAGGTTGTATTAAACGCCACCGCAGGCATCCTAAAACAAGTGGGTGCGATCAGATGAAATTTTTTTTTTTTTTTTTTTTTTAAAGAGTTGTTGCTTTTTGTTTTTAAACATAATCCTAATAGGATTTTGGGAATTAGTGACTTGCTTTGTATTTGGCATCCCATACCGAATCGACTTGTCACCATCACCCACAGAATATAACGATTCCGCCAAAAAAGCTTGTCAACGTATTTCAGATTATATTCCATATAAACAGGATTTGGTTTGTCTTTTAAGATGGAGCCTCACGGACATACAGGAGTGTGGATGTTCTTACCGCTCGGACGCCCTTGTGGCCACCTCACTGTGCCTACATTTGTAGACTAGTCTGACGTCTGTCATAGTGGTTGGATGGGGAGATAAAATCCATGTCCTTTGTAATGTGTGTGAAAACTACCATGTAGATAACCCCATAGTGACCAGGCAGTTTTACCATTGTCTGTCCGAAAGTGCCCACTGCTTTTTTTACATTTCTGCGCAGATTGTGTTTAGGGCTAATTTTCCTCTTCCTCGTTTATGAAACCCACACATATTATATACTGGTTTTCTTGCCATTAAATAGACTTTCTAAAAAATACCATTATTTCCATCTTATCCTATAATTTACTGTAAAAAAAATAAATATGAAATCAATTATTTTTTAAAAAAAAAAAAAAAGGAACAAACTTTTTCAAACATTATGCCCCAAAATCTACAACAGCAAAAAAAAAAAACACAAAAAAAAAACAGGCTACATACAGGGTAATTCAAAGAGAATCGAAAAGTCACTGCATGTTCGGTGATTTTTCGTTCGCTTCAATTTGGCTCGTTTTGCCGATCCCATTTCGGCGACCCTGCGGTGTATTCAGCAAGCACCACAGGGTCCCCGAATTGCAGGGAAAGGCTGCCGCAAACCCGCCGAAAATTTACTTAGGAGGTTCAAGGAATGATAATAAAAAAGGTCTGTTACAGAAAAAATAAGTAAAGTTAAATTTTTAAAAAATAAATCCCGAAAAATGCTTAAAATATCCTAAAAATAAAAAAAATCTATAAATAAGACTCTTTACTGTAGAATATTATAATGAACAGTTTATTAGATATTGAATTAAAACTGGAATATTTTAACATTGAAGCCTATGGGATTCGCCTGAATAAACCTGCCGAATTAAACCACCCAATGGCAGGGCATTTCGGGAACCTTTCCCTGCTGGTTTGTGCTCTCTGAATAGCCGAAGCAGTGCTTCTCTATGGGGATTTCACTGCCCTCGAACAGGCACCGTATGTGCAGGCAATTAACCAGGATTTGACGAACCAGGATTTGCTCTCTGGATAGCCGAATGGCCAGGAAAGGTAACCGAACGCTGAATTTCAGCATTCGGTTACCTTTCGCCAGTCATTCGGATCTCTTTGGATAACCCTGATAGTTTCGAAATTTTGTCCTGAAATTAGAAATACCCAATTTCTGCTAAATCATTTTGCCTCTGTGTGGGGAGCTAATTTTGACTGTTTTATGCACATCGGGATTAAACAGGAATTGAAGTCCTATTTTATTATACCTCCCAGACACAATTTTTCTTTAAAAGAATCCACTTTTTTATTTTTAATTATTTAATTTTTATTTTTTTATTTTTATACCAAACCTGGTAAAATTTGGTATGATTGGAAAGGCCAGAGTCTGTCCTTTCCAAATGATATACAATATGACCACATAATGTGGAAATATAAAATAATTTTTTTTTATTTATTTTTCTGTTCTAAAACCAGCATACCCACTTAACCATGCCGCTGCACTAATTTATATATTTAAGTTTATAGTCATATTATATAAATAACATTAAAATATAGAACTTTAAAATAGGGATGCACCGATACCACTTTTTTAAGACCGAGTACGAGTACAGATACTTTTGTTCAAGTACTCACCGATACCGAGTACCGATACTTTTATCTTATGTCATGTGACCGCTTTCCAATAAGAACAGACCTCATATAAAGCCCCCAGGTCTCATGGATATGCCCCCCAGGTCTCATGGATATGCCCCAGCTCATGGAAATGCCCCTTGGATAATGCCCCCCCAGCTCATGGATAATGCCCCCCCAGCTCATGGATAATGCCCCCCCAGCTCATGGATAATGCCCCGCAGCTCATGGATAATGCCCCCCAGCTCATGGATAATGCCCCCCCAGCTCATGGATAATGCCCCCCGCACATGGATTTGCCCCCAGCTCATGGATAATGCCCCCCAGCTCATGGATAATGCCCCCCCAGCTCATGGATAATGCCCCCCAGCACATGGATTTGCCCCCAGCTCATGGATAATGCCCCCCAGCTCATGGATAATGCCCCCCCAGCACATGGATTTGCCCCCAGCTCATGGATAATGCCCCCCCCAGCTCATGGATAATGCCCCCCCAGCTCACTCTCCGCTCATACTTACCTTCCTTTAGCGACGCCGGGAAAGTCTTCGCGTGCGCTCGTTGGAAGGACCCCAGCCGTGACCACGTGGGACCATGTGATCGCGGCTGGGGTCCTTCCAACGAGCGCACGCGAAGACTTTCCCGGCGTCGCTAAAGGAAGGTAAGTATAAACAAAGTGGGGTGAGCAGCTGCAGGGCCTGTCCGAATGCCGATAGAGCATTCGGACAGCCGCCCCAGCCTCTAGGATGCCGGCAAGCCGGCTCAATGCCGGCTTCCGGTATGGGAAAAAAATATTGGGGTACTGCACGAGTACCAAGTACTCCTGCAGTACCCGGTATCGGCACCGATATCGATACTAGTATCGTATCGGTGCAACCCTACTTTAAATCAAATTTTAATAATATACTGTATTTTGAGAAATGAAAGCATAAATGACTTTAATAGAATTCAAATAAACAGTATAATTGTTATTGAGTGTCATTGCTGTGGAGCTCTGTGGTACAGTAATGTGCAGTGTGTGAGCGTATGACAGAGCTCCACAGCAATAAAACTCATAGTAGTGTGCAGTGTGTAGGAGCAGGAGTTTCCTTTCTGTGGTGCTCTGTGATATGCTCATTCACACCGCATATTATTGTGATCTGTAATGTGTGGGTTGTAGGAGTGTGAGAAAACTGCAATGCAATAAGACTTGTGCCATTTAACCCTTTCGCTGCTGAGGCTTTTCACACCTCTGTGCTGAGGTCATTTTTACCGCTTTTGCTCATCATGTTTAACCGCATTTTGTACCCATATTTTGAGATATGACCCAGACATATTATATATCGTTCTTTCCGGCAGATTCATAATATGACATTATTATATGTATATTATAACAAAAAATGCAATAAAATTTGAATTTTCGATAATTTATTATGTGTAAAGTGTTTTTTTTTTCACATTTTAACATGCGATCGTTTGCGGTTATATTTTGTATGGGGTGCGCTTGTTAAAAAAATTAGAAAAGGTGTCTCGTTACATTTTGTTTTGGGGAAAATTTCGCTTTTTTTAACAAACGCACCGCATACAAAAATCGTTAGTGCAGCATTATTGTGCATATTATAATTGAAATGGGAACAATATTGCTGTATTAACAAAACCAAAAAAACGTGGTTTTTTTTTTAAAAATTTTTTTAAATATTTTACTAATTTTTATTTTTTTAAAAAAAACATTTTTCATTTTCATGTTTGGTATCGTTGGAACGTAATATTAACCCCTAGCTGCCACGGATCGGGAGATAGGGGGTTCATTGGAACCCCCTATCTCCACCATTGGTGGCAGCTAGGGGTTAGCTCCAGGACTGGCGTCATCGTGCTATGCACGATGACGCCAGTCCTCAGGGGGAGTTCCTGGAGGCTTGGCCGACATCCAAGATGTCGGCCAGCTCCAGGAGAGGATCACGATCCGGCGCTTTTCAGCGCCGATTCGTGATCCGGCTCCCCAGGGGTTAATCACAGCCACCGTTTGGAAGGGCAGGCTGTGCCCTTCCAAACGGTGCCTGTATTAACCCCCTGCTCCCCGGTGATCGGGAGGGAGAGAGGTCCGAAGGACCTCCCCCCTCCCTTTCAGGCGCTTCCTCCGCACATGGGGGGGGGGCCTGAATTAGATGTCATCGCGCCGCCGCGATGACATCTAATTGCTCCGCCGGGGTCCCGAGTGCTGGGCTGACATCCAAGATGTCAGCCCACACCGGGGGGGCGCAGCAATCCGCCGGATTGCTGCCTCCTGTGCATGGATGCGCTCAGCGCGTCCATAGCACAGGAGAACCACTTGGCTGGACGTGCTGAGCGCGTACATAGCAGCCAAGTGGTTAAATACCTGTGTTTGTTCTCTATCTGGATAAGAATAAAGACCCAATGCTATTTTATTGAAGTTATATTTCGTATCAGGACAAGTAAATTGTCATGAGAGACAAGTAGATTAGGCTTCCATTTTAGGCCGGTATCAGACGAGCACACTAGGTACGCCCGTACTGAGGTGCCTACCAGCGTCCGTCGCAGCATTGTGACAACCACACACTGCTGCATGCGCACGAATTGCACGCGCAACAGTGGCCGTGCGGCAAGCCTCCCCGTCAAAGCGCTAGGACGCGCGATGACGGGGCTGCAAAGTGCAATTTTTCATAGGAGGATTGAGCCCTGCAGCACTGAGCGCACTAACTGCACTCAGCGAGGCGGCCAGACGGGTGTCGAGTGGAAGGAACGTCCACTCTCACGGATGTTCCTTCCGCTCTTCAAAATGCTAGTCTGACCCCGGCCTTAGTCCATTGGACAAGCAGATTTTTTTTTAAAATATCCACACCCCTGTATATATGTATTGGATATGATGTGACTATTTTAATTGAATTTAACAAAGATTATCTTTTTATGCTATATACCTGGTCTTGAATTTTTGTGACTGAAACTTTATTATCCCAAATATGTTCATCCCATTAATGAAATAATTCTTTATGTTTGGTTTCATGACCACTCGAGAGCGACAAAGTTAAATGTGCAAAACATTTGGAAAATAGAATATTTCCATGTGTTATTTTGCTTTTTCACTCACATTGGTACATGGCTGGCATGTACTTATACATTCAACCCACCCCCCCCTGCCTGTACGTTGCGTTAAACCGCACAGATCCCCATGTTCCTGCATCCTGAAAGAATGGAACACAACGGAGAAGTTTAATAGACAAGTACAGCCGGTATACTTAGCTCGGTGCAGACTCTTTGTATTCGCACTTAAGCCCAAATCAATATTCTATGAAAGCAGATTATCAGTGCCAGGAAAGATTCCGGTCACCGCGCTCAAGCCACATTGGCCTATAACGGTTATAGAAGAGTTTACAATAGCCAGCTGCGATTCATTTTGCTTTGTATCAACAGTTCCCTTTGAGAAGTTTAGCAAAATCACTGTATTGTCCTCAGAGTCAAATAGGGATTATGGAAAATTATGTACTAGCATTAGAAATCCACGGCATAACCAAGAACTCATGTAGAAAACATTAACATCAGCCTGCAAAAGGATGCAGACATAATTACTCATGAATGTGGCAAAAAAGTACTATTAAAAGGGTCATCCTAGAAATTGTGACCAGTCATCATAAATGGCAGGATCAGAGTGCTCCGAGCATCCTTATCTTCCTATCCTCGGAGGGCTGATTTAGCACTGAGTGCAGGGGCATGGCTCCTCCCATAAACTCAGATCAGCGAGAGCTAATGGTTTCCCTCTTTCAGTTGCTTTATCAAGAATGTCCATGTAATGAAAACAATAGCTTGCATGTAATTAAACAGTTGAGAAATGTAATGCAATGCAGACTCTTTCAGTGCATCTCCAGGCTTACCATTGCTGCATGTGTGCAACCATTTTTAAAACCCTTCCCCCAAAAGGCATTGTTTGGTCAACCCCAAAATGCTATCCTTTCCCAGTTCATGCGGATTCATAGCTTTTCCAGGCCATGGAAAGCACTCTGCTTTGGGAGGGTTCCTAAGTTAGCTGTGGCAACAATTTAATGGCAACAGTGACTAAAACGTTCCTTCACTAGGGTCTCCTGGAATGTACTGAACTTTGTGCACCTTGATCTGATATAACTATTCAAACTTGTTCCTGCCTCTACCATTTAAGAAAGCACCTACTCTCAGATAGTGTACTGACCTTTTCCCCCCATCTCCTTTCTTCTGATACAGTTAATTTTTTAATTCCTAATCCCTACACCCCTTTTTTTTTTTTTAACTTTTCTCATATCTCCCTTAGCTCTCCTTCCTATTCCTTTTACATTTGATAACCCTATTATCTCTTACCCCTTATATATACACACACTTTTTCTTCTCTTTTATCTGCCATGTTTCTCGGTTTTCTTTCTTCTCCCTTTTATGTTTTTTTCTTTTATTTTTTGATCGATCGATCTCGTCATCACAAAACGACAGTTTTTATGCCGATTATGTCGCTGATCTGAACACAATTTTGGAACTGGTCTCATTGATACCAGTGTATGTTTGGCATACTTGAACCATATGCTTGATGTTTTACATATCTGCTCTGTAATATTTTATGGCACGTTATCTATTTCTGTAATTTGTTCTCTTTGACATTACTGTTTTATTCTTGCATTATTTGAATACAATAAAAACTTTTCTTTAAAAAAAAAACGTTCCTTCACGTATCTGACCATGAAGCATTGACAGAATTGATGTTTGAAGATGTTGAGACCCTCTACCCCAGTATTTCTCAAACCTGTCCGCAGGACCTGCTGACAGGTCAGGTTTTCCAGGTATCTGAAGCCCAGCACAGATGATATGATTTGCTGCTCAGTGATTGCAGGATTCAGTCTGCTTTTACCCTTGGTGATCTGCAAAATCTGGCCTGGTTACTGGTCCCGAGGACAGGTTTGGGAACCATGGCTCTACCCGCTAGAAACATCTGGTCCTTGCATGGAGTAGTCGGATAACTTCGTGATACGTTGGAGCAAGTTGTCCTGGCTATGTGACTCCAGTTCAGTAACAATTTCCAACTGGTCACTATTATTTGGTCCGTTTGAGCCAATGGTGGAGAGTTCTCTGCTTCATTCAAGGAGATCGGTGCCCACCCACAAAGAGAGTCAACTGGTGACATCAAGAAGGGGCAGACTTGCACTTTTGCTTCCAAAGAGGAAATAAAATAATTGTTAGAGGACACGGTTGAGTTTTTTGTCGCTAAAGTAACATCCTGCAACAAAAAAAATAACAGCAAAATAGAAAACGAAACAAGTACCCCGACTCCTCACAATGTGGTTTGTTTTGGGGGTTTTTTGGTGGTGAGAAGGGGGGGAAAAAATCTATTCAAGCGTTGAATTTTTTAAAAAGTTTTTGTTTTAAGTGTAGGTTGTGTATATGGAAATATCACACAACTAAATGCATGTAAAATACAAAACTAGAAACTTACCTCTGACAAGAATGTCTGGGCAGATTTCTGTGCTCCTACATGCAGCAGGTATTCATATACATAAAGCGCTAATCTAGGAAGGAGAAAACAAACAATTACTACACTGCATGCTTATCCCAAATAAATAAATAATAATAAAAAAATGATATTTTTTTTTCGCACTATAGTTCAGCACAAATTCTGAATTCTCACCAAGCAGTGCATACGTCTGTTTTAAAGCCTAAAAACACATACACACGCTCTCTCTCTACCAACATCTTATAACATCCTTAATATAAACGTACACAAGCTTTAGGAGTTTGCTCTTCGTGCATTTCCTTTTCCTTCCACTTTTTAGAATATTTTGGGCCCATTTCCACCAAGTCTTGGCATTTCCGAGCTACAAAGTATCACGGCCCGCTCGTTAATGGTAACAGCTTCCGTCTTATACCAGCTGAGCCACAAATATCTGTTGCAGCTGCCCTCCTACAGCTTCCTTTCCTATACGTTGTATAGAAACGATCAATGCTGAGGCAGCCAGAGAACAGTTAGAGTTACAAAGTTTTAATAAAGCGCTAACAAGTTCCATAGCGCTGTACAATGTGTGAGACAGAATAACAAATAAACATACAGGTTAAAACGTACAGAGGACCCTGCTCAAGAGCTTACACTCTAAGAGGATAGGGGTGACACACTAGGTGAGGGCTAATAGAGAGTGTGACAATAGTGGAGTGCATGTGGGCTGTGTGGGAAGAAGATACAGTAGGAAATGAACAGAGGGGTATTAGGGAGTGAGATGATAGGCTTCTCTAAAGTAATGAGTTTTCAGAGACTTATTGAAGGACTGGAGAGACAGGGAGAGTCTGATGTTGTGGGGGAGGGAGTTCCATAGAAAGGGCAGCTCGGTAGAAGTCCTGAAGGCAGAACTTGGGGGTGTGGGTACAAGGAACCGATAGCATCAGATCATTGGCAGAGCGAAGTGGTTGGGTGGGATATACCCGCTAATAAGTGAGGAGATGTAGACAGGAGCGCGGTTTTGGAGAGCTTTGTATGGGAGTACCAATGTTTTGTGAGAGGTGCGTGAGGTGAGGTGTATAAGTCGGGCACATGTGTTCATAACAGACTGCAGAGGGAGAATCTGGGATCTCTAAAGGCCAGAGAGAAGGAGGTTACAGTAGTCGAGGCGGGAGATAATAAGTGCTTGGATGAGCATTTTAGTAGAGTCCTGATTAAGACAGAACTCTACGACTCCAAGGCAGGTCATTATTTTTGCTTGCAACACAGTGACAAAGAAAAAAATACTGGACGCAGAGGTCGCATAAAAGTTGAGTTTTAAACTTATTGCCATACTGGTAAAAATGTGCCTTTGCATACAGACCATCTACAAAATCACCGCAAACAGAAACGAGAAGAAAAGGCCGTTTGCTACAAAGGGAACTTCCACACTTCATAAATCTACTGGAGGAACCTTTAACCTTTCCAAAATTCACCCTTTAGGCAATAACTCCATTTAAGATTTTGGAATAGGTCCTGTAAATTAGTGTAAAACTGGGAGAACGGCGAGATTAAATCAATATAGCCGGGGAAATCGCCAGCTGAGGGGACTGTCCGGCTGAGACCACAATCTGGCCGGCTTTTTGGGCGTGGCAGGGCACTGCCCTATTCAGGCTGGAACCTGTCCCTATCACTGATGCTTGTGGGTGCGGTCGGCCTTTTTGGGGACCGTCTATTTTGCAAGTCACTCAGGGGCACCTGCTCTTCAAGACTCACCCACCCCTGTCCAATCTCATACCTGGCCACTCTTGTGAAATGTGGGAACGCTTATTCTTTGAGGTATCAAGAAATTCGATTTTTTGTTTTATTGTTATTTGCAACAAAATCTTTATTCCGCAGCTTGACAGGTTTATAAGGAATGTAGGAGCAAACCAAATATTTGGGGCCAGGCAAAGTTTTCAATACGTATTGGAGTACAATAATACAGATATTTTGGAGCCAGGGGTGAATTTCTAGGAGCCCATGATCCCCGGATTCATCAGTTTTTAGATTATAGTTCATAACACTCAAGGTCTGGGTCACAGAAAGTTTAACAATGGGTTTTATTTACAGAGTTTACACTGGATATAAAAATATCCAACTATGTCAAAAAGTTTAGACTCTTAACTTGTGCTTGCCACACTGGCAATGAACTCACACATACATAACAGACCAAGAACCCCATCTCGCTAACCACACACCAGCTCAAGCACCCTCGCTAACCACGCACCAGCTCAAGCACCCTCGCTAACCACGCACCAGCTCAAGCACCCTCGCTAACCACCCTCGCCACCCGCTTACCTGCCTTATTGGCTACTTTCACTTGTACGTACCACACTATTAAATTAGATTCAAAATCCTTACCCTGACCTACAAAGCTCTCACTAACTCAGCTCCCCACTACCTGTCCTCACTAATCACCAAATACACCCAGCCTGCTCCTAAGGTCAAACAGTGACCTGCACCTAGCTTCTCCTCGCATCACCTCTTCCCATGATAGACTGCAGGACTTCTCACTCGCAGCTCCCATTCTCTGGAACGCTCTCCCTCGTACGGTCAGACTTTCCCCTAGTTTCCCTTCCTTCAAAACGCTCCCTTAAAACTTTCCTATTTAAGGAAGCCTACCACCCAACTCACTGACGCAAGCATTCCATCACTCCCACCTTGCAGTCCTCTCCTCCTGTTTCCACCACCAACTCTTCTAGATTGTGAGTTCCTACGGAAATAGGGCCCTCATCTCCTCCTGTACTGGTTTGTCAAATGCTGAAATGCTGTTCAATGTATTGTAACCCTGTCTATACTGTGACCATTGTACAGCGCTGCAGAATATGCTGGCGCTTTATAAAGATTAATAATCATAATAATAATCATCTTTTCTCTCTTTCATGTCTAAATACCGAAACACAAACACAATATTCTACCCTGTTCTTGGGGCTTTGTGGCTGCTCTGAACGTTTGACACCAATCTCATTCTCTAGTGATGAATGGTGCGGCTTGTTGGGCGGTGAGAAAAAATAATCATGTAGCGTAGCAGGGGCTTAGAGATCTGAAGAGTCTCCGTATAAAGGAATGGTGACTACTATTTGGCTGATTAACCTCTCATTTTATTGATTTATTGTTAAATGGGCCACTATGTGCACTGAAGTTTATATATTGAAGAGGTCATAGTGACAGAAGCCTGTCCCCACCTCTTCCCTCCCAGCTGTTCCTGTCAGTGGATTCTGTGTTCTGAGCAAGAATATTCATAAACTACATCAGATGAGCCATAGAGAGTGATATGAAGGATCGCTCAAACTACTGACTTACTAATACTAGTCCAGGGGTCACCAACCTTGGTAGATATTTTGGAATTACATCTCCCATGATGCTCAGCTACTCATTAGATTGACTGAGTCTTATGGGAAATGTAGGTCCAAAACATCTGTAGAGCCAAGGTTACTGACCCCTGTACTAGTCAATGCAAAGAGCATTTGATTGTCCGAAAGCACACTTGCCACACGCATTCCAATTGCCCTCAGCCAGCTACTTCCTGTAGCCAGATGCTTATGTCAGAATAAGAGATGCGATCATGGATTAAAAGGCAAGCCTGCCTTTAGAAAATAATTAAACCGTCAATTCCTTTTTTTGGTGGAGCTGAGGATAAAAATACCATTTAATATTTTCCTTTTTAAGCATATCAACCAAATATCCCTTTAACGGTTAACCCAGAGAGTGCCACATGAACGCGCTCCAATAAGGGTTAACAACTACAAAAGAATCGCAAGACCTGATTCCACCCGTACCCATAGAACGGCATTAAAAATGTATGTGGAAGGAGTGCTGATCGAGCAGCAATAAGCAGTGCCAGAGGGAATGAGAAATAAAAATACGTAAAATATAGCAGCATTAGCAATAAAACGCCTCAGCAGAAAAACCTGCACTAAACTTCGGTGAATAGCAAAAAACATGGGCTGATCCAAAGCGCACAGGATCACCGGGGCCTTCACATTCAGTCCTGGGACCTATTTGTAACACATGTCGCTATAAGTGTGATCCATCGCGCCTCACAAAACCGTGACCTTTATTAATCTGTTATGGGATACACAGAGGGCACATCAATGGAATTGGCTCAAAAGAAAATACTGCCTTTATCATTTACTGTAAAAATAAAAAAAACAGTATATATTTAACATTTAAGTAAACTTTTATATGCTTATATTCTTTTGTATATATTATAATAGGACGTGTGTGTGTGTGTGTGTGTGTGTGTGTGTGTGTGTGTGTGTGTGTGTGTGTGTGTGTGTGTCTATTATAATGGGATAAATGTAGGTGTATGTAAGAATAGTAACATAAAAATAAATGTAACAAATAATATAATATAGGCATGGATTTTGTTGAAATAATTTGCTCACTCTGTTAACAAATTTATTAAAAGGACCCGCTAGTCACCAAAACCATTTATGGTGAGTTCAGTGCAATCCCCCCCCCCCCGGTGTCCCAGCAGGATGACAGCACTTTAAAGTGGAAGCTCCTCCCTGAAGGCTGTCAAATCAGCTCCTTCTTTTAAACTGAAGTGGATTATCAAATATCCCTTGGCGGTTTTGCCTGATGCTAGGAGCCAGTAAAAAAAAAAATAAAAAAAAAAAAAATAGAAAAAAATCCTGGGAGCCAGCACCACATTTTTACTAGTCTGGCAAGGTTTTGCACACACGCGTAATGGTACAGTAACCCAGGATCACAGAGGTGTCAGTCAGGTAGCCAATACCTTTAGACTTCTTGGATTATTCTATGTGAATACATAAACGAACCGTAGGAGCCATTGGCTTCTAACTATCCGTATTTGGCATGCCCTGCAATGACCTGTATATTTAAGAGCCAGAGGTGAAATTTTCCGAGTCCTCATTTACTTGGATTTCTCCAACCTGTATCTAAATCAGGGCACGAGACTGCGGCTCCTATGGAACCACATCCAATCATGCAGCAGTAAGAGGGATGAAGCCTGGCAAAATATAAAGTGAATACATTACTTCTGATTACAAGATTGCAGCTGATTACAGTTTACAGGTGCGCGGTGTGCTAAATTCCCTTTAGAATTCAGTTTTTATGCACAGGGTTCCAGGGAAGGAAAGTTAAAGTGAACCTGGCATTGCTTGTAAAGATCAAGCTTGTACCACCAGCATCATTATGCCACTCTGGTGCTACACTCTGAACACCACGATTGGTACTCTGTAGAAGCTCTTCATTTTAGATAAATTCCAAGTCAGCTGTCAATTTGCCAGCAACCATAGCTCCACTAAAAAGCGCCGGTCATGGTCAACTCAAGTTGAGCTCATTTAAAAAAGGTAGATACTCGAGTATACCGCTAGATTTTGGTGACAAAAATTTACCTTAAAATTGGAGGGGGTCGCGTTCTAGTCGAGACATCTGCATCGCATGAAAAAAAATAAAAGATTGACTTGCTCAGGGATCCCAAGTCTCCCAGAAGTTCTGGTATTCTCCTTGAATTGAATGTGGGCTCCCTGACGCCTGGAAAAACTTCAGGAACTCCCAGATACGGGAGGAGAGGTGGGATCCATCATGGTCAGAGAGCACGTTCGGATTAAGCCGATCATTCAAGATTGGCTTAAAACCGAAAACGCACCCTCGCTCCACGTTGCGGTGGTTGAGCCTGCCTGCTGGAGGTGAGAAAACGACACCTCCCGGCGTACTGGCTGTCGGTGAATAATTCACTGCATTGGTCACCTCGCTCTGCCGGCCATCTTATTGCAAGTAAAGAAGACGGGTGGTCGGCGGGGCTTCATACTTCGTAACAACTACAATCATTCTAGAGCAGAGCACCCTGGCCTGAGGGGTATCCTGACTGATAAGAGAAGCTTGAGGAATTTTAATTGATTACCAGTACAGTATACTT
Organism: Leptobrachium leishanense; assembly: GCA_009667805.1. Lineage (NCBI taxonomy): Eukaryota > Metazoa > Chordata > Amphibia > Anura > Megophryidae > Leptobrachium > Leptobrachium leishanense. Next base: position 85,108,847 of record CM019063.1, read on the forward strand.
CAATAATTTTGCTCCTCGCGTTATAGTCGAGTCTTGAGTATTCTCTCATTTCCACAATAATAATCTATCCATCGCGTTATATTCGGGTCGCGGTATACTCGAGTATCTACGGTATTACCTCTTCAATATGTGCAAAACTTTGTCACGACACAAGATCCAGAAAATTTCTGACCAATGTCCTATCAAACATTCATCATCAATCACGTCTGATGGCACACAGATGTGGAATGAGTGATCGCTCTGCATGTTAGTCATCCTACAGGAAAGTCCTCCACCCAATCTTGGCAGACAATAGGGTGCCACTGACATATCCATCACTTGAGACATCGCAGAGAACTTGAACCCACGGACTACAGCAGGAGCATTGCATATTCTGGTGGAGTACCGTCTCGATTTCCATCTGTATGAGGCAAAGAGTTCCTGCAATATGTACGAGCTGCCAATGTATGAGCCAACTGTAAAATGGCTCTCCACCATGTGAGTTGATCAGCCTAATGCAAATTGTGGTGATACATTACAATTGATATACTGCGCAATGTATGTCCCATGTGCTTTCTTTTCGGCTCCACTCCATAGGAGGATTTCCATACGCTTCATCTGAGCTACTTTTGCACGAGGCCCCATCTATATTTTTTCGCCTATTGGGACTTTGTATATCTAGGTGGTGTAGATATACGGGACCTTGCAGCATTCTTTGTTCATTCACATGCGCCATTAACCTTTTCTGTATTTTATGCTTTACAGCAGGAGGTTAGCAACCTAGGCCTACCAGATGTTTTGGAATGACGTCTTCTATGATGCTCAACCACTCCTTAGATAGGCTGAGCCTTGTGGGAAATGTAGCCATAGACATCAATGGTGTTGTGAGATATTATCGCTCAATGTCGCGCCACAGAGGTGACATTTATTTTCACACACATCAATAACGTTTGATGTGGGAAGAGGAATGATATCACCACTAGCATCCTTTTCATTGGTTACAGCCCGATGTAGCCGTGACCAAGTCCCTGTGCAAAGTCGCTGGATATCACGTGGAAAAAGGGCATATATGAAAATCGGCTGCTCAGTGTGAATGGGGCCTAAAGCCCCCTTAAGACATCAGGGATCCTCATTTCGCAGCTCACGTGTGTGTGTTTTAAAAGAGAAAAAAGGGGGGAGCGAGACTCCCTCCAATTTAATTTTAACCCTACATACAGTAATTACTGGGTTACCAGAGAAGCAGGTTTAGATAACCGGTGGTCATATTATGGATAAAATCTATATAGTAAAATCACTTTTGGTATAAAAATAAAAATCACCCTAAAGTATCCATGTCTATTATTAATTAGCGGGATAGGATTTGTGAAGGGAAAGCAGCTACTTGGCGAGGCGAATCCTCTGAACAATAATCAATGTGATCAGTTATGGTCCCAACGCACCACTTATGTGGCATTACAAACTTGCACGGATTAAAAATACTTCTATTAATGGTAATTAATGAATGCAGAATACCGTTATAAAAATAAATAGATGATCTGAAGAAAGCAATTAACAAATTCATAAATATAAACACGACACGAGAAAAAAAAAAAAGTGTAAATAAACCTTACGAAGCATCAATTCCAGTAAGGAATAAAGGGGGGGGATAGGGGGTTCAGGCGGAGACCTATGCATTTTCGTAGAACAGAGCAACAATAAATCGAATAGCAGGCCATTCGAGCAACGTCCAGAGACAGATCAGAGAATGATTAGAAAATGCCAGTAGGAAGAAAACAGTCTGCGATCAGACAGGTGATTTATATCTGTACCAAGTAAAATTGGCAGAGTTTATTTCCCCAACAACGCTTACTGAAATGAAGACGAGACAATGATTCAATTACTGAATAAATGATACATGTGCCTCATACCCCGCTACTAGAAATGTATATTGGCAACACCATTAACTCTCCAGCCCATTAATATATCACAACATAACGAGCGGGTGGCATTATTTGGGGGGTCAATGATGGTCTACATGGCGGCAAAGAAAGAGTATGTGCACTAAACAGAAAAACATTATTTTTATTTATGTATTTTGCAACTACAATTCCCATGAGGCCCGAGCAACCTAATGAGTGGCTGAGCATCATTGGTTATGTAGTTCCAAAACATGTGGAGAGCTGCTGACAAGGAGGGTGACCCCTGTTTAAGGCTCCCGTCAGACGAGCGCAGCGTTCACTTCCGTGATGGCGCACAAAAGTACGTCTGTGATAGCATAACATAAAGGCCAATGGAGTCCCATACACGAAGTACGTCCGCGGCAAACGGATGCAAGTTAGGCAAGAACGAAATCCGCTAGAACGGCCACACAATGTGTGCTGCGTCCGCAACGTCCGCATAGCTTTGTGTGTGAGTGATGGAACGTGGTCAGACGGACTGCATTTATACGTCCAGCATTTTTGACGGACAAAAGGGTTTTGCTTTAGAATTTATTTTCCCTGCTACATCCGTCAAAAATAACGTCAGTGAAAAAACGGACTGTGTGGCCACTACTGCGTCTTCCGTACTAACGTACGTCTGTACTGCACGGACGCACAGTCCGTAGAAATCACGTTCGTCTGACCCTAGCCTTACAGATTTCTTCTAAATATTCTTCCGAAATTGCAACGAAGAGTTATTTTCAGGGCAGGTGCAATTTTGGGGCAACTTGTCTATTCACAAAGCTATCAATTCATGACATATAGATGAATTGACAGCGAAATAGGGTGAATTTCGCCCCAATTCAGCAGCACCGAAATTGTCCCAATGAAACTAAAGATTAATCTGTTCACAAACTGCTGAATTGCACCGGAATTTAGGCAACATTATCTGATTTTCAGTGTTTCAATTCAACAGCTTTAAACAGGTGAACCATGTAGGTTTCAATGTAATAAATAAAAAATTAAAAATAAAAATTTAGATTGTAAGACCATGAAATTCATTTTTGGCAAAACCCTTTTTTTTTTAAAGACCTTTTTGATTTTATTTTGCTACAATTTTAATAAATTTTTATTGGTTTAAGCTTCTTCTTGGAGAATAGGAAACTTTTTTTAACACTTCAGTGGAATTCGCCAACGCAATTCCGGCGCTCAGCGTTTTTGCCGATGTTCGTTAACTACTTCGGCGACTCCAATTTCAGAAAAATACCGTGACCAGTAGATATAGTATTTTCAGCGAAATGGAGTTGCCGAAGTGAGCCAAAACGGACAGAAATGCTAAGAACTAAAATTGCATTCAACAAAAACAAAAAAAAATAATAAAATTAAGTATGTACCGTAATCGTACAAACAACATGATCATGTTTGAAATCAATGGAAAGGCCAGACTTTGGCCTACCAGTGATACCTTGTATGACCCTATAGGACATATGTTACTGGAGACCTGGGGATCCGAAGGACTCCTGCATCTCCTGTCCAGGGAATTCACGGCTAGATGGAAAGGAAGGCCCGGTTCTGACGTAATCATGCCCATGCTCGCTGAAGTCCAAGATGTAAGCCTGCTGTGGGAGAAGCCCCCGGATCGGCGCCGTACTGCTGCGGCTGCAGTGAGCTTCCCCGGTTAATTACCGGCAAAATAACAGATGCTGATAATTTGAAATTTGACGAATAACGGCAAAGCTGAAAATTGGTTAATCCTTAAAGGCTGCCTCCAGTTGGAGAATTTGGGAGTGTCATTTTTTAATCTTAGTATGACCCTCTCAGTCTTGATTATAAAATCTACTACAGCTTGTAGTCAAATTTGAAAAATAAAAAGACAAGAGGGGTAAAATTCTTTAAAAAAAGTGGGAAAAAAAGGAAGCAAAAAAAGTGGAAGGAAAAAAAGTGAATTAGGTCCTGTAATAGTGTGCGACTGAACATATATTATTACATCTAGGGCTGCAACTGATGATTATTCGCATAATCGAAATAGTAAAAAAAAAAAAAAAAAAAAAAAAAATCGGCCAACTAATTGATTCATCGGATAAAAAAATAAATAAAAAAAAAAATAGAAAAAAATGGTTTACTAAACTGCAACCCCTCCCCCTTTTTTCATAAGCAAATTGCGTATCTTGCGTACTTTTCACACAAGGTATGCGAGTGCTTGGTCAGAGGGATGAGTTGATGCTGCGAGTGCATGGTCAGAGGGATGAGTTGATGCTGCGAGTGCTTGGTCAGAGGGATGAGTTGATGCTGCGAGTGCTTGGTCAGAGGGGTGAGTTGATGCTGCGAGTGCTTGGTCAGAGGGATGAGTTGATGCTGCGAGTGCTTGGTCAGAGGGATGAGTTGATGCTGCGAATGCTTGGTCAGAGGGATGAGTTGATGCTGCATGCGCATTTTAAGCCCATGTTTGCTTTCTCAAATGAACGCGGCTGCAAACACTTGGACATAGATTATGAGGTCAGCTTGAAATCGGGGTTAATAAGCTAAAGTGGTCAGGGTGCGTAGAGTGTCCCTTTAAAATAAGTTTATGAACAAACTGAGTGGGAGGAGGGACTGGAGGTGGAAGGGAATGACTTTGCTCAAGTGACTTGACCGGAGTGTGAGAGGGAGTGGGTATGGACAAAAGACGGGATCTGAGTGTGGGAGTGAGTTTGGGGAAAGGGACCAGACCAAAAAGAGGGAATGGCAGTTCCTGACCAAAAGAGGGTGTGGCAGAGAGGGTGGGGGCACAGGACTCCAGCTTCAAGTAAGGATAAAACACAGGCATACAGCTTCTTCACCCAGTGGCAGTATCCTATTGTTTGTGTTATAGTTCTGCTACTGTTGTAAACAGAATAAAAACAAACTGGTTGTGTCTGACATAACCCTAGAACTAAATCGCACTTAGTAAAGCAGCAGCGTGTTCTCCAAACAGCTCCGAAGATGGGGTTATTTACGTTTATTATGATTTATAAAGTATTTTACCAGGAAGGATACATTGAGATTTCTCTCATTTTTAAGTATGTCCTGGGTTTAACTCCGTCTGACTCTAAACAGTGTGTGCTGTACACAGGACGATTAATAGACACAGATTAGTTGTCAACGATTTCCATTATCGATTTAATTTAAATCATCGATTAGTTGTTTCAGCCCCAATTACATCAGCAAATATTATTTGGATACAAACCAAAAGAAACCATGATCCGGTTTGTGAGCTTCATTTATTTTAGGATCTCAAAGATTTCAAGGCTTATTCAAGTTATTGTAGTACCGGCTGGGTGGAGTAGAGGTAACATCACTGCTCTATGACTGTGGAGACCGTGGAGACACAGGTTTGAATCCTGCCAGAGCACCTCTCCAGTAAGTGTCCTTGAGCAAGACACCTAACGGTACATACTCGCCACCCAGGACATACTTGAAAACGAGAGAAATCTCAATGTATCCTTCCTGGTAAAAATAATTTCTCAAAAAAAAAAAAAAAAAACCCTAATCAGATTCCAGCCATTACAGAGGAGGGGATTTGGGTTGCAATGATCAGGCTAATAGACTGGGAGGATGTATGTCTCCATCTATGGATACAGGAAATACAGCCACGTCTGTTCGCCAAACTGACAGATTAATCTGTTTACCGTCATTGTAACCATGGTAAATACCGGTGATCCAAAGAGATACAAACAGCAGGAGACGTTTTAGTGATGAAATGTCACCTGTGGTTACTTGAATTTTCCGCTCTGGATCACCGGATTACAGTGGATGCAACAACTGTAAACAAAGGAATTTAGTGAACAATTCTCCAAGTGATGAATTTGTGGCAAAATAAGAGGGAATTACAGGTTAAGGCTAGGGTCAGACGAACGCAGTGCGAACGCACGTGCAGCCGCACTGAATCACGGCCGTAGTAGCAGCAAATGACGGGCAATGACAGGCAATATACGAAGTACGGCCGCACGAAAGTGCGGCCACGCAACGCAAGCGGCAAACAAACGCATTTTTTTGAGAACGTCAAACCACTAGTACGGACGTACTAGTGCATGTGTGTGTGATTAGGAGACGTCAGACGCGGCTAATGTCCGGCCTACATAACGTCCAGACGCAAAAAGGGTTTTATTGATGATCCGTACAACATCACGGACGAAAATGTGCATCGTATGACCACTATCGCGTATTCCGTGAAAAATACGTCCATTCGTTCGAACGCACTTTTTCACGGACGACGCGAAAAATGCGTTCGTCTGACCCTAGCCTTCAAGGTCAAAATAGTCTGACTAATAAACACTAGAGCTTGCAAGAACCTTGATAATTTTATGGTATCATAGGTGGCATTGTTTAGATAGAATATAGTCCATTCACATTATTTATTTAATTTTATGAGAAAAAGTTTTTTACCAGGAAGGATACATTGAGATTTCTCTCGTTTTCAAGTAAGTCCTGGGTGGCGAGTATGTACCGTTAGGTGTCCTGCCCAAGGAAACTTATTGAGACGTGCTCTAGCCGGGATCGAACCTGTGACTCCACAGTTATAAAGTTACCTCGCCACCCAGTCGGTATGTTTCTGCTTTCAAAATCTGAAGCCATAAGTTAGTAGCGAGGCTAGTTCATGGCAGACAGATCATGGCGGCAAGTATTGCTTCTAGCGACGTTTCCCCCCCCCCCCCATCAAAACCACAATTCTAGTGATCTGTATCAGTCCCAACATTGCCTCTAATTGTACAAGATGATAGACACAACATTGCCATACAACATATTATTTGCTCAGACCATCATTCCTTTTCCTGAACCCCATCCACAGAACATCCCCCCCCCCCGTCTCTACTTGTTGAATTTTCCACTTGGCCCAGATGAGTGGGTGAGGGGAAATTTTGAGCCCTTATAAAATTGTAAACAGGAGGTTAAAAACAAAAAATTATGTTTTTAAACTTGGCTACTAAAAATGTGTAGTTGGCTCCTAAAATGTATGTTTTGGCTTCTGAGTTGGCATGGATCAAGCCAGAAGGTAAAAATCTTCTAAAAGCGGTCCGTGGCTGCTAAGTTTAATTTATTACAAAAACTGACAAAAATGGAGTGAACTTCAGCATTGGGTATTGCATACATTTTAGTTTGATTATTTTATTAACACAACTGCTGCCACAGGGGACTCCGGCTCACATTACATTCTTAGCGCTCAGTAGCAAGAACATTTGACTACACTCTTGGTACTTTCCCTCGAGTGAAATAAAAAAAAAAAAAAGGTAAATCCAAGCGGAGGATTTGTTTTCATTGTAATTTGCAAAAGAAAACATGCTTTTGCAATCCCAGAACTTGTTACATATTCACTGTCGTGCTCAGCTCTAACTCTTATAAATTAAATGTTGGCAAGATAAAAATCACACAGATGCCAATCCTCCAAACAGGAACAAAAATATCATGCAACATCTTAAAACAAGAGTTCCCCCCCCCTCCAAGTACCCAAAACATCATTTTCTGCAAACGAGCCCCGACGTGCTATAAGGAAAAAAGGGTAAAAGGAATAATTTTTCAATCCAAACGTTGTACGCATCTTCCATGTTTTACTCCTGTATTAAATGCTTTACTGGTGTATTAAATGCAGGCACACGGCTTGCTTTAGGCCCCCGGCACGCTTTAGGCCCCCGGCACGCTAGCGTATTTATGGCTCAAATGCACCCGCACTTCCCTGCGTCCGTGGGTTTTTGACGGGGTAGGCCATCCACCGGACGTGAAAAAGCCCTCCGTCAAAAAGCTAAACGGGCGCTAAAAGGATACAAAGCGCGATTCTCCATAGGAGGATCGCGCTTTGTACGCTGAGCGCAGAGAGTGGAAGGAACGTCCACTCTCACAGACGTTCCTTCCTCTGCTCGTGTGCCACCAGCCTTACTGGTTGGAAACATCCACCTGTACGGGAGCAACAACTGCCCGATAAAGTTTTGATGTTAAGGGACTTTAACACCTTCACTGCTGGAGACATTTCACCTCTGTCTGCTGAGCTCATTTTGACAGTTTAGTGCTCAACATGTTTAAACTTGTTTTGATGTCATATCTCCTTATTTTCAGCAGACTCGGCAGATTCAGAATATATCATTATTATATGTATACGTCATGTCCTGACAGAATGCTAGAACAAAAAAAAATGTAAAAAAGAATAATTTCCATTCAGATTTCAATCATTATTTGCAGCATGTAAAATTATTTCATCATCCAAGCCTTTGTGGTTATACAGTCAGGTCCAGAAATATTGGGACATCGACACAATTCTAACATTTTTGGCTCTATACACCACCACAATGGAGTTGGAATGAAACAAAAACAATGTGCTTTAACTGCAGACTGTCAGCTTTAATTTGAGGGTGTGTACATCCAACTCAGGTGAACGGTGTAGGACTTACAGCAGTTTGTAGATGTGCCTTCCACTTGTTAAGGGACCAAAGGTAATGGGACAATTGGTTTCTCAGCTGTTCCATGGCCAGGTGTGTGATATTCCCTCACTACCCCAAATACAATGTGCAGATAAAAAGCCCAGAGCTCATTTGAAGTGTGCTATTTGCATTTGGAAACTGTTGCTGTCAACTCTCAAGATGAGATCCAAAGAGCTGTCACTATCAGTGAAGCAAGCCATCATTAGGCTGAAGAAACAAAACAAACCCACCAGAGAGATAGCAAGAACATTAGGCGTGGCCAAAACAACGGTTTGGAACATTCTCAAAAAGAAGGAACACACCGGTGAGCTCAGCAACACCAAAAGACCCGGGAGACCACGGAAAACAACTTTGGATGACCGAAGAATTCTTTCCCTGGTGAAGGAAACACCCTTCACAACAGTTGGCCAGATCAAGAACACTCTCTAGGAGGTAGGTGTATGTGTGTCAAAGTCAACAATCAAGAGAAGACTTCACCAGAGTGAATACAGAGGGTTCACCACAAGATGTAAACCATTGGTGAGCCTCAAAAAACAGGACGGCCAGATTAGAGTTTGCCAAACAACACCTAACAAAGCCTTCACAGTTCTGGAACAAAATCCTATGGACAGATGAGACCAAGATCAACTTGTACCAGAGTGATGGGAAGAGAAGAGTATGGAGAAGGAAAGGAACTGCTCGTGATCCTAAGCATACCACCTCATCAGTGAAGCATGGTGGTGGTAGTGTCATGGCGTGGGCATGTATGGCTGCCAATGGAACTGGCTCTCTTGTATTTATTGATGATGTGACTGCTGACAAAAGCAGCAGGATGAATTCTGAAGTGTTTCGGCCAATATGATCTGCTCACATTCAGCCAAATGCTGCAGAACTCATTGGACGGCGCTTCACAGTGCAGATGGACAATGACCCAAAGCATACAGCAAAAGCAACCAAAGAGTTTTTGAAGGGACAGAAGTGGAATGTTATGCAATGGCCAAGTCAATCACCTGACCTGAATCCCATTGAGCATGCATTTCACTTGCTGAAGACAAAACTGAAGGGAAAATGCCCCAAGAACAAGCAGGAACTGAAGACAGTTGCAGTAGAGGCCTGGCAGAGCATCACCAGGGATGAAACCCAGCGTCTGGTGATGTCTATGCGTTCCAGACTTCAGGCTGTGATTGACTGCAAAGGATTTGCAACCAAGTATTAAGAAGGGAAAGTTTGATTTATGATTATTATTCTGTCCCATTACCTTTGGTCCCTTAACAAGTGAGAGGCACATCTGCAAACTGCTGTAAGTCCTACACCGTTCAGCTGAGTTGGATGTACATACCCTCAAATTAAAGCTGACAGTCTGCAGTTAAAGCACATTGGAGTTGGAATGAAACAAACACATTGTGGTGGTGTATAGAGCCAAAGATGTTACAATTGTGTCGATGGCCCAATATTTCTGCACCTGACTGTATATTGTATGGGGCATTTTTGATTACAAAAAAAAAAAATTATTAGAAATGGGAACCAGTTACTGTATTTTTCAGCAAAAATACGCAATTTTAACTAAAACTGGAAGAAACAACCAAACTTTTTTGTTGTACTGTATTTTGCCGCATTGTGTTTTATGAATAATATGACTATGTATAAAACACTGACCTTGCTCACGGCGTGGAAAACCCCATTTTATTATCTGTAATTTTTTTTAAAAACTCTTTATTTTGTAACAGACCTTTCTATTATTTTTTAAAAGGACCTTTTTAATATTAGGGATAGAACGATATCATTTTTCCAGAGCCAAAACTGTTAATCAACAACCTTTCTGTGCATTTTAAAGTTGTGGGGGAAAGGCAAGCTTAAACTGTGACTATTTTCCAATTAAAGTAGTTTCAACAGTGTTTACAACACCATATATACTCTGATGACTTTAGACTGATCTCCATATAGTCAAATACAAACATCGGTGACAACAATTGTAGAACATGACTTTAGAAAACTCTAATATACACCTGTGGAAACTACAAGGAAATTTCTGCTGAACTACTACGAAATAAAGTACGGTGGAACCACCACCGGCAGAAAATATGGGGGAAAGAACAACAGTAGGTAACTAGGTGGTTATATTTACGGTCGTTTCAGGTTACCTAATCCACTATTCCTTCAATGAAAGTAGGTGATTCACTAAGCACCGTTCTAAGAGTTGCAAAGCGTGTGGAATCAAATCTATTGACTTGGGCCAAGAATGTGTTTCACAAAAGAAAAAAAACACAGCCATCGAGATGAATGAAACCTTAAATGTCCAATAAACGGTAACATAAGGGAACGATTAAATCCTCTGTGTGGTCCGAGAAGCACCATTAGTAATTAAATCCAATTATGGCAATGTGAGACGCACTTTACCTTATATTAGAAAGAAATACTGGGTTATTTGTTTGGTGAATGAAAGAAGTGAACTCGAAAGGTTTCATCACGAAACCCGGGGATGATTCCCCACTTAGAAACGTTGACGTCACTCAAAATATTTGTTCACTGAATGCAGAGATAAACGCCAACTTACAAGAGGCAATTGTTTTGAAGCTATGTTTTGCGAGCGTCCCGTCGGCTTGCCACCTGATAACCTTTTAAGTTACTTTATTGAAAGCGAGAGACTTTCCTTGCTTTTGAGTAAAACAGGACGATTCTCCCAGTTATGCTTCCATCCAAAACATCAATGAAACCATTTTCCCCAGAAAGCACCGGCCAATCAGGCTCCTCATCCAAAGTACTGGCCAAGCCAATGGTTCTGCAGGTTAAACCTCACAAGCAATAAGGCATATTGTGCCTTAGCACTGAATGCACCCATACCATTTTAATTTTTAAGACCAATACTTTTTTCAGTTACTTAACGACACGACACGACACTTTTATTTAATGTCATGTGAACACTTTCCAATAAATAATTTCATATCAGGGCATCTGCACAAGTACCAAGTACACGTGCAAATGCCGGTATCGGCACCGATCGTATCGGCGCATCCCTACTTAGCACATCTATAGCTACTGGGTTGTTCAAATGACCGATAAAGTTCCGGATTGCCAACAAATCCAACAGAGCATCCTGACTCCTGCCAGGCAATATGCTGAAAAAGAAAAGAAGTATAAGATCACAGTGGGGGGGGCGTGGCCTGACCGCCGACTGACATGGCCGCACACTGAGTGAGCTCCGTCTCACCCCTGGCGAAAACAAAGCACAACACCAGCGCAGAGCAACATGGTCAAGGGTAAAAAGGCCCCCCAGACCCCTGGAACAGCGACAGCTCGCCCGGACTCACCGGCACCCGGAATCCGCCAGTACTTTGCCCCGCAGCACGAGGAGGACGGAGCTCAAACGCCACCTAAAATGGCGCCGACTCTCACATGCGGCCCGCCATCACCTACATCCTCGTCTACCGGCGCGTGGGACGCACCGGAGGACATACGCCAGCTCCTACGATCACTGCCCACGAAAGATGACCTGACGGCGGCCACAACATCACTCCGCCAGTCCCTGGCGGCAGACATCGAACGGCTCAGAGGTGACCTGGGAGGCCTACAGCGCCGCGTGGAGCAGGTAGAGAAGGGGCAGAAGGAGAGTTCAGACCAGGCGGAGGCCACCACGGGTCGCACTGCACAGCACCATCACCTCCTCACCTCCCTCACCCGACATGTTGAGGACCTTGAAAACAGAGGCCGCAGGCAGAATATTAGAGTAAGGGGTCTCCCTGAGGGTGAGAAAACGGCGGAGGAACTACATCATGCACTACTGCGTTTATTCAATAAGGTCCTGGGACACCCACCAGACACCCCGATAGATATTGAACGCTTTCATAGAGCTCTTAGGCCCAGGGGACCCCCGGAAGCACCTCCGAGGGACGTCATCTGCTATCTTCTACATTTCAGTTTAAAAGAAGACATTATGAGACTAGCAAGGGACACCCCGAGACTGGCGTTGGATGGTGCCCCGATCTCCCTGTTTAATGATGTCTCTCAGCTCACCCTGCAATCAAGACGGGCACTACGGCCCCTCACGCTGGCCCTACAACAAGAAGGACTACAGTACCGATGGCTACACCCTTTTGGCCTACAGATCAGAACGCAACAAGGCCCGGTGACCGTCAGGTCGGGTGAAGACCTGGATGGAATCCTTCGCACGCTCCGATTGCCGGAAGACGTACAGATAACGTGGCCGGACCCGTTGACGGTTTACACTACTGAACTACTCCCGCCGCAGCGTTCTGTCCGACGGAGGCGCCCACGAGGCTCACGACCCTCCACGCGGGGAAACACCCCATCCAGCTCCCAGGAACTCTAGCACGTTTTACACTGATCCTTCCACACGGATGATTGCTTCCTAGAGCCGGACAGGTAGACCTACGGGACAACTCAAGCCTCTCCTCAGGATGAGGAAAACTTGTATCAGTGGTCCCAGCGGACTGTTACACCGAGACTGGGTCTGTTTGCTTGCTTCTTACAGCAGGCCTTAATGGCCTCGCCATGGGGTGGGCGCGCACACCCCTTGTTAATTGTTTAATTCATGTTTCTTGGCGGTTGGTCACGTTTCCCTACTGAGTAGTAACGCGCCCGGCCGTGGGCACTTTTTGTGTGATAGGGTCCGACCTGCTCCACTGGGGGCGGTCCGACTGAAATTCGTCACACTCGTTACGATTACTCTGCCCAGAAGTTAATTTCTGTTTTTTTCCTTTTCCTTCTCTTACGATCTTCATTGTGATTGTTTTGCATATTCATACGTTTGTTTTTCTTTGTCAATTCGCGCAGGTCCGGTGGTAGTTACTCTCCTGCCGCACCCCTCACGTCAGATCCCGGTTATATCACCTGTTATACGTCATGTCATATGTTCCTGATTCCTTGAGGGTCCTCTCCCTGAACGTGGGAGGTTTGAATGTTCCGGCAAAACGCCACATCGCGTTACGGGAATTCCGCACTCAGAAGGTATCCGTTGCACTCTTACAAGAAACACACCTCACAGGGCCCCGGGCACCATCGCTCCGCAACCGGGACTACCCCACAGGGTTCTATAGCAACTACGCGCTAGGCAAGATGCGCGGAACAGCCATCCTATTGGCCAGGTCACTCCCATTCACCCTCAGGGACTCTGAATGCGACGTTGACGGCCGTTATACGTTAGTGAAAGGGACCATAGGCGAACAACTGTACACTTTCGCTTCAGTATACCTACCTAACAAACGACAACACAGGGCGTTCAGGGAGATTCTCCGAGTGGTGGGGGCCTTTGCGGAGGGGATCCTTATTGTGGGTGGAGACATTAATATGGTCTTGGATCCTAAGTTAGACGCGTCCAAGGGGACCTCAAGCCTGGCACAGTCAGTGCTCCGCCAGACTAGACTCCTCTTGCATGAGCACAGGCTGGTCGACTGCTGGAGGGCCCAACACCCAACGGAGCGGGATTACACCTATTACAGCGCGCTTCACAGACGCTACACCCGACTGGACTACATATTTATCCCATTTCAACATGCACATTTAATCCGCAACTCGACCATTGGCACCACGACTTGGACGGATCACTCGCCAGTCATAGTGACGTTGGCGACGGCCTTATACAGATCCAAATCCTTACATTGGCGACTTAATGAAACCCTCCTAGCTGACGTGGAGGTACTTAAAGGACTGACAGACACACTAGAGCACTACTTTGAAGATAATGTACGCCCGGACACTCCCTCCCCACTGGTATGGGAGGCGCACAAGGCGGTGGCGAGGGGCTACCTAATAGCACAAGGGGCGAGACTTAAAGCGGGCACGAACACGTCAGTTTGAAGAACTCCACGCACGCATTACTATCTTGGAACAGACCCATAAGGCCCACCTACTGGACGCGACCTACACAGAACTAATGAAGCTTAAAGCGGAGCTTCACACACTTCTTAACATTAGTGCCCTTCAAAAAATACGTAGGACTAAACAACGATACTTTGAACACGGCAATAAATGCGGTAGGCTCCTGGCCCACTCCCTTCGCAGGCAACGGAATGCCTCCTACATATCTAAGATACGCGCAGGCGCACAGGCCCCATCCTCTTTACCGCAGGACATTATGACACTCTTCCATAAACATTTTCAGGAAACGTACAACCTCCCCAAACAAACGGGCACACAAAACGCGGACACCATCGACGCTTACCTACGGCAACATCTCCGCATCACCTTGTCCAGTGACTCGCGTCAGTCCCTAGAGAAACCCATAACTGGAGAGGAACTAGAGGAGGCAATTAAATTAACCCCCACGGGCAAGTCTCCCGGCCCTGATGGACTCCCCCTCCAGTATTATAAATCCCTGCACGGACATTTGGCACAACATTGGCTGAGGGCCTTCAACTCACTCACGGAAGGCGCACAGTTACAAACATCGACTTTGACAGCTAACATCACACTTATCCCGAAACCGGGAAAAGACCCTGAGCTCTGCAGCAGCTACAGACAGATTTCTCTCCTTAACCAGGACCTCAAGCTGTTTGCGAAAATATTGGCCAACCGCTTGAGAGCACACGTTCCAATGCTGGTCCATTCAGACCAGACGGGCTTTATACCCGGGAGGGAGGGCAGGGCGAACACGGTACGAGCGATAGACCTCATTCATGCAACCACCACTGGGGACCGTGAACCGACCTTACTGCTGTCCACGGACGCAGATAAGGCGTTTGACCGGGTCAGTTGGCTGTTCCTCTCACACACATTGCGCTTTATGGGCATAGGCACGAACATGCTGACCTGGATCAATGCTCTATACACTAACCCCACGGCCAGGGTCAACATTAATGGCGCATTGTCGGCCCCCTTCCCGATCACAAACGGGACAAGACAGGGCTGTCCCCTGTCTCCACTCCTGTTTGCATTGACGTTAGAACCATTTTTGCAGGCAGTACGCTCAGATATTGATTTGCACGGCGTGGTGGTTGGGAACAGGGAGCACCGGGTGGCGGCATATGCTGATGATATGCTGTTTTTTCTCCGCCAGCCGAGGATCTCCCTTCCGAAACTGCTACACCTTTTTGCACAATATGGAGCCTTGTGCAATTTAAAGATTAACATGGACAAGTCTGAAATTCTGCCCCTTCATGTCCCCCCGGACGTGAAGGAGTCCTTGGTGAAGGCCTTTCCTTTCCGTTGGTGCTCTACGGGACTGAAATACTTAGTATAATGCCTAACACCAGACTGCGCGACACTGTATGCAGCCAACTACCGACCGCTCCTGACGAGCTTGACTAATGACCTCTCCACGTGGTCATACCCTCATATATCGTGGTTTGGCCGAGCCGGAGTAATTAAAATGAACATACTGCCGCGCCTTCTATACCTTTTTCAGACCATCCCAATACTCCTACCAGGAGTTTTTTTCACACAACTAACCCGCACGCTCACTAGATACATATGGGATTCTAAAAAACCTAGAATAACTATGGCACTACTCACCACGCCTAAGGGCGCTGGTGGGGTGGCAGTGCCACACTTCTGGCAATATTATGGAGCGGCTCATTTGCAGCGCATGCTGGAGTGGTTGACTGGCGCACAAGACAAACAATGGGTGGAAATCGAACAGGCCTGTGCGAATTGCCCCCTGTCCGATCTACCTTGGCTACCAGCCTCCATATTACACAAAGGGATTAAAACACACACTCTGATCTACGCTACACTTCGCACTTGGAAACGCCTCAATGCTAAATTTGACCTCGCACCGTTCCCATCTCCACTGTTACCGCTCCAACGGCTTCCGGAGTTTTCCCGATCTTTACAGCTGACAGGCCTTTCAGACCCCCCGCCGCCACCACGCCCCTGCCATTTTATAACTGCTGGACAACCAGTTGCGTGCAACCTGCTGCCCCTTTCCCACCCAGATGCCTTTTTGACTAGGTTTCACCACCACAGATTGATTCAACGACTACGCTCGCTTTCCACGCTCGACTCATACACGAGGTCACTCACACAGTTCGAGACGATAGTAGAACGGGGCAGGTTACCCTCTCATTGTCTCTCAGCGATGTACGAGCTCATACAGTCCAATGTTGCTTGTCCGTCCGCGGCCCGTACCGGTTGGGAGAGGGAATTGGGCATCCAATTTGAGGATCACCAATGGAGGTCGATATGCTCGTTGGCCCACACCAGCTCGATGTCCACTAGGGTACAGGAAGCTAACTACAAACTACTAAACAGATGGCACAGGACACCCAACACACTTAGACACATGCCGGGAGGGGATGATGCATCCTGCTGGCGTTGCAACGCCCCTGCTGCCAATCCACTACATATTTGGTGGTCCTGCCCGAAACTGCAACACTTCTGGCACACTATCCATGCCCAGGTTAGTGAGGTTATGGAACCTCAACCCCCCTTCTCCCCGGAATTTTATTTATTGAGCCACACTGACATGATCCCAGAGGTATTTAGGAAATCAGTGGCTGTCCGCCTGTTACAGGCGGCGAGGCTGACGATACCTCAGTACTGGAAGCGCGCCGAACCCCCCCCCCACTCACGCTCTGGCTCCACGAGGTGGAATTTATCCGCGCCTCTGAGGAAAGGTTGGCCTATGCCAAGGGGAGGGCCGCTGAAAATGCATTAAAATGGTACTACTGGCTAATGACATGTCTGCCGAGAATGAGTCGATGCGCACAGACCCCGGGTTCTTAATCTACTGCTTGTTACTATGACACCCTGAAACCTAACGTGAACCGGTTGCCACACGGACCTGATAACTACCACCGTATAACTGTATAACTTTATTTTCTTCCTTATATGCAATGCTTATCTGAAAGAATTGACATGACTAACTACTTTTTCTCAACCTTACTTGGGCTACTATATAGTAGCCACATTGAACTGTAATATTCCATGTGAATCTCAATAAACTTGAATATGTCAAAAAAAAAAAAAGATCACAGTGGGAGCAAATTAAAAGGCATGTATTCCAGAGGATGTGTCGGAAACGTCACTCGCACCAGAGGGAAGGCAACACTTCCCACAAGTCCTCCACAATGGGAAGTAGTTAAGGGCCTATACCTAGGCAGGCTGCCAGAATGACCATCTTTTCCTGGATATAATGGCGAGTATATATAGCATTACATCTACATGCTACTTCGTGGCCATAGACGTGTTGCCCTACAGTATGTGGAATTCATATGCTGACAATCGAGGATGGAGATCAATCCCTAATAAAACACATTGTCATATCCTTCCTGCACTTTCACGTGCCTCTCATTAGCACGTACAACTTGTATGTGTCCAGGGAAACATGGCCAAGCAAGCCAGACACACCATCTTGATGCATCCTACATCGAAATGGAATGTCCACTTCCAACAGTGACAATACTAGGAAACGTGAGCGTAAGGAACTAGACTGCAACAGCGAGTAAAAGAACTAGTCCTTCCAACAGGGCGTGAAAAAGGTCTACCAGACTTAGAAGCTGGTAAAACAAATACTGGAGGCAAACTAAACTTTTTTTGAGTCAAGAAAAGTATTAGACAAATTTTATGCATTTTTCTACAGAAATCGAAGACGTAAAATTTAACCCCTTAAGGACCCCTGACGTACCCTGTACATCCTGTCCACAGGTCTCCCTTAGACCCGCGGACGTACAGGGTACGTCAGCGACGCCTAGTCCCCCTCCCGCCTGATACTCACCTCCCTCGCTGGATCCGTCGGTGATCTGGCAGGGAGGAAGCCTGCCCATGTGATTTACATGGGCAGGCGAGGCTGCTGACGTCGCCACGCTGCGTGGTGAAGTCATCAGCAGGCGTCCCCATGCAATTCAATGGAGGGGAGGGGGCTCCTTCGGAGCCCTCTATCTCCCCAACCATTGAAGCTAGGGAGATGCTGTTTGCACCGCTGAAAAGGGGAGAGTCTCCCCTTTTCAGCGGTGAATAGCATTAACAGTTTCGCCGCCGGATCACGTTTCGCCACCAATTGGCGCCAAAACGCGATTCGAACCTGGAGGGGGGGCTGACATCTTGGATGTCAGCCAAGCCTCCAGGTCCCCCCCACCCACTGACAACCTCACCATATGTGTGAGGATGTCAGTGGGCCAGTTAACCATCTAGCTGCCATGTAGAGATAAGGGGATCCTAAGGAGCTAGATGGTAATATTTGACATCATTTGAAAGGCCTGATTATGGCCTTTCCAATGATACCAAACATGACCAGGTTTGGTTTTAAAACAAAAAAAAAAAAAAAATTAAATAAATAAATAATAAAAAAATTAAATAAAAAAAATTAAATAAAATAAAAATTATTTAAAAAAAAAAAAAAATTTGTCTGGGGGGGGGGGGATTTAATTAAATAGGACCTAGGCGGTCATCTAAAGATAATTAGCACAAAATGGTCAGAATGAGCGCAGCGCACATAGGTGAACGGTCTCAGCAGTGAAGGGGTTAAAAAGCAAACGCATGTAAATATTGGGTATTTCTAGTCTCGGGACAAAATTTTGAACCTATTTAGCCGGGGTCTTTTTGGGTGGTTGTAGATTTTGGGGATTAAATTACGAAAAAGTGTGTTTGTACCATTTTTTCATCATATTTCATATTTTTTTATAGTAAATTATTCGATATGATGGAAATAATGGTATTTCTAGAAAGTCCATTTAATGGCGGGAAAAAGGGTGTATAATATGTGTGGGTTGAATAAACGAGTAAGAGGAAAATTTGACCTAAACACTAACAGCGCAGAAACGTAAAAACAGCAGCGGTCACTAAAAGACGGATTTGTGTAAAACCGCCCGGTCACTAAGGGGTTAAAAAAAGCTTGCAGCCATGTGTCCCCTGGGATTTGTCAAGCCATAAAGAAACATAAAATGAGTCAATTTTTCCCATAAAGAAAAAGATTTAAAAATAAAGTGACGTACTATTATGTAAACATACCACTTCCTGGACTAACATTTCAAGTGAGAGGCGAATCTATGGTAAAAAGTGTAGGAGAAAAAAGATCTACATTTTTTTTCCCTGGTTGTTTATGTACTACCGCTTTCAGAGATATACAACGGCAATTATGTCTGAGAGATTAGGAACAATATAATCGCAATGTTATCGAATGAATTCCGTTTGCCTTTCTTAATTAGAACTCTTCTTCCCTTTTCGAGGTGTCGGAGATAGCAGCGATACGACGATTAGTCTCTCCGACGCATTCAACAGTTTCTGGCTTTAAACACTCATTTACATGGGTACAAAGCAAATTATGATACATTTCCGGATAATGCAGGTACTGAGTAAAAACATGGCAGTATCTGGGAAACATTTGATATTTACACAATGATTGAGGAGGCCATCTGTGGAAAAAACAAACCAACAACCGGATTCACCATTCCGGAACCAAAAGATAAAGCCAAAAAAAGAATCTAAATAATTACTATAAATGTATAAGATTATATTAGTCATGGCCTTAGACATCGAGCTGTGTTTTTATTAAAAAAGTGGAATGTAGAAGAATTCTCACTCAAAATTAAAAAGTATTTTAGCATTCAAATGGTTTCAAGAAACAAATGTAACAGACGAATCATAGATTCATAAAGATGGAGGGGAGCGAGTGCTGCTCTGCCACTTTAAAAAGGCACTTTTGCATCCATGTGGTACCACTTTGCAAGGAATTTACTTTGCGCAGCATTGGAAGACAAAAAAAATAAAAAATACCCCTCAGGCTGATTGGCAGCACAGGAACTCCGATGACTGGAAAAGAAGCTAGAACAAATCCACGGAAAAACAAACGTAGAGCGAGGCCCGCGTCTTGTCACTGGTTCTGCGCAGACGTAAACAATTATTTTCTTTAGGTCTACAGACATGTTGTGAAAGTTGAGGCTAGTGCAAATTGCCAAGATGTGCAAATAAAAAGTAATATAAAGAGAATCTAAAAGGAGGGGTGGGGGGTACCAAAATTGGGATAAAAAAAAAAAAAAAAATTAAAAATGCTTCATTGAACTTCTAAAAGAGGAGGTGCTGGGTGGGGATGAACAGTAAATAGGAGGGGAAAAAAACAAACCACGAAGGCAAACAATATATCACATTGCTTTCTATTACACAAACCTGAGGAAGGTTTGGATTTTTTCCCCCCACAATAACCATAATAAAACCTGCTAGAACATAAAAAAAAACCACTAAAATAAAAGAAGACATCCAGGCACCTGGTAGTCACAGGCGCATAGAATTCTACCTCTGAATTATTTCACAACACTGGGCTCTATTCCATAGTTTGTATAAAGTTACCAGAGCCGTTACAGTCTATGGGGTTGTCAGGTTTACAACAGCTTTGGTTAAGTTGGCACCAAGTTTGGAATCCGGCCCTATATGTAAACTTTTCCTGACATGTAGGATGCTATTCCAATGCTGTTGGCATCAGGAATCCGGTCAGAGGAAAAAAACGGGGGAGAGCCGAGCTCCCTGTTGCCAGCTGTATTAGCACCAAGTCGGGATAACTGGAAGTCACAAACAGTGGCGGCATCTTACCGCTGGCATCAGCTCCTACATTCCAAAAGGACTCCATTGACGGTGACACTGCCGAAAGCGCTGAGAGGAATCGCAGAGGATTTCTATTTCTTCTCAGTCTTCCACTTTGTTCGTCGAGAGGAAGTGGCGGATCGTGCTACCCTCCACAATGTGGGATCGGAAGCAGTTACAAGTATTTATAAAGCGCTAAACAAGTTCCGTAGCGCTGTACAGTGGGTGAGACAGAATAACAAATATACATACAAGTTAAACACAGAGAACAGTAGGAGAAAGGACCCTGCTCGAGAGCTTACAATCTAAGGAGAGGGGTGACATCTGAGGGGAGGGTTATAGCGGATTATGTGAAGTAGCAGGGTGTGTGGGAAGATGACTAAAGAACAGTGGGGAATTATGAAGTGAGAAGATGGGTTTTCAGAGACGTCTTGAAGGACTGGAGAGATGGGCAGAGTCTGATGTTGCAGGTGAGGGAGTTCCATAGAATGGGGACAGCACGGGAAGCAAGTTTGGGATTGTTTTGGTGGTGGTGGAATTTTAAAAAAAAAAAAAAAAATCACTTAAGCAATTAATCAGAAAGTACTGAAATTTCAGTGCTTTCTGGTTCGGCGCACTCTGGCGATTCTATTTTGCTGACTATGCAGTGAATTCACCACAGGGTCCCTGAAGACCGCTGAACTACAGAAAAAATATATATTTTAATAAAATTTATTATAAAAAAAAAAACAAAAAAAACAGAACTCTGCTATTCTTTAACCCCTTCACTGCTGAGGCATTTCACCGCTGTGTCCTGAGCTCATTTTTACCGCTTTCACTCATGTTTAAATGCGATTTGAAGTCACATTTAATGGAATGACCCAGACATATTATTAGGGATAGACCGATATAATTTTTTCAGGGCCGATACCGATACAGATTATCGGCAGGTTTTCTGGCCGATAGCCGATATTCTGTAAATTTAAAGTTCGGAAAAAAAACAGAACAAATCTGACTATGGCATGAACTCAATGGCCTAAACAACAATCTTCGTGCAAACGTTTCCACCGGTGCAAAAAAACATTTAACGCGAGGGGCAAACCCTTTACGCCGAATGCCATATTACATAGTCAGTGCAACAGACGCACGTAATCGTCTACCGCGGGTGAACCTGCGAACCCTGCGTGAGCTTACTGTACATCGTGCGATCTATACTTAACATTGTGCGCACAAACGCATTTGCGCGCTGGTATGCGGATGGTATTACAATCTATGCGCAGTTTGTAACGCACAGCGTTTGCGCGTATAATTTTAGCAACTCCTAAAAGCTGGTGGTAACGGCAAATCTGAACGTCCTGGCCGAAACCAAATACACCAGCCCAAAAAAAAAAATAAAAAAAAATGCAGCAAAGTATAGTTACACAGTCTACACATACCCAAACCAATAAAATGGAGAAGTTGTGCGTGCATGTATTATTGCTGCAGCATATATGCTCAGATTGACTTGTGGTTCTTAATTCTGATTGGCTGAATTGCGTGAAAAAAAATGACAGCACACGGATTTCTGCCTGCAACGGTACTGCGCGAGCATTTGGGCGCATCCGGTTTACGCAGGTTATTGATCGGGTCAAAAACGCGTGAGGATTGTAATTCCAGCGGTGATTTGCGCACGCAAACGTTTAACGCTTGGCGCAAAACTTCACGCTTTGCGCAAAGATTGTAATATAGCCCAATGTGTTTAACATGTAAACATTGCACCACGTCCACTTCATTTATTCAATTTAATAAGAATTTTTATTTTATTTAAGCTTTTATTTTTTACAAACAATCAGACCGTGTCTTTGGCTTTCTTAAAGATCTCTCATATGACCCTGTATATAAGGGGTTCAGCAACCTTGGCCCTCCAAGGGTTATATTACAAAGTTATATTACAGCTCTGGTTAAGCAGTCACTTTGTAATATTGCCCCACGTTTTGGAATTACATCTGCTATGATGCTCATCTTCTCATTAGGTTCTTGGAGCCTCATGGGAAATCCAGTTCCAAAACATCTGGAGGCCCTAGGTTGCTGGAACCTGCTGTAGGAAATAAACCCTGCATCTCCTGTATAGGGAATTCCCTGCCAGATGGGATGGAAGCCCCATTTCTGTTGCCATCTCGCTCATGCACAATACGGTCAGTGAGCAGGGGTCATTCTGCAGGGAGGGCTTACAGCCTGATGTGGGAGAAGCCCCAGATTCGTACAGTTTTGTGGGATCTTGCGTGTCGCAGCTGCAGTGAGCAAACTTGTCCAAATATCGGCAAATAAAATGCCGATATCAGTAATTTTCTGAATATCGGCACCGATAATCGGCTAAAACGATATATCGGTCTATCCCTATATTATATATCGTTCTTTCCGGCAGATTCATAATAGATCATTATTATATGTATACGGCATGTCCTGCCTGTATATTATAACAAAAAAAATGCAATAAAATTTGAATTTTTAATCATCTACAACGTGTAAAGGGGTTTTTTTTTCTTCACATTTTATCACATGAGCGTTTGCAGTTATACAGTATTTTCTATGGGGTGCGCTTGTACAAAAATTAGAAATGGGGACTTGTTACATTTTTTTGGGGGGAATTATGTGATTTTTAGCAAACTTACCCCATGGAAAAAAAAACTTAGTGCAGCATCATTGTTCACATTAGAATTGAAATGGGAACAATATTGCTGCATTAATAAATAAAAAAGGGTTTTTATTATCTTTTAAAAATTTTTTTTACTTTGAACATGGTCATGTTGTGTATCATTTGAAAGGCCATGCTCAGGGAAATCCCCGGGCATCTAGGGGTCCCTTGGCTATCTGACGTCATCACGCTATGCGCGATGACGTCAGGCAGCGAGGGGGGAACCGGGGGTGGAGCCACCATCCAAGATGGCAGCCCCCACCGGAGCTAGGCCGCAATTCGGTGCCGCAAGACGCTGAATAGCAACCCGGTGCCTGAGGGGTTAAAGCCAGCCACCGCTTAAAAGGGGAGACTCTCCCCTTTTAAACGGTGCCTGGCTTGTGGCCTGGCTCCTTCCCGATCGGGAGAGGGATCCCCCCCCTCCCTTTCAGGCGATCTCCCGGCATTGCCGGGGGGGGTCGCCTGGAAATGCCGTCGGGAGGGGCAGGACTTCAGCGTCTGAGGACGCTGAAGCCAGAACGCCGCGGGACCCAAGACAGAGAGTGGAGTATCTCCGCTGGGGCTCCCGCAAGTGGATGATGTGTGGGGAACATCCTCTGCATATAGCAGGAGAAAATGAGGATGTTCCCCACACGTCATCGGCAGCAAAGGGGTTAATAGGCGTTTCAACCAATAGAAATGCATTAAAATGTGTCTAAATAATAAAAGGTTCTATAGAAAAATAAAAATACATAAAAGGTGTCCCAACAAAAATAATATGGTTTGCTGAAAATGAAAAGAAAAAAACAGATAAAAAATATGATATTTTTTTACATTGAATCCTGTGGGATTAACCTTTACTTTTCTATGGGACAATTTTGCTGCCGCTGAAGGTCTCTAATTGGTGGCGAACTGCACAGTATTTCACTGTCAATTAGCCTGTATTTTGCCAATTGACAGCTTTGTGAATAGACATACTGCCATGAAATCGCACCGTACGGTGAAATTCCCTGTTCAGTGCCAAGTTCGTTGCTTATTGAATACCCCTTTAAACTCGAGGTTCTGAGAGCCAGTATTTCCAGAGGAGAAGAACATGCGCAGTTGGAATAGCTGGATCTTCTCATTCTGGATACAAATCACAGCCACCTATACAAAGTACACAAAATGTAAGAGCCATTAACATGCAGTAGGAAGCCCCCAATTCCAAGGTGGTGCAACAACTACAGCTGTTAAAAAGGAACATTATCACTTCCATAAACTGTAACTAAATTACTCGTGGATTACAAATAAAAACACTTTATAAAAAATACACATACAGCTTTTTTTTTTTCCTTTGTTTGAAGTAATTGCATGTAACAAGGAAAAATAAAGTGTTTTTTTTTTTTAATCTCCCGTTTCCACTTTGTGGATTTTTACCAAGATGCGACATTTACCAAAATCTGTGCAAAGGTTTTACTTCAGTGCTTTGCTTTATCTTCTACAGTATTTAGCAGTTAATGAGGTGGAGTAGGGAATGCTTATATAAGGCTGCAGAAGGTCTATTGTCCTGTCTCTGTTACCTGAGTTAAGAGATGGCAGCTGAAGGAGATAAACAAGGAGCTTAAAAAGACTTCTAATCTACCCCCACACAATACAATGATGTGATTCAGTGATTGACCCATAGACTCCATTCTATGGCCAAAGCCACACAGGGAGGACCAAGTGATCTAAAATATACTGGGGTGGGCAGTTTACGACACAAAAGATCACACAATGGATGCACCCAGTGACTAATAATATATTAAAAAAAAATTCTCTTAATTATACATACAAGAGAAAACCAAATCACATGTAAGATATCAGTAACATAAAATAAACACTGTAAGGACATTTTATTTCTTGGTGGTAGTGGTCCTTTAAGTTAAATGGTAAGATTGGAATAGGGTCATAGTTTTCTTTTACTGCTGTATAAAATTGTGAAGAATAATCCGATTCCAGGCACTTAGGAGTCAGGGAGCTCCTGGACCCCTGGGCCTGGATTGTCAAATCCAACACTTTAGAGCAGGATTGGATTTCTTATTGTAAAGCGTATTTCCAGGACTAAGGAAAAAAGGGGGGGGGCCCTAGTATGACAGGAAAATTGGAAATGGTGACAAGCTTTTCAGGGGTTTTGTTTTCTAATCAAAATAAGTGAATCGTCACAGACGTGCGCCAAGCAGGACAGGCGGAACATACAGAGAAAGAACACATTAATTTTACAAATTAACAAATGTTTGGATTATTCTGACCGAGCCAACTAGAAAGAGGAGAAACTGGCTTTAAACTAATTCTCAAGATGAACCTGCACAGACACTCCACCAATACATACTATACCCCAGTTGGACATCACTTCAATCTAACAGGGCCACTCCATCCACAACCTCAGAATTAAAATCCTCAAAAAGGATAGTTTAAAAGACCCTCGTGAACGTATAACTTTTGGGGGTGGGGGGGGGAAAGATGATCACAAATTTTAACACCATAAAGGAAGGGCTTAATGTAGATTCTGGCTTTTTAACCCACTATCATAATGTCATGTAACATTTAGCACCGTACCTCCCCCCCCCGCTTTTTCTTTTCCTTGTTGGGTTATTTACCACGGATAGATATATACAAATATATATATTAGCCGTGGTAGTGATTCTTTTTTGTTTTTTACTAATGTTACATTTAAGGCTAGGGTCAGACTAATGCATTTTTCACGTTGTCCGTGAAAATGTGCGTTCGAAGAATGGACGTATTTTTTCACGGAATACGCAATAGCGGTCATACTATGCGCAGTTTCATCCGTGATTTTGTACGGATCATCAATAAAACACTTCTTGCATCTGGACGTTATGTTGGCCGGACATTAGCAGCGTCTGATGTCTCCAATTCACGCACACACGCCGCTAGCGGACGCAGCGCACTCTGTACGTCAGTACTAGTGGTTTAACGTTCTCGAAAAAATGCGTTCATTTTCCACTTGCGTTGCGCAGCCGGACTTTTGTGCGACCGTACTTCGTATATTGGCCGTCATTGCCCGTCATTTGCTGCTAGCACGGCCGTGATTAAGTGTGCCAGAACGCGCGTTCGCACTGCCTCAGTCTGACCCTAGCCTAAAAGACAAGCTTTCGAGAGTGTGTATAATTATATATATATATATATCATATAATCATATCATATCATACTTTGTAAACTGAATCCATCATTTTACCTCAGTCAGGTTTTTTGAAATGTGTCTTTTTTTCTTGCAGAAAATGGTGGATGAAGTTGGTCATTGATATGGAGTGCTCTTTTTTGGATATATATATCCAAAGCTTGTCTTTTAAATGTAACGTTAGTCCAATAAAAAAAATATCACAACGTACTGAAATATATATATATATATATATATATATATATATATATATATATATATATAAGATTAAAAGCCTCGACACAGCAAAATAATAAAGTTTATAATTGCAGAAGACGTTTACAGTTCCCAGCAATTAAGAGAACTGCTTCACAGAGCTCATGTGCTACATTCTCCGTATGCAGCAAAGAACCATCTCCTGCTGATGAGGGCATAATAAGCCAGAAGCAGCTGTACAGGAGTGGCTGTGACTCGTTGCATAACCTGATCTTTGCTAAAAAGCCATCTAGTATGGCATTGCGCTGGCAAGGAGGGTTCTGTGTTAGAAGAGACCCAGGGTGCAAAAAAGTGCTAAATTGCGGATTTCATTTGCATGTCCTTCCCAGCGTTCCTTGCTGCATATGCATCTAGGTGTCATGACAAGATCAAATGACATGTTGACCACAGTCACTTCTCTCAAATATCTAGGTATGTGGTTAGACCCAAATCTATCCTTTGGCCCCCACATCGAAAAACGTTCATCTAAACTTTATCCCAAACTAGGTGCCCTGTACAGAAACAAACCCTGCCTGAGCCCCACGGTAAGAAAGCAAATTGTACAACAAATGCTTATGCCAGCTATTGAATACGGAGATGTAGTGTATGCAGCCGCCCCGCAAACGCACCTTCAGAAATGTACTACATTGTATAACTCATTCTGCCGCTTTGTGCTACAATATAGCTACATGACCCACCATTGTGACATGTTAAAAGAGCTAAACTGGCCGACGCTGGAATCTAGACGCACCCTTCACCTTTCCAACCTGGTGTTTAAGAGCTTTTCTGGGAAGCTACCACCCTACCTGAATAGACTGCTTCCCCCTGCAGTTCCGTCCTCCTATAACCTCAGATCCAGGACCAGCACCTTGGTTGCACCGATACTAGTATCGGTATCGGTGCCGATACCGGGTACAGCAGGAGTACTTGGTACTCGTGCAGTACCCCCGATATTTTTTTCCGATGCCGGAAGCCGGCATTGAGCCGGCATCCTAGGGGCTGGGGCGGCTGTCCGAATGCTCTATCGGCATTCGGACAGGCCCTGCAGCTGCTCTCCTCAGTTTGTTTATACTTACCTTCCTTTAGCGACGCCGGGAAAGTCTTCGCGTGCGCTCGTTGGAAGGACCCCAGCCGCGACCACGTGGGACCATGTGATCGCGGCTGGGGTCCTTCTAACGAGCGCATGCGCGGAAAATTTCCCGGCGTCGCTAAAAGGAAGGTAAGTATAAACAAAGTGAGGACAGCAGCTGCAGGGCCTGTCCGAATGCCGATAGAGCAGCTGCAGGGACTGTCCGAATGCTCTCCGCTCATACTTACCTTCCTGAGCGACGCTGGGAAAGTTTCCGAGAGTGCGCTCGTTGGAAGGACCCCAGCCGCGATCACATGGTCCCTCGTGGTCGCGGCTGGGGACTTTCCAAGGAGCGAGCGCGCGCGCGAAGACTTTCCCGGCGTCGCTAAAGGAAGGTAAGTATGAGCGGAGAGTGCCAGGTGAGCTGGGGGGGGCAAATCCATGAGCTGGGGGGGCTTTATCCACGAGCTGGGGGGGCAGTATACACGAGCTGGGGGGGCAGTAACCACGAGCTGGGGGGGCAGTATCCACGAGCTGGGGGGGGCAGTATCCACGAGCTGGGGGGCAGCATCCACGAGCTGGGGGCATTATCCACGAGCTGGGGGGCAAATCCACGAGCTGGGGGGCAAATCGATGAGCTGGGGGCAAATCCATGAGCTGGGGGGCAAATCCATGAGCTGGGGGGGGGCATAACTATGAGACCTGGGGGCTTTATATGAGGTCTGTTCTTATTGGAAAGCGGTCACATGACATAAAATAAAAGTATCGTACTCGATATCGGTCTTAAAGTGGTACCGGTGCATCCCTAATCGGTACCGATACCAGGTTCTAGGGTTGCACCGATACCGATACTAGTATCGATATCGGTGCCGATACCGGGTACTGCAGGAGTACTTGGTACTCCTGCAGTACCCCTGATATTTTTTTCCGATACCGGAAGCCGGCATTGAGCCGGCTTGCCGGCATCCGAGGGGCTGCGGCGGCTGTCCGAATGCTCTATCGGCATTCGGACAGGCCCTGCAGCTGCTCTCCGCATTGTTTAATACTTGCCTTCCTGAGCGACGCCGGGAAAGTCTTCGCGCGCGCTCGCTCGCTCGCTCCTTGGAAGGTCCCCAGCCGCGACCACGTGATCGCGGCTGGGGTCCTTCCAACGAACGCACGCGTGGGAACTTTCCCGGCGCCGCTAAGGAAGGTAAGTATAAACAAAGTGAGGAGAGCAGCTGCAGGGCCTGTCCGAATGCTCTATCGGCATTCGGACAGGCCCTGCAGCTGCTCTCCGCTCATACTTACCTTCCTGAGCGACGCTGGGAAAGTTTCCGCGCGTGCGCTCGTTGGAAGGAACCCCAGCCGCGACCACATGGTCCCACGTGGTCGCGGCTGGGGACCTTCCAAGGAGCGCGCGCGCGAAGACTTTCCCGGCGTCGCTAAAGGAAGGTAAGTATGAGCGGAGGGGGGCAAATCCACGAGCTGGGGGGCATTATCCACGAGCTGGGGGGCAAATCCATGAGCTGGGGGGGGCATATCTATGAGACCTGGGGGCTTTATATGAGGTCTGTTCTTATTGGAAAGCGTCACGTGACATAAAATAAAAGTATCGGTACTTGGTATCGGTGAGTACTTGAACAAAAGTATCTGTACTCGTACTCGGTCTTAAAAAAGTGGTATCGGTGCATCCCTACCAGGTTCTGTACGAGTACTTGGCACTCGTGCAGATGCCCCCAATATCGGATGCCAGCATTGAGCTGGCTTGCCGGCATCCGAGGAGCTGGGGCGGCTGTCCGATTTCTCTAACGGCATTTGGACAGGCCCATGCAGCTGACCACGTTCATACTTTCCACGAGCGCCGCCGGCAGAGTTCTCGCGCGTCTGCTCATTGGGAAGCCCCCAGCCGCGATCTCGCAAACTCCCGCGAGATCGCGGCTGGGGGCTTTCCAACGAGCGTACGCGCAAAGACTTTGCCATTAGAGCATTCAGACAGCCGCCCCATGTCTGCTCTGGGGTCTAAAATGTGCCAGTGTGTGTATATATATCACACACACACACACACACACACACACACTCTGAGGGCTGCAAAGGGCCAATGTGTGTGTGTATATATATATTACACATACACACACACTGAGGTCTGAAATGGGCCAGTGTGTGTATGTGTATACAGTTATGGCTGAAATTGTTGGCACCCCAGAAATTTTTCCAGAAAATCAAGTATTTCTCACAGAAAAGTATTGCAGTAACACGTTTTGCTATACACATGTTTATTCCCTTTGAACAAAACAAAAAAAGGGAGGAAAAAAAGCAAATTGGACATAATGTCACACAAAACTCCAAAAATGGGCTGGACAAAATTCTTGGCACCCTTTCAAAATTGTGGATAAAAGAGATTGTTTCAAGCATGTGATGCTCCTGTAAACTCACCTGGGGCAAGTAACAGGTGTGGGCAATATAAAAATCACACCTGAAAGATTAAAAGGAGAGAAGTTCACTTAGTCTTTGCATTGTGTGTCCGTGTGTGTGTGTGTGCCACACTAAGCATGGACAACAGAAAGAGGAGAAGAGAACTGTCTGAGGACTTGAGAACCAAAATTGTGGAAAAATATCAACAATCTCAAGGTTACAAGTCCATCTCCAGAGATCTAGATTTGTCTTTGTCCACAGTGCGCAACATTATTAAGATGTTTGCAACCTATGGCACTGTAGCTAATCTCTCTGATGAAAGGTTGCAACGCAGGATAGTCCGGATGGTGGATAAGCAGCCCTAAACAAGTTCCAAAGAAATTCAAGCTGTCCTGCAGGCTCAGGGAGCAAGACTAGAGTTTGCCAAAATGTACTTGAGTAAGCCAAAATCCTTCTGGGAAAACGTCTTGTGGACAGATGAGACCAAGATAGAGCTTTTTGGTAAAGCATATCATTCTACCGTTTACCGAAAACGGAATGAGGCCTACAAAGAAAAGAACACAGTACCTACAGTGAAATATGGTGGAGGTTCAATGATGTTTTGTGGTTGTTTTGCTGCCTCTGGCACTGGGTGCCTTGAATTTGTGCAAGGCATCATGAAATCTGAGGATTACCAAAGGATTTTGGGTCGCACTGTAGAGCCCAGTGTCAGAAAGCAGGGTTTGCGTCCGAGATCTTGGGTCTTCCAGCAGGACAATGACCCCAAACATACGTCAAAAAGCACCCACAAATGGATGACAACAAAGCGCTGGAGAGTTCTGAAGTGGCCAGCAATGAGTCCAGATCTAAATCCCATTGAACACCTGTGGAGAGATCTTAAAATTGCTGTTGGGAAAAGGCGCCCTTCCAATAAGAGAGACCTGGAGCAGTTTGCAAAGGAAGAGTGGTCCAAAATTCCGGGTGAGAGGTGTAAGAAGCTTATTGATGGTTATAGGAAGCGACTGATTTCAGTTATTTTTTCCAAAGGGTGTGCAACCAAATATTAAGTTAAAGATGCCAAGAATTTTGTCCAGCCCATTTTTGGAGTTGTGTGACATTGTGTCCAATTTGCTTTTTTTCCTCCCTTTTTTTGTTTTGTTCAAAGGGACTAAACATGTGTATAGCAAAACATGTGTTACTGCAATACTTTTCTGTGAGAAAAATTATTGGGGTGCCAACAATTTCAGCCATGACTGTATATATTACACATACACACACGGAGGTCTGAAGTAAGGGTGTGTGTGTATACATATATATTATTACACATACACACACTCTTGAGGGCATGTGTATATACACACACTGTGGACTGGTGTCTGTTGGGTATACATGTATCTGATGCCTGTGGGGTATATTAAATATCAATAATATACACCACATGCATCAGATACATGTATACCCAACAGACCAGACGCGTATATGTATATATATATATATATATATATATATATATATAATCTGGTGTCTGTGTGTAGTAAGGGTGTGTGCAGACAGTGGGTAAATGGGGTGTTTGGTCATACATTGCAATATTAAGTTAAACAGGACAGGCTTTCAGCAAAATCCTAAATTATTTATTTCTAAAGCGTCACGACATTAAATAAAAGTATCGGTATTCGGTATCGGCGAGTACTTTTAAAAAGTATCGGTACTTGTACTCGGTCTTAAAAAAATGGTATCGGTGCATCCCTACTTGCAATACCACAATACAAAAAGAAAATGGCTCGATCCTCATTCTCCTACAGAGCGCCGCAATTATGGAATAACCTCCCAGACGCCATCAAATCTTCCCCCAGTCTAAAGTCACTCAAGAGCTCCTTATTAACATACCTCAATACAGAATGCACCTGTAACAATGAATATATTTGTCTATAAATCTGTATATTTGTGCTATTTTTTTTAATATCTTGCATTTTATTACTTTGTATTTCTGTAACAATTTAATGTTGTTGAACCCAGGACATACTTTAAAACATCTCAATGTATCCTTCCTGGTAAAATCCTTAATAAATTAATTAATTAGCACATGGGCTCTGTGAAGCAGTTTTCTGAATTGCTGGGATGCGTAAAGGTCTTCTACAGTAATATATATATAATACATATTATACTCACACACCTTATCTCTGCTAGAAAGCCATGGTGTGGCATAGCATTGATTTTTGGGGTTCTGTGTAACAACAGATCCAAGATGCAAAAAAGTGAGACATAGGTCATTTGCATATCCTACCCAGAATTCCTTGCTGCATATGGGGAATGTGGCGCAGGAGCTCTGGGATGCAATTCATTGAATTGCTGTGATATGCAAGTGGCTTCTGCAATAATAAAACACAAACATATGTATTTTACACATGCATTTAAATTGCGGTGGAAAAAATAAATAAATGAGATTATATACTGTGAGGAGGCTTTGAAATCTCACTTTTTCCCCTCAACAACTTAAATGCCCCTAGATGCAAAAAAGTGAGAAGACTTAATTTGCATGTCCTACCCAGAGTTCTTTGCTGCACATGAGGAATGTAGCACATGAGCGCTGTAAAGCAGTTCTCTGAATTGCTGGAATGTGTAAATGTACTCTGCAACTATAAACATTATTATATATTATTTTTTTTAAACTAACAAAAATGTGCATGTTAGGGAAGGGGCTAAGGCCCCCGGCACACAAGCATATTTACGGCTCATGTGCGCCCGCACTTCCCTGCGTCTGACGGGGAAGGCCATCCACCGGACGTGAAAAAGCCTTCCCCGTCAAAAAGCTAAACGGACGCTGACAGGATACAAAGCGCGATTCTCCATAGGAGGATCGTGCTTTGTACGCTGAGCGCAGAGAGTGGCAGGAACGTCCACTTTTACGGACGTTCCTTCCATTCTCTCAAAACGCTCGTGTGCCGCCAGCCTAAAGCTGTGGTCCCCCCCCCCCATACTGTGAGAGTGGAGATCACTGCATTATCAAATTGCACTTTTAAAAACACAATCTGAATATTTCAGTTTAAAATGGAAAAAAAAAAAAGCTGACTGACAATTTTTGCCACTTACCAGTGTACTATGAGGTGAATGGGGAAAAGTCACTAGATTTAGGTTAAGTTTAAAACATGACAAAAAAGTCCAAGTACATCAAAACACTTTAATCTCACCCCAGCATGAAAAATGAAAACAAATAAATAATAAAATTTTAAAATGCAGTATCACGCCCAAGTTGCTTTAATGAAAAGGTCCTAAGAAAAAAAATACATAAAAACTGATTCCCGGATCAGTATTGAAGGTACAACTGCATGTCTGTGAGAAGAGGTGACAGAAATTAGATTTCTTCATTGAATTTTAAAAAATAATTAAACATGAGAACAATTGGTTTGAACGCAAGAGCAGCGTGCCTTGGTGCAAATTAAATTCGCACATATTTCCAAGACCTTTCATGCCAATCACAGAGTTTTAGCCAATTATTTTCATGACTGGTATTAGTTAAATAATTATTTATAATTGGACTAATGTAGCTATTAAATCCTGTGAGGTAGAGTACCTGTAAGGCGTTCCATTAACTACTGTGAAATGAGAGCACGAGGCTGTGAATGGGAGGTCTCAGAAGTGCCCTTACGAAATAATATATATATTAAAAAAATTAATAAAAATAAAAAAAAAAAACACATGATCAGGATGAACGCAGCCAACCATTATGGCTTTGTGAATGGGAGAGAGAAAAAAATGTAAAAAATTATATATTTCATTAAATGGGTGTTCTAGGGTATAAATTATTTGCCCTAGTGTGATCGAGCGGTTATGGTGAACTGACTCTTGTTTTAACCCCTTAAGGACGGGAGTAATTTGACAACTTCGGCGCTGTTTCGGAAGTAGAGGTTCGCTGAGCTCATTTGGACCGTTTTTAAGTCACGTATTATTATACCACACAGACAAATTATATATCGTTCTTTCCGGCACACTCGGCAGATTAATAATATATCATTATTATATGTATACGTCATGCCCTGCCAAAATGCTATAACAAAAAATGTAAAAAAAAAGTAAATAAATGTGAATTTTCAATAAAATTTCAATCTTCCACAGTGTGTAAAGTGTTTTTTTTAAAACTTTTATTATCCGAGGCTCTGCGGTCATATGTTATGGGGTAGATTTGTTAAAAAACTTAGAACGGAGAACCCATTTTTGTTTTGGGGAGAAATTGCGTGATTTTAGCTAAACCCCCCCAAAAAAAATCATTAGTGAAGCATCATTGTTCACATTATAATTGAAATGTGAATAGTGCTGCACTAAAAAAAAAAAAAGAAAAAAAAAAGAAGACGTATTTATTTTTTTATTATTTAAAATTTATTAATTATTTTTTTATTATTTTTATTTTTACTTTTATTTTACATATAACATGGTCATGTTTGATATCATTGGAAAGGCCATGCTCTGGCCTTTCCAAAAATATCAGACATGACCCCCTAGCTGCCACCGATCAGGAGATAAAGGGGTTCAAAGAACCCCCTATCTCCTCTAAGGGATTTCCATAGGAAATCCCTTTGCAGCTAGGGGGTTCCCCTAGGGGGCATGGCGCGATGAGTCAGTTGAGCGGGGGTGACCCAAAGGTGGGGGCTGCCATCCAAGATGGCAGCCCCCACCGGAAATAGGCCACGATCGGGCACAAATTAGTGCCCGGTCGCGACCTGGCAACTAAGGGGTTAACCCCCCATACATACATCGCTGGAAAGGTCAGGCTGTGACCCTTCCAGCGATGCTGGCCACAGCCGCCTGGTCCCCGGCGATGGGGAGATAGAGGGATCCAAATGATCCCCCCCCCCTCTCCTTCAAGAGTACTTTAAAAATAGTAAAAAAAAAATACAATCTGGAAAAGAAGCATTTTAGCAACTGAAACCCTTTCTTTAGCCGCTTTCGGGAGGGCATAAACTCCATCTTAGGCTAGGGTCAGATGAGCGCATTTTGTACGGACTGTGCGTCCGTGCAGTACGGACGTACTTTCTGACTGACGACAAGGTAGTGGCCACACAGTCCATTTTTTTCACTGACGGATTTTTTGACTGATGTAGCAGGGAAAATAAATTACAATGAAAAAACATTCTGTCCGTCAAAAATGCTGGACGTATAAATGCAGTCCATCTGACCACACTCCATCACTCACACACAAAGCTATGCAGACGTTGTGGACGTGGCGCACTCCGCACGTCCGTTCTAGCAGTATTACGTTCTTGCCTAACCTGCGTCCGTTTGCAGCGTCCGTCATGCATCCGCACTTCTGTGCGGACGTACTTCGTGTGTGGGGCTCCATTTAACACAATTGTATGCTATCACGGACGTACTTATGTGCGGTAACACGGACGTTAACACTGCGCTCGTCTGACCCTAGCCTTACTGGTTTCCAGGAGGAGAGAGGGATTTTTTTGGTCGCTTGCTCGTTTAGACCTCATTCATACACGTGTTTATATTTTATTTTGTGTATATGCGCGTAAAATAACAGTTTGTGGTTTTTTTTTTAACCTCCCTCGCATCGAGTGTGTCTCGGGGTTAGCCTTCAGTACTGAAAGAGTTAACCCTGAGCCACACTCTGGCTGCTGCTGCATATATAACCTCTCCCTGCGCTCCCTCGCTGATCCCCGCTGTCTCCTCCGGCGATCACGGAGTTTTACTTCCTGGTAAAGTTCTACTTCACACGTGTAAAAAAAAAAAAAAAACATTTTGGGGCCAGTTCCCCAGATTGCTGCGTTGCTTCCCGGATCTGCGTGCGGATCTTTGCCGGGCGGACGCCTGCTGTCGGCCAGGGTGATGGAGGGCCAAAGTGCTGGAGCCGGGAGCTGCGATGAGGAAACTGTGGCGCCTGATGGCCGCTTTGAGATGCTGCAGGGAGGAGAAGGAAACCCTCGGTGGTGATCCGGTGGCCGTTATACTCACCAACAATATGACAGGATGTGATGAGGTGGAAGAGGTGGTCGTCTACGCGGAGCTGCGGAGGATGACCTGGGGCGGCTCCTCTCTTACGGTGCCCTGAGTCAGTTCCAGCTGCTGGGGAGGCGCTGGCCCACCACAGAAGAGATGCGGAGGTTGATGGGATGCCCGAGGCGGTGGAGCTTCCCGCGGATGCTGCACTGCCCTCTGGAGTGGCGCTGATGGCCTATACCGTGGCTGATACTCCGACGAGCCTTGGATGCCATGGTTGTGCTTGATAGAGCTGTATCCACAGCTCTGTGGCTGGATACAGGCTGGTGAGGTTTTTTATGGTGTTTATGGTCTTCGTCGCCAGGCCTGCTCGATTTCCCAGTGCCCCCAATCTCCCATGAGGTTTAAACTCTGTCCCCCTCCCTCTGCCCTTCTTCCTAACCCTCGTCAACTGTGACTGTTTGTTCCCTCTTGAGACTTGCTCTTATGTTTGACTGGTTTTTTTTTGTGGACTCTGCGTGTTTTTGTACACTTTTGAGGACTTTTACTTTTTGCTGAGACCCCCCCCCCCCCGGTTCTTGCGCATCTAGATGTTTGTTTGCTGTTTTTTTTTTTTTTGTTTTTTTTTTAGACACCCCCCCCCCCTCCCTTTCTTCTATGAGGTCTATTTCTTGGCCCTGCGAGGCCATCTTTGCTGGTCGGTTTGTGACCTTTGGTACAAAATAAAAATTTAAATAAAACAAATTAAAAAAAAGAAGTAAAAGGTAAACATTTGCAGTAATTGATGTCTCGCCGAAAAAAACAGCCCAATGATTCGATTGCACATGATCCCACACCACACATTCATCTAATGCAGAGGATCACTGCCGCCATTGATGAGGGGATGCTACAGCCAACATGGCAAGAAATCGAGTACCGTCTTGAGGTCTTCGTGCAACTAATGGTGCCCATATAGAGGTGTATTAAATGAGGCAAAAAAACAAACAGATAAGTGAAAATTATTACAAAATGAGACGTATAGGTCTTTTCATTTGCCTTTAACAAATTTTTGAAATTGTAATGAGACTTTATGGACACCCTGTATAAATATTGAGTTTTAACTCCATGGCGCAGGTTGCACAGTGTAAACAGTAGCTCACTTCCAGGTGCCTCTCGAGACGGGAAGCGACTTTCTGTGTAGAGGGTACACAGGCAAGATGACATGGCAGAGAGCACATCCAGATCAGAGCAGGGATTTCAAGGGTCACACTAAATGGCTGAGCACAGGGGGGTAATTTACCCCTGCCATCCCTAGAGAGTTAAACGCTGCCTTTTGTGTCGCCCCGTGGTCCCCTGGGCAGCGGGATGCTAGGCCATGATGCCTCAATGCATTGCAAGAATTTTTTTTAAATAAAATTTAAAAACGCAGACACAAAACAAATGCTGGGAGAAAGAAAACCATCCAGAAGAGAAGATGTTTCTCTCGACCCTCTAGTAGGGACATACAGTACAATATAGACAAAGTACATAAACAGCTCGGCTGCCTGTGAAGCCAGAAGTGTTTATTTCAGCTCAATAAAACAGTCAGAAGGGTAGGCTGGGCCACTTCAAACTACAAGTAGCTCTTCAGCTGTGATTAAATTACATATTCATGTATGGATTGTTATTTTTTTGCTAAAAAAAATATGTTGTTTTCCCCTGGTATGATGCAAGAATATAGATTTGCATTGATTAACTTTTACACTTAACGCTAGGGTCAGACGAGCGCATTCTGTGCGGACTCTGCGTGCGTGCACAACGGACGTACTTTCTGACTGACGACAAGGTAGTGGCCACACGGTCCGTTTTTGTGAGTGACTTTTTTTTTGACTGATATAGATGGGAAGTAAAATATGAAAAAACCATTTTGTCCGTCAAAAAATGCTGGACGTCAAAAAAATGCAGCCCGTCTGACTACGTTCCTTCACTCACACACAAAGCTATGCGGACGTTGCGGACATGGCGCACTCTGCACGTCCGTTCTAGCGGTTTTACGTTCTTGCCTAACCTGCGTCCGTTTGCCGCATCTGTTGTGCGTCCGTACTTCTGTGCGTGTGGGTCTCTAGTGTTCATAAATTGTATGCTACCACAGACGTTAAAATGTGCAGCAACACAGACGTGAACACTCCGCTCATCTGACCCGAGCCTTAAAGCTATGTATAAAAGAAGGACCCTGCATGTCGATGCATAAAAATAAAAAATAATAATCATATACCGTATTTTTCGCTCCATAAGACGCACTTTTCTCCCCCCAAAAAGTGGGGGGGGAAAGTGGGTGCGTCTTATGGAGCGAATGCCCCAGGATATGCCTCAGCTCACCTGCTGCCGCCGCGTTCGGCTCCCTCTGAGCGTGCGTCCGGCGGCAAGGAGCTTGGGCACTCGCCTGGGGGAGCCACGTGACTGCGATCTTGCGGTCACGTGGCTCCCCCAGGCGAGTGCCCAAGCTTCCTGCTGCCGGACGCACGCTCAGAGGGAGCCGAACGTGGCGGCGGCAGGTGAGCTGGGGCATATCCAAGAGCGAGCTGGGGCATATCCAAGAGCGAGCTGGGGCATATCCAAGAGCGAGCTGGGGCATATCCAAGAGCGAGCTGGGGCATATCCAAGAGCGAGCTGGGGCACATCCAAGAGCGAGCTGGGGCACATCCAAGAGCGAGCTGGGGCACATCCAAGAGCGAGCTGGGGCATATCCATGAGCTGGGGGGCATATCCATGAGCTGGGGGGCATATCCATGAGAGGAGCTGGGGCAATATCCATTATTACACTATTTGATTTCAGAATATTTATTTTCCGGTTTTCCTCCTCTAAAAACTAGGTGCGTCTTATGGTCAGGAGCGTCTTATGGAGCGAAAAATACGGTATATATATTTTCAGCATGCAAGGTGAAATACAACTTCCCCATGAACACGCATTGTTGTACTTTTATTATTGTAATATGCTGCTCAAAAGGAGGGGCTGACTGATTTCCACACAGGTCTATTCATTAAAAGGTGACACTCAGAAGAGAATCTACAAACAGCGTATTTGGAGAGTGAGATAAATGGGAGAATTTTTCTGGTTTGCCCATTTTGACCTAGAATTTTCACCTTTAGTGAATAGACCTGCCAGTGACGTATTTGAGTGAAGGGGCTGAAATTACACCCCTAATTAAATACACAATCTGGCTAAACGAAGGGGATTTTTTTAGAATTCTTCTGGACAGATTACGAGGGTCTTGGGCTGTAGATATAAAAACACCCCCGATGTTTCTGAACTACACTTCCCATGATCCCCTTCTTAGAATTTTAAGCATCAGCATCGGGGGGGGGCATGAGTTTGACATCCCTGAGGCCCGTTCAATACCTCAGCAGCTGCTGAATTGTTGCAGCGCAGCAATTCAGTTTGCTGCAGCAGTGTCATTGAACGCTTTGGATGCAAATTTTGAATCCAAAATGGCCGATTTTTTAATTAAAAGATTCAGATTGTTTTTCGTATCACTCGGACAAAATATGATAAAGAAAAGCAGTCAGCACAATTCCGTTTTGTATGCACACACCACAAATTATAGTTTTTATTGAATAAACATTATGTTTACTTATGAAACAAAATATAAATTGATAATATATGTCTATGTGCAGGGGTAAATAATAAATATTTTGTGCTTTGGTGAACAAAAACCTCAAAATGAACATTGGTGTACGGAATTGTTACTTGCTTCATGGCGGCGGCCATCTTTAATACGTCACACTCAGCTACTCGCAGCATCTCCTCGGGTCACTGCAAGTGCTAAGTTAAACAGTGCTGAGCGCTGAGTGGCTGAACGGCGTTCAATGGCAAGTTGCTAACTTAGCACTTGCAGCGGCTGAGGTATTGAACGCGCCTCAGATTGCCTACCTTGGCTGCCCAGACATTTCTGAACTACATGTCCCATGAGGCTCAGCCGGCATAACAGCTGACAGTAGGGGTGCCATCACTGTGACTACTCAGTGTATTTTGAGTCTATGGATCGATCTGAATGTAAAGAACATAAACCCTCTTCTTCCCCTCCAGGGGGCAAAGGGGTCTTGGAGAGACAATCCGCAAGTTACAAAATCAGGTTCCTAGCCATTGGGAGCTAGTCCCTCCCGGCAGCTCTCAGTGTGCTCGCCATTGGATTGGCTGCCTCCCCCTGGACGTTTGATAGCTAACGCTTACAGGATTCAGCACAGAAAAGAAGGAGAGTTTAAAACTAAAAACTTCCAACTCAGCAGGTCACATGACTACAGGGCAGCTGACTGCACCAACCAATCCAGCGGCTCTCAATACAGGAAGGCTTTGATACTATCAGATAAGAATAGTTCATAAAAAAGGTCTCCAAGGCCTGAAACCTGAGCTGAGCTTCAGGGCAGAACGAAGCCCCTGCATCTGGATGGCTGAATTAGCCCTTTAAGCCTCCTCTCAGTGGAGGGGGGGGGAAGCGAGCAGGGTGATCACAGCATCGTGACCACTCATTGAGCTCACACTGTACAGGGTCCCTTACAGTAAAAAACCTCCTGGAGTGATACCAGAAAAGTTCACGACATTATTATAGGGATTGGATAATAAATAAAACAAAACACCACAAACACATACAACAATCAAACACGGAGATCCCCTGGTCAGAGACCGCAGAGCACATTAAGCACCATTATCCTCAGTCGGTGAGAAGGGAATCACCCGGCTCTTACCCTTCAGCTAATGGATTTGCTAAAGGGAGCAACGGCTTCATACACTTCTACAGCACGAGGGAATATGAAATGTATGGCCTATATGGGCCAGGTGGGTGGAATATAAAGGCCGGTCACATAAAAAAAAAAAAATCTGAGAGATGGGGAGGGGGTCTAAAGTTAAACTATAGAACAAAAGTAGCATTTATTGAAATGTGGACAGAAAGGACAGACTTTAGACAGGTGTGGGGAAATGCTGCGCAGCATGAAGGATTTCATATGTAGAAATGTTAATGTTTTTATCAATTTAATGTAAAGCAAAGGGAGCACAAAAAAACAATAATTCATCTTTCAATTTTTTGAACTTCATTTCCCACAATACATAACCATTCATCAGACTGGCTCAGCCTCATGGTAAATGCAGTACAGAAACATATGGAGGGCAAAAAGGTTTCTGACCCCTAAATCTATTCATTTAATCCCAGTGAAAAGGGATCAGCGGGGCCTTACCATCATTTTCAAGTCGCTCTGTTCTGGTTTACACTGAAGACAATTATTAAAGGGACACTTTACAATCAATAAAATGGGTCCGGATGAGTAAAGCAGTCAGGATTTGAGGTATGCCCCTCCTCCCCCCCCGGCAGAAAAGCTGGGTGAAGTGTAAAAGTTTTTTTTTTTTTTTTTTAATTTCCCACCAGTGCTGTTGGCATGCAGACAATGTGCCGACGTCACTCTGAGACCAATCGCTATAGCGAACAGTCAGAGAGGCAGCTGATAGATTGGATCTGCGCATGCACGAAGCTCGGTTCCATCATTCTGCGTAGGAGCTACGGAACTTGCATACGTGAAATGTGCAAGTCCCATAGTGCTGCACAATTTGTAGTAGGAGTGCAAAATGCATTATAAAACCTCAGGAACATCCGAGTTCGGGAGTCGCTGAGCCGAAGAGGTCAAGCTGCGTGCGGCGAGGGAGACAATGTAAGAAAGAAAGAAAAAAATTCCCCTCATTTTTATTAGAAGAAGAGCAAAAGAAGGAAACATTGTTTTTTTAATAGATTACCCCTTTAATACCTGTATCTTGGCAGGCTGTTCTTAATGATTGTAATTGGCTGTATGTTTGGGGTGTTGCTACAGAATAACTTGGATGCAATCAGGTGCCTTGCAGATAGTGTTGCATGCTCTCAAAAGGAGAGTGTAGGCAAGGGGTAAGTAATCTTGGGACTACATTTCCCATGAGCCTCATCCAATCTAAGAAGTAGCTGAGCATCAAGGTATGTGTAGTCCCTCCCTCCTGCTGTTCTCTGTGTGTTGAACCTGTATGTATATTTGTTATTCTGCCTCCCATTGTACAGCGCTATGGAACTTGTTAGCGCTTTATAAAAACTTGTAACTAGTTCCAAGAGATTATGCTAAATGTTATTTATATTTAAAAGGTTTTCTGTTTATGCGAGTCTTTAAAATTTCCTTTGAGGACTTCTACTCCTGAGTTTCAGGATGGAGTGGCAGGCAGGGTGAAATGATGTCCTATGGGGTACAAGATTTATTTTCCTGACGTCTTTGATACAATGTCTCAGGCTAGGGTCAGACTAACGCATTTTTCGCATTGTCTGTGAAAAAGTGCGTTCGAACGAATGGACGCATTTTTTCACGGAATACGCGATAGCGGTCATACGATGCGCCTTTTCGTCCGTGATTTTGTACGGATCATCAATAAAACACTTTTTGTGTCTGGACGTTATGTTGGCCGGACATTAGCAGCGTCTGACGTCTCCCAATCACGCACACACGCCTCTAGCGGACGCAGCGCACTCTGTACATCCGTACTAGAGGTTTGACGTTCTAGAAAAAATGCGTTCGTTTGCCACTTGCGTTGCGCGGCCGTACTTCGTGTGTTCCCCGGCATTGGACGTCATTTGCTGCTAGCACGGCCGTGATTTCGTGCGTCTAAACGCACGTTAAAACTGCTTTCGTCTGACCCTAGCCTCAAGATTCATTCGGGAAAAACAACGATTCGTTCCTAGTTGTTTTTTCCCTACTTTGTGTGTCACATACCATTCCTTGAACTTCATGGAAATCTCTGTCACAGGTTAATGATTAATATAATGCATGTGAATGGAGATGTAGTTCCATCCCATCTAGAGGGCCCAGGTTACAGACCCCTGATGTAGTATGGTTTTTTTTTAAAGTAGAGCAATAAATCATACATTTGAAATATTTGCCTGTATGACCGAAATGACAGCCGTCAGTCTTTGGTGCTGTCATCCTGGATGCGTTGTCTTCACGTAGCGCCTGGCACGATTGGGTTCAGTTTTACTGTTCACCTACAGGCGTGTTTACAGTAAAATAAACATAAAACAAATGTGTGCTCCATAATCAAGGGAAGCCGCTAACTAGAAAGTAGGGGATAGCTTGGTTACGGATTAAGCGGCTGTGCTAGCCTGGTATAAAAGTGGCAGAGGAAGCACTACTCACTCCGGCTTGGAGCTCAAACAATGCTTTGCTGGGTAACGGCCCTCGTGGGACGCGCGTCTCCAAGACTCTTCAGCGCCAGCCCAGGACCCAGTGCGGTTATTCTGTATCCACCAGAGCCCAAACGGCAGCGCTTTATGTAATATTACCACAGAGTCGGCAAAGACACTTAAGACTTTGCAGGTAGAGGTGTACTGAATCGCACAGAAAGCAAACCAGTTTAGGTTACTACCCGGCACATTGGTTTGCCAAGCCCCACCATACAGAA
This sequence comes from Leptobrachium leishanense, assembly GCA_009667805.1. Classification (NCBI taxonomy): domain Eukaryota; kingdom Metazoa; phylum Chordata; class Amphibia; order Anura; family Megophryidae; genus Leptobrachium; species Leptobrachium leishanense. The sequence goes on from CM019063.1 coordinate 85,152,421, forward strand.
CATAACCTTTTTTTTTGTCCCAGATAACTAATTTTTCCTCCAAAATCAGTCACAAACTCTTAGTCCATGTTCCGTATTGAGCTTGGATATTACTTGCGGCAAAGAAAGTCAGGTGTGAACCCAATAAAACGGTGTCACTACCTTCCAAACATACTGCTGGAAATACATAGTCATTCTGTGATAAACATGATGCCCGTGCCGCGCCCGGCCCATCTGGAGAGAGGTAAAAAATGAAGCAAAATCATGAAGTAAAAGGCCTAGAAAAAAAAGGGGATTGTTGTAACACACAAAGACCTCAACATTGAACTATTTGTTGGGGGGGGGGGGAAGAGATATACATACACAAATCTGGTGTCAAAATTGTAACCATAACAGAAAAATAAAATGCTTGCAAAATAACTTAAATTCATTTTCACTACACAGAAAAATGGCAAAAAAAACACCTAGAAACATCCCACACTACAAGGGGTTATTCAGAAAGCACCGGATGTTTGAGGATTCCAGTTTGCTGACCCTGCGGAGAATTCACCATTCACTGCAGGGTCCCCAAAGTGTGCCGAACATAAGCCACCGAACAGAACATCGAAAGAGAAAAAAATTGTTTAAAGCAATAAAAATGCATTAAAAATGTGTGGAAATTTTTTATACATATATACAGTTTGCAATAAATTAAATGGTTACAGTTACAAGTTTTTATAAAAGCGCCAACAAGTTCCGTAGCACTGTACAACAGAAAGCAAAATAAAGTATACATTACAGGTTCAACACACAAAACAGGAGAGGGGACCCTGCTGAAGAGTTTACAATCTAAGAGGAGAGGGGTGACAGAGAATCTGAAATGGGGGGGGGTGCATGTGGGCTGTGTAGGAAGATACAGTAAGAAATGAGCAGAGGGGGATTAGGGAGTGAGCCGATCGAATAAAAACAATATTTTTTTACATTGAATAGAATGGGAGGTGCCTGTTTAAACCTGCTGAACTGAATCACTGACGCGTCGGTGCAGTTCGGCGTTCTCTGATTAGAGTAACCATTACTTCTCTATGGGACAATTTCACCGCTGAAGATCTCTGAACTGCGCCGTATTTCGCTGTCAATTCGCCTGTATTTGGCGAATTAACAGCTTTGAGAATACACAAACTGCCACGAAATTGCAGTTTTTGACGTCATCAGACCCATGCACGAAGACGACAGTGGGCGGGGGATAGGTCCCGCAGGCAGCTGACATCAAGAGAGGACAGCTCCCTGTGGGAGAAGTCCATGATCGGTGCCGCAGAACATCACTGATAGCAGAGGAGCGCCTACCCTGCCAGTAGGTACCGGTACAGAATACCGGCTCATACGGGCATAAAAAAAGCCCAGGTTAAATCTGTAATATTGGCAATGCAGCAGGTCAATACTGATAATAGGGTATATGCTACATATCGGCCCCAAAAAAAAATGACAACCCCCACTTCTAACACCGCATTATGACTACCTGAAGTCCCTGCATACAGCGCATGTCAATCCGAGGTTTTATTTTTTCCACTTCCATAAGATTCACATTACCAGTCCTCTCCTTTCAGAATAATGGAATTTAAAAAAAAAAAAAGAAAACACAACAGGGTTTCAGCACCAAGGACAGCCCTGTCCAGCGCAGCCAAAGCGGATTTTTTTTTTTTAACTCATCGAAGGCTGCAGGGGTGGGATAAAACTCCTGTCCCTGTTGCTGAAATAGCTTTAAGCACCAGGGACAGCAACGCTGAACGCAGCTGGCATGAAGATGGAAAAAAAAAGGAAAAAAAGAAGTTGAAATACATACATACATACATACATACATACACTTATATTATGTGTTGTTAACATCTGTAGATTGTGACCTTGTGATACGGTTTTATTTATTTTATTTGCTCTGTTGTCATTGGGGGACACACACACGGCTGGATAGATTTACATTAAATGTAGGAGACAGGAAGAAAACCGAGAAGCCAACTAGAGGTGTTTAGATTGGTTCTAAAATAAACTGGAAATTTAGGAGCCAGGCGTAAAATTCTAGGATACATAGAATAGAACGTGCAGTATAATACAACCTTTAAACGGTCAAACTCTTTGGATTGCGAGTCCGATCTTCATAAAAATACATACAAGCTAAAATAAAAGCATATACAGAAAATCATAGCATAACACTGTAAAAAAATAAAGAGCACAACAAAGGGGCCACTCACAAAATAAGTGGCACACAGTGAGTAAACGGTGTGCATATAAACATGTTAAAACGATTCATCCAGATAGTCACCACAGCCGGAACCGATGTCATTAGGTTGTAGTCCCAATGGAGAAGCCTGGCCAAGGTAACCTCCTTGTTTGAGACGTCGTCCAGCTGTCAGATGAAGTAAAAAGTCTCACGAACCAACAGGTAAGAGGACCGGCAGCTTGGACTCTTCCAGGTTGAACGGTGGATGACCCGGCGGGTGGACGAAGGAATATACGCAAGCAAGTCAGGAACTGACTTGCTTGCGTATATCCCTTCGTCCACCCGCCGGGTCATCCACCGTTCAACCTGGAAGAGTCCAAGCTGCCGGTCCTCTTACCTGTTGGTTCGTGAGACTTTTTACTTCATCTGACAGCTGGACGTCTCAAACAAGGTACCCAGGGCATGCCCGCCACTGCCATGTACCAAGAGCCCAGGGCATGCCCGCCACTGCCATGTACCCAGGGCATGCCCGCCACTGCCATGTACCCAGGGCATGCCCGCCACTGCCATGTACCCAGGGCATGCCCGCCACTGCCATGTACCCAGGGCATGCCCGCCACTGCCATGTACCCAGGGCATGCCCGCCACTGCCATGTACCGAGAGCCCAGGGCAAGCCCGCCATTGCCATGTACCCAGGGCATGCCCGCCATTGGCATGCCCATCACGGCCATGTACCCAGAGCATAGTGCATGCCCGCCACCCACTGCCACATACCAGAGCTCAGTGCGTGCCAGCCACTGCCACGTACCCAGAGCTCAGTGCGTGCCAGCCACGTACCAAGAGCTGTGTGCTTGCCACTGCCGTTTACTCACTGTGTGCCACTTATTTTGTGAGTGGCCCCTTTGTTGTGCTTTTTACTTTTATTAAAAAAAATTGACAGTGTTATGCTATGATTTTCTGTATATGCTTTTATTTTAGCCTGTATGTATTTTTATGAAGATCGGACTCGCTATCCAAAGAGTTTGACCGTTTAAAGGTTGTATTATACTGCACGTTCTATTCTATGTATCTTTGTCTCAACAGCACACCGTGGTGGAGAGTGCTGTGAACGGCAGTTGTATTTCTTGGGTATACACTCTCCTCTGTATTTGTAAAATTCTAGGAGCCAGTGGCTACCAGGCTCCTGGTTTTGTCAAGCCCTGATCTATAAAGCCAGGTATTATATACACACACCCTCAAAAAGGTTTGCCTACAAAAATCCAGTAACTAAAAAAGGGATTTTTGCTGCAGATGAGAAAAAGAAAAAATATATATAATAGAAAATAACAAAATTTACATTGAATCCTATGGGTTGTCTAACTGAATCACTTCTCTATGGGGCAATTTCCCTGCCGCAGCACGGCGGTTTAACTATACAATTCATATTTTTTCATGTCACTTGTACAGATAGTCTCATTTCATTTGAACAAATCCCCATCAAAAATGGAAAGATCGCTTGTCTATTGTAGTCCCAAAAAAAATCTGCTGAAGTCATTTGATGGTGGTCAGATACAGTGGAAGAGGGCCAATTCACGTGCATGTTGTGGGATCAGTCAGACTACAAAGGATGATCCCACAAATACGGACCCAGTGGACACCCAGCCTTAGGAAGGTCCTCATTTCCATTTTATTAAAAGCACTCCCAATACGAAATAGGAACTTTTTTTAAAAGTGCTGGGACACCTCTGTATATTAAACTTTATCATCAGATGGGCTTCCTCTCCATTGTTAACCCAGTGTATGAGAAGGCACATTAAAAAGGAACACTCTAGGTAAAAATCCCCCCCCCGCCCGTTTTTTTTACATTAAAATATACCTATTCCCTCAATAACTAGGTAGGCATTTTTTTTACTGTAATACTTGGACGACCGATGCGTTCATTCGACTACGTGCGACGTCGTACGACGAGGGTCGTCCACTGGAAGCGATCAGTCGGACAATGGGATAGATCAGATTTCTGAAGAGGGAGTGCAGAGACTGCCAAAACCAGGATGAACTGGTTTTACATATAAAAACACAGTTCATTCTGCTTCTTTAAACACTGCAGTCCTTTGTGGGACAATGGGTGAGACAGAATACAACTATACATACAAGTACACACAGAACAGTAGCAGAGAGGACCCAAGAGCTTACAATCAACCAAGGAGCCTTCCCTGCCCTACCCCTACACAAACAGGGCTAGTCCCACACATATAAATCAGGGATCTCAAACTCTGGCCCTAAAGATGTATATTGCCTACAAATCCCAGAATTCTTTGAATGCAATAAATGGCCAGAGATTAATGGGAGGTGTAGTTCAGAAACATCTGGGGGCCAGAGTTTGAGATCCCTGATAAACTATGTCTAACTCCCCTGATCAGTTTCTCCACATCCATCTCTGATCTGCTGAAATACATGTGATGCAAACGAGTGATTTGGTTCTGATCGCACATCCGATGCCGTCGTTACCCGTCGCAGGAAGACGGACGTCAGACGCAATGGACGATGGTCCATTCACCTGCATGTTGTTGGATCGGACGGACGACTACGGACAATAACGGATGATCGCACAAATACGGTGCCAGTGGACGCCCAGCCTAAACCTAAAATCCACTTGTTTCCAACGGCGTCCTTTTTTTATATATATACACTCACCTCCCTCTTCTTCCGCCCCCGTCCTTCTAACTCTGTAACCTGGCTAAATGGTTTACGTGAGAAGTGCGCATGCACGCCTCTCACGTAAGCCAGCCAATCGTCAGGCTTCCTCCCGGCTCCATCTTCTTTGATTAGTGTTGCGCACAAGAGGATGCGCGCAACACTAACCCTCAGCCGCTGCCGCCAGCTACTGCGGCGAGTTGGAGACGTCATCGCGCTGAAAGCGCGATGACGTCTCCTACTCGGCAATAGTCGGCAGACGCGGGAAATCTGAATCCCGCTCTGCTGACTGACAGCTGGGAGGGTGGAGTAAAGTCCTCCGCGTCTCTGAGCTGTTTTAGCCGATCGGCAGAGCGGAGGGAGGGTGGAAAGACAAAAAGGCATACTCAGGGCATCATGACCATCTAAAAAAAAAAGCTTAGGTGGTCATGTTGCCTAGACTATCCCTTTAACTAAGGTATCATTGGAGAGATCAGAGTCCAGAATTTCCAATGATAAATGAAAAAATAATTTACAGATTAAAATTTTAATTTATTGAAGCAGCAGCATTTTTTGCCTTTTACTTCTAAAGCTAACAATGCTGCTACACTAACTCAACTTCCCGTTTCCCTCCCTGGGAGCATGTATGGAGGTGACAGCGTAATGTGTTATTACACGTTGTACAACAACTTAAAACACAAGCCACCTCACTGCTTCGAAGGGAGGAAGGTGTCCTTTGGGCCTCTGTATCTACATTCTATACACCCCATAAGGAAAGGCCCAAGTCTGGCATTCAATAAGTCAAAGTGGTCAGGGCAAGCAGAGTGTCCCTTTAACCGGTAAGACTTAATTATGAATTAAACCATGAACCAACAGAAAAGAAACAAAAAAGAATGAAGAAAGCTAGAGATTAGGGATGCACCAATACCACTTTAAGACCGAGTACCGATACTTTTTAAAAAGTACTCACTGATACCATGTCATGTGAACGCTTTCCAATAAGAACAGACCACATATAAAAATTCCCCCAGCTCACATGTATATACCACCGAGAGAAATTAAAGGGAAGCTGGCCGCGTGCAGGTAAAGCACTCGGCCAGCGTTCCCCTCCGGCGGGCTGCAATACTTACCCCTTCCGAAGGTCTGATCGCACGGCTGTGGCACGATCCCATGGCCACCGGGCGCATCTGTGACGCTGCCTCCAGCTGGGTCACAGAAGCGCCCTGTGGCCACGTGATCGCACCACAGCCGTGCGACCGGCCTTCTGAAGGGGTGAATATTGCAGCCTGCCGGGGGGGGGGGGGCTGGCCGAGTGCTTTTCATGCACCTGGCCAGCTTCCCCAGCCCCACAGATACCAGCAAGCCGGCCCAGCGCTGGCATCCGGTATCAGGGGGGTGTATCGGGCCATTTGCACAAGTACTAAGTACTCGTGCAAACGGCAGTATCGGCACCGATGCTAGTATCGGTGCATCCCTACTAGAGATAGTATTTATAAAAGATTTTACCAGGAAGGATACATTGAGATTTCTCTCATTTTCAAGTATGTCCTGGGTTCAAGAACATTGAGTGGTTACAGAAGTAATAAAGTGCAAGATAATAAAAAAAAATGCACAAATAACAAATTAACATAAAATAAATATATTCACTGTGTTACATGTTTACAGGTGCATTCTGTATTGAGGTGTATTAAATCGGGATCTCTTGAGTGACTTTAGACTGAGGGAAGATTTGATGGCGTCTGGGAGGTTATTCCATAACTGTGGTGCTCTGTAGGAAAATGAGGACCGAGCCACTGTCTTTTTGTATTGTGGTATTGCAAGTAAGGTGCTGGTCCTGGATCGGAGGTTATAGGGTGAGGGAACGGCTGGGGCAGGGGTCAGCAACCTTGGCTCCCTAATGTTTTGGAAACTACATTTCCCATGTCGCTCAGTCACCCATTAGGCTGACAGAGCCACGTGGGAAATATAGTTCCCAAAACATCTGGGAGCCAAGGTTGCTGACCCCTGTGCTAGGGGAAGCAGCCTAGTCAGGTACGGTGGTAGCTTCCCAGAAAAGCTCTTAAACACCAGGTTGGAAAGGTGAAGACTGCGTCTAGATTCCAGCGACGGCCAGTTTAGCTCTTTTAAACATGTCACAATGGTGGGTCATGTAGTTACATTGTAGAACGCATTCTCTCGCTTTGTGCTACAATGTAGTAAGTTTCTGAAGGTGTGTTTACGGGCAGCTGCATACACTACATCTCCGTATTTAATAGCCGGCATAATCATTTGTTGTACAATCTCCCTTCTCACAGCGGGGCTTCAGGCAGGATTTGTTTCTGTACAGGGCACCTAGTTTGGGGTAAGGTTTAGAGGAGTTTTTCAATGTGAGGACCAAAAGGACAGATTTGGGTCTAAGCACATACCTAGATATTTGAGAGAAGTGACTGGTCAACATGTCATGTGATGTGATTTTGTCCCAATACCTAGATTGGGTGTTTGCAATTTGTGTAGTACCAAAGAGCATCGTTACAGTTTTGTCAGTATTTAGAAAAGGTTTGTTATCTCTGATCCACTTTTCTACCTCTGTGAATTGGTCTTGCAGCACGGCCTCCAGCTGTGGGAGAGCTGGTTTGATGGTATAGATTACAGGGTCGTCTGCGTACATATGTACAGTTGAGGCTTTGCAGACGTTGGGCAGATCATTTATGAATATTGTGAATAGCAGGGGGCCGAGGATTGAGTCTCGGGGTACACCGCAAGTGACTGGGAGCGGGAGGGAGGAGCTGCCAGAAATGGACACATTTAGCGATCGGTCGGATACATATGATTGAAACCAGGTTAGCGTGCAATCACCAATACCAGAGTTTAAGTTTTTGTAACAAGATGCCATGGTCTACGGTGTCAAAGGCCTTGGCAAAATCAAGGAAGACGGCTCCAGTTAGGTCTCCTTGTTCATGTCAGCTTGGATATCACTGCAAACTTTTAAAAGGGCAGTTATAGTTGAGTGATTTGGACGAAAGCCGGATTGATCTGGGGTTAAGGCTAGGGTCAGACGAACGCATTTTTTCACATCTACCGTCAAAAAGTGCGTTGATGCGTCCGAATGAAATTTTTTCACGGAAGACACGATAGCGGTCATACCATGCGCAATGTCGACCGTATTTTTTACGGATCCAAACCAGGAAACTTTGGGTGTCTGGACATTATGTTGGCCGGACATGAGCAGCGTCTGACGTCTCCTAATCACGCACACACGCCGCTATGCGGACGCAGCGCACTCTGTACGTCAGTACTGGCGATTCGACATTCTTGCGAAAATGCGTTTGTTTCCCGCTTGCGTTGCGTGGCCGAACTTTTGTGCAGGCGTACTTAGTGTGTGGACCTGCGTTGGACATCATTTGCTGCTACCAGGGCCGTAAAAAAGTGCGGCTAAACGCACGTTCGCACTGCGTTCGTCTGACCCCAGCCTAAATAGTTCCGATACGGATACTAATCTCATAATTGAGTGTAGACACATTTTTCCAGAATTTTTGACATTGCATTGAGCAATGATACCGGACGGTAGTTGGATACCAAAGTATTGTCTCTACTTTTATGGATAGGTACCACTCTCGCAGTCTTCCAGAGTTTGGGTATATATCCAGTCGCCAGTGATTCATTGATGAATTAGGTGTAAGAGAAATGTATGGTGTGTTTGGGTCATCATGTAATACTCTACACACAATACTGGGCCACGTGTTTCTGGACTTTCTTCAAGATTTGATCTGTAGGCTGACGTGGTAACCACGATCGGCAATCACGAGAAGAAAAAATAAAAACCAGTGGCGGGAGAAGATTTGTTTAATATTCATCAACGAAGATTCTTCTGCAACAGTTTTAAATTTCCCTTTTGGGCAAAGTTTATATAGTCTTTGCAAATACTATGGTGATTAGTGGATAACAAGTATTTATAAAAGCACCAACAAATTCTACGGCGCTGCACAACAGGTAGGACAAAACCACCAAATAAAACAAGGTAAAACACTGAACAATAGGAGGACCCTGCTCCGGAGCTTACAATCCAAGAGGAGAGGGCAGTTGGCTGGCACCTACATGTCACTCCAGATACAGGATCCCAGCTCACGTGTTGAATTTTGGTCTTGGCGAGTCTCTCAGACCCCAAAACACTGAACAAGAATAAAACGGTTAAAGCGGAACAGCCATAAAACAAAAGAATACCATGTACCGCACAGCTTAACAAAAGCCTTTCAAAATTAGGAGCCAGAAAGAAAACTTGGGAGCCAACATCGCATTTCTAAAGAGCCAAGCTGTTTTTTCTAGATAGATTTGCCGTAACTAACCCCCCCCCCCCCCTCGCCACCGCAAAACACGAAAGGAACCGGAAGTTACATTTCTTGGAGCTAGTGATCACCAGGACTCCTGGATTGTGGAGCTTTGAAAACAAATATACACACACTCTAAAAGAACAACATAACACATGGAGCGTATCCAAAGCAAACAGAATGGAGTTTGCGGAATTCTTGAAACTCTGTTATGGTGAAGGTATGGCAGCGTTTGATGAATCCAGGGCCTGGTGGTAGCCACGGGCTCCTATGAATCTACCTCTGGCTTCTAAAACGTTCTGGATATCTAAATGATGGTTTAAAAAACAAAAAGATGGTGGTTCTGGTGTCAACCCCTAAAATACAAGTGTGTATGGGGCTCCTATGTTATCGCTCAGGATCTCAAACAAGGAATTTCCAAACATAATACTGTGCGGAGCGCAACAACCCATCAACAATATCCAAAAGAAACATTCCCACATAACAAAGGACCCCAGAGGACACACGGACAATCACACCGCACGTTTCTCACTTCTCAAAAAGCAACAATTGTCCCCCGTAATGACATGCAGGTTCAGATACCCCCTTTACATCTCGCCCTGTGACTGGTCCATATGGGTTTACAGAAAAAGACACACACGAGGTGCTTTTTGGCTCAGAGTTACAGAGCCGCTCCAGACGATCCTCCTGTCAAAGCAGCAGAACACAAAGCACACAGCGCGGCTCAGGTCTCTCTGCAGACAGCGGTAAAGGGGGACGCATGCAGAGAGTCGTGTGCGCTCAGGGGTCAGCACACGTGCACAGCACATACACTGGGACATGAGGTACACAACGTCCTGAATAAACAAGCACAACCTGCAGCACTGAGCTCCCGTGATACACAGCAGTGACATAGCGTGCAGCGAGACTGCAGCACCGGGGGAATAGGAAGGTCTAGGCAGCACTGCACCGAGGGAATAGGAAGGTGTGTGCAGCTCTACCATGACAGTATACTCTGTATTACCCAGACTGCTTCATGAGTGACACACATCAACACAACACGTCCCTGAGAGAGGCACAAGCATGACAGGGCACACTGGCTTCACAACGCATCCCGTCTGCCAGTGCGGCACTGTGTACCAGGGAACTATTAATTCCAGGCCTGAAGTGTGCCGGATGTGCAACGTACACAAACCACTGCCTGGCATGCACGGAGCACTGGATACACTTAAGGGCCTGGCATACCATAAGAGCTGGGTAGCTGTTAGAGATTGGCATACAGTGTGCACTGCTTGGCTGGCATGCAATGAGCACTGGGTACATGGTAGTAGCTGACACACAATGAGCTTTGGGTACATGGTAGTGGTTGGCATGCACAGAGCACTGGGGACATGGATGTTAACGGTTGGCATGAACTGAGCATTGGGTACGTGGCTGGCACGCACTGAGCTCTGGGTACATGGCAGTGGCTGGCACTGAGCTCTGGGTATGTGGCAGTGGGTGGCAGGCATGCACTATGCTCTGGGTACATGGCCGTGGCAGGCATGCACTATGCTCTGGGTACATGGCCGTGGCAGGCATGCACTATGCTCTGGGTACATGGCCGTGGCGGGCATGCACTATGCTCTGGGTACATGGCCGTGGCGGGCATGCACTATGCTCTGGGTACATGGCCGTGGCGGGCATGCACTATGCTCTGGGTACATGGCCGTGGCGGGCATGCACTATGCTCTGGGTACATGGCCGTGGCGGGCATGCACTATGCTCTGGGTACATGGCCGTGGCGGGCATGCACTATGCTCTGGGTACATGGCCGTGGCGGGCATGCACTATGCTCTGGGTACATGGCCGTGGCGGGCATGCACTATGCTCTGGGTACATGGCCGTGGCAGGCATGCACTATGCTCTGGGCACATGGCCGTCATGCCCTGGGTACATGGCCATGACGGGCATGCCCTGGGTACATGGCAATGGCAGGCATGCCCTGAGCCCTGGGTACATGGCAGTGGCGGGCATGCCCTGGGTACATGGCAGTGGCGGGCATGCCCTGGGTACATGGCAGTGGCGGGCATGCCCTGGGTACATGGCAGTGGCGGGCATGCCCTGGGTACATGGCAGTGGCGGGCATGCCCTGGGTACATGGCAGTGGCACACACAGTGCTCGGTGTAGCCGGCTGGTCGTGCCTGTGTCTCGCCGCCTCGCACACACAGGCAGGATGAGCCGCTCGGGCTCCGCGTCCTTCCGGGTGCGCTGTCCCCGGCCAGTAAAGTTTGCAGCAGCCGGAGCATCCCCTGCCCTCACACGCAGGGACAGGATGAAGTTCCCGGCCCTCGGCCTCTCTGCCCCTGTGCCCGACGCAGCGCCCCCCGCGGGAGGGGAGGAAACTTACTTTTCCCGGGCCTGGCTGTCGGACGGTACGCTGTTACTCTTGCCTTTGGCGTACATGCTTGCAGAAAGCTCCGACTGTCACACACCTGTCAACCGATCACAGCCTCCCCGGGAACAACCCCGTCACCATGGCGACACCAGCGGCGCCCACCCTGATAGGCCCGCCCGCCTCGCGCGCCCACCCCCTCGCCATAGCAACCCTGGTGACGGACAGCTGCCTGCCCTCCTTCACCACCTCCCCGCGTGCCTCATGCTCCCTCCTCCCCCTCGGCGGGCTGAGCCTCCGCCTCCTCCTCCCTGCCCGCTCCTCGCGCTCTGCCGGGGGGGAGGAGGCGGGGGGAGGGGGGTTTGAAACCGTTCTGGAAGGATTTTTAAACAACTGGCTGTTCCGCCTCGCGGCCGCCCTCCCCCCTCTGCCAGGAGGCAGCTCGCGGGGAGGAGGGGGGGGAGACACAAAGCGCGGGCTGCGAGCTGAGGAGGCGCCGCCGTTCTGAGGCCTGGCTGCCTCCCCCTCACAGGGGGCTCCCCGACACCCCAAATGCACTGCACCCCGGCCCCCACACCCTCAGCAGCACCGCAGACAATGCTAATGTGAAATGAGGGCTCTTTCCTGAATAAAGTGACTCTGACCAAAAGTAACCTCCTTCCATAATGCCACTGCGACCATCCATGCAATACAGTGCCCCTCACCGCCCTATCACAAGGCACCAACAGGCCTAAATATGAGGGGGAAACATCTTAAAATCTGCTGAAAAGATCCAAAGGAGATCTAGATATAGTCTAATCCTCATGATGATGTGTCTGTGGTTGCTGCAGCGCGTTATAAAGCAGGGGCAGAAAATGTGCTCCTCTAGGTGTCTTGGAACTACAACTCCTTGATGCCCAGCCACTCAGAATGAGCCTTGGGGGAGATGTACGTTCAAATCACCAGGAGGGCCAAAGTTGCTGACCCGGGCAGTACATAATGGGGCGCACTTCAGAGTAGAAGGGATGCCATGAGAGTGGACATTCCTTCCACTAGGCACCCCCCCTCCCCCGGTCTGGCCACCTATGGAGGATTATGCTTTGCAGCTCCCGTCAACGCGTGTCTAGCGTTTTGACGGGGAAGCTTTGTGCGCAGACCCTTGTTGCAGCTCTCAGGCGTGTGACCTGCCCCATTGCAGCGTCACAACGCTCTGACGGACATCAGTAGGCACGTCAGTATGGGCCCGCCTAGTGTACTCGTCTGACGCCGGCCTAAGAGCTCATCAGGTCTAACAACTCTGCCAAACCTGGATTGAGTGTGCGGCGCAGTTTGCGTCACTGGATATGTCACACCATAAACAGAGAGGCCCGTCGTTTCAGTGCTCATGTGCACCAGGCGGCCTGACAGCATTAGTGTTCATCTGGGGGCTTTAAAAAAGCCCTGCTTTTAACTAGTTCAACACCATGGGTGCCATTAAATGGCTGCTCACAGTGCGCTTTCCCATAATCCTTCCAAAAACTGGGTGACGGGATGTCAGATTCCACCTCCCAGATGTTGATGGCCTGAAATTCCCAGAAGTTTTTGAAAGTAAGAGATCGTCAGGGAATCATGGGAGTCGTAGTTTAGAAACATCTGGGGTGTTGGATGTTTGACAGTCGTGTAGATATACACACATGTGGAGATTATCAAATGATATGGCGGTGAAGAAATGGCACCTACATGGGCAGTTCTCTAGGCGTGATGTTCAACTATTGTTGCCGCCATATCATCGTCAGGCGAAGTTTCTGCAAAGAATGCTGAATTACAGTTGTTTGATGGAACAAATGTTGCGTAAACTGCAGCTATTCTCAAATTACTGCTGTTTCACTCGTGTTTGTGACACTGGTGAATATACTGCGCCAATTGATGATCTCCAAGGCAACCACGATGAAGACAACTCGAGACAACTCTGACTGAAGCCCCAATAGAAACCATGCTAACCCCCTCTGACACGGCCTCTGTTGCTGCTCCCTCACATGGTGGTCTACACTTGAGCCATACCCCCAGACCGGGTGAGAGAAATGGTGGCGGGGGTCGGAATCCTGCTCTCTCCCACCTGCACCTACCAGCATCTCCCTCCACCCCCATCCCTCTCCTTCTCCTTCAAAACACACTGCATCCGCCTATTCTCTCCCCTGGCTCTCAGGATGGCAGTCATCTACCACCCACCGGGACCAACCTCCCAGTTCTTTGACCACTTTGCTATCTGGCTTTCTCACTTCCTGTCTTCTAATCTTCCATGCCTAATTCTCGGGGACTTCAACATTCCCATTGATGATCCTTCTGCCCCTGCTGCCTCCAAACTTCTTTCACTCACGTCCTCCCTTGGACTCACGCAATCCTCCCTACCCACCGCGATGGTCACACTATTGACCTTGTCTTTTCCAACCTCTGCTCCATTTCTGAGTTCACCTGTCGCCCTTTCCCCATCTCTGACCACCACCTTCTCTCTTTCAACCTATCTGGACTTCCTAAACACCCTGCTCCCCCACCCCGCACACACACTCAAAGAAATCTACATGCCGTGGATCCCCATCAATTCTCCAATCTACTTCACCACCTCCCTCATCCTTCACCTGCCCTGATGCTGCCGCTAATCACTACAACCGCACACACTTATCTCTGCCCTAGACACGCTTGCTCCTCTTCGACTCTGTAAGGCCCCACGCCGCCAGCTTTAGCCCTGGCACACCTTCCAGACACGCTACCTGCAAAGATGCTCCTGCACTGCAGAGTGTGCCTGGAGGAAATCCCGCTCTGAAGCTGATTTTGTTCACTTCAAGTTTATTCTCTGGTCATACACCTCTGCCCTCCACTTGGCCAAACAATCCTTCTTCTCATCTCTTATATCTACGCTGTCCTCCAACCCTAAACGGCTCTGGTTCACCTTCAACACCCTCCTCTACCGACCCGCACCTCCCCTCTCATCTGCCTTCAGCGCTCAAGACCTGGCAGATTTCTTCCTCAATAAACCTCTAACTATCAGAAGCAACATCCCAACACAAGATAGTTATCTGCCACCTCCACTCCCAGAGGTCCCTTCTGCCACCCTCTGCCGCTTCCTCCCAGCCACTGATGAGGAAGTCAATTCCTTATTGTCCTCCTCACATCTCAACACGTGCCCGCTCGACCCCATTCCCTCACATCTAATTCCTCCCCTCTCCTCCTCCCTCACCCCTGCTCTCACACACATCTTCAACCTATCTCTCTCCACCGGCTCCTTCCCATCCACCTTCAAACACGCGCTAGTTACCCCTTTACTAAAGAAACCATCCCTCGATCCCAAGTCTCCATCCAACTACCGTCCTGTATCCCTGCTTCCCTTCACATCTAAGCTCTTAGAAAAACTAGTCTTCAACCGCCTCTCCCTCTTCCTGTCCTCCAATTCCCTACTTGACCCCCTGCAATCTGGCTTCCGTCCCCTACACTCAACTGAAACTGCCCTCACCAAAGTCACCAACGACCTCCTAACTGCTAAAAAACACGGCCACTATTCTATTCTCATCCTGCTTGACCTCTCGGCTGCTTTTGACACTGTTGATCACCCCCTCCTTCTACAGACCCTTGACTCTCTTGGTCTCGTGACACTGCACTCGCTTGGGTTGACTGCTATTTATCCAACAGGTCCTTCTCTGTGTCCTTTGCTGGTAACTCCTCCTCTTCATTGCCTCTATCTGTTGGTGTACCTCAAGGCTCTGTCCTTGGTCCTCTGCTCTTTTCCATCTACACCTCCTCCCTGGGCAAAATCATTAATAGCTTTGGCTTTAATTACCACCTCTACGCTGATGACACTCAGATCTACCTCTCTACCCCTGATCTCTCTCCCCCTGTCCTTTCAAAAGTCAGTGACTGTTTATCTGGCATCTCCTCCTGGATGGCCTCCCACCACCTAAAGATCAACATGTCCAAGACTGAGCTCCTACTTATTCCTCCCTCTAATGCCTCCCCACCTCCTGACTTCTCTATCACGGTGGAGGGTATCACCATCTCCCCATCAAACCAAGTTCGCTGCCTTGGAGTTACACTTGACTCTGCTCTTTCCTTCATCCCCCACATCAAGTCTCTTTCCTCCTCCTGCCGATACCAACTGCGTAATATTTCCAGAATTCGGCCATTTCTTCCCGCTGTCACCACAAAACAACTCATACACGCCCTGGTAATCTCCCGATTTGACTATTGTAATAATCTCTTATCTGGCCTCCCTCTCTCCCGCCTCTCCCCCCTACAATCCATCCTGAACGCCTCCGCCAGGCTAATCCACCTCGCTCGCCGCTGTCTCTGCCGCCCCCCACTGCGAGTGCCTTCACTGGCTCCCCATCCACTGCAGAATTAAATTCAAAATCCTTATCCTTACCTACAAAACCCTCACTAACTCAGCTCCCCACTACCTGTGCACTACCTGTGCAATAGCGCAACCCCAGTAGTAATGCTATTGACTCGGACTATACATACCCACACCTTAACATTGTGCACATATGCCCATACTACACGTAAAGATGCTTTCCCAACAGAAGCATGTGCACAACGACAAAGAAATTTTATGTTGTAGACAAGAATAATTTTTTTGCCAGTTTATTTCCCGGTGTTGATTGCTTTGATAACGTGCTGCTCCCCTTGTCAATTTCCCAGAATTACAGACTTTGGTGAATAATCCATTGAACGTATTTTGCTCATCGAAGAAGAGCTCATGGATCGAGCTAGCTTAGAGGAAGTAGAGAGTGCTGTAAGTCTGTGTAATATATATATATATATATAAATAAACATTTGTTTATTGTTCATTTTTGGCCCATTCCTATTAAACCTTTTTTTTATAACTTAGAAATCTTACATTTGCTGCCCTAGAATAAGCATGCTATCTATGTGGAGCCTGTTTAAGTAACCATAAAACACTGACACCATAAAGTAAATCATACACATCACAATGAACAAGAGTGAACACCTGTGGCTCAGATGAATGGGACACTCAAACCTTACTGGCAGTTTTAGCTCTTTATTATTGATGACCATGGCACTTGCCTTCACTGTTTATCTTTCCAGATAGAACAGTCCTTTATCCATCGTATCCATTCTCTTATTCCTTATTCAAAACTAATGCTTTCCTTTTTCAAATACAGGGGCAAGAAAACTTACGTGAGCCCTTTAGAAATACCCATATTTATGTTTAAATATTCCTTAATGTTCGTCTACGTTAGCGTAAATCAACACAATCTGTTTTAACTAATAAGGCACAGAGCATTGTATTATTCTTGTGCATATCATTCAAATATTCCCAGTACAGGTTGGGAAAAGTGCGTGAAACCCCAGGCTAATGACTTCAGCAACAGCTAACTAGAGTTAGAAATTGGCAAACCTGGTGTTCAGTTGAAGAAACGAGATTGGAGGTGTGGGTTAGCGCTACTTTGATTTATAAAAAGCACTCAAACATTATGAGTTTGCACTTTACAAAAAGCATCTGTTGATGTAACCCATGTCTCACAAAAAAGAGCTCTCAGTAGACCTGTAAACAAGAAATGCTGCATTGCATAAAGCTCAAAAGTGGTACAAAGTTATCTCCAAGTCCTTAGATTTAGCTGAAGTTTGCCGAATATCACCTTGACACTCCACAACGCTAATGGGGAAAAGTTTTGTTGACTGATGAACCCAAGGTTTAGTTATTTGGGAACAACATTTTGGAAAGCTCTCACTAACTCAGCTCCCCACTACCTGTTCTCACTAATCACCAAATACACCCCAGCCCATCCACTAAGATCAAACAGTGACCTCCGCCTAGCTTCTCCCCACATCAACTCTTCCCATGATAGAATGCAGGATTTCTCACGCACAGCCCCAATCCTCTGGTACGCTCTACCTCATTCTGTCAGACTTTCCCCTAGTTTCCCTTCCTACAAATGCTCTCTGAAGACATTTCTATTCAGGCAAGCCTACCACCCGACTCACTGATTACACCTCACTGCCACAACCAGTCCATCACTCTCACCTTGCAGTCCTCTCCTCCTGTTTCCACCCCCAACCCTCTTTAGATTGCAAGTTCCCAGGGGAATAAGGCTCTCGTTTCCTCCTGTAGTGGTTTGTCAAATGCTGTTCAATGTATTGTAACCCTGTCTACATTGAGCCCCTTGTTTAACCCTTTCGCTGCTGAGCCTTTTCACACCTCTGTGGTGAGCTCATTTTTCCAATTTCGCTCATCATGTTTAAACGCATTTTAAGCCTTATTTTAATATATGACCCTAACATATTATATATCGTTCTTTCCGGCAGACTGTGCAGATTCATAATATGTCATTATTATATGTATATGTTATGTCATGTCTGTATATTATAACAAAAAATGCAATAAAATTAGAATTTTCAATAATTTACAAATGTGTAAAGTGTTTTTTTTCACATTTTAACATGCGAGCGTTTGCGGTTATATTTTCTATGGGGTGCGCTTGTTAAAAAAATTAGAAATGAGGAATCGTTACTTTTTTTGGGGGAAAATTACGTGTTTTTTAGCAAACGCCCCCATACAAAAAATAGTTAGTGCAGCATCATTGTTCACATTATAATTGAAATGGGAACAATATTGTTGCAGTAATAAAACGAAAAAAAAAACCAAAAAACATTTTCTTTTACATTTTTAAATTTTATTTTTATTTTTAATTATTTTGTTTTACATTTTACATGGTCATGTTTGGTATCATTGGAAAGGCCACGCTCTGGCCGTTCCAATGATAGCAAACATTAACCCCTAGCTGCCACGGATCGGGAGATAGGGGGTTCCAATGAACCCCCTATCTCCACTATAGGTGGCAGCAAGGGGTTAATGTCAGCCCGCACCGGGGGGCCGCGCGAACGGCCGATCCAACAGTACCAAACATTAACCCCTAGCTGCCACGGATGGGAAGATAGGGGGTTCATTGGAACCCCCTATCTCCACCATTGGTGGCAACTAGGGGTTAACTCCAGGACTGACGTTATCGCGCTATGCACGATGATGCCAGTCATCAGGGGGAGTTCCCGGAAGCTTGGCCGACAACCAAGATGTCGGCCAGCTCTGGGAGAGGATCACGATTCGGCGCTGAATCGTGATCCGGCGCCCGAGGGGTCAAAGCCAGGCACGGTTTGGAAGGGCAGGCTGTGCCCTTCCAAACCGTGCCTGCCTTTAGCCGCTGGACCCCGGCGATCGCGGGGGGGCACCTGAAATAGATGTCATCGCGCCGCCGCAATGACATCCATCTCCCCCCCCCAGGGTCCTGGAGTGCCGGGCTGACATCTTGGATGTCAGCCCGCACCGGGGGGGCCAGCAATAGACCGGAATCCCGGCCGATTGCTGCCTCCTGTGCTAGGACGTGCTCAGCGCATCCATAGCACAGGAGGTGCACTTGGCAGGACGCGCTGAGCGCGTCCTTAGCAGCCAAGTGGTTAAGTAGTCTCTTCTTTGCACACCAGGACGTAAGGCTGGCCATCCACTGGATCCGTAGTCGGACGACCGACTTTTTCATCAGACCATGGATGACGTCGCTCGTCAGACTATGGTCGTTCACTGCATGTGATCTGTCGTGCGACCACAGATGATCAAAATCAGAGGTGGAGTGCAGAGGCTACCACATCCAGAATGAACTGGTGTTACATAAAAAAAACAAGTTCATTCTGCTTTTGGAACCAGTGCAGTCCTTTTTTTTTGTTTTGTTACTATCAGGTTTACAGACAAACGCATAGTAAAAATGTCAAACTATCCCCTAAATCAGGTCATGACGCCAACACTTCAGTGCAGTACTGCGCTCTGATATTCGTTCTCTCTGCCGCCGCAGATTGCCGAAGTGCAGCGATCTGCAGCAAACTGCACCTTATTTTGCCATCATTTTTACAGTACAAACAGCAACAAAATTGCACCGTATGGGGAAATTCAACATTTAGTGCCCTTCGGGAGGCATGTCAGTGCTTCGTAAATAAACCCCTTTGTGCAGCAGCACCGCTAGTCCCATGTTACACAGCTAGTCCCAACATGCAAAATGGTGTTTTGGTAAACTTGCATCATGTCTGCACCATTTATTTTCAATGGGAGTTCAAAAAACAGCAAAACCAATATAAATGCGTTTCTTTAACTCCCCTAATGAGTTTGTCAACGTCCATCTTGCCCAGAAATCGGTCAGAACTCCCAGCCTGCAATGTGTGATCGCCTATCTGCTGTGGTCTTTACCCATCGGACGTCGGACGTCTGCTGCAATGGACGATGGCTCCATTCACATTCATGTTACAGGATCGGACGTGCGACGACAGACGATATTGGATGATCGCACCATCGCACGAAAACGGTTTCAGTGGACGGCCAGCCTTATTATAGCTGCCAGGTTTACCCAGACACTTCACTTTTCCATCTGATCCGTGCTCATGTGGTCGTTAGTTATCTGCTATTACATCTGCTATATTTCTTTTTTTTGCGTTCTGCACCCAGAATTTCATTTGCAATTTCTAGAAAACTTGAAAAACAAAACCTGTATTTCCTTCCCAATCTATAGATCTGCACCTTTCTCCTATATACTGTACATCAATGCACAACATACCTTAAAGGAGGGGGGCCATAAAGAAAGAAATACCGCACCCTTCTCCTCTACAGCCGGCAAGCTTATTATATGTAATAACCCTTCCCCTCCCCCACTCTGTGCCTTAGCAGACAGTTTAACCCCTGTATGTCACACAACTTGCTTTCTGTTAAAATTAATCTGCACTTTATATTGCTGACTGCAAGAACTAGACATGATGATACACTCATTGTAGTTTAACATAGGTAAGGGATCAGGTTTTGTTACCCAGAATGGGTAACAAATACTGTAAATGTTATGTAAACAGGATGAGCACACTGACACGTTATTGAGGGACAGACACTGGTGAATTTTCAGAGCACTTATTAACCAAGGCAGCCCTAAAGTGAGTTATTTACTTTTTTCAGTGGAAAAAAAATCAGTGTTGTAAATAAAAATTTAGCATTAAATATGCACATATGCCGATATTTAGCCCAGCTAAACAGCCAGAGCACAGCTAATAGACCTATGTAATTTTGTATGTTGTTTAGTCTTCACCTACACATTCCCCTAGGACCCCCACCCTTGTGGAAGTGAGACTACAGCTGATAGGATCTCACAAGGCCCCTGGCTTCCTTTCTTTGTTGTTTGTGGTCTAAGCGGTGTTCGTTGCATTTCTGCTATCCCCACATTCTCTAACTAAATGACGTGTAAGCCTGCAATATAGAGACCAAAGCATGGTGCTTTATACAGGTCATTCTCTTACCCCAGTGGTTGAACTATACTGGCAAAGATACAGTATTTCAATACAGAACACACTGGCTATAATTCACCTAAACGTCCAGTACTCCAAGCACTAAGGCCGGGTGCACACTAGCTTTTTCTTATGTGCACAGTACGTGCGTTATGACGCACTTCCCAGCTTCCGTCGCAGCGTCGTGATGCTTCAACGGGGCCGGTCACATGCTTGTGCGCGCGTAGCATGCGTCCACCTAGAGATCCTCACCGTTGATGCGCGTCGACGGAGCTGCAAAGCGTGTTGCTATGGAGGATTGCACTTTGCAGCGCTGAGGGGGGCAGGCGGTCGTCAAGTGGACGCCGGAACGCCGGTAAGTGCGTTTTAATGCACGTACTGTGCGCAGAAGAAAAGGCTAGTGTGCACCTGGCCTAATAGAGTGTAGACTAAAATTGATCTGCCACTGGTCGTTTTGTTTCATTCCAGTGTCAAAAATTGATCATTTCAACATGCTTTTCTTAAAAGGGACACTCTACTCTTCCTGACCACTTTAACTTTTTAACCTGCCTGGCGGTATTCCCAAGTGTGGATTAAATTTTGCTACCGCGATTGGTAACCCCGAGCCATACTCGGGCTGGATGCATACTCACCGCATCTTTTGCTCCCTCGCCGTTTCCGCAGTCACCGCAGTGTGATCACGGCAGCCGGCGACTTTGCTTCCTGGTTCCGCTCCCTGCGAGTCACACGACGCAGGGGGTGGGACCAGGCGGCAAATTCAAAAATGAAAAAAAAATTACGGTAAAAAACACTGTAGAATAAACTTTGTGCTGTACAGTTGTACAGTGGGTGCTGGGATTTCTGTAATCCTGTAATAATGTAATACAGGACATGGGGGTACCAAAAAAAAGAGTATTTATTCTCAAAGCAGCTTTACAGAAATAAAAGGCAAATAAAAATAATTTCTAAAATGTAATAAGGCTTTGCAATACAAGTTTGGCTGGTGCCTGCCCAGACTTAAAGACTACCTTAAAGCCCCTTAAAGACTACCACTCTGAAGAACAGAGGTTCATTCAAGTGTTTTCAATCAGGTATTGAAAACACCTGTGGATGTCACGGAGCAGCAATAAAGCATAATAAGCACCAATTAGGCAGCTTTAAAATGACTGTGATACTCAGCTCCTTCTAGACATTTACTGGTGTGGTTACAAACATGGTGAAGTCAAGAGAATGGTCCAGGAAGACAAGAGAAGAGGTGATTACTCTTCACAGGAAGGGCAATGGCTATAAGAAGATTGCAAAGATGTTAAACATACCAAGAGAGACCATAGGAAGCATCATTTGCAAATTCAAGGCAAAGGGCACTGTTGAAACGCTACCTGGTCGTGGCAGAAAGAAGATGCTGACTTCGACTGCTGTGCGCTACCTGAAGCGTAGAGTGGAGAAAAGTCCCCGTGTGACTGCTGAGGAACTGAAAAAAGATTTGTCAGATGTGGGTACTGAAGTTTCAGCTCAGACAATACGGCGCACACTGCGTAATGAAGGCCTCCATGCCAGAACTCCCAGGCGCACCCCCTTGCTGTCTCCAAAGAATAAGAAGAGTCGACTGCAGTATGCCAAAAGTCATGAGGACAAACCACAGAAGTTTTGGGATAGTGTTCTGTGGACTGATGAAACAAAATTAGAACTGTTTGGGCCCATGGATCAACGCTATGTTTGGAGGAGGAAGAACAAGGCCTATGAAGAAAAGAACACCTTGCCTACTGTGAAGCATGGCGGGGGGTCAATCATGCTTTGGGGCGGTTTTGCTTCTGCAGGTACAGGGAAGCTTCAGCGTGTGCAAGGTACCATGAATTCTCTTCAGTACCAGGAGATATTGGATGACAATGTGATGCAGTCCGTCACAAACCTGAGGCTTGGGAGACGTTGGACCTTTCAACAGGACAATGATCCCAAGCATACCTCCAAGTCCACTAGAGCATGGTTGCAGATTAAAGGCTGGAACATTTTGGAGTGGCCATTGCAGTCACCTGACTTAAATCCGATTGAGAAATTCTGGTGGGACTTAAACAAAGCAGTTGCAGTGCGCAAGCCTAAGAATGTGACTGAACTGGAGGCTTTTGCCCATGACGAATGGGCGAAGATACCCGTAGATCGCTGCAAGACACTTGTGTCAAGCTATGCTTCACGTTTAAAAGCTGTTATAACTGTAAAAGGATGTTGTACTAAGTACTAAGATTGAATGTCACTTGGGGGTTGAATAAAACTGATAATGATGTGAGCACAGAAAAGACATTTGTGGTTATTTCATTATAAATGTTATGTTATATTTGTCTGACATACACGTGCCTCTTTGATTTAATTGTAAGCAAGATGACTGAATGATCAAAATCAATGTCAAACTGGCCAAAACACTCAATTTCAGTGGGGGTTGAATAATTTTGAACACAACTGTATATGATTATATAAGCGCTGTTCCTTTTCTTCGTGTGTTTGTATACTCTTTCTTGGGGTTTGTGTAGGAAAACCCCCATTTGGATCTAGCTGCTGCATTTGATTATATTGGTGAGGATCTTGTTTCTCCGTATTGGCGCCCCTTATTGTTGTTTTTTCTGTATCATGTGAGGAGAGGCTGCAAACTGGAGAGGAGTGCTGGCAGCCTATGTGTTCGCGTTCTGGCGGAGGAGAACCAGATCGTGAGTGCAGGCGTTAACAGCATCGAGTTCCAAGTGGCAGTGAGGACAGATCCTCTCGAGAGAGATCCATTTCTCCAGCGTTCATCGGTCCAGGACAAGGGGTTACACTGGATGGGTGAGAAGGCTTTGGCCTGGAGAAAACGCAGAACATTGCGCACTTGTTTATTGTTTCTATAAGGGCCCCAACGGTGACTAGTCGAAGATTGTTTTTGTTTCATTCACTGGCCAGTTGAACACAGTACCCGGGTACCCTAGACAACACACATATATATTTTTGAGCTATTTTTCACGGGACCTACACTCCAGAACTGAGGGGGTTAACCGGTTTCTTTTACCGCCGCGTGTTTTTCCCGCGTTACAAATTCTTGTTACTCAAATACCGTATATGCGTATTATATGCTGCTTTATTGGGATCAGTAAAGAATATAATATAGAAAAATCCACAACAGTGCTGGTGTATAGTTATTTCCTAGTGCGGTGAGACTATCCCGAGGTTTATTCAGCAGCTCCTCTGGGGGTGAGCGCTACACGTGGGGGCTTGTTCGGGATTACATTCTCTGAGTATACCGCCATTAAAGGGTTAATATGGATCCAGACGCTGCTGCAGAATGGCGCAAGAATAGCCAGCTAGGGTTAAGTGTAGTTCTGGACATTCCCGCAGACACTTGGGCTGAAGACTAAATTCGCCGGGCTGTGGCCGTTCTGACACCAGATCATCGGGGGGCAATACTGGACATTAAGGCGAACCCAGAGACTTCTCACACATATGTTCTTTTTGAGTGGAGAAAGGATGTTCCAGTGTGTTTTCAGGGCGCGAGTCTGAAGCTAGTCAACGATGTGGAAGTGCGACTGGTCCAGCCCAGTGCGCCACGTGGTGATCCCGTGAATGGTCCCACGGCTAGCCCGACAACGTCAAGTCACAGGGTACCGGATACTACTTCTACCCCGGTGACAGGGTTCCCTCCTGTTGCATTCTTTACCGCAATGGGAAAACTGGTGGAAACATTAGCCCAAAACTCCACTGCGTCTGCCAATTATGGATATCGCAAGTTACGGTTTTATTCTGGAAAGGTCCTTGTGCCAGCTGGAGAAGACGACTTTGAAACTTGGATAGATCAGGCAGTGCAAGCCGTGGAAGAATGGGAAGTAGCTGACACCGTGAAGAGACAAAGGTTGATCGAGAGTTTAAGAGCTCCTGCTTCAGATGTCATCCGAAATCTGAAAAGGGACAAGCCAGGCTGCACTGCTGCTGAGTATGTGTATTTAGAAGCTTTACAGGAAATTTTCGGGGGAGTGGAGGATTGTGCCGAGCTTATCCACAAGTTCTCTCACACCTAGCAAAAGGAAAGAGAAGAATTGTCCACGTATGTCTGGCGGCTGGATAAAATCATCCATCAGGTTATTCTAAAAGGAGGCATGGAGCCGAGTCATGCAAGCAAAGCTTTGATGGATCAAATTTTCAAAGGAGCACTCCCACTGGATCCCATAATGTTGAAATTTCAGACTAGATACCAGAGCAAGGGACTGACCTATTCCAAACTGGTCAAAGCCATCCGAGAAGAAGAGGCTTTAATTAAGGCTAAAAAGGTTGCTAATGCTTCACACACCGTTTTCACAGCAGAAGTAGGAACTCTCTGTGTAGCGGACATACAGACCGAAGTGCTGGCTTTGAAAACTCAGATGTCGCAAATGATGGAGTTGATGACATTGCTGTCGGCTAAGGACACCAGAACTGAGGGGGTTGCTGTAGCCTCCAACAGGGGGTCTCCAAAGGAGCTGCAAGAAGAGAATATGCCCACACTCTCGAGTAAGAAATGTTTTGGCTGCGGGGGAAATCGGCCATTTCAGGGCTCAGTGCCCAAAAGGGAGGGCCGAAAAGAAACCGGTCGAAGAACTCCTGAAAGCCGTGGAGAAACTGTTGTCCACCTTGCAAGCGGGAAACTCCAGAGGGCCCTGGTGAGGGAGCAAACTAGGTGCCCAACTGTAGAAAACCGCTCCAATTTTCAAGTCCGAAATGAAAAGCCGAGAGGGCCCAGATCCATGCCAAATGCTGTGTCTACCAGGACTGAAAGAGTTACTCCCTTAGTATCCGGTCCTATGTCACGGGAGAGCAATGCACACCCAAAACCTCCACGAGTCAGGAAGAAGGCTAGAGTACAGCGAACTAGGTCTATATCTCCTGCTGCTACAAGCAAGTTTCCTGACCAGCTGATAGTTCCTTCTCCCATCGTTCCAATCCAAGTAGAGGGAGTCTACACTAAAGTTCTGTTAGACTCAGGTGCTCAAGTGATGTTGATCTATCGAGACTTCTACGAGAAGCACTTGAAGCACATACCTTTAAAGAAATTACAGGACCTGGAGATCTGGGGTATCGGAACTGAGAAGCTTCCCTATGATGGATATCTACAGGTGAATTTAGAAATCGGATCCGAAGTCGTTGGACAGTCTGGAGGTTGTGATGCCTTGGCCATTGTGGGTCCTCGCCCTTCAGGAGCCAGCAGAAGTTCTATGATAGTGGGGACGAATACTGATCTGGTGAGACGTCTTCTGACTCCAATAGTGATGGAAGAAGCTACTACAAGAGGAGTTCATCCGATGTTACGTCCGGTCTATCAACGAATGGTCGAAGACCAGAGGGCACCTGCCGAAGTGGGGTGTAATGGAAGCTATATTGCTTCCCCAAGAGTAGCGGAGTTAAGAACCTTAGAGGGCAACAATACTTTCTAGATAAACACAGGAATTGCATAAAATACAGGTGTTAACTCAGGAACCAAGGGACTCAAAGGATTAGCTGAAGTGCCTCTAGGCTCCGAGGGTTTCGAGACCGACAGAAAGCCTAGGACACGCTCAGAAACATGATACGATGAACGAGAGTTCGTGAAGTATGCAAGGTGCAGGGCAGTCAGGGATACAGAAACCAAATAGCGAGTGATCAACCCAGCAACCAGCATGGGGTTAAATCACTAAACCACGCAAACAGCGTAATACACACAATAGAGATTGAGAATAGTCAAAGCCTAGCCGGGTCAAATAACAGGAGCAGTAATCTCATACAAAGCAGGGTCGTCAACAGGGAATGCAATCAGATACAGGAAGTAGCGGTGCGTGAACTAAACTCCACAAGAGGGCGATGAGGCACCTCCTCGAGCCCTGTTTTAAAGCCTGTGGCTCCTGGTAACCACACCTGACCCCGCCCCCTCAGATGCCGATCTGCCAGCAGAAAGTGCTGGCACCCGGCCAGCCAGCAGTCCCCCTTCTTGCCCAGACCCCCAGGGGTCATAGCGGGGGCTGAGGATGTAACAGAACCCCCTGTCTACGTTCGGGCTCAGAACGACCACCAGGCGCTGAAGGATGGGCCTCATGAAATAGGCGAACCAGACGAGGCGCAAGGATATCGCAGGCATCTTGCCAGGAACAATGCTCAGGACCATAACCCTCCCAGTCCACCAGGTACTGCAGGACACCCCTGACCAGACGGGACCGCAAGATAGCACGGACCTCATACTCCTCCTCACCCTGAGACTTGATAGGTGGTGGGGGAACAGCAACTCTGGTGTACTTATTGCAGGTAAGAGGCTTTAGGAGGCTGACATGAAATACGTTATGTATACGTAGAGAAGAAAGCAAAGCCAGCGCATAAGAGACAGGATTAATACGTCTTAACACTTTATAAGGCCCAATAAACCTGGGAGCCATCTTCATGGATGGTACCAATAATTTGATGTTCCTAGTAGACAGCCAAACCTTGTCCCCAACCGTATACACCGGTGCAGGACCTCTGCGTCAGTCTGCTTTGATTTTTTGTCTATCGATATTGGCCTTCATGATCTCTTTCATTTTCTCCCATGTCCCTTTCAGGTCTTTCAGATGGTCTTTCAAGGCCGGCAAATCAGTTGCCTGGAACTCAGAAGGGAGCATAGGAGGACCATAACCATAAACGGCATGGAAAGGTGAGTGGCCTGTGGTATCATTTACTGAGTTGTTTAAAGCAATCTCAGCCCAAGGTAACAGGTCTGCCCACTCGTTTTGTCTTTCAGACACGAAGCAACGCAAATACTGCTCAACAGTTTGGTTGGCTCGCTCTTCTACCCCATTAGTTTGAGGGTGGTAAGCAGAGGAGAAACTCAACTCAAATCGCGAGGTTATGACAAAATCCTCGCCAGAAACGAGACACGAACTGAGTTCCTCTGTCGGATACTATTCCCAGAGGAACCCCATGAATTTTAACAATATTTTGTATGAATACTGGTACCAGCTCACTGGCTGAAGGAAGCTTTATCAGTGGTATAAAGTGTACCATCTTAGAGAACCTATCAACCACCGTAAGGATTACAGTATGGCCTTTTGAAGGTGGTAAATCTGTGATAAAGTCCATCAAATGGTGGGACCAAGGTCTCTTTGGCACTGGTAAAGGCTGTAAGAGACCAACAGGTAAAGACCGGGGATTCTTACTTCTACAGCACACGTCACATGTGGCTATGTAGTCCTTAATATCCCTTCGCATACCAACCCACCAGAACTGTTTCTCAATCGTGGCCACTGTTTTATTTATTCCCATATGCCCATAGGGCTTGGAATCATGATAAATCATGATCATCTGTGTTCTCTCCTCCTCAGGTACAAACATTCTCCCAGGAGGTTTTTCAAGAGGAGCAACACCCTGACCAGCCTGGATTCTCTCCAGCAAAGGAGAAGACACCAAAGGAGAAGACACTGTCAAGACCGTGGTAACCAAGATCCTCTCGTGAGGAATGATTGGACTGTGGTCAAATGTGTGCTGTTCATATCACTCGAACTGTCTGGATAAAGTGGTCAGCTTTTGTGTTTTTAGAACCAGGATGATAAGTTAATAAAAAGTTGAAACTTGACAAGAACAGTGACCACCTGGCTTGCCTGGAATTCAGGCGTTTGGCATCTCCCATGTACACTAAATTCTTATGGTCTGTGATAATTATCATGGGATCTTTAGTGCCTTCTAGCAAATAGGGCCATTCCTTGAGGGCCGCTATAAATGCTAGTAATTCTCTGTTCCCTATGTCATAGTTTTTCTCGGCAGGTGACATCTTTCTAGAGAGAAACCCACAAGGATGTACAGGTCCCTCAGGACTTTCTCTTTGAGACAGAATTGCACCAATCCCTATTTCAGATGCATCAACCTCAAGCTGAAATGGAAGGCCTGGTACTGGATGCCTTAGGATAGGTGGTGAGACAAACGCTTCTTTAAGTGACTGGAATGCCTGCTTGGCCTGGTCACTCCAAACCTGATTCTGAACACCCTTCTTAGTCATGGCCGTGATGGGAGACACAACAGAAGAGAACCCTTTGATAAACCTCCTATAATAGTTCGTGAAACCAAGAAATCTTTTTATGGCTTTCAGAGCTTGAGGTAGTGGCCATTCTCTGATGGCAGATAGTTTTTTTAGGATCCATCTCAAACCCATTTGGTGTGATGATGTAACCCAGGAAATGTACTGAAGTTATGTCAAACAGACACTTTTCTAACTTACAGTATAGTTTATTCTCCAGCAACCTTTGTAACACTGTCCTCACATGGACATGGTGTGTTTCAACATCAGGGGAATAAATCAGAATATCTAAATAGACTTGCAAAAAGTCCCTCAGGACATCATTTATGAAGTCTTGGAAGACTGCAGGCGCATTGCATAGACTAAAAGGCATAACTAAATACTCATAATGACCACTGCGAGTATTAAAGGCAGTCTTCTACTCGTGGTCCTCCTTGATTCTCACCAAATTGTACGCCCCACGAAGATCCAACTTTGTGTATATTTTTGCATCTCTTAAGCGGTCGAACAACTCGGATATTAAAGGGATGGGGTAGGCATTACGTATAGGGATTCTGTTTAACCCTCTATAGTCAATGCATGGTCTTAAGTCCCCCTCCTTTTAGACAAAGAAAAACCCCGCTCCCGCAGGAGAAGAAGAACGACGTATGAACCCTTTGGCTAGGTTTTCACGTATATATTCTTCCATAATAGCATTCTCTTTCTGAGACAGTGGATATACATGACCCCTTGGAGGCATGGTGCCTAGTAGAAGTTCTATGGCACAGTCATACGGCCTGTGAGGTGGCAAGATCTCATATTTGCCTTTATCGAACACCTCCTTTAAGTCTTTGTACCACTCGGTAGAAAGTGGAGGTGCGGTAGCGACGTTTAGACTAGGGATGAGCTGTTCGGTTCGGAGTTCGATTCGAACATCGCCTCTTCGCGAACTACGATCATTTCTACAAAATATCTGGGAATTGTTCTAATCTTTGTGTTCTTACTGCCACCAAGTATTTTGGGGGTCTCATTTCTACAAAATGTCTGAAATTGTTCTAATCTTTGTGTTCTCACTGCCACCAACTATTGTGGGAGTCTCATTTCTACAAAATATCTGGGAATTGTTCTAATCTTTGTGTTCTCACTGCCACCAACTATTTTGGGGGGTCAATCATTTATACAAAATATCTGGGAATTGTTGTAATCTTTGTGTTCTCACTGCCACCAGCAATTTTGGGGGTCAGTCATTTATACAAAATATCTGGGAATTGTTGTAATCTTTGTGTTCTCACTGCCACCAGCAATTTTGGTGGGTCAGTCATTTATACAAAATATCTGGGAATTGTTGTAATCTTTGTGTTCTCACTGCCACCAGCAGTTTTGGGGGTCAGTCAATTCTACAAATTATCTGGGAATTGTTCTAATCTTTGTGTTCTCACTGCCACCACGTATTTTGGGGGTCTCATTTCTACAAAATATCTGCGAATTGTTCTAATCTGTGTGTTCTCACTGCCACCAACTATTTTGGGTGTCAGTCATTTATACAAAATATCTGGGAATTGTTCTAATCTTTGTGTTCTCACTGCCACCAGCAATTTTGGGTGGGGGTCAGTCATTTATACAAAATATCTGGGAATTGTTCTAATCTTTGTGTTCTCACTGCCACCAAGTATTTTGGGGGTCTCATTTCTACAAAATATCTAGGAATTGTTCTAATCTTTGTGTTCTCACTACCACCAAACTATTGTGGGGGTCTAATTTCTACAAAATATCTGGAAATTGTTCTAATCTGTGTGTTCTCACTGCCACCCATCAGGGGG
Organism: Leptobrachium leishanense; assembly: GCA_009667805.1. Lineage (NCBI taxonomy): Eukaryota > Metazoa > Chordata > Amphibia > Anura > Megophryidae > Leptobrachium > Leptobrachium leishanense. The sequence goes on from CM019063.1 coordinate 85,182,958, forward strand.
TCTCCCTGATTTATAGGAGGTTTCTGGGAATTGTAATCTGTGTCTTCTCACTGCCAGCTATCAGGGGGTCCCACATACTTCTAGCAGATTTCTGCGAATTGTAATCTGTGTCTTGTCACTGTTGCCAGCTATCAGGGTGTCTCACTGAGTTATACCAGAGTTCTGGAAATCTTTAATCTTTATACCAGAGTTGAATCAGAGTTCTGCAGCATATCTCCAATTTTTATAACAGAGTTGAATCAGAGTTCTGTATATCTTTAATCTATATATCACTCACCATGTCAGAAAGACCAAAAAGGACAGGCAGACGCTCCCAGGCACAGATAAGAGGGCAAGCAGCCTCTGTGTCGGGAGGCTGTGCCTCTGGTCATCGTGGACATGGTGCATCTTCTGCAGGGGCATGCTTGTCCTTTCTAACTGGTGCTGGCCGTCTTAAGCAGCAGCAACATACAGAGGATTTGGTGGATTGGCTAACCAGGCCACCCTCATCCTCCGAGTCCTCTGTCAGCCAGGCTTGTAGTGCTTTACAGTCCACCTCAGCTGCCAAAGCATCTAATGCAGCCTCCATGTCCACAGCTACTCCTGCCGTAGCCTCACTATCACAAACGGAAGAGTCAGCTGAATTGTTTGACTACAATGACAGTGACATGCTGCTTGAGGATGCGCAGCAACTACAGTGCTCTGATTCAATCTCTGAGGTTGAGGAAGGGAATATAATCAACCTAGAGAAAGGGGGTGCCAGTGATGACACACAAATAACTGGCACTCATGTTGCCCCAGCAGCTGCAGCATACTGCCAAGTTGGCTCCAGTGACGAGGAGATAGGGGGTGATGACAATGATGATGAGGTCACTGACTCCACCTGGGTGCCTGATTGAACAGAGGAGTCAAGTGAGGAGGAAGCACAACAAACACGAGGCACAACGTCCTCTATGACCAACCATAGCACTAGCCAGTCCAAGGCATCAGATGTCAGAGCTGCTCAGGTGCAGAGTGCTGTTGTCTCAAAGCACACATCCAGGAACTCTGCTGTCTGGGAGTTCTTTAAGAAATGTGCAGCAGACCGCACCGTTTCTATTTGTAATCTGTGTCAGATGAGGCTCAAGCATGGGAAAGAGACAGGACGCTTGGGTACCACGTGCTTGAGGCGACATATGACCACCTGCCATGCATCCCGTTGGCACGACACTTTGCATAGGTCCTCCTCATCTGTCTCTACCCCCACTATATGTCCTGCCATGTCATTGCCTGCTACAACCTCCACTGACAGGGATGATGCTACAGTAATGGATGTACCAGGTCCTTCCTCACAATGTGACAGCATCCCATCAGCTGAAGATTTACGTAGTCAGATTATGTTGCCCCAGCTGCTGCAGCGTAAAAAAAATATAGTCCCAACCATCCCCAAGCACAGCGTTTAAATGACAGCTTAGCAAAATTACTCGCATTACAGCTGCTGCCTTTCCAGCTGGTGGACTCTGCTTCCTTCCGTGAATTTGCTGTACCACAGTGGCAGGTTCTAAAACGGCATTACTTTTCACGGAAGGCCATTCCAGCACTATACCAGCACCTGGAAGACAAATGTTATGGAGTCATTGAGAAAGGCAGTCAGCAGCAAGGTGCATGTGACTTTAGACACGTGGTCCAGCAAGCATGGACAGGGCCATTACATTTCCTTCACGGCACACTGGGTAACTCTGATTGCAGCTGGGAGGGATCCAAGACGGGGCACTGTGCTGGAGCTTGTTCATCCACCACGCCTCCAGAAAGCTGCTTGTATGAGGTCTGTCTGCTTCTCCACCACTCTTCCTCCGCCTCCTTCTGTGTCTCTGGCGAAGTGGCAGTTAAACCGATGCGTGACAGGGGCTACGCCATGGCTCTAGCAAAAAGATGCCATACTGTGCTTAAGCTGGTTTGTTTAGGGGACAGGAGCCACACCGGGCCAGAAATTCTGTCAGCTCTGCAGGGGCAGGTGCAGAGATGGTTAACACCACGCCAGCTTGACCTGGGAATGGTCGTCTGTGATAATGGCAGCAACCTTCTCTCCGCCCTATGCCTGGGTAAGTTGACGCATGTACCATGCCTAGCACACGTCCTAAATCTGGTGGTACAGTGTTTCCTAACCAGGTACTCAGGACTGGCAGAGCTTCTCAGCCAGGCCAGAAAAGTCTGCATCCACTTCAGATGGTCATTTCCAGCAAGTGTTCACCTGGCAGAAATTCAAAGAGAATTCCACCTTCCCACTAACCGTCTGATCTGTGACATGCCCACCAGGTGGAACTCGACATTAGCAATGCTGCAGTGTCTGCACAAGCAGCAGAGGGCCATCAACGAGTACCTGTCTGAGTATGGCACAAGGACAGGTTCAGGTCAACCGCAGTGGCTGATGATCAAGGATGCATGCACTGTACTGTCACCATTTGAGGAGGCAAGGAGGATGGTGAGCAGGGACAGTGCATGCATCAGTGACACAATTCCTTTAGTGTTCCTGCTGGAGCACACTCTGTGGGGAATTATAGATGTGGCTCTGGAGGCAGAGCAGCGGGAGGAAGAGGAGGCCTTCCCTAGCTCTCAAGGCCCCAGTCTTTCCGCAGACAGCATTCCAGCGGGTCCTCCTCAGATCAGACAGGAGGAGGAGGAATATTTAAGTAGTGGGGGCATTGAAGGTGGGGATTCCTCAAGGGAGGGTTTTGTGTGCCAAGAAACACAAGGACTAGTACGTGGCTGGGAGGAGGAAGTGCACGATGGGGTCATCCTCCTCATTGACCAGGAAGACTCGGAAGCTAATGCCACCTCCGACCTACGCTGCATCCGCTCCTTTATAATGCAAAGCCTGGTAAAGGACCCCAGGATTCGTGCAATCAAGGAGAGGGGTCATTTCTGGCTGGCAAGCCTTCTTGATCCACGATAGAAACATAGAAAAATGTCGGCAGATAAGAACCTTTCGGCCATCTAGTCTGCCCAATTACATGGATACTTTACCTGGATTTATCTTTTGTTTAGGATAGCCTTATGCCTATCCCATGCTTGCTTAAATTCAATTGCTGTTTTGGCCTCTACCACTTATACTGGATACAAGGGTAAAGTTGCAGAGCTCATCCTGCCCGCACAGAGGGAGCACAGGATGAAAAAACTTGAGGACGCTCTAAAGCGACACTTGTGTAACACCTTTCCAGGCACTGGTAGGTTACCAAGTGATGACACAGGTGCTTCTGAGGCTGCGGATGATCAGAGGAATAGTGGTGAAGGCCGGAGCCGCTTGACTGATGCCTTTTTAGATTTTTTTAGTCCACGACACCCAGGGACGTCAAATGTAGGCACCCATTGCCAGCGTCTTCACTGTTTGGTGCAGGACTACCTAGGGGCAAGGGCAGACCTGGATACCTTTCCAGCAGATGATCCACTGGCTTACTGGGTGTTGAGATTGGATCACTGGCCAGAACTTAGCCAATATGCTATGCAGCTACTAGGTTGCCCTTCATCCAGCGTGCTTTCTGAAAGGACGTACAGTGCCGCTGGAGGTTTTGTCACAGACAAAAGAGTGCGTCTGTCCACCGACTCTGTAGACCGGCTGACATTTATAAAAATGAATCATCCTGGAACAGCTGCTATCACTCCCCTGATGCTGAATGCTGATGTAACTGAATAGATCGGGGATCTCTTCTACATTCCCAAAACCTCCACCACATCACTATTCCACAATACCACAGAGGGGTTACTGTATGATGGCACTTTCTGCCACCAAAGGCACAATATTTGGGTGCACTGACGCCTTTACCAGATTCATATCTTTTTAATATAGGACCGCATGGTCCACCCCTGCACTCGTCCACAATACCACAGAGGGGTTACTGTATGATGGCACTTGCTGGCCTGCCACCAAAGGTACAATATTTGGTTGCACTGACGCCTTTACCAGATTCATATCTTTTTGATATAGGACCGCATGGTCCACCCCTGCACTCGTCCACAATACCACAGAGGGGTTACTGTATGATGGCACTTACTGGCCTGCCACCAAAGGCACAATATTTGGGTGCACTGCCACTGACGCCTGTACCAGATTCATATCCTCAGAGGGGTTACTGTGTGATGGCACTGTTGCCGACTCTAAAGGCCTAATTTTAAAGCACCTATTGTTACTTTCATCCAAAGCCTGCATAAGTTTCACAATAATTTAGCCAAAAAATCACTAAACTTTTTCTGCGTGTCCTAAAATGTCTCCTCTTTTCATACAGACTGCCGCCCCAAGCAGTTGTTTATGGATAGATTAAAGGAAAACCATTTACCGTCATTTGAAATGTAATTTTTTTGTTTTTACATATTTCTATACATCCGAAAAATCCGCCACTTCACGGGCAGGTTATGGGGACCTCCTAGGCACGATATTTGAAGGAATTTTTCATTTTTATTTTTAACCCTTATTTCATGGAAAACTCACTGTTCCTTTAAAAAACGTTTTTATTTAAACTTTTTGTCCTTGTTTCCTGTCCGCCAGGGCACTACCCGGACCCCCATACACCTTTTATGGCAAATATCTTGCATATATGCCCTCTTGGAGGGCACTCTAAAAATCTAACTTTTGAGTCCCATTGACTTGCATTGAGTTCGGTTCGTGTTCGAACGCGAACTTTTGAAATTGTTCGAGTTCGAATGCGAACCGAACACGGGGGTCTTCAGCTCATCCCTAGTTTAGACTACCTACAGAAGCGGTCATGCCCAGACACCTGTACCAACGTTTTGGTCCCCGTGACTCCAACTCCCCTTTTCCCCAGTTCACCACTGGGTTGTGTTTAGCCAACCATGGATAACCCAATACGATAGGCACAGTAAGGGACTCGATGACCTGAAACTGTATGTTTTCTTTATGCAGAACACCTGTCCTGAAAGAAACAGGAATCGTTTGATGCGTGACATGGGGTCTTGTCAGCCTCCTACCATCAATACTTTCTATGAGAAGTGGTACTTCTCGTTCAACCAGAGGTAATTGGTGGATGGCTGCAAACCCAGAGTCCAGGAAATTTCCTGCAGACCCAGAATCCAGTAATGCCTCTATGTCAAATGTGACCTTTTCCCATCCAATGGTTACAGGCACTACCACACGAGATTTGTTCTTTCTTTTCTTATCAGATACAAAAGACACACTAGTGGTACATAGAACCTGTCTCTCAGGAGATATCAGGTTTGCTTGTGACACATTAGGCTTATTAGGTCGCTTTGGGCAGTGCAAACGAAAATGCCCTCTGTCTGCGCAGAAAAAACAGAGCCCCTCTGAGGCGATATTGTCTCTCCTCCCCAGATATGCCAGACCGACCTAGTTGCATAGGCTCTGGTTTAGAGGGTACAGGTCTGGGAGGGGAGACATCATGAACCGACCCTGGAGTAGAACAAGCAGCCTGGGCAGACTTATGTGAGTTGCTACGACCAGACCTCCTGTCACATATTTGATCATCAAGTGCTATACAGTAATCTATGAGGTCTTCCAGATCCTCAGGTAAAGATAGAGGTGCTAAAACATGCATCATAGCCTCTGAGAGTCCTTCAAGGAACGCCGTGACAAGCACATCATTTGACCAGAGAAGGTCTGATGACAAAATTTTAAACTCTATAGCATATTCAGCAATTCGGCGGTTACCCTGGGAAATACGCCATAAAGCTCTGGCTGCCCCTGTTGCCCTTCTAGTGGGGTCAAAAGTACGCTTCAAGCTAGTCATAAACTCAGCATAATTGTAGATCACTGGTCTGTCCAGATCCCATAAAGGGGTTGCCCACAGTAGAGCTTTATCAGTCAGGTGATTGATTACATATCCCACCTTGGCTCTATCTGTGGAACACATGCCAGGGTTTAATTCGAACATAATATTTATTTGGGATACAAACCCTCTACAAGACTCAGTAGTCCCATTGAAACTTGTAGGAGTCTTTAAGTGAACATGAGACACCTCAGTGGTGATCACAGAGACTGCTCGTGTGGACCTGTCAATCGTAGGAGGGGGAGGCGGCGAGGCCTTGTTTACCTGAGATATGACTAGGCCCAAAGCCTGAGTAAACTGATCCAAACGTTGCTCTTGATTTTCTTGCATACAAATTATATTACTCAGCTTAGACATTAGGTCAGGTACAGTTGTCTGATCCATTTGGCCCTGTTGTAATGTAATGGAAGCTATATCGCTTCCCCAAGAGTAGCGGAGTTAAGATCCTTAAGGGCAACAATATTTTCTAGATAAACACAGAAATTGCATAAAATACAGGTATTAACTCAAGAACCAAGAGACTCAAAGGATTAGCTGAAGTGCCTCTAGGCTCCGAGGGTTTCGAGACTGACAGAAAGCCTAGGACACGCTCAGAAACATGATACGAGGAACAACAGTTCATGAAGTATGCAAGGTGCAGGGCAGTCAGGGATACAGAAACCAAATAGCGAGTGATCAACCCAGCAACCTGCATGGGGTTAAATCACTAAACCACGCAAACAGTGTAATACACACGATAAAGATTGAGAATAGTCAAAGCCAAGCCGGGTCAAATAACAGGAGCAGGAATCTCATACAAAGCAGGGTCTTCAACCGGGAATGCAATGAGATACAGGAAGTAGCAGTGCGTGACCTAAACTCCACAACAGGGCAATGAGGCACCTCCTCGAGCCCTGTTTTAAAGCCTGCGGCTCCTGGTAACCACACCTGACCCCGCCCCCCAGATGCCGATCTGCCAGCAGAAAGTGCTGGCACCCGGCCAGCCAGCAGTCCCCCTTCTTGCCCAGACCCCCCAGGGGGCACAGCGGGGGCTGAGGATGTAACATGGGGCGTCTGTGGAGACTGAGAGGAACAGAGAAGGTTTTGCAATCAGGAGAAGTGGCGAGTTTCTGGGCTTCAGTCAAGTTGAACGGATCACAACCGGGTCCGTATGTGGTACTGGAAATTTATCCCAGTCGAGAGAGTGAGGCCGGAGTGGAAGTAATCCCTGAGATAATCTCCACAAGAGCTTTACAACGGGCAAGAGGAAGAATTTCCGTCAGTGTATGTAATGTATCTGATTCTCCAGTGGTCCTAAAAGCACGAATGCCCCTCGGACAAGTGGCTTCTGTTACGCCTCTCTCCCCTACCGATTTAGTAGGGGAAGTGAACAAAGAGATTCCAGCTGAACGGTTCTATCCTAAAGACGCTCCCATCTCGCTTGAATGGAAGAAGCGACTTCAGTCTCAGATTCTAAAATGGAAGGACTTGTTTTCGAAGGATGAGTTCGACGTGGGATGCGCTAAGAGTACTGAACATCGCATTCGACTACAAGAGGATAAGCCGTTTCAAGAAAGGTCAAGACGAGTTCCGCTGGGAGACTTGGATGATCTACAAGAACAGCTGAATGAACTACAGAGGACTAAGGTGATTCAAGAGTCCAGAAGTCCTTATGCCTCTCCCATAGTCATGGTTCGAAAGAAGAATGGTTCTATCCATTTATGTATAGACTATCGCAAGCTAAATCAGAGGACCATTCCAGATCAATATGCTACTCCTTGGATAGAAGATGCTCTACAGTGTTTGTCTGGAGAAAAATGGTTTAGTGTACTAGACCTGTGAAGTGGGTATCACCAGATACCAATGCATCCTGAAGAGAAAGAGAAGACTGCGTTCATCTGCCCACTGGGGTTCTTTGAGTTCAAAAGAATGCCTCAAGGCCTCACGGGGGCTCCCGCCACGTTCCAACGATTAATGGAGAAGACAGTCAGAGATATGAACTTGATAGAGGTGTTGGTGTATCTAGATGATATTATTGTGTTCGGGAAGACTTTGGGAGAACATGAGCAATGGTTGGAGAAGGTCTTGAAGCGGCTCCATGAAGAGGGGTTGAAACTGTCCCTGGAGAAGTGTCAATTTTGTCTACCTTCAGTTACATACCTGGGACATGTTGTTTCGGCAGAAGGTGTTTCGACAGATCCTCGGAAATTGGAAGCCGTAGCTTCCTGGCCTAGACCCCGGAATGTTACCGAACATAGATCCTTCTTGGGGTTCTGCTCATACTACCGAAGATTCGTAGGAGGATTTGCTAAGATAGCTCAACCTTTGAATAAGCTCCTACGAAAAGAAGAAGTGGGAGAAGGCTCCAGGGCCTCTGATTGAAGGTCATCGGCTCAAGGGCCTAGGAAGGCTCGAGAATCCATCCAAGAAGAATGGACTAATCAATGTGAAAGTGCCTTTATGAAGCTGAAAGAGAGTTTGACTCGAGCTCCCGTCCTGGCTTATGCTGATCCTCATAAGCCATACGAATTGCATGTGGATGCCAGCAGAGAAGGTCTAGGGGGAGTCTTATACCAAGAATATGATGGATTGCTGAGGCCTGTAGCGTATGTGAGCCGAAGTCTTTCGCCTTCAGAGAAGAATTATCCTACTCACAAATTGGAATTCTTGGCCTTGAAGTGGGCGGTCGTAGACAAGCTGAAAGATTATCTCTATGGGGCCGACTTTGTGATAAAGACCGACAACAATCCTCTTTCGTACATCCTTACTACTGCAAAACTGGATGCGACAGGACATCGGTGGTCGTCCGCTCTGTCAGGGTTCCGGTTCAGCCTCAAGTATCGCCCTGGAGTAAATAATCGAGATGCAGATGCTTTGTCGAGAAGGCCTTATAATACAGAATGGACTCAGTTGACTCCTGATGGGGTGCAAGCCTTATGTCAAGGGGCCGAGCGGCGGGTCAAGGGAGCGATTGGGGCAGAAGCTATAGGAGTTATGGCTGCGGGCGTTCCAGAACTTTATTGTAATCTATTCCTACACAACTGAGGAGTGGAAGTTTACCTACTCTCTCGAAACAGAACCTGAGAGCAGATCAAGCTGGAGATTCCCTGATCGGATTGACAATGAAAGCAATGAACGTGGGTCAAAGGGGATTTCTGCTGACTAATTCCCCCGAAGGAGCTCGATTGGTCTATAAAGAATGGGAGCGGCTGAAGATGTTAGATGGGGTGGTCTACCGAAGGGGCCCCTTGAACAATGCTGAAGAAACGCAACAATTGTTCCTCCAAGAGAAGCACAGAGAAAGTGTGTTGAGAGCATTGCACGATGACCATGGACATTTGGGTGCAGAGAGAACTTTTAAACTGGTGCGAGATTCTATTGGCCCTGTATGAGATCTGAAGTTGAAAGTTATTGCCATTCGTGTTTGAGGTGTATTCAGAGGAAGACCCTACCAACCCGAACTGCTCCAATGAGCCACCTGCAAAGTCAAGGACCCATGGACTTGGTGTGCATTGATTTCCTGTGCTTACAGCCTGATGCTAGTGGGCAGGGAAATATTTTAGTAGTGACTGATCACTTCACTCGTTATGCCCAAGCTTTCTCTACAAAAGACCAACGTGCTCCTACAGTAGCAAAAGTTTTAATGGAGAAGTTTTTCGTTCATTACGGCCTACCACAAAGAATCCACTCAGATCAAGGCAGAGACTTTGAGAGTCGACTTGTCGGGCAATTGTTAGAAGTACTAGAAATTCAGAAGACTCGAACTTCTCCATATCACCCCCAAGGTGATGCTCAACCAGAAAGGTTTAATCACACTCTACTGAATATGTTGAGGACATGGTCAGCTAAAGAGAAACAGAGTTGGAGTCGCCACATAGCTACGCTGGTGCATGCGTATAACAGTACTGAGAGTGATGCAACTGGGTACTCGCCTTATCGTCTCATGTTTGAAAGAGAGGCTCGACTGCCAGTTGATTTAGCTTTTGGCCTATCTCTTGACCAGACATCTGTCACTTCCTACAAAAATTATGTGGACAGACTCCGGAGAAACTTAGCTGCTGCATTTGAACAGGCCCGTTTGACCTCAGAAGGTAGAGAGCTTGAGAAACAAGCGAAATTACGATTTGAGAGTTCGGGTACAGGACCTACAGCCCGGCGATAGGGTTTTGTTAAAGAACTTGGGTGTTTCTGCAAGGCACAAACTGGCCGATAGTTGGAGTTCTCAAATTTACATTGTCTGCAAACAACTGCCTGGTGTGCCCGTATACCAAATCCGTCCGGATGGAAAGGCCGGGCCTCTAAAGAACTGGCACAGAAATCATCTGTTACCTTTGAGAGAGGCGGTACGGATACCAGTTGGAGACAAACTTTCCTTGCCTAATCCACCTGTTCCTTGTTCGGCTCCTGTTACTCGGTCTCAGCAGTTACGTTCTGTCAGAGAAAGTGGAGAAGAGAGTGAAGAAGAGGACTGGTGTTTGAGCTGGGTGCGCCCACCTGAGCCTGAAGAAGTTATTCCGGCCTCTGATCAGTGTGAAAGTAGCCTGAGGCCTGATGCTCCAGAATTCAGACCTGAAGTACCCGAAACCCTGGAAGTTCCTGAAATTCTAGAAGATGTATCAATAGACTACAGTTGTATGCCTTCACTGGAAGGCTAATACTCTGAAGAGGTGTCTGCTCCGATTGTAGAAGAGAGAATTGAGCCTGTAAATGTGGCCCTTCCACCTGAAGAGAAAATGAATGAATCTGAGCCTAAACATTAAATACAGCCCCCTCAGAGACTTACACATGATTCACCGGGACATAGCACAGACGAAGCAGTTACAACTGTGTGAAGGCTGCCTGAAGTGTCTGCTATGCTGGCTGAGGTAGGTAGGGACATGAGTCAACTTGAGGATGTATATCTGACCCATTATATGTTTGCTACTGAGCCTCAATGTGTTGATTAATGTAAATGTTGCAGTGTTATGTATCTGTTACACTCCCTTGGAGGGACCCAAGAGTTTAGGGGGGGAGAGTGTAGCGCTGCTTTAAAACTGTATTCTGGTGCATTGAACTATTGCTGCCACCAGAGGGAGACATTGTGGACTATGCTGGACAAAACGGACTCCATCTCCCATCACCCTTTGCGTGAGGACAGGAAGTGGGTGGTACAAAGAGGAGGAAGGACATCAACAGCCTCGTGCAAGGCATGGGCAGTGTGAGCAGATCCACGAGGGACGTAGGACGCACGCTGGGGCTGTTAGGGTTTGAAACCAGGCCAGAGTGTGGAAGTTGCTATAGTCCTGTTAAAGATCATGCTGTTCCCTGAGCATTGAGAGTACAGAGCGAGCAGTGAGCGAGAACAGTTGCAGGTGACACTTCTGGGATTCTGGCAGAGTTGGAGCGCAGAGAGACAGCGGCATCTATTGCTGCAGTGATCGGAGAGAGAGTGTGCATCGGCCGGCTGTGTACTACGCTGAACTGTTCTTGACAAAGTACGGTTTGGGAGAAGAGGGATATCGTGTGAGGAGAGGCTGCAAACTGGTGAGGAGTGCTGGCGGCCTATGTGTTTGCGTTCTGGCAGAGGAGAACCAGATCGGGAGTGCAGGCGTTAACAGCATCAAGTTCCAAGTGGCAGCGAGGACAGATCCTCTCGAGAGAGATCCCTTTCTCCAGCGTTCATCGGTCCAGGACAAGCGGTTACACCGGATGGGTGAGAAGGCTTCGGCCTGATGAAAACGCAGAACATTGCGCACTTGTTTATTGTTTCTTTAAGGGCCCCAACGGTGACTAGTCGAAGATTGTTTTTGTTTCATTCACTGGCCAGTTGAACACAGTACCCGGGTACCCTAGACAACACACATATATATTTTTGAGCTATTTTTCACGGGACCTACACTCCAGAACTGAGGGGGTTAACCGGTTTCTTTTACCGCCGCGTGTTTTTCCCGCGTTACGAATTCTTGTTACTCAAATACCGTATATGTGTGTTATATGCTGCTTTATTGGGATCAGTAAAGAATATAATATAGAACAATCCACAACAGTGCTGGTGTATAGTTATTTCCTAGTGCGGTGAGACTATCCCGAGGTTTATTCAGCGGCTCCTCCGGGGGGTGAGCGCTACACCTCATTAAGCATTCTGTGCTGTGCTCTTGCAGTCATCTTTACAGGACGACCACGCCCAGGGAGAGTAGCAACAGTGCTGAACTTTCTCCATTTGTAGTCAGTCTGTCTTACCGTGGACACATGAACATCAAGGCTTTTGGAGATACTTTTGTAACCCTTTCCAGCTTCATGCAAGTCAACAATTCTTTATCGTAGGTCTTCTGAGAGCTCTTTTCTGCGAGGCATGGTTCACATCAGTCAGTGCTTCTTGAAACCAGTAAACCCAAAACTGGTGTGTGTTTTTAAAGGGCAGGACAGCTTTCAGCAACACATCCAATAATATCACACAGATTGGACTCAAGGTTGGCTCACTCCTGGCAGTTTAGCTCTTGGAGAAGTCATTAGGCTAGGGGTTCACATACCTTTTCCACCCTGCACTGTGAATGTTTACATGTTATGTTCAATAAACACATGAAAACATATAATGTTTGTGTTGTATTATTTTAAGCAGACTGTGTTTTTCAAATTGTTGTGACTTAGATGAAGATCAGAGCACATTTTATGACCAATTCATGCAAAACTCCACGTAATCCCAAAGGGTTCACATACTTTTTCTTGCCACTGTATATAAAACAACACATTTCCTTTCCAAAAAAATTGAAACGCTTTTAGACACAAAATTTTGCAAAAATTAGACCGCCAGGGAGGTTAAAGTGGCAAGGAGTGCTCCCCCCTTTCCCCTTCTGACTTCATCAGGCAGAAACACTGGTTGAATTGAAGGAGTTTCCTCCACCCCACCCAGAGTCACCAGCAGCCAGGATTTTGAATTTCCCAGCTGACGGTTACCACCAGACCAGTCAGTCACTAGTGAAATCAGCACACAGAGAGCATGCCAATGTCAACGTCTCTGAGACCGCCTGCTATAGCAGTGAGGCAGCTGATGGATAGGGTTTGTGCATGCACACGCAGCTCCGTTACATCTTTCTGCGCAAGCACTATGGAACTTACATCCATTGTACAACGCTACGGAACTCGTTATCGCTTTATAAACACTTGTAACTGTAACTATTGTGACAAGGCAAGTGGACTGGTTTATAATGGTGTGTACATTCCCCCTATGTTTGTAGTAGAGGACCTGGTTGTTTAAGCCCAGGAGGGCAACATGTATTTTTTAATTGCATGCTACAAGGTTTTACCCACCTGTTAATTGTCAGGTTGTTAAATGTTTCCTAGGTGTGAGGAAGCAGAGGGAGGAAGTGAGTAAGAGCGAGAGAGAGAAACACACAGAGAGTGGTGGAGCTCTGAGTTTGGCAGCTTGGAACAAAGTCTTCAGAAGCTGGTATTTACTTTTTGGTTATTTTTCTCAAGTTAGTGTAGCGCTCACTCCCGGAGGAGCCGCTGAAATTGAACCTCGGGTCAGTCTCCCCGCACTAGGGAATAAATATACTCCAGCACCGTTGTGGATTTTATAAATTATATAGTTTACTAGAATAAATGGCATATAATGAATAACACAGTGTTCGTATATATATTTACAGTACTTCGTAATGCGGGAAACGCGCAGCGGAAAAGAAATACGATGCTTCGTAATTCGAGAAACACGCAGCGGAAAAGAGAAAATACAAGGCTTCGTAATTCGAGAAACGCGCAGCGGAAAAGAAAAGAAGAAAATATATCTTTAATCCCCTTTCTTGAGGTTGGGGAGTGAGTCCCGCACAGGTTATGTCCCAGAATGTACGTGCGTGTGTGTGTGTTATGGTACCCGGGTACAATATTCAACTGGCCAGTGAATTGCTTATGAGGTATCTTCGACTAGTCAAGTTGGGGCCCTGTGGGTTTTGGAAACAAACAGCAGCGTGCTTTATTTTCACAACGGCCTGGAAGGCCTCTCACCCATCCGCCAGATACTTGATGCTCCGCTCGACCCAGGACGTCTCTCCGCTCGATGTTGACTGGGGTTCTCCTGGTTACTGGATCCGCTGTCTGGCTTTCTGTAACTGCCGCAAGATATCCAGTTCACCGCCTGCTCTCCCTGTCCAATCGATCTGCGGTACTCCTCACTCGGGGTCCTCCGGCTTCCTCAATATCAGCACGGGTAGTTCTGTGAATCACTGGGTCTTCCTCTGGTAAGGCTGAACAACCCGGTCTTTAGCTCTGTCAGGCCCCAGCTGCGCTCTGGCCTAGTCGCTGTCTCGTTCTGCTGCTCTGCGTCTTGCTCCTCTCACTCCCTGGCGCGCTTTGCCAGCTCTCTCCATGAGGCTCAGGATGTAAGTGTCTGTGTCCCACCCACTTCCTGTGTCCGCTCCCAAAGCATGCCGGGAAATGTAGTCCCAATGTTCAATGTCTCTCATCGCGCTGTCTCCCTCCGGTGGCCTAAAATAGGTACTGCCACGACAGGGAATTAAACCCAGCGCTACACTCTCCCCCTCCTAGAACTCTTGGGTCTCTCCAAGGAGGTACAACAGTTGCATTACATTTCAACACAGTTTAAGTAACATATACAGGCTCAGCAGCAAGCATACAGTGGGTTATATACACCTCCTCAAGTTGACTCATGCTTTGGGCTACCTCAGTTAACATAGCAGACACTTCGGGCAACCTTCGCACTGTGGTGACGGCCTCTTCAGTACTATGTCCTGGTGAGTCGTAGGTGAGTCGCTGGGGCGGTCGAACAGAGCGTTTTGGTTCTGGCTCAGTCAGTTCCTCTTCAGGTGGAAGTACTATAGGCGCTGGTTCCATTCTTCTTTCTACCACTGGAGCAGACATCTCTTCGGAGTATGATCCTTCCAGTGAAGGCATAGAACTGTAGTCATAAGATTCGACTTCAGGAACTACAGGGATTGCAATAGTCTCAGGAACTTCTAACTGAAATTCAGGAGCTTCAGGCCTCAAATTACTTTCCCACCGTTCAGGAACCGCGATAACCTCTTCAGGCTCCGGTGAGCGCATCCAGTCCAGACAAAAACTCTCTTCCTCACTGTCCCTTTCGCTCTCTCCGACAGCCCGGGTCTGCTGAGACCAAGTAACGGGAGGCAAACGTGGAGCAGGCGGATTTGGCAGAGAAAGTTCATCCCCAACTGGTATCCTCACAGCCTCTCTCAAAGGTAACAAATGATTCCGGTGCCAGTTCTTAAGAGGCCCAGCCTTTCCATCCGGCCGGATTTGATACACCGGCAGACCCGGCAGTTGCTTGCAGACAATGTAGACTTGAGAACTCCATCTATCCGCTAACTTTTGCCTCGCAGCAGCACCCAAGTTCTTCAACAAAACCCTATCACCGGGTTGTAGATCCTGTATCCGAACTTTCAAGTCATAGTTCCTTTTGTTCCTTTGCTCCCTGTTTCCTGAGGTCAAACGGGCCTGTTCAAACACAGAGGCCAGATTCTTTCGAAGTCTATCCACGTAATTTCTATGGGAAGCTACCGACGTCTGGTCTAGCGATAACCCAAACGCCAAATCAACCAGCAGTCGAGCTTCTCTTCCGAACATAAGACGGTACGGTGAGTATCCAGTGGCGTCACTCTCCGTACTGTTATATGCATGCACCAGGGTAGCTATGTGACGACTCCAACTCTGCTTCTCTGTGTTTGACAATGTCCCCAGCATATTTAGCAGCGTGCGATTAAACCTTTCAGGCTGAGCATCACCTTGAGGGTGATATGGTGTAGTTCGGGTCTTTTGGATTCCCAACAGTTCCAACAATTGCCCAACAAGTCGGCTTTCAAAGTCTCTACCCTGATCAGAGTGTATTCTCCTTGGTAGGCCGTAGTGAACATAGAACTTCTCCATCAGAACCTTTGCTACTGTTGGAGCTCGTTGGTCTTTCGTGGAAAAGGCTTGGGCGTAACGTGTGAAGTGATCAGTCACTACTAAAATATTCCCTTGCCCACTAGCATCCGGCTCTAAGCACAGGAAGTCAATGCACACCAAATCCATGGGTCCCTGACTCTGCAGATGGCTCATTGGAGCGGTTCGGGTCGGTAGGGTCTTCCTCTGAATACACCTTAGACATGAATGGCAATAACTTTCCACTTCAGCTCTCATGCAAGGCCAATAGAACCTGTCTCGCACCAGCTTAAAAGTCCTTTCAGCGCCCAAATGTCCATGCTCATCATGTAGCGATCGCAGCACACTCTCCCTATGTTTAGTGGGAAGGAATAACTGTTGGGTCTCTTCAGCATTGGTTGAGGGTCCCCTTCGGTAGACCACCCCATCCAACATCTTCAACCGTTCGTACTCTTTGTAGACCAATCTGGCTCCGTCTGGGGAATTGGTCAGTAGAATTTCACGCTGGTTCGCAGTTAGGGCCTTTATGGTTAACGCAATTAAAGGGTCTCTGGCCTGATCAGCTTTCAGGTCCTGGTTTGAAAAGGTAGGTAGACTGTCATCCCTCAATTGCGTAGGGTTGCAGTAGAACTCCGGAACAGCCGCACCCATGACTCCTATGGCCTCCGCTTCAATCCCTCCCTTGACCCGGCGCTCTGCTCCTTGACACAAAGCTTGGACCCTGTCTGGAGTTAACTGAGTCCATTCTGTAGCGTAGGGTCTTCTCGACAAAGCATCAGCATCTCGATTATTCACCCCAGGGCGATACTTCAGGCTGAACCGAAACCCTGACAGAGCGGCCAACCACCGATGTCCCGTTGCGTCCAGTTTCGCAGTAGTAAGGATGTAGGTAAGAGGATTGTTATCTGTCTTTATCACAAACTCAGCTCCATACAGATAGTCCTTTAACTTGTCTACCACTGCCCACTTTAAGGCTAGGAACTCCAACTTGTGGGTAGGGTAGTTCTTCTCTGAAGGCATAAGGCTCCGGCTCACGTACGCTACCGGCCTCAGCAATCCACCATACTCTTGATACAGGACTCCTCCTAGGCCTTCTCTGCTGGCATCCACATGTAACTCATACGGCTTGTGAGGGTCTGCATAGGCCAAGACAGGAGCTCGAGTTAGACTCTCTTTCAGCTTCAAGAAAGCACCTTCATATTGACTAGTCCACTCTCCCTGTATGGACTCTCGAGCTTTCCTTGGTCCTGGAGCTGACGGGTTTCGGTCAGAGACCTTGCAGTCTTCTTCTGTGCTTTCCTTCTGTAGGAGTTTGTTCAGTGGTTGAGCTATTTTTGCGAATCCTCCTACAAATCTTCGATAATAGGAACAGAACCCCAAGAAAGATCTAAGTTCAGTGACGTTTCGGGGTCTAGGCCAAGAAGCTACGGCCTCCAACTTCCGAGGATCTGTTGAAACACCTTCTGCTGAGACCACATGTCCCAAATACGTAACAGACGGTAGGCAGAATTGACATTTCTCCAGAGACAGTTTCAATCCCTCTTCATGGAGCCTCTTCAAGACCTTCTCCAAACGTTGCTCATGCTCTTCCAGAGTCTTCCCGAACACAATTATGTCATCCAGGTACACTAATACTTCGATCAGATTCATGTCCCCGACTGTCTTCTCCATTAACCGTTGGAACGTGGCTGGAGCCCCCGTAAGGCCTTGAGGCATTCTGTTGAATTCAAAGAACCCCAGTGGACAGATGAACGCAGTCTTCTCTTTGTCTTCAGGATGCATTGGTATCTGGTGATACCCACTTCGCAGGTCTAGTACACTAAACCATTTTGCTCCAGACAAACACTGTAAGGCATCTTCTATCCGAGGAGTAGCATATTGGTCTGGGATGGTTCTCCGATTCAGCGTGCGATAGTCTATGCATAGGCGGACAGAAGCATTCTTCTTCTGGACCATCACTATTGGAGATGCGTATGGACTCCTGGACTCTTGGATCACCTTGGTTCTTTGCAGTTCATTCAGCTGTTCTCGCAGATCATCCAAGTCTCCCAGCGGAACTCGTCTTGACCTTTCACGAAACGGCTTGTCTTCTTGTAATCAAATGCGGTGCTCAGTACTTTTAGCTAGGCCTACGTCGAACTCATCTTTCGAGAACAATTCTCTCCACTTTAGAACTTGAGACTGAAGACGTTTCTTCCATTCAGGTGAAATGGGAGCGTCCTTGGGGTAGAATCTTTCATCTGGAATCGCTTTATCCACTCCCCCTCCTAAATCGGTAGGAGAGAGAGGCGTAGCAGACGCTACTTGCCCGATAGGCATTCGTGCTTTAAGGACTACTGGAGAATCAGACACATTGCACACGCTGACTGAGACTCTTCCTCGCATTCTTTTCAAAGCTTTAGTGGAGATTATTTCAGGAATTACTTCGACTCCGGCTTCACTCCCATGATTAAAATCGGTTTCCAGTACCACATAGGGACCCGGTTGCGATCCGTTCAACTTGACTGAAGCCCGGAAGCTCGCTACTTCTCCTGATTGCAGAACCTTCTCTGTTCCTTCTAATCTCCACAGGCGCCCCACTTCGGCAGGTGCCTTCTGTTCTTCGACCATCCTCTGATAGACTGGACGTAACATTGGGTGTACTCCTTGAGTAGAACCCTCTTCCAATACGATAGGAGTCAGGAGACGTCGCACCAAATCAGTATTCGTCCCCACTATCATGGAACTCCTGTTTGCCCCTGAAGGCCGAGGACACACAATGGCCAATGCATCACAACCTCCGGACTGTCCGATGACTTCGGATCCGATCTCCAACTTCACCTGTAGATACCCATCATAAGGGAGTTTCTCAGTTCCAATACCCCAGATTTCCAGGTCCTTCAATTTCTGTAGAGGAAGGTGCTTCAAGTGTTTCTCGTAGAAGTCTCGGTAGATCAATGTCACATGAGCCCCTGAATCCAACAGGGCTTTCGTGTAGACTCCCTCCACTTGGATTGGCACAATAGGAGAAGGACCTATCAGCTGGTCAGGAAACTTGGTGGTGGCACCAGGACACTTAGACCCAGTTTGTTGTACCCTGGCCTTCTTCTTGGCCCGTGTAGGTTTTGGGTGTGCATTGCTTCCCCATGACGTAGGTCCGGATGCTAAGGGAGTGACTCTTTCAGTCCTGGCAGGTTCGGCAGTTGGCCAGACTTTGAGCCCTCTCGCCCTCTTAGTCCTGGCTTGATTTTTGGAGCGGGTCTCAACCTTCGGGCACCTAGGTTGCTCCTTCACTTGTGCCCTCTGGCGTTTCCCGCCGGCGAGGTAGATAACAGTCCTTCTAAGGCTTTCAAAAGCTCCTCAACTCTATTCCCTTCAGGCTTTCGGCCTTTGCATTGTGCGCGGAAGTGGCCCATTTCTCCACAACCGAAACATTTCTTCTTAGAAAGCGGAGACGCAGTCGCCTGCTGTGATTCGGTTGAAGGACCCTGGCTAGACGCCACAGCAACTCCAGTTGTCTGCATGCCTGTAAGGAACTTCTGCATCTCTGTCTGCATCTCTGTCACCTTCAACAATACTCGGCAAAGTTCTGCGTGTGCCTGTTGCAATTCAGCTTGAGCTTCTTGTACCTCCTTAACAGTTTTGCGCAACTCGCCTTGTGCAGAGAGGTTTAATTCTTTGACAGCCTTCTCTG
This sequence comes from Leptobrachium leishanense, assembly GCA_009667805.1. Taxonomy (NCBI): domain Eukaryota; kingdom Metazoa; phylum Chordata; class Amphibia; order Anura; family Megophryidae; genus Leptobrachium; species Leptobrachium leishanense. The sequence goes on from CM019063.1 coordinate 85,202,236, forward strand.
TGGATTTAAAAGCGATCAGATGCTCTTGTTCGTCCACGTCGGATCCGTAGGTATCCAACGAGTCGCTTTCAGGCTGCAAACAATCGTTATGCCTCACAGGTTGCGCGTAAGCTCTTTCTCCTCGCCTGAAGGATTTTTCTTCCAGTAAAGCCTCCTCCTCTCTGACAGCTCGGATCAGTTCCAGGTACTTCAGTTCTTGATTACCTTCTCGGCTTCTCAGCTGCAGCATCACTGGATCTAGAGGTTGAGAGCCCCTCAGGATCTGTTTTATTCGGATCTTATCCACTTCAGCCGGTTCGGCCCCTTTCTTGAGGAGAATCTGGTGCAGAATCTTATCTAGGCGCCTCATATATTCGGTCATTTTCTCACCTTTCCGCTGGTAGGTGTGTTCATACTGATATACGAGCTCTGTCGCCTTTTCCGTTCGCCCAAAAACTTCCTCCAGAACGTTTAAATAATCTAAAGCAGTGCAGTCTTTCTTACTCAATTTTAGGTTCCTTACAGCTTCTGACGCAGGTCCCTTTAAGCTCTCGGTGATCCTTTGCTTTTTCTGGGCTTCAGGGACGTCCCACTCATCCAGAGCCTGCATCGCCTGTTCCACCCATTCTTCGAAGGTTTCTTCTCCCGCCGGAGTTGGTATGTTTCCTGTAAAATTTCTCAACCGTCGATAACCGAAGTTAGTGTGCGGAGGGCTTGTTCTCTGACACTTAGCCAGCAAATCTCCAATAGCCACTATAAATTCAGGCCCGATCATGGCCAACGGACTGGGCGCAGGAACACTTGCGCATTCGCCACGTGGCACACTTGGCTGAATCAGTTGGACTTCCACCTCATCGGTCAGCTTCACGCTCGCGCCCTGAAAACATACTGGAACACCCTTTCTCCACTCAAAAAGAACATACGTGTGAGAGGTATCTGGGTTCTCTTTAATGTCCAGGATTAACTCCCAATGGTCTGGTGTCAGCGCGGCCACTGCCTGGCGAATCTGATCTTTGGCCCAAGTGTCTGCGGGAATATCCATGACTATACAAAATTCGAACTGACTACTGTGCTCCTCACACCATTCGGCAGCAGTGTCTGGATCCATATTTAACCCTTTAGATGCGGCTTTTCCAGAGACTGGATCCTGGAAACGAGCCCCCACGTGTAGCGCTCACTCCCGGAGGAGCCGCTGAAATTGAACCTCGGGTCAGTCTCCCCGCACTAGGGAATAAATATACTCCAGCACCGTTGTGGATTTTATAAATTATATAGTTTACTAGAATAAATGGCATATAATGAATAACACGGTGTTCGTATATATATTTACAGTACTTCGTAATGCGGGAAACGCGCAGCGGAAAAGAAATACGATGCTTCGTAATTCGAGAAACACGCAGCGGAAAAGAGAAAATACAAGGCTTCGTAATTCGAGAAACGCGCAGCGGAAAAGAAAAGAAGAAAATATATCTTTAATCCCCTTTCTTGAGGTTGGGGAGTGAGTCCCGCACAGGTTATGTCCCAGAATGTACGTGCGTGTGTGTGTGTTATGGCACCCGGATACAATATTCAACTGGTCAGTGAATTGCTTATGAGGTATCTTCGACCAGTCAAGTTGGGGCCCTGTGGGTTTTGGAAACAAACAGCAGCGTGCTTTATTTTCACAACGGCCTGGAAGGCCTCTCACCTATCCGCCAGATACTTGATGCTCCGCTCGACCCAGGACGTCTCTCCGCTCGATGTTGACTGGGGTTCTCCTGGTTACTGGATCCGCTGTCTGGCTTTCTGTAACTGCCGCAAGATATCCAGTTCACCGCCTGCTCTCCCTGTCCAATCGATCTGCGGTACTCCTCACTCGGGGTCCTCCGGCTTCCTCAATATCAGCGCGGGTAGTTCTGTGAATCACTGGGTCTTCCTCTGGTAAGGCTGAACAACCCGGTCTTTAGCTCTGTCAGGCCCCAGCTGCGCTCCGGCCTAGTCGCTGTCTCGTTCTGCTGCTTGCTCCTCTCACTCCCGGGCGCGCTCTGCCAGCTCTCTCCACGAGGCTCAGGATGTAAGTGTCTGTGTCCCACCCACTTCCTGTGTCCGCTCCCAAAGCATGCCGGGAAATGTAGTCCCAATGTTCAATGTCTCTCATTGCGCTGTCTCCCTCCGGTGGCCAAAAATAGGTACTGCCACGACAGGGAATTAAACCCAGCGCTACATTAGTAAGGGATGCTTTATTGTTTAGTAAGTACTCAGACACGTTAGGTTTTGGTTTTCTGTTATATTCTGTTTGATTGCTGGAGTACCAAAATAAAGCTAAGCTACACGAGAGACTGTGTTTGCGTGCCATAACTGCCCTAGAGGACCGTGATCTAGCGCCCCCTGTGACGTGCTGGTTCACACTGTACCTCAGTGTTTCCCAAACCTGTCCTCCGGACCCTCCGCCCCGCCAGGTTTGCAGGATATCTGAAGGTCAGCACAGGTGATATGATTCGCTGCTCAGTGATTGCAGGATTCTGTCTGCATTTCCCCAAGGTGATCTGCAAAATCTGGCCTGGCTGAGGGTCCCGAGGACAGGTTTGGGAAACACTGCTGTACATAAAGTACTCAAGTACGTAAAGGTGTGCAATTTGCAGTTTCTACGCTATGTAAATTGCATAGGAGTGCAGATTGTGTACTAAAGCTTCAGGGGCGTCCAGGTTCAGAAGTCCTTAAGGTGAAGAGGAGCTGGGCACGGGACAAAAAGGTTAGTAAAAACACCTGAAATAAAAAAATAATTGGGCAGAGGTTGTCAGTAGCATCTCCCCAAATACTTACAGGAACACTCTAATAAAAAAAATCACCCCCCCCCCTGTTTTTTAATCTTAATCTATCCCTACTCCCTTAATAAATCGTTAGTTTTTGGGGGGTTTTTTGTAACTGTAATACTTACCCTAAAATCCTCTTGTTTCCAGCGGTGTCTTTTTTTTTCATACTCACCCTCCTCTTCCGCTCCCGTCCTTCTTGAGTCTTCTTGCCTTCTGGTTTACGTGAGAAGCGCGCATGCGCGCCTCTCACGTAAGCCAGCCAATCGGCAGGCTTCCTCCCGGCTCCCTCTGAGGATTAATGTTGCGCACAAGAGGATGCGCGCAACACTAACCCTCAGCCACTGCCGCCAGCTACTGCCGTGAGTTGGAGACGTCATCGCGCTGAAAGCGCGATGACGTCTCCTACTCGGCAAAAGTCGGCAGAAGCGGGAAATATGATTCCCGCTCTGCTGACTGACAGCTGGGAGGGCGGAGTAAACTTCTCTGCCTCTCTCAGCTGTTTTCAGCATTTTCAGCTGATCGGCTGAGCGGAGGGATGGGGGACAGAGGGCAGCATACTCTGGGCATCATGACCACCTAAAAAGCTTAGGTGGTCATGCTGCCTAGAGTGTCCCTTTAAGAGTAAAAAAGGAGCTCTATTTTTAATACAGTATCTCTTTAACCCCTTAGTGACCGGGCGGTTTTACACAAATCCGTCCTTTAGTGACCGCTGCTGTTTTTACGTTTCTGCGCTGTTAGGGTTTAGGTCTAATTTTCCTCTTACTCGTTTATTCAACCCACACATATTATACACCCTTTTTCCCCCCATTAAATGGACTTTCTATCATATTATTATTTCCATCATATCGAATAATTTACTAAATTATATATTTACTAAAAAGATGAAATATGATGAAAAAAATGGTAAAAACACACTTTTTCGTAATTTAATCCCCAAAAGCTACAACCACCAATAAAGACCCCGGCTAAATAGTTTCAAAATTTTATCCCGAGAATAGAAATACCCAATTTTTACATGTTTTTGCCTTTTAACCCTTTCACTGCTGAGCCAGTTCACCTATGTGCGCTGCGCTCATTCTGACCATTTTGTGCTAATTATTTTGAGATGACAGCCTAGGTCCTATTTAATTAAACCCCCCAGACAAAAAAAAAACAAAAAAAAAAACATTTGTTTATTTTATTTAATTTTTTTATTATTATTATTTTTTTTATTTTATTTTTTTTAAATTTGTTTTTAAACCAAACCTGGTCATGTTTGGTATCATTGGAAAGGCCATGATCAGGCCTTTCAAATGATGTAAAATATGCTGCCATGGATCGGGAGATAAAGGGATCCTTAGGATCCCCTTATCTCTACATGGCAGCTAGAAGGTTAACTGGCCCACTGACATCCTCACACATATGGTGAGGTTATCAGTGGGTGGGGGGGACCTGGAGGCTAGGCTGACATCCAAGATGTCAGCCCCCCTCCAGGTTCAAATCGCATTTTGGCGCCAATTCGCACTAAAATGCGATCCGGCGGCGAAATGGTTAATGCTATACACTGCTGAAAAGGGGAGACTCTCCCCTTTTCAGCTGTGCAAAAAGCATCTCCCTAGCTTCAATGGTTGGGGAGATAGAGGGCTCCGAAGGAGCCCCCCTCCCTCCATTGATTTGCATGAAGACGCCTGCTGATGACGTCACCACGCAGCGTGGCGACGTCATCAGCCTTGCCTGCCCATGTAAATCACATGGGCAGGCTTCCTCCCTGCCAGATCGCCGAGGGATCCAGCGAGGGAGGTAAGTATCGGGCGGGAGGGGGGTTAGGCTCCGCTGACGTACCCTGTACGTCCGCGGGTCTAAGGGAGACCTGTGGACAGGACGTACAGGGTACGTCAGGGGTCCTTAAGGGGTTAATTGATAATATCGCTAGCGGATATTATTATGACCCCTGAGTATCACGTTTCCACCTTCCAGCCATTCCACCCTGTGCCGCCCCTGGGTTTCTCTGTGGTTGTTCGGGTCTGGGATCACATGTCGCAATTGCCCAGACCTGCTCGCTATAAAGATGCAAGCAGCATCTTGCATGAGTTCTGGTTCCAGTATCCTGTCCCTGATGGTTCATGTTGCTGGTCCCTGTGTTGCTACATTCTTGCATAGTATCTGGGACTTTCTGGTTTTTTGACCTTTGGCGTATATCTTGACTATTTATTTTGTCTGCTCCCTGAACTCTCTATTATTGATCTGTGTACCGAACTCTGCTAGTTTGACGTTCCTTCCTGGTTCTTGTTCATTTGGCTCCAGTCTTGACCATTCTATATTTGTTCCTTGTTTCATGTTCTGTGTATATAGTTATCCTTAGCACAGAGGCCAGTATAAGGACCTCATTTCAGTTCAGGGCTTCCTGTGTGTTGTTGCTGGTTGTCTTGTTTAACCCTCATCCTTCCTGTTATCCTGACTCTGTTATTCTCTTCATAGGTTTCCTTAGGCAGAAGACCATTCAAGGATCCTACACCAGTGTTAGGGATTCCTTTAGATTTCTTCTGTGTTCTCCTGTTCTTCTTGTTATAGCCCTGTTACATCCCGTCCTGTATCTGGGTATATCAGTGTGCCGTGATCTGTCCATGCAGCCAGCAGCTAACCTGCCTCAAGGGCTTAACTTCTTCCTGAACAAAGGCCCCACCAGGGCCCAAGCCTGGTGCCGCCGTGAGACTGAGAGACTGTAATGAGAACAGTGTTTCTCAACTCCGGTCTTCAGGATGCACACACAGGCTAGGGTTTAAGGAAAAAAATTGGGGAAATGCAAACTGATACTGAAATCACTGAGCAGCAAATCATATCACCTGTGCTTTGCTTCAGGTATTTCTCAAACATGCCCTGTTAGTGGTTCCAGAGGACCATAGTTGAGAAACACTTATGTGATAGTAATGACGCGTAACATTGTGTCTCCCATCTCATTTCTTTGTCCATCAGCACCCCTTGGGCCCTCACACCAGCAGTCACATAAATTAGCGTTAGGTTAATTGAGGTGATAGCGTTACGGCCAGATCCCCTCTTGATCGCTAAAGGGTTAAAAAAATCCGTTACCGAATCGGTATTAGCGCTTTTTAGTGCCAGCTTACTTTACTGTGCTCTCCCTATGCTTAGCATGGGGAACGCAAAGTGTAAGCAGAGTAATTTTAGCATTAGGATCACAAAGTCCTAACCCTAATTACTATCCGCTGTCACTAACTAAAAATATTTGCTACAGCTTAAAGCGGAATCATTTAGCTGCAGCTGTAAACCCCAAATACTCACCTCTCATCCAGAGGCGAGAACAGCGACCCGATAAGCCGCTTCTGGTTGCCGGGAGCAGAGTGAGACCGGTGAAAAAATGTTCATAGTCTCTCTCCGCGATCACTCAGGTCATTTGACCCAGCAGCAGAATAGGACTCCATGGAGGGGGATGCTCACGACGCCGCTTTAGCGCTGCTCTGAGCACCTTGGACTCAGCGCCTGCCCTGTAATCTACAGGTAAAATGGGGATGCTAAGGGGAGATTTAGGGGTGCAAATTTATCCCTTTAGCGTCCCCGTTTTAACTTAGGGCAGGTGCTGCGGCACTTTAAGAGCAATATAGTCTTATAAACCGGAACATGTTTCATCAAATTGGCTAAAATAATTCCATTTTCACTCGAGTTTCTTTGTTTAGGATCAGTTTGCTAATATGTTAACCCGAAGAAGCTATAAGTTTTACATACAAATTTTGTAACCAGGAATAATAAAGTCTGAATTATTTTCCATTCAGTTATGTCAAACAAAGCTCTCGCAGTGCCATGAATTCATTACGTATCAAGCTGCACAGAGTTTTGCAACAGCGAATATTAAGTTAATTTCATAATTTTATGCATTTTGTGAGATATCTCTCCCAGAGGGAATCCACATCAAAAAATTCAGATTACATTTCAATAAGACTTTGAATTAATTATAAGGAAACATAATAATTCTAAACAGTTATTGTTATATTCCAGCCATCACTGTAACTGGCTCCACCCTGACTCCGCCACTCAGGAATCGATCATTATAGTCAATGGAGGATTAGTGCATCCCATCAACTCCTGCACGGCAGAAAAGCAGCCTCCCAGAAGAGACCATTAGACTTAAATTGTCATAGAGTAAGCAGTGCACTGCAGTCAGTGCTGTCTGTTCAGCCCAAATAGCAATTCTCAAATCAAGAGATATTCCTTGAGGCGGCAGTGAGTTTAATACTTCAATAACCATTTAAGGGACACTCTACTCATGCTAACCCCCTAAGGCCTGGTTCACACCTGGGCGTTTTACAGCGCGTTCCTAGGTGCTGTAAAACGCTCAAACACTGAAATCCCATTATTTCCTATGGACATGATTCACACCTGGGTGTTTTACAGCGCGTAGGAACACGCTGTAAAATGCCCTATGCCCAAAGAAGTACAGGAGCTTCTTCGGGCGTATTACAGCGCGTTTGTGGCCATAGACTTCAACGTGAACGCGCTGAAATGGGCGTTTGCGCATTTTCCGTCATCAAAAACGCGCATATGAATGCGCGTTCCGCACATGGCAACAGGCCCGAAAGTATTTTTCATTGGACACCTCCATAGACAATCAAAAAAAATGCACGTACGACGCGTGTTTCTAATTGTCAAAAACGCTCATAAAACGCCTGACAAAAACGCACGTAAAACGCGCATATGAGATACGCTCAGGTGTGAACCCAGCCTTAATGTTTTAAAGTGGTCAGGATGTGAGAAATCCCCCGACTCTGCTGCCTTCATCGTGTGTAATTGTTGGGTGACATGGAGGAGTTCCCTCCATCTAACCAGTGGCACCGGCAGCCGGGATTTTTAATTTCCAGGCAGCCGGTCAGCAGATCGGTCACTGGTGACATCAGATTGCAGAGAACATGCCTGCGTCACTCTCTCTGAGACTGCCCGCCGTAGTGAGCAGTCTTAAAGAGGCAACGATGGATCGGATCTTCACATATGTTCACAGCTCAGATTCATCGCACTGCGCAGGCGCTATGGAACTTTTTTTTTTAGCAAGTATTTTACCAGGAAGGATGCATTGAGATTTCTCTCGTTTTCAAGTATGTCCTGGGTGGCAAGTATGTACCGTTAGGTGTCTTGCCCAAGGACACTTACTGGAGAGGTGCTCTGGCCGGGATTGAACCTGTGTCTCCACAGTCTCTCTCCACGGTTATAAAGCAGTGATGTTACCTCTACTCCACCCAGCCGCATACTTGCATATGTAAAGTGCACCAGTCCGTAGCGGTGTGCAATTTACGGTTCCTACGCTATGCAAGTTGTATAGGAGCACACATTGCATTAGATAGCTGCAAGGACTTACTCGGGGTTATTCAGAGACAGGTGAAAAGAAGAAGGCTGGAGAATGGAAAATTCTAGGTCAAAATAACCGATTTGGAAAGTTAGATAAATGGGAGAATTTTTCTGGTTTGGCTATTTTGACCTAGAATTTTCCATTCTCCATGTTTTCACCTCTCTCTGAATAACCCTGATAGTTTCGGGAGTCCCTGAGCTGAAGAGGAGGAGCTGCGTGCACCAAGAGAAAAAAGGTGAGTAAATTCACCTAAAATAATAAATAAATAAATGGACAGAGACTGTCAGCAGCCTCTGACCAATTTTGTAAGGGCAAAAAAAAGGGAACTCTATTTTTCAACAGAGTATCACTTTAAGTAGACAAAATAATCTCACTGTTTTTGAATGTAGTTACATAGGATTCTGAGCACAGGTGACACAATTTTTGCCTTTTGAATACTATGTAGCTGTCTGCTAGAGTTGCTGGGCTCCCCAGAAGTGCACTGTGCATGCATAAATTCCCCTGTTGTCTCCTCTCATTCTGGGCAGGCAGAGACTGGCCATCGTGCAAATTCTTAATGGACTGCAATGCTCAGTGGGTCACAGGCTGCCAAGGGCCCATAAACCACATCCACAGCCTAATCACTGCAAATGTTTGTCCCCATGCATATTTTATGCATTGTTCAGTTCGTCTGGGATCCAGGGCTGCCATCAGGGTATTACGCCGCCGGCGCCCTTTTTAACAGCTCCGGTATCCGACTGTATGAGTCAGAATCCGCAGCTGTACTTAGTCTCCTCCTAGGCTGCAGGCTGGCTGGCTGAGTGGGCCAAGCAGCATGAATGTGCCTCCCAAGTAGGGATGAGCTGTTCGGTTCGGACGGTTCGGAGTTCGGACCGAACTTAGCCTGTTCGCGAACTCCGAACATTTCCGGCTGTTCGCCGTATGTTCGACCACAATGCACCACAATGGACCACAATGCACTTTCCCACTGGCCTGAAGCTCGTAATTGGCTACAGCCTTGCACCTGACCACAGGTCTGGTGCAAGACAGGTTCAACACTATGCCAATCACGGCTCAGAGTCTTGATTGGGCAAATTTTGCCCAATCATGGGCTCACAGAGCTAAGTCCCGCAGCACACTATATAAGGTTTCCACGCAGCGCTTCTGCACGCATTTGAGAGGAGATTTCATAGGAGATAGTTGCTGTGTGTTCTTACTGCCGGTCTGCCACGCAACTGAGGGGGGGGGGGTCTGGGGGGGTCTCATTTCTACCAAATATCTGGGAATTGAGGTGATGTGTGTCTTGTCACTGCCAGCAAGTATTTTGGGGGTCACAAATTTCTACAAAACATTTGGGAATTGAGGTGATCTGTGTCTTGTCACTGCCAGCAAGTATTTTGGGGGTCACAAATTTCTACAAAACATTTGGGAATTGAGGTGATCTGTCTCTTGTCACACAGCCAGTACCACGCAGTATTTTGGGTGTCACTCATTTTTACAAAATATCTGGGAATTGAGGTGATCTGTCTCTTGTCACACAGCCAGTACCACGCAGTATTTTGGGGGTCACAAATTTCTACAAAACATTTGGGAATTGAGGTGATCTGTCTCTTGTCACACAACCAGTACCACGCAGTATTTTGGGGGTCACTAATTTTTACAAAATATCTGGGAATTGAGGAGATCTGTCTCTTGTCACACAGCCAGTACCACGCAGTATTTTGGGGGTCACAAATTTCTACAAAACATTTGGGAATTGAGGTGATCTGTGTCTTGTCACTGCCAGCAAGTATTTTGGGGGTCACAAATTTCTACAAAATATTTGGGAATTGTTATAATCTGTGTGTTCTCACTGGCTGCCACCCATCAGGGTGTCTCACTGATTTATAGGAGGTTTCTGAGATTTGTAATCTGTGGCTTTTCACTGCCACCCATCAGGGGGTCTCACTGATTTATAGGAGGTTTCTGAGACTTGTAATCTGTGGCTTCTCACTGCCACCCATCAGGGGGTCCCACATACTTCTAGCAGATTTATGCGAATAGTAATCTATGGCTTCTCATTGCCACCCATCAGGGGGTCTCACTGATTTATAGGAGGTTTCTGAGACTTGCAATGTGTGGCTTCTCACTGCCACCCATCAGGGGGTCTCACTGATTTATAGGAGGTTTCTGAGACTTGTAATCTGTGGCTTCTCACTGCCACCCATCAGGGGGTCCCACATACTTCTAGCAGATTTATGCGAATTGTAATCTGTGGCTTCTCACTGCCACCCATCAGGGGGTCTCACTGATTTATAGGAGGTTTCTGAGATTTGTAATCTGTGGCTTCTCACTGCCACCCATCAGGGGGTCTCACTGATTTATAGGAGGTTTCTGAGATTTGTAATCTGTGGCTTCTCACTGCCACCCATCAGGGGGTCCCACATACTTCTAGCAGATTTATGCGAATTGTAATCTGTGGCTTCTCACTGCCACCCATCAGGGGGTCTCACTGATTTATAGGAGGTTTCTGAGATTTGTAATCTGTGGCTTCTCACTGCCACCCATCAGGGGGTCCCACATACTTCTTGCAGATTTATGTGAATTGTAATCTGTGGCTTGTCACTGGCTGCCAGCTATCAGGGTGTCTCACTGAGTTATACCAGAGTTCTGTAAATCTTTAATCTTTATACCAGAGTTGAATCAGAGTTCTGTATATATTTAATCTATATATCACTCACCATGTCTGAAGGAACAAAAAGGACAGGCAGATGCTCCCAGACACAGATAAGAGGGCAAGCAGCCCCGGTGTCGGGAGGCTGTGCCTCTGGTCGTGGTGGACGTGGTGCATCCTCTGCAGGGGCACGCTTGTCCTTTCTAACTGGTGCTGGCCGTCTTCTTAAGCAGCAGCAACATACAGAGGATTTGGTGGATTGGCTAACCAGGCCATCCTCATCCTCCGAGTCCTCTGCCAGCCACGCTTGTAGTGCTTTACAGTCCACCTCAGCTGCCAAAGCATCTAATGCAGCCTCCATGTCCACAGCTACTCCTGCCGTAGCCTCGCTATCACACACGGAGGAGTCAGCTGAATTGTTTGACTACAATGACAGTGACATGCTGCTTGAGGATGTGCAGCAAGTACAGTGCTCTGATTCAATCTCTGAGGTTGAGGAAGGGAGTATAATCAACCTAGAGGAAGGGGGTGCAAGTGTTGACACACAAATAAACTGGCGCTCATGTTGCCCCAGCAGCTGCAGCATACTGCCAAGTTGGCTCCAGTGATGAGGTGATAGGGGGTGAAGATGACATTGATGATAGGTCACTGACTCCACCTGGGTGCCAGATCGAACAGAGGAATCAAGTGAGGGGGAGGAGGGGGAGGAGGAGGAGGAAGCACAGCAAACACGAGGCACAACATCCTCTATGACCAACCGTAGCACTAGCCAGTCCAAGGCATCAGATGTCAGAGCTGCTCCGGTGCAGAGCGCTGTTGTCTCAAAGCACACATGCAGGAACTCTGCTGTCTGCTGGGAGTTCTTTAAGAAATGTGCAGCAGACCCCAACGTTGCTATTTGTAATCTGTGTCAGATGAGGCTTAAGCGTGGGAAAGACACCGGACACTTGGGCACCACGTGCTTGAGGCGACATATGACCTCCTGCCACACATCCTGTTGGCGCAAAACTTTGCGTAGGTCCTCCTCCTCCTCATCTGTCTCTACCCCCACTATATGTCCTGCCATGTCATTGCCTACAACCTCCACTGACAGGGATGATGCTACAGTAATGGATGTACCAGGTCCTTCCTCACAATGTGACAGCATCCCATCAGCTGAAGATTTACGCAGTCAATTACGTTGCCGCAGCTGCTGCAGCGTAAGAAAAAATATAGTCCCAACCATCCCCAAGCACAGCGTCTAAATGCCAGCTTAGCAAAATTACTCGCATTGCAGCTGCTGCCTTTCCAGCTGGTGGACTCTGCTCCCTTTCGTGAATTTGCTGAATGTGCTGTACTACAGTGGCAGGTTCCAAAACGCCATTACTTTTCACGCAAGGCCATTCCAGCACTATACCAGCACGTGGAAGACAATGTTATCGAGTCATTGGGAAAGGCGGTCAGCAGCAAGTTGCATGTGACTTTAGACACGTGGTCCAGCAAGCATGGACAGGGTCGTTACATTTCCTTCACGGCACACTGGGTAACTCTGATTGCAGCTGGGAGGGATCCAAGACGGGGCTCTGTGCTGGAGCTTGTTCATCCACCACGCCTCCAGAAAGCTGCTTGTATGAGGTCTGTCTGCTCCACCACCACCACCTCTCCCTCTTCTTCCTCCTCCTTCTCTGTCTCTGGCAAAGTGGCAGTTAAACCGACGCCTGACAGGGTCTACACAATGGCTCAAGCAAAAATAAGCCATACTGTGCTAGAGCTGGTTTGTTTAGGGGACAGGAGCCACACCGGGCCAGAAATTCTGTCAGCTTTGCAGGGCCAGGTGCAGAGATGGTTAACACCACGCCAGCTTCAGCTGGGAATGATCGTCTGTGATAATGGCAGCAACCTTCTCTCCGCCCTACGCAAGGGTAAATTGACGCATGTACCATGCCTAGCACACGTCCTAAATCTGGTGGTATAGCGTTTCCTAACCAAGTACCCAGGGCTGCCAGAGCTTCTCATCCTGGCCAGAAAAGTCTGCAGCCACTTCAGACGGTCATTCCCAGCAAGCGTTCGCCTGGCAGAAATTCAAAGAGAATTCCACCTTCCCACAAACCGTCTGATCTGTGACATGCCCACCAGGTGGAACTCGACATTAGCAATGCTGCAGTGTCTGCACAAGCAGCAGAGGGCCATCAACGAGTACCTGTGTGAGTATGGCACAAGGACAGGTTCAGGTCAACTTGGTTTTTCACCCCCCCGCAGTGGCTGATGATCAAGGATGCATGCACTGTACTGTCACCATTTGAGGAGGCAAGGAGGATGGTGAGCATGGACAGTGCATGCATCAGTGACACAATTCCTTTAGTGTTCCTGCTGGAGCACACTCTGCGGGGAATTATAGATGTGGCTCTAGAGGCAGAGCAGCGGGAGGAAAAGGAGGCCTTCCCTAGCTCTGAAGTCCCCAGTCTTTCCGCAGACAGCATTCCAGCAGGTCCTCCTCAGATCAGACAGGAGGAGGATGAGGAGGAGGAATATTTAAGTAGTGGGGCATTGAAGGTGGGGATTCCTCAAGGGAGGGTTTTGTGTGCCCAGAAACACAAGGCGCTGTCTTGGAGTTACACTTGACTCTGCTCTTTCCTTCATCCCCCACATCAAGTCGCTTTCCTCCTCCTGCCGATACCAACTGCGTAATATTTCCAGAATTCGGCCATTTCTTACCGCTGTCACCACAAAACAACTCATACACGCCCTGGTAATCTCCCGACTCGACTATTGCAATAATCTCTTATCTGGCCTCCCTCTGTCTCACCTCTCCCCCCTACAATCCATCCTGAACGCCTCCCCCAGGCTAATTCACCTCACCCGCCACTCTGTCTCTGCCGCTCCCCTCTGCGAGTCCCTTCACTGGCTCCCCATCCACTGCAGAATTAAGTTCAAAATCCTTATCCTTACCTACAAAACCCTCACTAACTCAGCTCCCCACTACCTGTCCTCACTAATCACCAAATACACCCCAGCCCGCTCCCTAAGGTCAAACAGTGACCTGCGCCTAGCTTCTCCTCGCATCACCTCTTCCCATGATAGACTGCCGGATTTCTCACGCGCAGCCCCCACTCTCTGGAATGCTTTCCCTCGTACTGTCAGACTTTCCCCTAACTTCTCTTCCTTCAAACGCTCCCTTAAAACTTTCCTATTTAGGGAAGCCTACCACCCAACTCACTGACGCAATCATCAATCACTCTCACCTTACAGTCCTCTCCTCCTGTTTCCAACCCCAACCCTCCCAGATTGTGAGTTCCTACAGCAATAGGGCACTCATCTCCTCCTGTACTGTTTGTCAAATGTTGTTCAATGTATTGTAACCCTGTCTATACTGTGCCTATTGTACAGTGCTGCGGAATATGCTGGCGCTTTATAAATAAAGAATAATAATAATAATAAAAGGGCTAGTGCGTGGCTGGAAGGAGGAAGTGCACGATGGGGTCATCCTCATTGACCAGGAAGACTCGGAAGCTAATGCCACCTCCAACCTACGCTGCATGGGCTCCCTTATAATGCAAAGCCTGCTAAAGGACCCCAGGATTTGTGCTATCAAGGAGAGGGATCAATACTGGTTGGCAACCCTTCTTGATCCACGATACAAGGGTAAAGTTGCAGAGCTCATCCTGCCCGCACAGAGGGAGCACAGGATGAAAAAACTTGAGGACGCTCTTAAGCGACACTTGTGTAACACCTTTCCAGGCACTGGTAGGTTACCAAGTGATGACACACGTGCTTCTGAGGCTGCGGATGATCAGAGGAATAGTGGTGAAGGCCAGGGCCGCTTGACTGATGCATTTTTACATTTTTTTAGTCCACGACGCCCAGGGACGTCAAATGTAGGCACCCATTGCCAGCGTCTTCACCATATGGTGCAGGACTACCTAGGGGCAAGGGCAGACCTGGATACGTTTCCAGCAGATGATCCACTGGCTTACTGGGTGTTGAGATTGGATCACTGGCCAGAACTTAGCCAATATGCTATGCAGCTACTAGGTTGCCCTTCATCTAGCGTGCTTTCTGAAAGGACGTTCAGTGCCTCTGGAGGTTTTGTCACAGACAAAAGAGTGCATTTGTCCACCGACTCTGTAGACCGGCTGACATTTATAAAAATGAATCAGTCCTGGATCAGCAGCTATCAATCCCCTGATGCTGAAGTAACGGAATAGATCGGGGATGTCTTCTGCATTCACAAAACCTCCAGCACTGAACTCTTCCACAATACCACAAAAGGGTTACGGTGTGAAGGCACTTGCTGCCATGAAAGGCACAATATTTGGCTGCACTGACGCCTGTGCCACATTTATATCATTTTAATTTTTTGAACCGCAGGGTCCGACCCTGCACTCTTCCACAATACTACAGAGGGGTTACTGTATGATAGTACTTGCTGGCCTGGCAGTCTGGCACCAAAAGCACAATATCTGGGTGCACTGACGCCTTTACCAGATGCATATCTTTTTAATATAGGACCCCAAGGTCCACCCCTGCATTCTTCCACAATACTACAGAGGGGTTACTGTATGATAGTACTTGCTGGCCTGGCAGTCTGGCACCAAAAGCACAATATCTGGGTGCACTGACGCCCATTACCAGATTCATATATTTTTAATATAGGACCACATGGTCCACCCCTGCATTCTTCCACAATACTACAGAAGGGTTACTGTATGATAGTACTTGCAGGCCTGGCACCAAAAGCACAATATTTGGGTGCACTGCCACTGACGCCTGTATCAGATTCATATCCTCAGAGGCGTTACGGTGTGACGGCACTATTGCCGATGCTAAAGGCCCAATTTTAAAGCACCTATTGTTACTTTCATCCAAAGCCTGCATAAGTTTCACAATAATTTAGCCCAAAAAAATCACTAAACTTTTTCTACGTGTCCGACAATGTCTCCTCTTTTCATACAGACTGCCGCCCCAAGCAGTTGTTTATGGATAGATTAAAGGAAAAGCATTTACCGTCTTTTGAAATGTAATTTGTTTGTTTTCAAGTGTTTCTATACATCCTAGAAATCCGCCACTTCATGGGCAGGTTATGGGGACCTCCTAGGCACGATATTTGAAGGAATTTTTCGTTTTTATTTTTAACCCTTATTTCATGGAAAACTCACTGTCCCTTTAAAAACATTTTTTTTTATACTTTTTGTCCTTGTTTCCTGTCCCCCAGGGCACTTCCCGGACCCCCATACACCTTTTATTGCAAATATCTAGCATATATGCCCTCTTGGAGGGCACTCTAAAAATCGAATTTTCAGCCCCATTGACTTGTATTGAGTTCGAGTTCAGATTCGAACATTTGGAAAGTTCAGGTTCGAATACGAACCGAACTCGGGGGTGTTCGGCTCATCCCTACTCCCAAGCACGCTGCTTTGGCGTCGCCCCTTGCAGTCAAGTGTGTGACGTGTCACACACGGGTAGCAGTTAGCGAAGGAGGAGGAGCAGAGGACAAGGACTAAAGACGGCGGAGCAGTGAGCCCAGCCAGACCCCAGGGCCAGCCTGACCCCAGGGCCCAACCAGACCCCAGGGTCCAACCAGACCCCAAGGCCCAGCCAGACCCCAAGGCCCAGCCAGGGTCCAGCCAGACCCCAAGGCCCAGCCAGGGTCCAGCCAGACCCCAAGGCCCAGCCAGGGTCCAGCCAGACCCCAAGGCCCAGCCAGGGTCCAGCCAGACCCCAAGGCCCAGCCAGGGTCCAGCCAGATGCTAGTGTCCAGCCAGATGCTAGTGTCCAGCCAGACGCCAGGGTCCAGCCAGACGCCAGGGTCCAGCCAGATGCCAGGGTCCAGACAGACGCCAGGGTCCAGACAGACGCCAGGGTCCAGACAGATGCCAGGGTCCAGCCAGACGCCAGGGTCCAGCCAGACGCCAGGGTCCAGCCAGACCCCAAGGCCCAGCCAGGGTCCAGCCAGACCCCAAGGCCCAGCCAGGGTCCAGCCAGACCCCAAGGCCCAGTCAGGGTCCAGCCAGACCCCAAGGCCCAGCCAGGGTCCAGCCAGACCCCAAGGCCCAGCCAGGGTCCAGCCAGACCCCAAGGCAATCATACAGACAGCACATTGCTGAGAGTTTTATTGCCGTGGAGCTCTGTGATACCCTCATACGCACCGCACATTGCTGAGAGTTTTATTGCTGTGGAGCTGTGTTATGTCCTTTTTTTGTTTTGGAAGGGGTCGAAAAGGGGTCACAAACGGGTAGCAGTTAGCGAAGGAGGAGGAGCAGAGGACAAGGACTAAAGACGGCGGAGCAGTGAGCCCAGCCAGACCCCAGGGCCAGCCTGACCCCAAGGCCCAACCAGACCCCAGGGTCCAGCCATTAGAGGTTGAGGAAGTTTACGGGGGGGGGGCATCATGTTGTTCAGTAAGGGGCCCCATCATTCTGATGTTTGCCCTGCTGGGATCTGCCCCTTCCGACCCATGACCATTTCTCTTTTCTTATTTTTATATGCACTGCACCCCTGATTCCAACTGTCTCCCTACTGCAGTTCTGTTTCTATTCTGGAACCCCAGGGTTATATGCAAGAAGTGAATGTCACATGCAGAATATGATTGAAGTCAGATGGCTTAACTTATCTCCTTTTGAAAGCACACAAAGTCCTTTAGACTGGGGAATGGCAGCTTGCTGAAGCAGGCTGGGCCAAACTAACTACTATGAGTTAGAGAGGGAGAGTGGACTAATCCATTTTAAGTAAAAGCATAGGGTGAAAACAAATAAGGAATCTGGTTCCATGATAGTTTCTGAATGCTGTTCCTTGGCTGAATGTTGCATCAATTTATTATGGGCTAAATTACATTCTTCACGCCAAAACGCTCGTGCAACGCGTGAATTTGTGCACCAAGCGTTAAACGTTTACGCGCGCAAATCACCACTGGAATTAAAATCCTCGCATGTCTTTTCATCCGTTGAGCAATAACGCGCGTAAAGTGGACGCGCACAAATGCTCGCACAGTACCGTTGCGTGCAGAAATCAGTGTGCGCACTGTTTTTTTCTCGCAATTCAGCCAATCAGAATTAAGAACCACATTTATCTCACGTTAAGCTTTTGCGCCTGCCAAAGTCAATCTGAGCATATATGCTGCAGCAATAATAAATGCACACACAACTTCTCAATTTTATTGCTTTGGTATGAGTAGAATGTGTAACTATACTTTGCTGCGTATTTTTTTTTCTGGGCTGGTGTATTTGGGTTCGGCCAGGTTGATAGAATTTGCCATTAACACCAGCTTTTAGGATTTGCTAAAATTATGCGCGCAAAGGCTATGCGTTAAATCCTGTGCATATATTGTAATACCATCCGCATACCAGGGCACATTCGCGTTTGCGCTCACAATGTTAAGTATAGGACGCGCGCAGTACAGTACACTCGCAAATGGTTTGCGCAGGTTCACCTGCGGTAGACGATTACGCACGTTTGTTGCGCTGACTATGTAATACGGCATTCAGCGCAAAGGGTTTTACCCCTAGCGTTAAATTTTTTTTTCTGCCAGATTGTAATTTAGCACTATGTGTACACATGTCCTGTTAAAAATACAATGCCCTTAAGGCCAGGGTCAGACAAGCGCACTACGTGCGCCTTACTGAGTTGCCTCCCGGCGTCCGTCGCAGAAATGTGATGCTTCGATGGGGCCGAGTACATGGTGTAGCGTGCGCACAACGTGCTGAAAAACTCCCTGCCGAAACGCTACAATGCTTGTTCGACAGGGCTGCAAAGCGCGATCCTCCATGGGAGGATCGAGCCTTGCAGTGCCGAGCACACTAACTGCGCTCAGCGAGGTGGCCACACGGGCGTCAGGTGGAAGGAAGTCCGCTCTCACAGATGTTCCTTCCACTCTGAAAAATGCTTGTCTGTCCCTGGCCTAAGGGCACACACGTATCCAGCACCACAGCACCGGCTCCATGGCTGAGGTTACTAACCACCAAATAGGCATTGCAATAGAAATTATACAATACCAGTTACACTGTGCAGGTTCATTTGAGTTACTTTAGTGGCATCCAATAGACATGTGCATTCGTTTTAGTACTAAAACGATTTAGTCCGAATTTTGGGATAATTTAGTTTTCGTATGACTCGAGATATGAAACTGCTCAGTACAAAAAATGAAAGAAACTAAAATAAAATGCACTACATTTTAGTTTCAGTCCGTTTTGTGATATTACATTGAGTGAAGGAGACCAGCAATGAAGTGTCACGGTTCCCAGATCCCACCACGCAGTACTTAACACCCCACACTCCACAGAGCCCAGAAGCTACCAAACAGAGTAGCCGTGAAAGATCTCTAACTGTCTGGTCCTTAGAATTGGCCAGGTAAACTAGCTAGACAGAAAGGGTCAACAACATGGGGAGTAGTCAGCCGAGCCAGAATCAGGAATACAGAGTTCAGAATGGTCAAATGGAATAGCCGGGTCGATATCAGAGCAGTGGCGTAGTACAAGAAAATGGTCTAGGGCAACAGAAGGCAAAATAGTTAGAAACAAGCAGAGGTCAATAACGGGTTAATTCAATATAGCAGTCAGGTACAAGGAGCTCAGGTATGGATAACCACGATCTGGCAACTGCTGAGAATACACTGAGGGTTTTTAAAGACCTTCACCAGGCCACGCCCCCCACTCAAGCTGCGCCTCATGCAACCACCTCCCTGCCTGTCTCCATTTAAACCGGGCATTGGTCAGCGAGCAGCATCAGACATGCTGCCCTCAAGCACACAGGTAGGGCTGGAAGCTCCCAACGTTACATGAAGAGCGCAACATCGCAAAGCTACAGAAAAGGTTTGTATGCGTAATCCTTCCCGACCCCTACCTGAAAATCTGACAGTGACAGAGCTCCAGAATACGCACTCGCAGCACAGCCTGCCAGCACAGGAGAGGAAACCTTTATTTACCCTTGCATGTCTATGAGGCAGACAAGATGATAAAAGCAGCTGGAGAAGAAAAACATTCAAATAAATCACACTGAAAGCTAAAGACAGAGGAGGGCTGGATAGTAAAAACCCCTTTGTTACAAGCAGAGCTGGGAGAAGAGAGGGACTTTATAAAACGTGTGTTATCTCCCCTCCCGCTCTGCATAATAGGGGCTTAGGTCTGATACATTTTATATTATCCAGGAGCACTATCCTCCTTTCCTCATCTATAATACACATTTTATATAAAGTCCCTCTCCTCTCCCAGTGCTGCGTGTTATAAAGGTTTTTTTTTTACGTCTGATACATTTAGTATCCAGCTCTCACAGTTACTCTGTCATTATGAGCCTTCAGATTGCTTTATTTGAATGTTTTCCCTGGATTTAAAGTGCTTTATTTTATTATAAAAATAAATTTGCACCAGTCATCTCTTCTCTGAGCTTTCAGACCGATTTACGTTAATATTTTCCCTCTCCTCTGATTTTATAATCCTGTCTGTCTCCCCCACAGAGATACAAAATTTATGTAAAAGTTTCCTCTCCTGTGCTGGATAAGCATTGCATTCCGAAGTTCTGTACCCTCCACATGCCAATGCAGTAGGATGTTCTATACAGAGAGGGACATTAATTAATTCAGGAGGATGTTCTATATACATTATACAGAGAGGGGTATTAATCAATGCAGGAGTATGTTCTATACATTATACAGAGAGGAGCAATTTTTTTTAGCCCTTTAAATTCAGTGGCTGTGAGCGCTGAGGTTGGCTGCTTGTTATATTATCTCTCAGTACAATGTATCAGGCTCAGCTGTTACAGTAACTGTTGCTCATCACAGCGCTCAGAGTTTCAGTAAAACAAGGAAATAATATTGTTATAACCTCTTATATATAAAAATATTATTTACTAGTTTTACTGAAACTCTGAGCGCTGTGATGAGCAGCAGTCAATTACTGTAACAGCTTTGCCTGACACATTATGCTGAGAGTGAGAGATACTGTAACAAGCAGCGATCAGAGATCTCAGCCCTCTGAGGAGTCACTACACTAGTAATTGTATCCGCTGGTTTTCGGATGAATGAAATTAGTTTTCATACTAAAGAACTAAAAACAAATTTTTTTAGCAACTAAATAAATTGCGTTTTAGGACTAATCCATTAGTTCAAAATGAAATTTTGTGCTGTGCACATATCTAGCATCCAGAAACACACATGCATGATATTTCGGCAAATGCTCAGAACCTTTTTCAAATCGTGTTTTTGTGTTTCTGAATACAATTAAAGTACCTCAAATGGATCTGTAATCGATATTGTATGATTTCTATCACATAAGTTATGTCAGAGTTGTGTTGATGCACTTTAGTGACCTTGTAATATTGTTATCACCAAAGGGTCTTTTCACTAAGCACTGATATTTCGGTGCATTTATTTATTTATTTAGAAAGGATTTTACCAGGAAGGACACTTTGGCACAGTTTGGCGATTCCATTTCGACGACAGTATGGTGAATTCACTATTTAGCAAATGGTTATCGTAGTGCGTCAAAGATGAAGTCGCCAAAGCCTCATGAAAATATTGGAGAATGTCGCCGGAGAGCATCGAAAAGCGCCAAAGTGGTGTTTGCGAATTTCACCAAACCGCAAAAAAAAAATGGAACTCTCCTCCTAATAGGTGTTTAAACCAATAAAATTGTATTAAGGTTTCTAAATAATAATCAAAAGGTAATTTAACCCCATACCCCCAGTCAGATTGTGTCCGGCGGGAGGGTTTTAATGCCGGCGGAGCGTATTAGTACGACCAGCTCTCCGGCTGCTGTGGCAGGCCCCTCCTCTGACACACCTAAGGAGAGTGGCTGCAGGGGGCAGCTTGAATGAAGGCTGTCCCGCAGGAGCGAATGTCGCACACCGCGTGCCAGCTGGCGGATGGGCCAGACGCTATCCATAGATGCCAGTGGGGCATGCTTGCTGTGCCACCCTGAGGTGTTGAGTCCCACCTGCCGCACAGACGGCATAGTATGCCCCGTGGCGTAAACGGGTTAAAAAAAATTAAAAAGGTATGTTACAGAATAAAAAAAACGCCTTTTAGAAAAATTGGGTAACAAAAATTTCATAAAAAAAAAAAAATACAAAAAGGTGTTCCAAAAAAAAAAAAAAGGCTTTCGGCTGTAAATGAGCAGAATTAAGGTTTTTTGTTTTTTAATTAAAAACAATAATATTTTTTACATTGAAACCTATGGGATTCGCCTGTTTAGGCCCCCGGCACACGAGCGTTTTGAGAGAATGGAAGGAACGTCCGTGAAAGTGGGCGTTCCTTCCATTCTCTGCGCTCAGCGTACAAAGCGCGATCCTCCTATGGAGAATCGCGCTTTGTATACTTTCAGCGTCCGTTTAGCTTTTTGACGGGGAGACCTTTTTCACGTCCGGTGGAGGGCTTTCCCCGTCAAAAACCCACGGACGCAGGGAAGTGCGGGCGCACATGAGGCAAAAATACGCTCGTGTGCCGGGGGCCTTAAACCGGATGAACTGAAACACAAAAAAATCAGGGCATTTCGCCAACACTTCGGTGCAGTTCGACCTTCTGTGAATAGATGAACCAATACTTCTCTATGGGGCAATATTGCTGCCGCTGCGGATCACCAAACTTATGTCACTGTCAATTTGCCTGTACTTGGTGAACTGACAGATTAGTGAATGGACGAATTGGCCTGAAATTGCACCGAACAGTGAAATTCACCATTCAATGCATTTTGGTGACCAATTCAGAGGTTCGTGAATAACCTCTCAAATCTTTCTAAACTACCCTATTCGGCTTTTTAATGCCTGTTTGTGGTTTTGTGTATTTAGATCATCCCAGACTTTGATGTATTGTTATGGTATATTTCCCCATGACTTTTTCTTTATTGCAGTGGTTCCCATAAGCGGTCCTCAAGTCCCCCTAACAGGCCAGGTTTTCCAGATATCTGAAGCACAGCACAGGGGATCTGATTTGCTGTTCAGTGATTGCAGGATTCAGTCTGCATTTCCCCAAGGTGATCCTTAAAACTTGGCCTGTTAGGGATACTTGAGGACCACGGTTGGGAACCACTGTTTTATTGTCAGGGCTATTCAGAAAGAGGTGAAAACCTTGAGAATGACTGGAGAATTGAAAATTCTAGGTCAAAATAGTCAAACCAGAAAAATTCTCCCATTTACCTCACTTTCCAAATTGGCTATTTGGTCTAGATTGTTCATTCTCCTGGCAATTCTCAAGCTTTTCACCTCTCTCTGAATAGCCCTGTGTGTCTGAAGTTTATAGTTACTTTCAATTTTATGGAGGTCTTTAAATTAGAAAAAATAGAATAACTAGTGGTGCAGTGATTTCAATTATTCCTTAAACAATGCCTGAAAAGCTAATTGCATGTACCACACAAGTCATCAATATGCAATACAAAGTGCAAATGCAAATCACGAAGGGTATAGAAAATCACAATATTCAGTATATGCAATATATTAAAGTGCAGTAGCAATAAATATGGTAAAGTGCGAGTGCACCAGTGGATAAAAGTGCAGGTGCAACGATGAGGACAATGCAGCAGTGGAAATAAAATCCAGTTAAGATATTCAGTCTAGTCCATAAGAAGAGGGGGAACTTTCGGCGAATGATCAAGAAAGTCTATGATATTAATGTTCCAGTTCCTAGGTGGATGGGTAGTGCATAAAAAGTGCTTGAGATTAATTCCAATATTACCCCTTCCACATTTGTTGCAAACTTGCTTGGGCGTATCAACTCCTCTGGTGGTCTCGATGAGCTCCACAGCAAAAAATATAAATAAAAGGGGGAGAGAGGAGGGGAAATGATAGTGTAGAATTCTCTATACAAGTGTGTTATAGTAGGTAAAATTGCACACTTAAAGATTCCAGAGCCTAATTGAATCCAGGCTCTGGAGTGAAACGCCTTGTGCCTTAATCTAGGGTGGTCACTGCCCTTCTTTAAAAGGTCTTCTTACTCCACCTCAGCCGGGGGACACAAAAATAAAAAAGAGACAGCGCTCTCATAGCTGGATGCCTCCAGTACATTCAATAGCTGGTGTAGTGAGTGCAAAAAAACTGAAAACTGAAAGGCTCTTGGGAGTGGATAAAAACAATAGGTTTATTGTGCAAATTTGACAAGAATAACTAAAGTGCATAAATAACATATGGATATAAAAAGTACAGGGGAAAGAATGGGGAACGAGACGCGTTTCGGTGCAGCCTGCACCTTCTTCAGTCGGTAAGGATGTGAATGGGGGGGATCTGAGGCCTCTTGGGGGTCCTCTTTTTATTCAAATACCGGGGGCAGTGTCTCTGCAGGTGCCGGGAGCGGACTTCCGGGTTCGTGTGGTGCCGTAACCATGTGACGTCTATCGCGTCATCAGTCAGCGCCGCGGCCATTTTGGATATGCGTTTCACCGCGTTATTTGCGTTCCACTTCATACTACGTGCCGTTGAGTATATGTGTGAAGTTGTCGGGGGTCCATAACAATCTATATGGTGCACCACTGCCACACATACTAAATCAGGGGAGGAAGGACATTAAAAAAAGGGGGATAATAGCTGATATATAAGACATGTGAGTCTGGTTGATGGAACCTATGGAGGTTTATGTGCATAGTAATACACGGTACATAAGCCACATAACGGGGGTGAAATCCACACCAGTCTATATGGTGTCATGGAAATAGAATCAAAAAGGGGGGGAGGGAAAGGGAAATAATTCCTTATGTACAGGGCATATAGATAAGACCTATTGAAGGTATGATAATACCTAGTGCATAGGCCATATGATGGGGATGGATTCGGATGGTCCATACAGTGTTTTAATAGTTATATATACGTGGGGCCCTGGATTCCAATATACAAGGATAAATATACATAAGTGGCACTCAAAATGCCATTCACGTGATTAAAAACATTATCATGAATTAAAATATAGAGGAGGGCTAAACCTATCACTGGTCAACTTATAAAATGGTCATAAAAACATTAAAAGTAAATCCATAAAACCTTAAAACTAGGTAAAAGATTAAAAGGTGGTTAATATAGTGTATTATAAAAGAAATAAAATAGGGAGAGAATGGACATGGTAAAACCTGCACCGAGGGAAAAAACATAAAATTGGAAAAGGGTGTTAATTAAAAAAATGGCAGAGCTCGAAGTCGGCATTGAGACCTTGGGGCTGCAGCGTGTCTAGTTTGAAAATCATGCTCATTTCAGTTTGTCCGATAATTTTCTCGAAGTTACCACCTCTCCATGGTACTTCTACTTTCTTTATTCCTATAAATTTCAGGCCTTCTGGGTTCTGAGCATGTTTCAGTTTAAAATGCAGCGGGACACTGTGATTTTCTAGTCCATTTCTAATGTTCCTGATGTGCTCTTGTATGCGCACATTAAGTGGTCTAGTTGTCCTTCCAACATATTTCAGGCCACATGGGCAGATCAGTAGGTATATCACATTCTTTGTGAAACAGGTGATCACATCTTTGATTGTTATTGGTCCTGTGATGCCGTCTAGTGTTGTGATGACTTGTTTCTTACTGCGTGTATTTCTGCAGTTTAGACAATTCCCACATTGGTGAAAGCCTTTTTGGATGTTAAAATGCTTAGAACGCGTAGTATTCTTCTGTGTATGTTTATGCGTGAGTTTCATTTTTAAATTATTCACACCACGGCAGATGATCCTTGGATTTTCTGGTAGGCAATCCTTCAATATTGGGTCTTTTCTCAAGATTGGCCAATATTTTCTTATGGTTTGTCTAACTATTTTATTTTGGGCATTGTAGGTAAAGATGAATGGTACGTTCGAGTTGGACCCTGCGAGTTCGCTTTTTTTCTTATTTTTCAGTAGATCATGTTGTTGCAGATTCCTTACTTCAGATCTGGATTTTTCTAGTGTGTGTGTATCATATCCTTTTTCGACAAAATCGTCTTTCAGTTGGTTTGACTGTGTGTCGTATGTGCTAAGGTCTGTGCAATTTCTTCTAATGCGTAGGAACTGACCTTTTGGCACTCCGTCTAGCCATTGTGGTAAGTGGCAGCTAGTTTTCTCAATAAAACTGTTTACATCAACTGGCTTAAAAAATGTTTTGGTCCTTATCGTGTTATCTTGAATATAAATATTCAGATCTAAAAAGTTGATGTTTACGTTGCTCCATGTTGTTGTGAGTTTAATTCCCCTATTGTTCTGATCTAATTTGGTTAAAAATTCTTGCAAAACGTTTTCTCCTCCTTTCCAAATTAAAAAAATATCGTCGATGTATCTCTTGTAACAGACTAAATTTTCCTGATACAAAGACAAAAATGATTCCTCCCAATGGGCCATAAAAAGATTAGCATATGACGGGGCAAAACGAGTTCCCATTGCTGTACCATTGAGCTGCAAATAAAAATCTTCATTAAAATAAAAATAGTTATTTTCTAAAATCAGACGAATACCTTCTAAAATAAACACGATTTGTTCTGGTTGCAGTTTGTCAGCTTTCTTTAAAAAATGGTCGATGGCTTCCAGCCCTTTGTGGTGTGGGATAATAGTGTATAAAGATTGTACATCACTGGTTACTAGTAGGAGATCATCCTGCCATATCACTTCTTTCAGTATGTTCAAAATATCAGTTGTATCTTTCAAATGCGCTGTTGTATTAACAACGTAGGGTTGGAGTTGGTGGTCTAAATATTCTGATACACGGCTCGAAATTGAGCCGACTCCAGAAATGATCGGCCTTCCTTGTGGTTTTGTTTGGTCTTTATGGATTTTGGGTAAGAAGTAGAACACCGGAATTCTCGGATGCTCAACCTTTAGGTATTTAAATTCATGATTATTAAGTATACCTAGAGTGTGTCCTTGTTCCAGGTATTCGTTAAATTTACATTGAATATCCTTCGTGGGATTTTTATTCAGACATTTATATGTTCCTAGGTCTTTGAGGATCCTGTCTGCTTCTTCTTTATAATAGGACGCGGTCATTATGACTACTCCTCCACCCTTATCTGCTGGTTTAATTTCGATTAATTCGTTTGAAACCAGTTCTTTGAGGGCTCCTTTTTCCCTTTTTGTGAGATTATCTCTTTTAGTGGATGTTTTGAGCTTTCCTAGATCTGCCATTACTATTTGCTCAAATGTATTGATCTCTTGTGAAATAAGAGATTTAGGAAAAAATGTTGATTTCTCTTTTAAATGTGTGTGTTGGTAGAACTGCATTGTGTCTGCTCTTTCTATTGGGTTTTTGGCGAAATATTTTTTCAGGCAGAGATTCTTTTTAAATTTCTGGAGGTCTATGTAGACATCAAAGATATCCATATGGGCTGTAGGTGCATATTTCAGGCCTTTCCTTAGAAGTTTGGTTTGTACATCAGTGAGAGGTGTATCGGTTAGATTATAGATCCCTCCAGTCTGCTTTGTTTCTCTTTTCTTCTCCGGTTGTCTTCTGAGTCTTCCTGATCTGCATCCCCTTCTTGGTGGGGTCTTTTTCCCGGGGACCAGCCTCGTCTGAGGGTGCTTAAATTCCTGATTGGGGATTTGTAGGCTTTATGAAAATCCACATGATTTTCTAGGGATTCATACCTGTTGCTTGTAGGGATATTTGAATAGTTTTGATAGTTGTAGTTGTTCCTGCCTCTTGGATTATTCTGCCATGATCTTCTTTGGGGGGGCTCGTAGGTGTAGTTGTATCCCTGATGGTCACTCATTGTTGGTGGGTAATTCTGGGTTTGTCTAATTTTTTGGGTTGGGTATCTCCCTGCGTATGGGCCATAAGACGGATTTCCATTATATGGGCCTTGATTGTGGTCGTACTGCCTCCTTATTCTTTGGGGTAGTGGTGTCCTATATGATGATCTTTCTGGATAGGGTTTTTCATATATCGGCGTCTTGGGACGAATGATAGGTGCTCCATCTGACGGTGTCTTCATTGGGCCTTGGTGTGGGTTCTCCGGGTTCTCAGTCGAGCCTTGTTTCCAGACATTACCTATTCTGTAGTCCGAAATATCTCTTAGGTACTTCCTTCTTTTTCTTTCTTTCACTTCTTCGTTCAGTCTGTCTAGATCTTTTTCGAGTCGTCCTAAGAAGGAGCTCATCTCTTGTTCTGAGGACACTCTTAGGAGTTCTTCATGCGTCTTAGTGATGCCTGCATTCAGCTCAACTAGGATTTCGTTTCTTCTTTCGATTTTAATCTTCATGCTGTGAATGGAAAAACCTTCTAGCATTTTTTCCCATCTCTCTTGGAGTATAGTATCCTCGCTGTCACCTGCCAGGCTCTTGGTGAATCTAAGCCCTCTTGGTACCATGTTGTCTTTGACATACTTACTCAGGGTAGTAAGATCCCATTTAATCCGGATCTCTTTCTTCAGATCTTTTTCAAGTTGTTTCTTTAGGGTATGTGTGTCACATATTTTGTTGTCACCCGGTTGGATGTTCATATCTCCAAATATGTCATCATGGCAATGACCGAATTTTGATCTAAATTCCATATCGATGGAAGGCAGCCTCAACACCTATCGAGAGCCTCAGAATAGGAAAAGTAAGGGAGGGTTCGGTGGAGGCGCTCGTGAGTAATGATAAGGTGGAAATATATGGTAATGCTGCCAACTAGAAGGTGGCACAGGCTCTCGACGAATGTGCAGGTAGAATCAGAAAAAATAGAATAACTAGTGGCGCAGTGATTTCAATTATTCCTTAAACAATGCTTGAAAAGCTAATTGCATGTACCACACAAGTCATCAATATGCAATACAAAGTGCAAATGCAAATCACGAAGGGTATAGAAAATCACAATATTCAGTATATGCAATATATTAAAGTGCAGTAGCAATAAATATGGTAAAGTGCGAGTGCACCAGTGGATAAAAGTGCAGGTGCAACGATGAGGACAATGCAGCAGTGGAAATAAAATCCAGTTAAGATATTCAGTCTAGTCCATAAGAAGAGGGGGAACTTTCGGTGAATGATCAAGAAAGTCTATGATATTAATGTTCCAGTTCCTAGGTGGATGGGTAGTGCATAAAAAGTGCTTGAGATTAATTCCAATATTACCCCTTCCACATTTGTTGCAAACTTGCTTGGGCGTATCAACTCCTCTGGTGGTCTCGATGAGCTCCACAGCAAAAAATATAAATAAAAGGGGGAGAGAGGAGGGGAAATGATAGTGTAGAATTCTCTATACAAGTGTGTTATAGTAGGTAAAATTGCACACTTACAGATTCCAGAGCCTAATTGAATCCAGGCTCTGGAGTGAAACGCCTTGTGCCTTAATCTAGGGTGGTCACTGCCCTTCTTTAAAAGGTCTTCTTACTCCACCTCAGCCGGGGGACACAAAAATAAAAAAGAGACAGCGCTCTCATAGCATGATACCAGTCATACAGAATGCTTTAGGAGAGGAGAAAATTTTGCACTCACCAATACAGGAGCCTTATGGGTCCAGGCTCAACTGTTAAGCTTGCGGAGTTCCTTATCGGTGAACTCCTGGACCTCTTTCGCTGTTCTCTTTGTGTCACTCTGCACCAGGTCGTGATTCGCTGGATGCCTCCAGTACATTCAATAGCTGGTGTAGTGAGTGCAAAAAAGCTGAAAACTGAAAGGCTCTTGGGAGTGGATAAAAACAATAGGTTTATTGTGCAAATTTAACAAGAATAACTAAAGTGCATAAATAACATATGGATATAAAAAGTACAGGGGAAAGAATGGGGAACGAGACGCGTTTCGGTGCAGCCTGCACCTTCTTCAGTCGGTAAGGATGTGAATGGGGGGGATCTGAGGCCTCTTGGGGGTCCTCTTTCTATTCAAAAACCGGGGGCAGTGTCTCTGCAGGTGCCGGGAGCGGACTTCCGGGTTCGTGTGGTGCCGTAACCATGTGACGTCTATCGCGTCATCAGTCAGCGCCGCGGCCATTTTGGATATGCGTTTCACCGCGTTATTTGCGTTCCACTTCATACTACGTGCCGTTGAGTATATGTGTGAAGTTGTCGGGGGTCCATAACAATCTATATGGTGCACCACTGCCACAAATACTAAATCAGGGGAGGAAGGACATTAAAAAAAGGGGGATAATAGCTGATATATAAGACATGTGAGTCTGGTTGATGGACGTGTATTACTGTCTCCATAGGTCCATCAACCAGACTCACATGTCTTATATATCAGCTATTATCCCCCTTTTTTTAATGTCCTTCCTCCCCTGATTTAGTATGTGTGGCAGTGGTGCACCATATAGATTGTTATGGACCCCCGACAACTTCACACATATACTCAACGGCACGTAGTATGAAGTGGAACGCAAATAACGCGGTGAAACGCATATCCAAAATGGCCGCGGCGCTGACTGATGACGCGATAGACGTCACATGGTTACGGCACCACACGAACCCGGAAGTCCGCTCCGGCACCTGCAGAGACACTGCCCCCGGTTTTTGAATAGAAAGAGGACCCCCAAGAGGCCTCAGATCCCCCCCATTCACATCCTTACCGACTGAAGAAGGTGCAGGCTGCACCGAAACGCGTCTCGTTTCCCATTCTTTCCCCTGTACTTTTTATATCCATATGTTATTTATGCACTTTAGTTATTCTTGTTAAATTTGCACAATAAACCTATTGTTTTTATCCACTCCCAAGAGCCTTTCAGTTTTCAGCTTTTTTGCACTCACTACACCAGCTATTGAATGTACTGGAGGCATCCAGCGAATCACGACCTGGTGCAGAGTGACACAAAGAGAACAGCGAAAGAGGTCCAGGAGTTCACCGATAAGGAACTCCGCAAGCTTAACAGTTGAGCCTGGACCCATAAGGCTCCTGTATTGGTGAGTGCAAAATTTTCTCCTCTCCTAAAGCATTCTGTATGACTGGTATCATGCTATGAGAGCGCTGTCTCTTTTTTATTTTTGTGTCCCCCGGCTGAGGTGGAGTAAGAAGACCTTTTAAAGAAGGGCAGTGACCACCCTAGATTAAGGCACAAGGCGTTTCACTCCAGAGCCTGGATTCAATTAGGCTCTGGAATCTTTAAGTGTGCAATTTTACCTACTATAACACACTTGTATAGAGAATTCTACACTATCATTTCCCCTCCTCTCTCCCCCTTTTATTTATATTTTTTGCTGTGGAGCTCATCGAGACCACCAGAGGAGTTGATACGCCCAAGCAAGTTTGCAACAAATGTGGAAGGGGTAATATTGGAATTAATCTCAAGCACTTTTTATGCACTACCCATCCACCTAGGAACTGGAACATTAATATCATAGACTTTCTTGATCATTCGCCGAAAGTTCCCCCTCTTCTTATGGACTAGACTGAATATCTTAACTGGATTTTATTTCCACTGCTGCATTGTCCTCATCGTTGCACCTGCACTTTTATCCACTGGTGCACTCGCACTTTACCATATTTATTGCTACTGCACTTTAATATATTGCATATACTGAATATTGTGATTTTCTATACCCTTCGTGATTTGCATTTGCACTTTGTATTGCATATTGATGACTTGTGTGGTACATGCAATTAGCTTTTCAGGCATTGTTTAAGGAATAATTGAAATCACTGCGCCACTAGTTATTCTATTTTTTTCTGATTCTACCTGCACATTCGTCGAGAGCCTGTGCCACCTTCTAGTTGGCAGCATTACCATATATTTCCACCTTATCATTACTCACGAGCGCCTCCACCGAACCCTCCCTTACTTTTCCAGGTCTTTAAATTAAGCTAAGGACGGCTGCTGTCACGCGCAAAATCCAGGACAATGCAAGGTCTGCAAAAAGACTCGTGTCTGAGCTGGGGCTACGGTCACGTGAACTCTGGCAGCAGCTTTCACGCTATGTGTCCTGTTCCGTTCCTGGATTTCCACCTGCCCTGCCTGAGACTTCCCTTAACCCCTTAAGGACCGCTGACGTACCCTGTACGTCCTGTCCTCGGGTCTCCCTTAGACCCGCGGACGTACAGGGTACGTCAGCGGCGCCTAATCCCCCTCTCGCCCGATACTCCCCTCCCTCGCTGGATCCCTCAGCGATCTGGCAGGGACGAAGCCTACCCATGTGATTTACATGGGCAGGCGAGGCTGATGACGTTGCCACCCTGCGTGGTGACGTCATCAGCAGGCGTCCCCATGCAAAGCAATGGAGGGGAGGGGGGCTCCTTCGGAGCCCTCTATTTCCCCAACCATTGCAGCTAGGGAGATGCTTTTTACACCGCTGAAAAGGGGAGAGTCTCCCCTTTTCAGCGGTGTATAGCATTAACTGTTTAGCCACCGGATCACGTTTCGGCGCCAATTCGAACCTGGAGGGGGGCTGACATCTTGGATGTCAGCCAAGCCTCCAGGTCCCCCCCACCCACTGACAACCTCACCATATGTGTGAGGATGTCAGTGGGCCAGTTAACCATCTAGCTGCCATGTAGAGATAAGGGGATCCTAAGGATCCCCACATCTCCCGATCCATGGCAGCTAGATGGTCATATTTGACATCATTTGCAAAGGCCTGATTATGGCCTTTCCAATGATACCAAACATGACCACGTTTGGTTTAAAACAAAAATAAAAAAAATAAAAAAAAAATAATAAAAAAATTAAATAAAATAAAAAAATGATTTTTTTTTTTTAATTTTTTTGTCTGGGGGGGTTTAATTAAATAGGACCTAGGCTGTCATCTAAAAATAATTAGCACAAAATGGTCAGAATGAGCGCAGCGCACATAGGTGAACTGTCTTAGCAGTGAAGGGGTTAAAAAGCAAACGCATGTAAAAATTGGGTATTTCTAGTCTCGGGACAAAATTGTGAACCTATTTAGCCGGGGTCTTTTTGGGTGGTTGTAGATTTTGGGGATTAAATTACGAAAAAGTGTGTTTTTACCATTTTTTCCTCATATTTCATATTTTTTTTATAGTAAATTATTCGATATGATGGAAATAATGGTATTTCTAGAAAGTCCATTTAATGGCGGGAAAAAGGGTGTATAATATGTGTGGGTTGAATAAACGAGTAAGAGGAAAATTTGACCTAAACACTAACAGCGCAGAAACGTAAAAACAGCAGCGGTCACTAAAAGACGGATTTGTGTAAAACCGCCCGGTCACTAAGGGGTTAATAAATCCTGGACTCCTTTTTAAAGGAGTTGCCTCTATTCCCTGATGTTTTGACATCATCAGTTTATGGCATTAGCTGAACTCCATGTTTGAATATTCTGCCTTGCCCTATTCCTGTACTCTCCATCCAGATTACTGTTGCTATCACCTCCACGCTGTGAGTTCCCTTGTGTTTCCTGCCTGCCCTGAAGTTTGCTGTTGTATCTGGATCCTGTATATACAGTTGTGCTCATAAATTTACATTTCTCGGCAGAATTTATGATTTCTTGGCCATAATTCAGAGAATATGAATGATAACACAAAAACTTTTCTTTCACTCATGGTTAGTGTTTGGCTGAAGCCATTTATTATCAATCAAGTGTGTTTACTCTTTTTAAATCATGAAAACAGAAACCACCCAAATGACCCTGATCAAGTTTACATACCCTGGTGATTTTGGCCTCATAACATGCACACAAGTTGACACAAACGGGTTGGAATTGCTATTTAAGGTAACCATCCTCACCTGTGATCTGTTTTCTTGTAATAAGTGTGTGTGTATAAAAGGCCAATGAGTTCCTGGACTCCTGACAGACCCTTGCATCTTTCATCCAGTGCTGCAATGACGTTTCTGGATTCTGAGTTGTGGGGAAAGCAAAAGAATGGTCAAAGGATCTGTGGGAAAAGGTAGCTGAACTGTATAAAACAGGAAAGATACTGTATATAAAAAGATATCCAAGGAATTGAGAATGCCAAACTCTAAGAAGTGGAAAATAAGGGGTTCTGTTGAAACCAAACCACGGTCAGGTAGACCAACTAAAATTTCAGCCACAACTGCCAGGAAAATTGTTCGGGATGCAAAGAAAAACCCACAAATAACGTCAGGTGAAACACAGGACTCTCTGAAAACATTTGGGGCCATATTACATTCTTCACGCAAAAACGCACACGCAACGGCCAGGTTGATAGAATTTGCCATTAACACCAGCTTTTAGGAGTTGCTAAAATGATGCGCGCAAAGGCTGTGCTTTACAAACTGCTCATAGATTGTGTGACGTTTGGGGGCCCACAGAGCACGTGCACAATGTCTTTCACAAACAAAACAGCTTTATTCACCCTTTCAGAGCAGTCAAAAAGGCAACATAATAAGTACACGCTTGGGTTCAGCGAAATTAAAGCAAAGTCCTGATCTTCAGCACAAATAAACAGAAAAAATAATGATGGCTCACCAACGCTTTAAACCGTCCCAAACCTGGGGAATCCTTTCCCCAGTATGTGGAAGTCTCTCCAGCAAGGCACAGCACGTCTCCTGCTTTTGGAACACACACACACACAGCTTCCACTGATTACTTTCCTTTTTCCTAAAAACTCCCACAATCCTATCTGGGAGTTGCTGGCTTTAAAACTCTTCCTGGACAGGAACATTAACCCTGTGGTTGCCCTTAAAGGGTCCACAACCCAAATAGGGGTGAAACATATTGTCCATCCAGGACCCAGCCCTGCCGACCTCTACATATCCCCCCCTCTGTCTCAACGCGGAGGTGTTTGAGGCAACAGTAGAAAGCCCACAATGCATCCGGGACAGGGCATCAGCATTTTGGTGCTGTTTCCCAGGCCTGTGTTCCACCACAAAGTTAAACTCCTGGAGAGACAGGAACCACCTGGTTACCCTGGCATTAGCGTGGCGGTGCTGCCTCATCCAGGTCAATGGGGCATGGTCAGACACCAAACGGAACTTCCTGCCCAACAGGAAGTATCTCAAAGAATCCAAGGCCCACTTTATGGCCAAGCCCTCTCTTTCCACCACAGCATAGTTTTTCTCCACTGCCGTCAGTTTCCTACTAAGAAAAACCACGGGGTGCTCTTCCCCATTGACTTCTTGGGATAGCACAGCCCCCAAACCCTCACTTGAGGCATTCGTCTGTACAATGAACTCCCTCATGAAATCAGGGACTACCAGCACTGGGTGCTGACACAACGCATTTTTAAGCTTCTCGAAGGCATCTTCAGCATTGGCATTCCATTGAATCATCACCGACTTCCTACCTTTCGTCAGATCAGTCAGTGGTGCAGCAATAGAGGCAAAATTGGGGACAAACCGCCGGTAATACCCCACTATACCCAGAAAAGTACGAACCTGCTTTTTTGTGATGGGGCGTGGCCAGTTCTGGATAGTCTCTACTTTGTTAAATTGTGGCTTTACCAGACCCCTGCCTACGACATATCCCAGGTACTTAGCTTCCTCCATCCCTACCGCACTTTTCTCAGGGTTAACAGTAAAGCCCGCTTTCCTCAAACCGTCCAAAACCATCTGAACCCGGGGAAGATGGGACTCCCAATCTGGACTGAAGATGACAATGTCATCCAGGTAGACCGAGGTATATCTCAGGTAGGGGCGGAGCACCCTATCCATCGCTCGTTGGAAGGTGGCCGGGGCTGAGTGTAACCCAAAAGGCATCCGCTTATAATGAAAATGACCCTCTGGAGTGGAAAAAGCAGTCTTTTCCCTGGCTTCCTTAGTCAGGGGTATCTGCCAGTATCCCTTAGTAAGGTCCAGGGTGGTGATATAACGGGCCGGACCCAATTTCTCTATTAATTCATCCACCCTTGGCATGGGATACGCGTCAAATTTTGACACCTCGTTAAGTTTCCTGAAGTCATTGCAGAATCGCAAAGTGCCGTTGGGCTTCGGTACCAACACGATGGGGCTCGACCATTCACTCTGTGACTCCTCAATGACATCAAGCTGAAGCATTTTTTTAACCTCTTCAGAAACAGCCTTTTTATGGGCTTCTGGGATGCGGTACGGCTTTACCCGAACCTTTACATGGGGTTCCGTCACAATATCATGTTTAATCCCGGACGCGTGTCCCGGTAGTCCTGAAAACATGCCTTTGTTTCTTTGCAGAAACTCCTTAACTTCTTGGGTTTGGGGTTTGGACAGGTGGCAGCAATGTGTACTGCGTCAACACCATCAGACTCTATACCCACCCCAACCATGGCGGACACCTCCTCTCGGTCTCTCCAGGGTTTTAACAAATTTATGTGGTAGATCTGGTATGGTTTTCTTTTCCCAGGCTGATGCACTCGGTAGTTTACTTCCCCTACTTTTTCAACCACCTCATATGGTCCCTGCCACTTGGCTAGGAACCGACTTTCCACTGTGGGTATAAGTACTGCTACCCGGTCCCCAACCTGAAATTGCCGCAGCTTGGTTGACCGGTTGTACACCCTTTTCTGGGCCTCCTGAGCTTTCTGCAAATGTTCCTGTACCAAAGGCATCACTTTAGAAATTCTCTCTCTCATCTGAGAGATATGTTCAATGAGCGATTTGTGTGGAGAGGACTCACTTTCCCATGTCTCCTTCACCAAATCTAGCAATCCCGGGGTCTGCGACCATACACCAGCTCAAAAGGTGAAAACCCCGTGGAGGCCTGAGGAACCTCTCGAATAGCAAACAGCAGCGTGGGAAGCAAATGATCCCAGTCTCTTCCATCTCTCTGCACATCCCTTTTAAGCATCATTTTCAGAGTTTTGTTGAATCGTTCTACCAGACCATCTGTCTGAGGGTGATAAACAGATGTTCGCAACTGCTTGATTTGGAACAACTTGCACACATCTGCCATCACCCGGGACATAAATGGGGTCCCCTGGTCCGTCAAAATTTCCCTTGGCAGGCCAGTTCTCGAAAACATAAAAAACAACTCCCGCGCAATGGCCTTTGATGTAGGGTTTCTTAAAGGAACCGCCTCTGGATACCTTGTGGCATAATCAAGAACCACCAGGATATATTGGTGTCCCTGAGCAGACTTCTCTAAAGGGACCCACTATATCCATAGCGATGCGCTCAAAGGGCACCTCAATTATTGGCAGAGGCACCAAGGGGTTCCTATAATGGGGTGCTGGGGCAATTAACTGGCAAACAGGGCAGGAGGAACAGTACCTCTTAACCGTGGCACCGATCCCTGGCCAGTAAAACCGGTCCGTTATCTGGGCCTCAGTTTTCTCAGCTCCCAGGTGACCACCTAGAGCATCATTGTGAGCCAGATCCAGCACCATTCTCTGGTAGGGCTGGGGTACTAGTAATTGTTCCACAATTTCTCCCCGAATTTCTGATACACGGTAGAACAGATCATTATTGCCGCAAAGTGAGGAAATCTTTTCTCTGCATCTGGTGCTTGAGGTACCCCACTGACAACAGTTACCTGTTCGCGAGCATTTATCAACATCGGGTCACCCATTTGAGCCCTGCCAAATGCACCTCTGGACACATCTAAGTCAGGGTGTACTGGATAAGAAGAACCCTCCCCCTCATCCACCCCAAGTGTAATAT
The DNA here is from genome assembly GCA_009667805.1 of Leptobrachium leishanense. Taxonomy (NCBI): domain Eukaryota; kingdom Metazoa; phylum Chordata; class Amphibia; order Anura; family Megophryidae; genus Leptobrachium; species Leptobrachium leishanense. The sequence continues at coordinate 85,239,262 of CM019063.1, forward strand.
CTACAGGGGATAATTCCTCTTCATCCTCTCCTACCATAACCGGCACGGGAGAGGATTCCCCTCCTTGGGTGTCAACTCAGGTTGAGGAGCTAGGACACTCACATCATTTACAACATTCTCATTTTGAACACATTTGAGCAACTCCTCATCAACAGTGTCCACAGTCATGTTTGGTGGGGGTGACCCTGAATTGTTCCCCAGTTCGATGGGCAGTTCAGTTTGTGCCAAGCACCACAGTTCAGCAAACAAGGGGCAGTCCCGTCCCACAATCACATCATGTATCAGAGTACTCACCACCCCGACCTCTTGGGTGACCGAAGTATTCCTGGCGGAAATGGTGACAGGGATCAGCGGATACTCCCGAGTATCCCCATGGATACAGACAACCCGGAGGGTTCTTTGTACTGGACCGAGCCTTCCGACTACCCGGGCATGCACCAGGGTGACCATACTCCCAGAGTCCAGGAGAGCTTTGGCTGGGCGGTGATTCACCCACACAGTACATTCAAACTGACCCCCCTCTAGGTCAAGGTGGGTAGTGCACATTGTGAGGGTGTAGAAGGACACTCTCCGAGCGGATCCACACTCCATGGGCTCCTCCTGTAGCGGACACTGCGCCCGGGTATGGCCCCAGGCGCGACACCTCCAACACTGTATATCGCCAGCAGTTCAGGTAGCGACAGGCCTCTGCAGAACCGAGGAAGATGATTTTGGGGTGCTGGTTCCCGGGTCCAGTGACGCTTCCCTCCGAGGAACTGAAGCAGGCCTCACAGGCGGTGGCAAGACTGGTCCTTATGGAGACATGGTTACCAGCAGTGACCACTGCTTGATCACGTCCAGGTGCAAGTTGCTGCATGGCCTCCCGCAGGGCATTGATCTGCGTCTGTGTGGCTACCTGCTGTGCTGCAAGTTGTGCAGCCAGCAAATGGGTGCTTTCTTGTTGGGCAGCAACAGCCTGTGCCAGGCTTGTTGCTGCTGAGCCATCGCCTCTTCATGGCGAGTCTGTGCCTGCACATTGACAAAGACGATCTGTTTAACCAGCTCCTCCATAGCTGTGGACTTCAGTGCAGCCTTACCCAGGACATGTAATCAGAACACTGTCCTTTAAAAATGTCAGTTTTTTTTTTTCCTTTTCACAAAAATTCCTCTTGCTTGGCGTGTGAGGGGTAGCAGATTGCCCGCATTTGAAACACCAGTTGTGATGTTAGGGGGCCCACAGAGCACGTACACAATGTCTTTCACAAACAAAACAGCTTTATTCACCCTTTCAGAGCAGTCAAAAAGGCAACATAATAAGTACACGCTTGGGTTCAGTGAAATTAAAGCAAAGTCCTGATCTTCAGCACAAATAAACAGAAAAATAATGATGGCTCACCAACGCTTTAAACCATCCCAAACCTGGGGAATCCTTTCCCCAGTATGTGGAAGCCTCTCCAGCAAGGCACAGCACGTCTCCTGCTTTTGGAACACACACACAGCTTCCACTGATTACTTTCCTTTTTCCTAAAAACTCCCACAATCCTATCTGGGAGTTGCTGGCTTTAAAACTCTTCTTGGACAGGAACATTAACCCTGTGGTTGCCCTTAAAGGGTCCACAACCCAAATAGGGGTGAAACATATTGTCCATTCAGGACCCAGCCCTGCCGACCTCTACAATTGTAATACCATCCGTGTACCAGGCCAGTGCACAAATGCATTTGCGCTCACAATGAGAAGTATAGGACACGCAAAGTACAGTAAGCTCGCGCAGGTTCACCCGCGGTAGACATATACGCGCGTTTTTTGCTTTGACATTGTAATACAATGTTCAGCGCAAAGGGTTTTGCCCCTCGCATTAATGTGTTTTTGCGCGTGCGCAAATGTATGCGTGAAGAATGTAATAGGGCCCTTGGTGTGGCTGTTTCAAGATGCACAATAAGGAGGCCCTTGAAGAAAAATGGACTGCATGGTCGAGTCCCCCGTATTAAGCCATTACTACGCAAATGCCACAAAGTATCCCGCTTACAATACGCCAAACAGCACAGAGACCAGCCTCAAACCTTCTGGCACAAAGTCATTTGGAGTGATGAGACCAAAATTTTACTTTTTGGTCACAACCATAAATGCTACAATTAGAGAGAAGTCAGCAAGGCCTATGATGAAAGGTATACCATTCCTATTGTGAAACACAGAGGTGGATCGCTGATGTTTTGGGGATGTGTGAGCTACAAAGGCACAGGAAATTTGGTCAAAATTGATGGCAGGATGAATGCAGTATGTTATCAAAAAATACTGGAGGAAAATTTGCATTCATCAGCCCGGAAGCTGCGCATGGGACGTACTTGGACATTCCAACAGGACAATGATCCGAAATACAAGGCCAAGTCGTCCTGCCATTGGCTACAGCAGAATAAAGTGAAGGTTCTGGAGTGGCTATCTCAGTCTCCTGACCTCAATATCTTTGAGTCACTCTGGGGAGATCTCAAAGGTGCAGTTGATGCGAGACAGCCCTAGTTTACAGGAACTGGAGGCTTTTTGCCAAGAAGAATGGGCAGCTTTACCATCTGAGAAGATAAAGAGCCTCATCCAGAAATACCACAAAAGACTTCAAGCTGTCATTGATGTTAAAAGGGGCAAAACATTGTATAAGGAACTGGGTTGTGTAAACTTTTGATCAAGGTCATTTGGAGAGTTTCTGTTGTCATTATGATTTAAAATGAGTAAACACACTTGATTGATAATAAATGGCTTCAGTCAAATACTAACCACGAGTGAAAGAAAGGTCTTTGTGTTATCATTCATATTCTGTGGATAATGGCCAAGAAATCATAAATTCTGTTGTGGTACAGTATGTAAACTTATGAGCACAACTGTGTGTGTGTGTATATAATTATATATATATATTTATATATTAAAGCCAAATTATTTTATATCATACCTGCTTGCCTGCCTTGTTTCCCCTGCAACCGGGCTCTGCCAGGGGACACTGCTGCCATGGCCGCGACAGATGTTCTGTGAAATAGTGATAATTCTGACTATTTTATTTTTTTGAATATCAAGGTTTTGTCCTATACTTTATTATTACAATCGTATGATCAAGCATCACCTTGTCAAACACTGTAACATGATCACAATCACTCAAAATAAACTCTTTGAATAATGTTAGCAAGATTGGAATTGCACAAATTGGTACGCGAAATATCTGCAGGTGATTCTGTTATAGACCAAAAGGGGAAACCTATCTTATGGACCAGATTGCTCATGTTTTCCAGACATTGCAGCGACATACAGCATCAGTATAAAGATTATGCAGATTGCTATTCCTGCTCCCCTTGTTGCATCAGCTTATGAATAGGAACTTAAATGGAGGTGTTCTGTTAGGCCAGAACGGCCATGTTTTCGTTGCCACATATTTCTATTTCATGTAGAGAGGAGCACAGGGAAAATTGCTTACCTGAAACATGTATAATTCATATGATGCAGGAAGAAATTCAATGCAGGTCACCTGTCTTTCCTTTTTGATTTGTTACCTGCAGCGTAAAGATTCTACATGCTGCGGGTTCGATTTTTCATGCAATGCCTATCTGTACATGAAAACATGGCTGATCTGGCAACCCCAGCCCAATATCCCCTCATGAATATGCTTTGGATTACATGGATAGCCATGTGTTTCAATCAGGTAGTAATCAGTAAAGCGCTTTATTTACCTGTTTATCATTTAGAAATGTTAAAGTTGAGTTTTGGTCCTTTACGGCACGGAATAAGACTTTTATATAGATATACAGCTGGATTAGCCATGGAGGTAGTCAAGGCACACCAGAATATTCAGAAAGTTGCCTTTATAGTTGAACTCAGAGGAGGGCTGGGAAGGATGTGACAATGGGGCTATTTGTTTCCTTAAAGCCATTCAGCCCAAAAAATGCCAACTGTCCCGTACCTGAAAGAACCTTTCCATTTATATGCAAGCCTATTTGGAGTCTGGGTCAGCTTTCAACCTTATTTTAGTTATGTCCCTCATCACACTACTTGAATCGCAAAGCGTTTTGCTAGGGTTTTTTAAACTAAACTATAATTCCTCATAGGCGTCTTCACATTCTCTTTAATTATCTCAATGTCCAACCATGCATTGATCTCTTTTTCATATGGCTAACTTAAATGGTGCATATCTTAATCCTTGTGACAACTGACAGGATTTACATTATGGCAGACATCATTTCCAGTTTACTCTATACCTCTGAATTTTTTAACAGTTTTTGCCAGATTGTTCCATGAGTCAGCAGTGGACAGTGTCTCAGATAGGAGTGGTTGAAGCTGTAAATGTTTTTTTTGCCAAGGTGGGCAATCACCTTTTCCTCCATCTTCGACCTTCAGGATGATCACCCCAAAGAGCAGTAGAATGAGCCTTCGGAGCATTACACCTCGTATGAGACTACCCAGATCTTTGATCTGACCTGTGGGGAGGTGTCTCCTCCAGTCGATGCATACAAACAAAAACCTAGATTAAATAAGAGTAGTTGTTATACTTAACAATAAAAGGTGACACATTTATTTAAACTCTATTTACTCCATTTGTACAACCTCAATATTGGCATTACCTTGTCAAATGCTGTAAAATGATCACAGTCACCCAAAATAATCTTGACAATTATTATCAACAAATCAAAACCATATGGTGAGGTGAGCTATGATTTTCCGTATGTACTCACTGACATGTTTTACTGTTATTAGCAGAAATTATGTCTTTTTGATTGAGAAATCCATTCTTTTTTGTCAATAGTTCTGCTCTTACTTATTCTTCCAGAAGTGAGTAAGCAAGAAGATTCCAAATAGTAGCTCGTTCAAATAATGTTTCCAAATGGAATGATGAACTTATTTATTTGGCCGCGTCTAACTGCAGAGCAATCTGCCAAAAATTCTAAAACAACATTAAGCAATGAATATAAATGTCGATCTAGTGGGAGGAAATCATTCTTTTTTTGGAAAAGAAGTTTCTTTCTCAGGCAAAAATGTTTTGCTTAATCATGTAAGATCAACACATTTTCTAGCAGTGATAGTTTTTAGCGTCCTGGTCTTTTAACCTAAAATGAGTACATTTTTACTTATTAAATCAATCACTTCTTGTTTTGACTATTGTTTGTTGTTGTTCTGCAATTTTATGGGCTTGTACAATTAGTGAGCCTAAAGATGTCAAATATCATTTAACAATTTGAAAAAGTTGAATTTGGACTTGTTATGTATTGTATTCTGGAACTCCAGGGTCATATGCAAGAAGTGAGTGTCACATGCAGGATGTGATTGAAGTAAGATAGCTTTAACTCATCATCTTTTGAAAGCACACAAAGTCCTTTATATTTTCTTCACTTTATTGGGAAAGTAACAGCAACTAAAAGGTGTCTTGTGGGAAGAGAGGGCTTCTCTTGGAATGCTTTGTTATGGGAAGAAGGTAAAAACAGGATGCAATCACCCAGTACAGAACAGGATCTTTACTAGTGATGTCTGGTTAATGAACGAATCGTTCATAAGAAACGGTTCATCATTGTGAACTGGATGAATCGATTCATTCAGTCGGACTGAATAGTTTCAAACGGTTCACTGGCTTAACTCACAACACAGAGGAGCACTGGTAAGGTAATCCTTGTGTGTGTGTGATGTCAGCAGCACCTGCTGGCTCTGTCTCACTCTGCAAATGAATCACTGAATCGAGTCACTGATTCGATTCAGTGATTCAGAGTAGCTTGGAGCGATTCCAAACCATCAGTACACAGATTCAGAATCTGAATTTGAGCAGAGTGTACTGACTCAAAGAACTGTTTGCAGCAGTTCTTGAGTCATTAGAGCAGCTCTGGTCACTCCGCAGGTCCTTGAATACAAAAATATTGAACGATTATACTGCAGCAGTGATCCGAGGATTTTTTTTTAGTAAATATGATTAAATAAGAAATAGTAAATTTAATAATAGTAATAATAAATCTAATAATATTAATGAACAATATTTTTTAATAATACATTTATATTAAATTGTAATATTACAAAATTAAATAAGGATTGGAAATGTTATAACTGTTAATTATGTAATTGTAGATATATTGATAGGTTATATATTATAATTCCTGGGGGAATTATATGAGAAATAGGGAAAATGTGAAAGCCAGCCCCCCCCCCAATTTTTTTTACCAGTTCTTGTTTCTATTTTTCATTTTATTCATTTTTTTATTACTTTTACACATTATATGGTCCTGTTTGGTATCATTAGAAAGGCCTGACAAAATTTCTGTCTGAGAATATACATCTAAATGCTGATACACACAAGATAAGTTCATTTGAGATATGCAAAGTTTTTCAAAAAGAGTATATTTGGACGGGGCGTGGCTGACTGCCAAGCAGACAAGACGTGCTTCACCATAGCTCCTGCACATCTCCTATCACTTTTTGATTTCTGCGGGATTACATTATTGCTTCCTGTCCGGAAACCTGCTGTCTTATCCTCTGGAACAGTGCGGAGGGTGTTGTGGGCAGCTAGAACCCCCCTGATGACTTTGAAGTGACACCGGACATTTTCGGGCCTACGCCGCGAACGGAGCCAGAGTCGAGTTTTGTCCGTCGCGATGCCCGCGTTTCCATCTGGGTGCTCGGACATTGTTTTCCTCGGGCTGGGACGGTTGTCTACTCACCGGCGCAGAGTGGAAGTGGAGAGATAATTGGCTGCCCGCATGCTTGATCCGCCCGGCGCCCTCACTCATCGTACAGGCCGGAATCTTTACAGACCAACGGCACCGCCACGTGCCACAGCTTATAGCAGTCCCTACCTGACCTGCTGAGAGGTCGGACGGGAATTGGCCCTCTCCTCGGTCCGGCGCCTTTAGGAGGTATCCGGAGAGATTGTGGCATCCACCGCCAGGACACCCTGCGAGGGGAAATATTCCTGTCCCTTGTCCACACCGGAGGAGTGATAACCTGCCTCTACTCCACGTGGCCTGGCCCGGTAAACCTTCAGCGGGACTCTCACAGTAAACTGGTGGAGGGGATTCGTCCTTGCCTCTGCGGGGAAAGCGGAGTATTCCTTCAATTAATTTTTCGGGACTTTGTTAATTGCACCTTTATTTTCCATTTTTTTTTTTTTTTTTTTACAATTTTTGACCGCCGATGTGAGCAGCCGCTTGTTCCTGAGCTCCGCTGTTTTATCGCCTTTTTATTGAGGATATATTGGGTTCCTGCTAGCCTTTTGCCACACTCATAGCTGGGGACAGAGGTCTGCCGCAGCTGTGCACCCCCTGAAACGATTTCCAGGCACGTTTCCTGACCGCTTCCATCTGGGCCTGGTAGTGCAGCCTACTACATTGCAGGATCCACGGAGGCTCTCGTGATGACACGTGCTTCTGACTCAACCACGTCGGGATGGGTAAGAAATCCAACCAGAAGCTGGCCCGGGCGGAAGGTGCCCGACAGAGGGACATTCGTGAGGCTTTGCAGGGGGGTTCTACCTCAGGACTCGGGGCTTCCTCACTGACTTTCCCGCAGGGCGCCGGATCGTCGGATGAGGGAGACTGTTACTGGCCTATACGAGGAATAAGTGGGCAACCTGATCTTACCGTAACGCCTACCACGACAATGCTGAAGAAACCTGGCAGTGCTGCTCGGAAGAGAGCCCAGGGCAAACGCAAATTACAGGCGGTGGATCAGGAAAGGACCAGTCTCATTCAGCCGGTTGCCGCTGTTGTGCAGCAGAGCTCTGGGGAGGAGTCCTCTTCCTCGGACGGCGACTCTACTCCAGCGGTTTCTCGCTGTTCGGGAGTCTAAGCTGGTGCAAGGGACCCCGGCCAGACCCCGTCAAGATGGATCTCAGAGGCGATCGATACTTGTCTTGCCCTCTTTGCTTACCCGCAACCCTGACAATCATGGCATAGCTGGTGACGACACGCTTCCATCCACGAAGGGTGACCTCCGCAAATTTATGGACGAAATGAGATCAGTATGGAGGGCAGAGGTGACTGCAATGAGAATGGAGGTAGCAGAGGTGCGTACTCAGGTTCACGAGATGAAGGTGCAATCCGCTGAGTTGGTGACAACACATACACACCTGGCGACACAAGTGGAAGAATTACGAGCGCAGGTTGCTCTTCTGTCTAGGTCGGTGGAGACATTGGAATCTAGACACCGTAGACGGAACATTCGTATCCGGGGTATTCCGGAGTCGATTCCTGAGATGACCCTCCTCCAGTACGTGAATCGCTTGCGAAGTCAGGTTGTGGGTCCATCTCTGGAGACCCCGGCCATGTTCACCTCGGGCTACCGTATAAAGAAGGCCGCGACCACCCCTTCTGATGCCTCAAGGGATGCTGTGGCGATTGCAGTGGATGTGGCGACTCAGACGAAGCTCATGACGGCCCCGGGAGCAAGGGAGGTGGTGCGTTTCGAGGGATCGAAGCTCCTGCTGTACCGGGATTTGCCTCTTGTGACCCTACTGGCACGTCGTCGATTCAGGGAGGTGACGGCCTTTCTCCGCTTGAGGGGAGCCAGATATCGCTGGGGTCTGGCGGGCTCCTTGGAAGTGTCTATAGGAAACTTTCTGCATGTCCTCATGGACCCTGCCGCGTAGGCGTGGCCGATATTATCCCGGGCAGGACTCTCCCGAGACGAGACGGGGACTGAACCGGGCTGAACGGCAAAACTTTCTCCAGTAGCAGTGCTCGTTGTTTCACTGTGCCCGACTTTAACTCACTGCCTGATTTGTATAATGTTGTGTCCCCCCCTTTTTTTTTGTATATGCTGATTGCTAGTCCCATGTCTGGTTTACTCTGAGTTCGTGCTTGTATCACCACTGGACTTCCTTGATCTCCCCTCGCTAGGTGCTACCATAGAGATAGAACCTGTGTTTTTTTTTATTTATTTTTTATTGACCCTTTCGAGACTCTCCCTTGAGTGCCCTGGCCTTGTGACTAATTTTCTCCTTGGCCTTCCACGACCCATTGGGTCAATGGGCTTGTGTCGGGACTGTCACACCTTTGGCCTTTGCCGAGTTACCCCCTTATTATTGTTTTTCACCCTCCCTGTCGACGTCCCTTTCTCCTTGCACGTGCGGAGCCTTCTCTTTTTTACAGAGACCCCCCCCCAGTTGGAGATGTTTCCCCCCCCCCCCACCGTTATATATGTTATATATCTTATGTAGTAGACTTGCTATCCTCGTTTTGATAGAATTTATGCCGTTGATCCCCGGATGGGGTCTTTTTTCTTGCTTTGAACCGACATTTATTACTATGCTCTTTATTATACTGATGCCCTCGCTGACGTGAATTGTACACTTTTAAGATGTTTTAGAGCTTATTGCCGTAATTTCGATGATGTGGTGCTGATTTTCAATGCTATTTTATTTTGCTTTTATTGCTGATGTCTGGATGATTTTCATTGCATTTAGCAGTGTTATTTTCCGCCGAGTATTCTGGCCCTGTGAGGCCTAATATTGCTGTCTATATGACCTTTACTCAAATAAAAATTAAATTTGAAAAAAAAAAAAAAAAAAAAAGAGTATATTTGTATACACCTTTTTAGCGCTCCCTATTAGACACATTTTTATATGTGCGTTCTTTTTTCCTTAAAATTCCTTGATTAAGAATCAATCTTTGTTATAATTTATAATTGTAGACGGAACAACACTAAATTAAAAAAAATCGCAATCCCACAGTCTTCAGCAGCTACGCACTTCAAGGTGCCAAAATACACTTATACATAATGAGAGTACACTAAATCATGTCATACATTAGCCATCAGATTCTACTATAAGGGGAAAAAGGAATATTTGACCCAATATAAACAGTATTGTCATGGAACTGACATAGCACTCCCTGCTTCAACCTCAAGACTTTTATTCCCATGTTGAAAACCCTAAAAAACAGACAATTGCCTCGGGAAAGACTTTATGTTCATTTATATTGTGTGTTGTGATTCTAAAGGTATTGTAAATTGCTTGGTTTTACTTTATGTAAATGGTAGCTTGGAGATGTGTTTTGAAGTTGCAGCCTGAGGTTATTTTCAATGCCATTGTCACGGAAGGGACATAGGGGCTCGGCGCAGCGAGACCCAGGACTCAAACCCAAGACATTTTTAAACGGACCTTGTTTTCCTTTGAACGTTTGCAGTGTGCGTTTCAATGTATGAACAGTTTATTTTCCTTGCTAGATGTGGTTTTACTTGATGTGCTGTATTAAGATGTACCCTGTGTGATTTTAAATATACTTTACATCGTTTGGTTTTAGTTTAATTTAGTTTAGTGAAATGACATAGCTTTGGTTTTAAAACATACTTATATTCCTGTTTTTCTGTAGCCAGTAAACAAGTTTTGCTGCTGTGTAATTTATGCGTCAGGGAGTTTCCCCATTATCTAGCTACATGTTTAATTTAAGGGATCTCTGATAGTGTGTGTTTAATCTGATGGGCTGGAACAATGGATATACAAATGTTGTATGCGCTGAAGGCTAAGAGAATGTGAAGAATGTTGATTGTAAATAACTGACATAATCTAATTAGTATGGGTGTGCTAGTAATTAGTATGGGTATGCAAATTATGACTGTTATACTTCAGCATAAATAGTGGCGTTGTTCATTAAAAGAGTTCAGTTCATCTGAGTGTTTGAAACATACAGCTCTGCCTGGTGTTGTCATTTTCACGTCGGCTACATATCACCACCACCCAGGAACGGGTCACTCTAACTCCGCAGCAGAACATCGATTCGCCGCGCCGTTGCGCCACCTTGAATCGGTATCTTGGGATACCGCAACCACCCCGAATCGGGACCTCGGCTGAGCGCCGTGCCTGCATCTGCAAGGAGACTCTACCGAACCTCGATTCGCCACGCAGACCGTCTCCAGCCCTTCAATGGTCAGTAGATCCGCTGCTCGAGACGCCGAGTGCCGTGCCACTCGGTAGTCGGGCGGATTTCCACCGTGGGTGCCCCATCTACTCTCCAGATCTCCACCGCCACGTGGTCTTCTACCCAAGCCGCTCGAGACACCGGGTGCCGTGCCACTCGGTAGTCGGGCTTGGCAACACCAAAGAGGGGGTCAGATAGAGCAGGACCGCAGGCGGATACTCCATTCCGTCATACTGGTGGCAGCGGTGGGATCGCTCTCTGCAACCCCCCAGCAAGGAGACCTACACCATGGCGGTGTACAGCTATTACAACAGGGACACCCTGCGGGGCATGCTGGAGAATCGGGGAGGTACCCCAGGCTCTAAACGCAAGAAGACCTTGATCAAGGAGCTGCAGGTCCTAGACCGGGTGGGCGCGACGACGGTGAAGCCACCCGCCCCCACCCCTGTCCTCGCAGAGAAATCGGAAGATGCCTTCGTCAGAAAGGCGCGGCAACGGATCGCCCTACTCGGAACTGCCCCATCGGAGGCGGACATAAGCAAGGTGATCCAGGAGGTCCGGCAGGATACTGGAGCGACGGGAACAGGAGCTCCCGTACGACAGCAGGGACTCGGAGTTCGAGGAACTGGAGTTCCTAGCAGAGCGAGAGTGGGAGCTCGAGAAGGCCTACAGGAGATTGTTGGACAGCGTTCCGCAGTCGGGTCTGAGTCCCATGTACTGGGACGGGTCGGCGGAAGGAACCGACAGTCCACAGGACTTGGAAGTATGGGAGGCCGAGATGCTCCCATGGGTCCCCGTTGGGGCCCCAGCAGAAGAAGCTACCCCCTTCAACCCGCAGGAAGACACGGTGTCCGTGCCCGCGGGCCCAGCGGAAGAGCTGGCAACGGGGCAGAGCGCCGCTGGCCTCTGCCCACCCTCAGCAGCAGAGAAAGTTATTCCCCACCCAACCGAAGAGCTGGCCACAGGGCAGAGCGCCGCTGGCCTCTGCCCACTGCCCACAGTCTGCCAGGAGGAGCAGACAGATGGTTCCCCCGGGCTGGGTTGTTCGCAGCCATTGACAGCCCTGGGGATGGAAGAAGCCACCCTCCCGCAAGGAGACCCCCACCCAGCCGAAGAGCTGGCCACGGGGCAGAGTGCCGCTGGCCTCTGCCCATCTTTTCCCAGCTGCCCCGAGGAGCAGAAAGGGGATAACCCTCGCTGCCGATCTCGCAGCCGTTTACCCCATCCAACCCCCTGGACTTTGTTCCGGTACCCACCTCCCCAGCAGAAGAGCTGGCAACGGGGCAGAGCGCCGCTGGCCTCTGCCCATCTCCCACCCTCTGCCCCGAGGAGCAGAAAGGGGATACCCTCGCGCTGCTGATCCCGCAGCCATTGACCCCATCTAACCCCCTGGACTTTGTTCCGGTACCCACCTCCCCAGCAGAAGAGCTGGCAACGGGGCAGAGTGCATCTGGCCTCTGTCCACCCTCCGTCGTCTGCCCTGAGGAGCAGGCGAGTTTACCCGAGCTGCTTGTCTCACAGCCGTTGACCCCACCTGACACCCGGGATGTCATTTCTGCGCCCACTTCCCCAGCAGAAGAGCTGGCAACGGGGCAGAGTGCCGCTGGCCTCTGCCCACTCTCCGTCGTCTGCCCTGAGGAACAGCAGAATTTACCCGAGCTGCTTAGCCCGCAGCCGTTGACCCCATCTGACCCCCTGGACGTTGTTCCTGTGCCCACTCCCCAGCAGAAGAGCTGGCAACGGGAGAGAGGGCCGCTGGCCTCTGCCCATCCTCCACCATCTGCCCTGAGGAGCAGAAGGGGGGTACCCTCGGGCTACTTATCCCGCAGCCACGGACCCCACCGGAGCTGGCGGACACCATTCTCCTGCCCAGGGACCCTTTCTCGGCCTTGAACCACCCAGCCGACGCGCTGGCAATGGGGCAGAGCCTGGTCCCCCTCTGCCATCTCCACAACCCTTTGGCCCGGAGGCCCCATGCAGCCACTGTTTTCCCCAACGGCTGACCAGGACACTCGGGGCGCGTGCACTTGGCACCGTTTTTCCCGGGTGCACGGTACCACTGGAGACGGCACAGGTGGTACCTCTCCCCAACCACGGACACTTATTCGGAGGGGGTACCCGAAGGACTTACAACCTGCCAGGCACGGCCGCGAGCACCACTGGAGAAGCCTGGCAGCTCGCCTCTTGCCCACGGACTATGGGCCGCAGAGACTGCACCGACTCCCCCTATACGACCCGTGTGGGTCCAACCGGGCTCGTCGGACTTTGGAAAGGGGAAGGAGTGTCACGGAAGGGACATAGGGGCTCGGCGCAGCGAGACCCAGGACTCAAACCCAAGACATTTTTAAAAGGACCTTGTTTTCCTTTGAACGTTTGCAGTGTGCGTTTCAATGTATGAACAGTTTATTTTCCTTGCTAGATGTGGTTTTACTTGATGTGCTGTATTAAGATGTACCCTGTGTGATTTTAAATATACTTTACATCGTTTGGTTTTAGTTTAATTTAGTTTAGTGAAATGACATAGCTTTGGTTTTAAAACATACTTATATTCCTGTAGGTAAATGTGTTTTTCTGTAGCCAGTAAACAAGTTTTGCTGCTGTGTAATTTATGCGTCAGGGAGTTTCCCCATTATCTAGCTACATGTTTAATTTAAGGGATCTCTGATAGTGTGTGTTTAATCTGATGGGCTGGAACAATGGATATACAAATGTTGTATGCGCTGAAGGCTAAGAGAATGTGAAGAATGTTGATTGTAAATAACTGACATAATCTAATTAGTATGGGTGTGCTAGTAATTAGTATGGGTATGCAAATTATGACTGTTATACTTCAGCATAAATAGTGGCGTTGTTCATTAAAAGAGTTCAGTTCATCTGAGTGTTTGAAACATACAGCTCTGCCTGGTGTTGTCATTTTACGTCGGCTACATATCACCACAACCCAGGAACGGGTCACTCTAACTCCGCAGCAGAACATCGATTCGCCGCGCCGTTGCGCCACCTTGAATCGGTATCTTGGGATACCGCAACCACCCCGAATCGGGACCTCGGCTGAGCGCCGTGCCTGCATCTGCAAGGAGACTCTACCGAACCTCGATTCGCCACGCAGACCGTCTCCAGCCCTTCAATGGTCAGTAGATCCGCTGCTCGAGACGCCGAGTGCCGTGCCACTCGGTAGTCGGGCGGATTTCCACCGTGGGTGCCCCATCTACTCTCCAGATCTCCACCGCCACGTGGTCTTCTACCCAAGCCGCTCGAGACACCGGGTGCCGTGCCACTCGGTAGTCGGGCTTGGCAACACCAAAGAGGGGGTCAGATAGAGCAGGACCGCAGGCGGATACTCCATTCCGTCATAGCCCTCTTTTGTGTGGAATGTTTGAGTAATTTCTGATTATGCAAGAAGGCTTTTCTCTTTGTCTAACTGTTATCTGTTTGAGAAGTCATGAGTCTGGGGCAGTGTTTGACTGACAAGGCAATCTGATCTATTAGAACAATAGATGATGCAAATGATGTGTGATAACTGAATGCTAAGGAATGTTTACTGTAAATGTCTAAATCTAACTGACCTGTTGTAATCAGAGTTCCAGTAAGTCAATGTTCATGGTTTGATATGTAAATGATCCCTGTTGGACCACATAAATATGTTTTTTCTCAGTAAAGCAGATAGTTCTTGGTTGATACATTCAGCTTGTCTGGTGTGTTATTTCCTCCTGCACTATTCCACTCCACTCACCATCAGAAGACCCCGAGCGGCCATCTGAAAGTCTGACCTAACATTGGGGCTACAGGTCAGGAGATTGAAAGCCTGCAGATCCCTAGAAGCTGCTGTATCTTCGACCCAGCACTGGCACAGATCCCTGCCAGCCAGCCCAGGTCTCCCAGCAGGCAGAAGCAAGGTCTCCCAGCAGGCAGAAGCAAGCTGCTTGAGGCGCTGAGGAACGCGTTCCCAGTAGCTGGGCTGACCGCAATGAGGGGGGTGTCTGGAGAGCCAGGACAGGCGGAAGAGAGCGGTTTCCATCACAAGTGTCTCACAGAAGTGAATACACCCCTCGCATTTGGTGACGGACTGGCAGAGCATATCTCCAGACCTAAACCCTATTGAGCATCTGTGTGGCATCCTCAAACGGAAGGTGGAGGAGCGCAAGGTCTCTAACATCCACCAGCTCCGTGATGTTGTCATGGAGGAGTGGAAGAGGATTCCAAAGGCAACCTGTGAAGCTCTGGTGAACTCCGTGCCCAAGAGGGTTAAGGCAGTGCTGGAAAATAATGGTGGCCACACAAAATATTGACACTTTAGGCCCAATTTGGACATTTTCACTTAGGGGTGTACTCACCTGTGTTGAGTTATTTTGAGGGGACAGCACATTTACACTGTTATACAAGCTGTACACTCACTACTTTACATTGTAGTAAAGTATTATTTCTTCAGTGTTGTCACATGAAAAGATATAATAAAATATTTTCAAAAATGTGTAGAGCGTACTCACTTCTGTGAGCTACTGTGTATATAATAGTAGGAATGCACCGATACCGGGCAGTTTCACGAGTACTTGTACTTGTGCAAATGCCCCCATTACCTATACTGAAAGCCAGCACTGGGCTCACTAGCCGGTTGGTATGTTAGGGCTGGGGCAGCTGGCAGAATGCCCCTCCAGGTGGCCGCATTCCAGCAAGTGGCCACCGGCATGTTAAGATTGTAAGCTGCGCTCTTGCGAGATCTTGCAGTGTTCGCAAGATCTCATGAACTCTGTAAGATCTGGCAAGAGAGCGGCCACAGCGTAGCCGCGTTACAACCTTCAGATGCTGGTGGCTGCTCACTGCCACTGGAAGGAGGCCAGCCGTTGGGGCCGGGCAGAGTGCTGTTAATGGAAAACCTTATATCTTACTTACTGTATATCACTAACAGATAGTGAGAGTCAGTTGAAAAATTAGTCAGAAAGCCAAGTAAAACAGTGAGGGGCAGGCAGCTAGTCATGTTGCCATATAATGGATTAAATTGCCTTTCATGCCAACCTTCTTGTTACATCATTATTTTCACAGCCAATCAATAAATAGAACAGTTTATTGGTTCATAACAAACATCAACAGTTAGGGAATGTTAGCATATCTGATGGGGTGTGTGTGGGTCCCTGAAGAGTGCCAAGCTGCAAAAAACTAAAAAAAATGGAACTCTGCTATTCTTCTAATAGGTGTTTATAGCAATAAAAATGCATGAAAATGTGTGTAAATAGCAAAAAGAGGTCCTATAAAAAATAATAAAATGGTCTGTTACAGAATTTTTTTAAAAAAAATGCCTTTAAAAAAATGAATCTTAAATTTTGGTATAAAAAATACAAAAATATGTTTAAAAAATAAATAAAAAAGACGGTTTACTGAAAATGAAAAGAATAAATGGTTGAATAATTTGTTTTATAAAAACGATAATATTTTTTTAATATTGCATGCTATGGGATTCGTCAGTTTAAACCTGTCAAACTGAATCCCCAAAAATCCAGGCATTTCACTGACACTTTGGTGCAGTTTGGCGTTTTCTGAATAGATTAACCATTACTTCTCTATGGGACAATATTGCAGCTGAAGATCTCCAAAGGTCTTGGATCTGCGGCGAACTGCACCGTATTTCACTGGCAATTTGCCAGTATTTGCCGAATTGACAGTTTAGTGAATAAACAAACTGCAACGAAATAGCTCCGTATTGTGAAATTCACCGTTTGGTGCAATTTGGTGGCAAGTTCGGGGCTTATGGTGTAACCCCTTTATGTGGTATGGGCACTGTGTGCACTGTGTGTGTGTGTGTGTGTATGAGACATTACCTGTCAGCAAAGAGAGAGAATCATTTAGCAGAATCTAGTATTTTGATAATACCGAGGTGAAATATGAATAGAATTAAGATATACAGTAATCAGTGGCTATTTATTTCTTTAATTTGACATATAACATATCTGTAAAACTAACAGGGTAAATGAGAAATTTATCTACAGTGTGCAATGTAGTACAGGTGGAGCACCCACTATCAGGAATGAGCATGACCATGAGCATTTTGAATATATCGTCCAACAAATTTCATGAAAGATTCTGTTTCTTCTACAATTTTTCTACCAATATATTTGTACACAAGGAACACAAATATGTTTTTGTAAGTTCTGTATCTTGTAAGCTTTTTAAAGAGAACTGTAACTCCGCATTTAAGATTGTAACACCCCCCAGCAGCATAGGCCTATGCTATGATATTGAAACATAAGCAACACGAGAGAACTAGAAATGTGTAGTTTCAGATTTTGGTTTGCAGTCACTGGCTGATGCTACACTTATCAGTGTCCAGCAATAGTCTCCTACCGTACACGGACTCCACTTTCCCTGGTAGCATTTCTCCATGCTAGCAATTTCATGGTGCAACCATTCAGCATATTCATCATTGACAGCACCGAGGTTGGCTGGGAAGAGGTAAAAGTGCGAAAGAAGAAAAAATGTATCATTGATATGGTGCAGTTCATCGACTTTCAACTTGTTCGACATAGTTTGGTGCCTTGTATTTGCCCAGAAAGTTGGAAATGACATTCTTGAAGGCAGCCCATACAACACATTCAGCACCTTGCAGAAAACCATCAAAGTGACCATCCTTCATTACCTTGAAGATCTGTGGGCCAATGAAAATACTTTCTTTTATCTTGGCATCACTGATTGAGTGGAAACATCTGTCGTAAGTATGCAAAATCTTCACTTTCTCATTGCGTTAACAAAGTTTCATTAGCCCAAGTTTGATGTGCAAAAGTTGAAATAACCTGTGGATCATTAGCAATATTCTTCTGCCCTGGAACCAATTTCCTGCGAGGTGTCCAGTCTTTTATCACGTGATGTGAATCTCTTGCTCTGCTGTCCCACTCGCAAAGAAAACAGCAGTATTTGGCGTATCCTAGCTGCAGAGCAAAACTGCAACCACCTTTTAGATCGCCGCATATATTCCAGTTCTACCTTGAGTACTGAATGTGTTTCAGCAGCAGCAGCTTGCTGTCATACGTTTTCTTCATATCCCAGGGCATATTTGAAACCAAGAGAAATCTCAATGTATCCTTCCTGGTAAAATACTTTGTAAATAAATAAAATAAAATATAGATGGTATGTCCGACAGGTATGGAAGGGTATATATATTGCCATTCTGCAGCAAAACAACCTTCAAACTTAGCACTGAGTCAATAAACAATTGCTTTTCTGACTTTTAGATGGATCCAAATTTTTTTGATTGGGTAATAAAAATAATAAAGGTAGTGCAGTAGACATTGCTTATTTAGATTTCAGTAAGGCTTTTGATACTGTTCCGCATAGAAGGCTTATCAATAAATTGCAATCTTTGATCTTGGATTCCAATATTGTTGAATGGATTAGGGAGTGGTTGAGTGACAGGCAACAGAGGGTTGTGGTAAATGGAGTTTATTCGGCGCAAGATCTTGTTACCAGTGGGGTACCTCAGGGGTCAGTACTTGGACCCATTCTCCTTAATATTTTTATTAGTGATATTGCAGAAGGTATTAATGGAAAAGTATATCTTTTTGCTGATGACACAAAGATTTGCAACAGGGTTGACGTTCCTGGAGGGATCAGCCAAATGACAAATGATTTAGGTAAACTAAAAAAATGGTCGAAGCTGTGGCAATTGAGTTTTAATGTGGATAAGTGCAAGATAATGCACCTGGGACGTAAAAACCCAAGGGCTGAATATATAATATTTGATACAGTCCTAACCACAACATCTGAGGAAAGGGATTTAGGGGTCATTATTTCAGAGGATCTAAGGGTAAGTAGTCAATGTAATAGAGCAGCAGGAAATGCTGGCAGAATGCTTGGTTGTGTAGGGAGAGGTATTAGCAGTAGGAAAAGGGAAGTGCTCATGCCACTGTACAGAGCACTGGTGAGACCTCACTTGGAGTACTGTGTGCAGTACTGGAGACCGTATCTCCAGAAGGATATAGACATCTTAGAGAGAGTTCAGAGAAGGGCTACTAAAATGGTGTACGGCTTGAAGGAGAAAAGTTACCAGGAAAGGCTTAATGATCTTAACATGTACAGCTTGGAAAAAAGACGAGACAGAGGAGATATGATAGAAACATTTAAATACGTAAAGGGAATCCACAAGGTAGATGGAAGGGAGTATATTTAAAAGGAAACAAAGTAGCAAAACAAGAGGACATAGTCTTAGATTAGAGGGGCAAAGGTTTAAAAGTAACATCAGGAAGCATTATTTTAATGAGAGGGTAGTGGATACATGGAACAGCCTTCCAGTAGAAGTGGTAGAGGCCAAAACAGTGATTGAATTTAAGCAGGCATGGGATAGGCATAAGGCTATCCTAAACAAAAGATAAATCCAGGTAAAGTATCCATGTAATTGGGCAGACTAGATGGGCCGAAAGGTTCTTATCTGCCGACATTTTCTATGTTTTTATGTTTCTATCCTTCTGGTCCCTCCATATCAGTAAGATGGCAAACGCACACCCTTCAGCCAAGCTCGAAGACTGGTAGCGCAACATGCACAACATATATGAGGAGCCAATACTTTATCTTCTAATTTTGTCACTAATTTTGCACCCGAAGCTTAACTCACATACGGCTTTAACATCATAGATTTAGAGGCATTACTAGATAGATCCACTAGGCTAGGGCACTTTTTCAGTTTTATCGACAACGACCTTCCAGAGATGAATGTTTTCACAAGCTGCATAAAATTAGACTTTTACTTTTCAGCAATGTTTTTCTGCATGAAAACAATGCCACATTAACTTTACCTGAAAGTGTATTAATAAAAATAAAAGTTAAAGTTCTACACTGAACAAGAGTGCAATACCTAGACACGTTTCATTAAAATGGGAGAATTGGTCTGAATATACCTTTGCAGGGCATTGTGGTTTTATATTTATGTTATATGATAGTTCTATATTTAATATATATTTTTTATAATAGCTTCTATGTTTTAAGTATAATAAGGCTGGTTTACATTTGTGCCTTAACAGCCTACAAATTGATGTTTGACACAAATGTGAACCACCATTATTTAGCTTAACTGCCATGTGAAAGCATATAACGTATATTTGTTAACCTTCATAACAAATAACAAGTTTAAACATGACAACAAGGTTAATCAACAATATCTTGCTGAAAACATACATGATACTACAAGCAAATATCCCGTGGGACATGTACTTGCTTTATGGATGTTATTTCGCCTTTTAAAATCAATAGTTCTGGAGACCTGTCAAGCTCATGCTTTGTTGCTGAAAGAATAAATTAAATTTTGATGGTCATCTGAAGTATGAGGTTAAACATACTCGGGTAAATGGCTTGGTGGACCAGATTAATAATAATTTAATTATGTTACCTATTCATAAATTTGACAGAATAGGATTTAATAAATGGAGATCTAATTTTTGACATAAAACTAGTACACACGCCGCCTACCTTTGATACTTGTTACCTTTTTTGTACGTCAGGATTATGTGGAATTGAGGAGACAAATATAAAATAAAGTATGGATTTAATTTACGTTAATTTAAAACATATTCTGTCTGTCTCGGAGTCAGAAATGCTAACACACAAGGGATCCTGTTTCTACTATCATGTCTATAATACAAAACAGTATTGTTGAGGAAACGGTTTCCTTGGATACGTCTACTAATTCCGAGCACTGCTTTTAGGCAGTTTGTATGTATCTAGACTTAAAAAGATCAGATATTTAACCGTTTGAATGAAGTAATACTCTTTGTTATTTGTGCATTTCCAGATTTACAAACACAGGAATTTGAAAGAAACGGCACTTTGTTGTTGTGTATTGTGAGATTGTGCAATTGTTTTACAATGGGTATTAATGTAACAAAACAACTAGTTCACTATATGGAACATTGCTTAAGGTTTTATTAAACCACTATATATTTTTACATTATTTCTTCCATCTTTAAATGAGCATAATATATAGTATTTTTTTTTTTAATGCTTATGTTGGGAGTTCTACAAATCTACCCTGTTTGAAATAAACAGCAAAGTACCATGATTCAAATGATACAGTAACATATAAAGGAATAGGCTGAACACATGTTATAAGAAAGTAGATATCAAACCATTCATTTAATCCATTAATGCAAACCAAAAGAAAATCCTAAAAATATAATTTCATGTTTTAGCTATTATTATAGTAATATTTATATTAAATATTAGCATTCTGACATCCTAGTTGTTTTTAACACTTCCAATAATTCTATTACAAAGACAGACGTCCATTTTTTTTAACCAAAGCAAACCCTAGCAGGGTTATTCAAAGAGAATCGAAAAGCCACCGCACGTTCGGTGACTTTTCGTTCTCTTCAATTCGGTTCAATTTGGCGATCCCATTTCGGTGACCCTGCGGTGTATTTAGCAACCACCACAGGGTCCCCGAATTGCAGGGAAAGGTCGCTGCAAACCTGCTGAAAACTCACCGCAAAAGGAGGGCGAACGCACACCGAAACCCGCAAAAACATCTGGATTAGCCCGCCGGAAAAACGCAACGCAGCTGCCGGAAAAAGCCGACACCGCAGACGAATGCAGTGAATAAATTAGAAAAACAGTTTGCTTGAATGTTTGAAAAGTGAAACGCTGTTTGCAAAGAAACTACTGAGAGAAAATGTCTGAAATTTACATATGATTTCCAAGGAATGATAAAGAGGGTAAAGAGGGCTGTTACAGAAAAA
Organism: Leptobrachium leishanense; assembly: GCA_009667805.1. Taxonomy (NCBI): domain Eukaryota; kingdom Metazoa; phylum Chordata; class Amphibia; order Anura; family Megophryidae; genus Leptobrachium; species Leptobrachium leishanense. The sequence continues at coordinate 85,260,819 of CM019063.1, forward strand.
ATAAGTAAAGTTTAAAAAAATAATTAAAAAAAACCAGATTTTTAAAAAAAAATCCAGAAAAATGCTTAAAATATCCTAAAAAAAATCGATAAATAAAGAGACTCTTTACTGCAGAATATTATAATCAACGGTTTATTAGATATTGAATTAAAACGGGAAATTTTTTAACATTGAAGCCTATGGGATTCGCTTGAATAATCCTGCCGAATTAAACCACCGAATGACAGGGCATTTCGGGAACCTTTCACTGCTGGTTTTTGTTCTCTGAATAGCTGAAGCATTGCTTCTCTATGGGGATTCACTGCCCTCGAACAGGCACCGTATGTGCAAGCAATTCGCCAGGATTTGGCGAATTGCCTGCTCTCTGGATAGCCGAATAGCCAAGAAAGGTAACCGAAAGCTGATTTTCAGCGTTCGGTTCCCTTTCGGGAGCCATTCGTATCTCTTTGAATAACCCTGTAGATTTTTTTTAACTATCGGGGTTATTCAGAGAAAGGTGAAACTGGAGAACATTTAGAGAAGTGAAAATTCTAGGTAAAAATAGCCAAACCATAAAAATTCTCCCGTTTATCTCACTTTTCAAATCTGCTATTTTGACCTAGAATTTTCACTTCTCCAAAAGTTCTCCAGAGTTTCACCTTTCTCTGAATAACCCTGTGTATGTGTTTGTTTAACCATACAGTAAGTTTCCTCTTTATTATCATACACAGCCACACATGTTATATATAATTTTTAATGAATCATATGGCTATCCGTATAAAATTAATTATAAATAATATTAAATAAATTGTAATATTAATTATTATACACATGTAAAGTACTCATACACCAATATTTATAATGTGCAAACAACAAGTTAATACTAAAAAAACTATTTTTTTCCACATTAGTTTTGTCTAATCAATCTGGTGAAGCTAAACAGAAGTATTTTAAAATAAATTAAGGAATATATCCTGATTTTGAAAATACCATGTAGGAGTAGGGTTTTTAATACAGGGTGTCCATAAAGTCTCTTTACAATTTCAAAAATTTATTACAAAGACAAATGAAAAGACAGATAAGTGAAAATTATTACAAAATTAGACTTATATATTTTTTTTTTTTTTTTTTATAATTTGTTTATTTTGTGAAAAAGTCATCTTACAATCAAATATAAGAAAAGAAAAATCACAAAGGAACACATCTATAACATTCCGCATAAGAACATCAAAAAAAAAAAAAAAAAAAAAAAAAAAAAAAAACTACTCCAGAGAGATTACGGTGTGAATCATCAAACAATACCACAACGGGGGGCGGGACGGTAGGGATCTACATTAGCCACACTTCAGCGATGATGCGAGAGGAAGAGGAGAAGAAGAGGAGAGAAAAAAAAAAAAAAAAAAAGGGAGGGGGGGGAGTGGGTAGGGGGCAGGGAAACGGCAGAGGCCATTAATGTGACTTTCCCGGCTCACTCCAGAAGGAGGCCGTGGAAGGGTAATGTCACAAGGCCCAGGTGCCCGAGGGCCAAGTATGGCAGCCAGAGCCCTGGCAGGTGCCATAGTGGCTCACCCCTGAACAACCTGAAAATTGCCAAAACAAACCAAAATTATATAAAATGGGGGGAGAGAGGGGGGGGGTCGAGAAGGAGGAAGCAACATCACTGGTGCGGCACGTGTCGTAGCATGGAGTCATGAGTGGGTAATAAACTTAATAAAATAATAAACTTTGCGTGTGGGGGACCCCAAGCAAAATACTCGACGGGGGGGGGGGGGGGTGAGTCTGCACAGAAATTACACAGTTCTGTAACAAAACAGGTACTATAAAGAAAAACAACATTTGTCCCAACTCGGTAAGACGGAAAAGGAGTCCTCAAAGATGTCGCAAAATACAAAAGGAGCGAGTGTCCTCAGGAAAACGGTGCCAAGTAAAGGGAAGAGAGGTGATCCCTGCAGTCTAGTCACGAAAACCGGGAAAAAACCCCGAGCAGGACACCACTCAGCCTGGGTCTCCTCTAGCAGCATCTGGCAGGAGAGCTCTCTTCGGATCCGGCAAGATACCCAGGGAAGCAAGGAGGGTCCAGGCGTCCTCTGTAGTAGTAACTGTATGACACACATTGCCATGGGTGATCAATAAGGAACCTGCTACTCCCCAGCGATAACGCACATCAATACTTCGTAAATGGGCCGCCACGTCTTTAAATTGCCTCCTGGCCATCAGTGTCGCGAATGGCAAGTCATTGTACAGATATAAGACTGCTGAGTCGAAAGAGACTGCCGCCCGGGCTGCAGGGACCATCATCAGTTTCTGTTTGGATGTAATATCTCTTGCGGTCGCTATCACGTCCCTTGGGGCATCCAAGGGGGCCGCTGCCGCCTTCCTGATGCGCATCGCCATGCCAAAGACCGCTGGTGATCCTGGAGGCGGCTGTAGTAGTTGGTCAGCAAGCCGATTTATGTACCCCAAAAGGGCATCCTGTGGCACAGTCTCTGGATCCCCCTGAACTTAATGTTGCGCCTTCTGTGTCGCGCCTCCATACCTTCCATAGCTCTAGACAGGTGTGTCACCTGGGACTGGAGTGCCTCTACCGTCGTGACCAGATGGCAGTGCGCAGTCTCTGCTTCCGCTGCCTGATCCCGAATCTCAACCACCGTCCCCTGCATCGCGGTGACCTCAGCTCGTAGATCCTTGACATCTGTTCTCCACATAATACGCATCTCAGCCACCATGCGCCTAATGTCTCCCTTTGTGGACGGTAAGTAGTCGTCCGCTTCATTTGTGGCGGCCACTTCGAGAGGGTCTTGTTCCTCAGACGCTCTGCGGCTGTGCCCAGTAGATGAGCGATGTCCCTGCCCTGGGGAGCCCCAGTCATCAGAGCCCCGAGTGAGCCCTCTCTGGCTTCCTGCTGCAGGCCTCGGTCCTCGCCCGAGGAGTCATAAGTGTGCTGCGCACGAGGTGACAAGTCCGCACTCCGACCTGCACGGTCTCCCCCCAGGGATGCGCGAATGTCCCGCTGGCGGGGGCCCTCCGCCGGTTGGGCTTCTTTGCAGGCTTCTTCCCCATCTAGTCTGATGCCCGCAGCACCCAGACGGCCCTTGAAGCAGGCAGCGACGAGACAATTGAGGACGCTGCCGTGTAAAATGGCCGCCGGTGCGAGGCCGCGTGTGTAGGCCCGAAGAAGGTAATCCCTTTCTAGGTGGTCCAAACTATGAGATCTCACACCCGACACCCGCAAAACCGCAGCAGGGACACCATCCAGCCCCAAAAAGCTCCGTTATATGCCGGGAGGTCTCAAATAAGTCACAAAAGTAAACCGCTGTTGAGGAGCAATAGAAAGTGCGACCTGTCCTGTCTGTAGTCAGCTCCGCCCCCTAGACTTATATATTTAACCCTTTCGCTGCTGAGGCTTTTCCCGCCCCTGTGCTGAGGTCATTTTTTACCTGTTTTGCGCATCATGTTTAAACGTGTTTTGAAGGCTTATTTTAGTATATGACATCGACATATTATATATCGTTCTTTCCGTCAGACTCGGTAGATTCATAATATGTCATTATTATATGTATACGTTATGTCATGTTTGTATATTATAACAAAAAATGCAATAAAATATGTATTTTCAATAATTTACAGCGTGTAAAGTGTTTTTTTCCACATTTAACATGCGAGCAATTGCGGTTATATTTTGTATGGGGTGCGCTTGTTAAAAAAATTAGAGATGGGGTCTCGTTACTTTTTTTTTTGGGGAAAATGACACCATTTTTAACAAACGCACCGCATACAAAAATCGTTAATGCAGCATCATTGTTCACATTATAATTGAAATGGGAACAATATTGCTGCATTAACAAACAAAAAAAAAAAAAAAGTGTTTATTTATTTTTTTTATTTTTTTTTTTTATTTTTTTTATTTTATTTTTCTTTTTTTTTTTTTTTTTACAATTCTTTTTACTTTCATGTTTGGTATCGTTGGAACGGCCATGCTCTGGCCGATCCAACGATATCAAAATTTAACCCCTAACTGCCACGGATCGGGAGATAGGGAGTTCATTGGAACTCCCTATCTCCACACTTCGTGGCAGTTAGGGGTTAATGCTAGGACTGGCGTCATCGTGCTGCGCACGATGACGCCAGTCCTCTGGGGGAGTTCCCGGAAGCTTGGCCGACATCCAAGATGTCGGCCAGCTCCCGGGAAGGATCGCAAATCGGCGCTTTTCAGCGCCGATTTGCGATCCAGCTCCCCAGGGGTTAATGCCAGGCATCATTTGGAAGGGCAGGCTGTGCCCTTCCAAATGATGCCTGGGTTAAGCCCCTGTGAGCCGCCGATCGGGAGGGAGAGAGGTCCGAAGGACCTCCCCCCCCTCCCTTTCAGGCGCCTCCTCCGCACATGCGGGGGGGGCGCCTGAATTATGTGTCATCGCGGGGGCGCGATGACACATAATAATGGCGGCCACTGCTCCGGATGCCGGGCTGACATCCAGGATGTCAGCCCGCACCGGAGGGGCCAGCGATCGGCCGGTACCCGGCCGAACGCTGACCCCAATGCGAGGACGCGCTCAGCGCGTCCTCCGCATACCAGCGGGAATGCTGAGGACGCGCTGAGCGCGTCCTTAGCATTCAAGTGGTTAAGGTTTTTTTCCTCATTAATTCACCTCTATATGGGCTCCATTAGTTGCACGAAGCTCATCAAGACGGTACTCGATTTCTTGCCATATTCGCTGTAGCATACCCTCATCAATGGTGGTAAAGGTATCAGTGATCCTCTGCTTTAGATTAGTGATGTCCTGTACCTTTGTTCCATACACACTATTTTTAACATAACCACATAGAAAGAAGTCGAGGGGAGTGATATCTGGTGAACAAGGGGGCCAGGGAATTGGGCCACCCCTTCCAATCCACTGGTCTGGAAATGTTTAATTTAGGAACCCACGAACATGCAGTCCCCAATGTGGTGGTGCACCATCTTGCTGGAAAATGATGGTTGGTTGAAGGTCATGTAGTTGTGGTGCCACGTATTCAGTCGAAAGGTCAAGGTAAACATTTGCAGTAATTGATGTCTCGTCGAAGAAAAACAACTTCTTTCTATGGGGTTATGTTGAAGATATTGTGTATGGAACAAAGGTACGGGACATCACTAATCTGAAGCAGAGGATCAATGATTCCATTGCCATCATTGATGAAGGTATGCTACAGCGAATATGGCAAGAAATCGAGTACTGTCTTGATGTGCTTCGAGCAACTAATGGTGCCCATATAGAGGTGTATTAAATGACGCAAAAAAACTTAAATATATACGTCTCATTTTGTAATAATATTCACTTCTCAATATTTATTTATTTATTTATAAAGGATTTTACCAGGAAGGATACATTGAGATTTCTCTCGTTTTCAAGTACGTCCTGGGTTCAAGAACATTAAAATGTTACAGTTGTTACAGAAACACAAAGTAATACAATGCAAGATATATAAAAGAAAACACAAATATACAGATTAACAGAAAATAAATATGTAGGAAATAGTCATTATGTTACATGTTTACAGGTGCATTACGTATTGAAGTATGTTAATAGGGATCTCTTGAGTGACTTTAGACTAAGGGAAGATTTGATGGCGTTTGGGAGGTTATTCCATAGCTGTGGTGCTCTGTAGGAAAATGAGGACTGAGCCACTGTCTTTTTGTATTGTGGTATTGCAAGTAAGGTGCTGGTCCTGGATCGGAGGCTATAGGATGAGGGAACTGCTGGGGGAAGCAGTCTATTCAGATAGGGTGGCAGCTTCCCAGAAAAGCTCTTAAACACCAGGTTAGAAAGGTGAAGGGTGCGTCTAGATTCCAGCGACGGCCAGTTTAGCTCTTTTAACATGTCACAATGGTGGGTCATGTAGTTACATTGTAGCGCAAAGCGGCAGCATGAGTTATACAATGTGGTAAGTTTCTGAAGGTGTGTTTGCGGGGCAGCTGCATACACTACATCTCCGTAATCAATAGCCGGCATAAGCATTTGTTGTACAATTTGCTTTCTTACTGGGGGGTTCAGGCAGGATTTGTTTCTGTACAGGGCACCTAGTTTGGGGTAAAGTTTAGATGAGAGTTTTTCGATGTGGGGCCAAAGGATAGATTTGAGTCTAACCACATACCTAGATATTTGAGAAAAGTGACTGTGGTCAGCGTGCCATTTGATTTTGTCCCCACACATAGATGGGGATTTTGCAATTTGTGTAGTTTAGGTGCTGTTCCAAAGAGCATCGTAACAGTTTTGTCAGTATTTAAAAAAGTTTGTTGTGTTTGATCCACTTTTCTACCTCTGTGAATTGGTCTTGCAGCACGGCCTCCAGTTGTGGGAGATCTGGTTTGCTGGTATAGATTACGGTGTCGTCTGTGTACATGTGTACAGTTGAGGCTTTGCAGATGTTAGGCAGATCATTTATGAATATCGTGAATAGCAGGGGGCTGAGTATTGAGCCTTGGGGTACACCGCAAGTGACTGGGAGGGGGAGGAGCTGCCAGAAATGGACACATATTGCGATCGGTCGGATACATATGATTGAAACCAGGTTAGTGTGTGATCACCAATACCAGAGTCTTTAAGTTTTTCTAAGAAGATGCCATGGTCTAATGTGTCAAAGGCTTTGGCAAAATCAAGGAAGATGGCTCCAGTTAGGTTTCGTTTTGTTCCATGCCAGCTTGGATATCATTGCAGACTTTTAAAAGGGCGGTTGTAGTTGAGTGATTTGGACGAAAGCCGGATTGATCAGGGGTTAAATAGTTCCAATATTGATAATAATCACGTAATTGTGTGTAGACGCATTTTTCCAAAATTTTGGACATTACAGGGAGCAACGATATCGGACGGTAGTTGGATACCAAAGTACTGTCACCACTTTTATGGATAGGTACCACTCTCGTAGTCTTCCAGAGTTTGGGTATGTATCCAGTCGCCAGTGGTTCATTGATTAGGGTTGCGACAGGATTTGAAATTGCTGGCACACTGATTTTCAGCAGCATTGCTGGTATTTGATCAGGTCCAGACTGGTATTTCATTTTTTGGTTACGGAGAAGTTTAGTAACGACACTGACAGGCACTGGTCTAAAACTGAATTCCTGTCTGATACAGGGTCTTTGCACAGTTGGTGGGGCCTGACCTGACCTTTGTAATAAATTTTTGAAATTGTAAAGAGACTTTATGGACACCCTGTATTTTTGTGTTAAACGGTGACATATTACAGGGAGCGCCTTACTACTATAAATAACCTTGTTTTTTAGAATGTAATTCTGCATAGCATAACCAAGACACACGACTAAAACAGGTCCCACAAAAAGGACCTGCTTATGGAATTTGCGGTGAATTAATGGCAAATACTCTAGTTATATAATTATGTGAAAATCTAAATACATTGTACTGAAGTATAAAATAGATGTGAATCAAAGTGGAAAAGAAAGAAGAGAAAAATACCTATAGGAAAAAATGTCTGTTACTGGTCGGCAATGAGGCCCCCAGATCAATCCGTACAGATTCACCAAGGGAATTTGGTTTTCTGAAAGAGATGCTGTTCATGCTTTAAGAGGGTATCAGCTACAAGAAGGAATTACATTTAAGCCGAATGAGGAAATAGTCTGTGGTTTACAATACATTCACTATACTTACAGAAAGTAATAAAAGTTGACAAGGAGAGGCATATCGTTGGTAGCTCAGGGCCACTGGGTGAAAGGTACGTATTTCTAATGGAAGAGGCTCCCAGAGGCCTATACCACATCAAATCTTTTTGCACATACAACGAAAAAGCAACGATCTGCCATAGAATTGGAGCCTCATTATAAAACAGGACAGGATATACATTAATAAGATAATGACCCTTCATGCAGAACGCTATTGCAATCACAAACATGCATCCTTAGAGGATGCGTGACTATTATAGCATGACATCATTGGCTGAAGAGGGATATACTTGACTTTTCCTCACTGGGACTACTCCGGGATCGCCACTATCGACAGCCTCTAATGTGAGGCATGTGGGTACGGCCAATCCTCGTCAACCCATCATGTGGTAAAGATGCTTGGCTGTTACATTGGCTACATGGTATCATGATGGGAAGGTTGGTCTCATTCAATGGAGAAGAACAGCTTTGAGCAAAAGAGGTTAAAACACATAATCAAGGCTGTATATTACGATGTGTGACGCACACCTTTGTTGCTATATTTATTGAAAGATTGGAAGTTGAGTGTCTTTTCTACCTGTATTATATGTAACTATAAGGGTTATTCAGAGAGAGGTGAAAAGCAGGAGAATGACTGGAGAATGGAAAATTCTAGGTCAAAATAGCCGATTTGGAAAGTGAGATGAATGGGAGAATTTTTCTGGTTTGGCTATTTTGACCTAGAATTTTCCATTCTCCAGTCATTCTCCTGCTTTTCACCTCTCTCTGAATAACCCTGTATGTAAAAGCATTAGTAGTGAGCAAAAGTATGTGGAAGCTCTGAGAACGGGCAACATAATCAAGCATAATCAAGCAAAAACCTGTGAGACCGGAGCGATAACCCACTATAGGGCAGGTCACTTATGATGTTGCCCATTCTCAGGACCCTCACATACCTTGTGGTGTTGCCACTTCTCAGGGTCCTCGCGTATTTTACTCACAAAAAGCATTAATATAAATATTATATTTAAAACAAGCTTGAAAAGAAGTAGAAACAAATCTTACACTATTTTTTTTCTTTGTGATTATTTTCGAATATATTTAAACACAGGCATTATTTTCCCATTCTATTTATTTTTTTTCCTCCATTTGTTTTTGCGATACACTTGATTAAACACTGTAAATCGTTTTTGTGCTCCCACTACATTCTTAGAAATTGCAGGGCTACAGAATTCTATGAAACGGTGTCCAGAATCAAGCATTTCAATGTGCGCTTGTGCCTTCATCACTGACAAATTGCACAGGGTGGGAGAAACATGACGAACATGATTCTTGTCTGCAAGATACAACATTTCCCCTTTTTGTAGTCTAATGGGGACATTTATCAAACATGCAGTTACTTGTTGCAAGCATTTCCCATTGTGACAATCTCATCACAGTAAGAAATGTGTAGATTGTTCGAAGCCTCGTATGCTATGGGCGAAAGTATATAAAAAAATATTCTTAAAATCTTATAGTTATAAATCATTATTACTTAGTATCTGTAATATAGAGCATAATGCTAGATAATTGCACTGTTAAAGGTCGTAGTACGAATATACATATTAATAACAAAAATAATTTTTGTAATTTTGTAGGCACTTCTCATGGAATATTATCTGCACAAAACATGAGCTGATAAGAAAACCAACGATAAAATGGTGAGCGGCTAGTAGAGTGACCAAGACAGACTAAAATGTTACTCTAGTGGATGCTGTCACTTCCCGTTCTTTTATTTCAGTTGTTCCTCTCCAACAAAACTCGGTTTCAAAACTCAAAGTAAAATCATGGCAAAAGCGCACATGTATTCATCGGTGGATTAAATAGAAAATGATAACTTACATAAGTATGATACACATAGAGATTCTCATAAATCAGGTTTTGTTTGACCCTTAATGACAGTGGATTTTGAAAGGAGATAAATTTGCATCTTTGCAACAATATAAAGGTGATAGCCCAGGGGGTAAATACGTGAGGAGCTGAACCTGGCTCATAGTATTCTGCTTTTGGTTTGTTTTAGGGTACCTACCATACTACCAATCCGGACTGGTTTGGATCGTGTAATGCACCTGTTAATTAAAGTCTCATAACAGATTTTTAGAGAAGACATTTTATGCAAATCTGACTTCTAACACCAATAAGGGCCCAGAACTGAAACGCCAAGGAAGTCTCCTGTACACAAAAGATACAGCAACCCCTACGATTGTTTTGGCCTACCAAGGCCTTGCCAGGAGGGTATAACTGACATCCCAAGAACAAACAGCGGCATACGTGGCCTGCCCTACAGTGAGTCCCAGCTCATAAGGGGAGTTATAATGTGCCATTACAGAAAAGATCATATTCAAATAAGACTGCTACCACCCAGAAAAGGTGGCCAGAAATGAAATGCCAAGGACATCTGCTCAACTCCTAATGATGATGTAATGGCACCATCATGTAAAAACCTGAGCCAGGGCTGTCATGCGGTGTGTGCGTACTGCAGGGTTGGAGTACGGCAGGCAGAGATACAGAGCGGACGCCAGACAGATTGCAGGGCACAATAGAGGTATAATCAGAAAAACACACAGGGACAGAGCAAAACAGGACTAAACACAGACCTGATATAGGAGGTAACTGGACACCACAAGAAAAGAACTGGACAGAACACGACATAGAAATGAGAGCAGATTATGGAAATATTTAGGCTCAGGGTACTCTGGAACACAGGGGCAAAACAGGAAAGGGGCTGTCAGGGATAACTAAATGGAGGTAAAACAGCAAGGAATAATTAATAGGCTGTATAAAGGATACCAGGCTAAACAGTGACTAAATAACAGGAGAACCTAAGGACACGGGGAATAACAAGACATGAAGGATACTTACTATACAGGAACATTGGGGTAAAAATAAACAAAGGCAAAACAGGAGGTTTCAGTAACAGGGGAAACTAATGGATGTGGCAGCGAGCTGGAGAGAATGGCCAGTCCATAAGCAAAGGCTCGTGACAGGTGGTTGGCAAGAATGGTACAGTCCAAGGCAAGCGGTCAGTATTCGGTGAGTCAAATTAGGAAACAGCAAAATGGTCTTTATCCGGAGCCAAAGGTTGGGTCACGGGTAGTCCAAATCTGGTACACAGGAACACAGGACTGGGACACAGGTGGGTATCAAGGGCAGAAGACAGCGGAATGAAGACAAGGCAGGAGTACGTTGGGTATTATGGCGATGACAAGACGTAGGTACTGGTCACAGGTACTGGTCAGTGGTAAAGAGGTCCACACACAATCAGAGACTTCTTCTAATGCAGAAGCCCATACTAGAGGGCTTAGTTTCCTTATATGGAGACATCGTCAGGAGTATAAGCTGCAACTGAGGCTCCGTGGGTGCTCAGGAAACCCAGGCTGGATCTCAGGGACCTGGAATAAGGTACAGGGCAATAGTGAAACCTTGGTCAGGATCACAACATGAGGATACAGGAAAAGGGCTGCCAGAGCAGACCTACCAGCGGTCTCCAGGGCTGGGGCATGACAGGGACTCACTGAAGGGCAGGCCACATATCTCGCTGCCTGTTCTCAGTGCTCTCATAAACTTATTTTGTTCTCTGTGAACTTGACAGTTATCCAGGCGTGGACCCCACGTTCGAGATGCCTAAAGGGGTGTCAGCTATATCCTCCTGGCTTTAATGTTCAATGGGTAGTCAATTTCTTAGGTTTCTTTGCTGAGTGACCACTTTTTTAAAGAATGATATCTCTGATCACTGTCAGAAAGGGTTGTAGACTCGGGCAACCCCAACAGATCTAAAGGTAAGTTCTCCAGGCTCTACACTTCCACCAGGCTGTGTCCATGGGGGAAATGAACTGAACTAGAGTTGCTGGTGCAATGTGAAAATGCCCTCCTGTTTCTCACCCTTTACCCAGTTAGGGCCATATTACAAAGCTGGTGCTAACTTAACCAGAGCTGTTGTAAACTTACCAGAGCCATTATATCCTATGGAGCTGTTAAGTTAACAACAGCTCTGGTTAAGTTAGCACCAACTTTGTAATATGGCCCATAGATTGTACAGTAATTTCCCACAAGAATAGGGCCCTCCTCTATTCCTCCTGTATATATTGTTGAAATATCGACTTGCCTTTTAGGTGTATTGTAGAATTGTCTTGTCTTTACCCATTGTACCTTTGCACAGCGCTGCAGAATGTGTTGGTTATTAAGAAATAAAAATAATAATAATAATGACATCATATAATGCAATTCTAATATTTAATTATAGAACACAGACTGTATATTATCAGGTGTTTTATAACTAGAATAAAGCGTGACATTTATACTTATTCTAAAAGTACAACACTGAACACTGTCTTTTACATAAAATATTCCTTTCTGGACTCTAAACATTAATCATAAGATACGCCTTTTCTTGAAGTCTTTATGTCTGGTATTGCAAGAGAGATTCCGGCATTCACATGACATGTTTAAAAATAAGAGGCAGCTCAATGTATTCTTCCTGGTAAACCAATGTTTTTTTTTATTGTAAACCTACAATACAGAATAGTTTTTACGGACAGTCTTGCAATATTACTTTTTTAACTACAATTTGCTAAAGTAGAATAGGAATTGTTCTGCATCTCAAAGCTGACACATCATTGTAATTTTGAGCATTAAGGGGTTATTCACAGAGAGACAAGCTCTCTTGTTCCCTGCACTTCAGGGAATCAAATTTCCTGACCCTGAGGTGATTTCTGCATTTACCACAGGGTCTCCGGAGGGCGGGGAAAGCCGCCACAAAACTGTTGAAAAAAAAAATAAAAAAAATTATTGGATCCGATAACTTCAGTGGGTCCGTATTTTCGAATTGGATTTGATTCGATAAATCGCTGGGAACCCGCTGAAAGTATCAGATTCGATAATTTCTGCGATATTGTGGCTGTTTTTTTTAAAAGAATGAGGAGAAAAAATTGGATTAGATCCTATACATTATCGGATCCAATCCGATGATCCACCGCAATCCGGTCGAACCTGACAGAAAAAAAGCCGACAATCCAACGAACACAGCGACGCCCAGCAGCCGGAAAAAGCTGACAAGCCAACGAACATGCCTGGAATTAACATATAAGGTCCTATGAATGATAATAAAAAGGTCTGTTACTGAAAAAAGAAAATAAGCTATTTAAAATAAGACGGGAAAAAATTTGCCAAAAAATACCGAAAAATGCCTAAAAGATCCGAAAAAATAAAAAAATTTACTTTTTGCTGCAAATTAAAAGCATAAACGGTTTATTATATATTAGATAGAAACAGAAATATTTTTAACATAAATATTATAAAACAAATCCATTTGTTATTATGTCAGCACAGTGGCAGGAAAGGGAAGGGAGTTGGAATGATAGACATTTGTCTTGACCTTTCACTGCATTTCCTTCTGGATGATGTAGCTCTTACTTGCCCAATCATCTGTGTCCTTTCTGTGTCCAATCAGAACAGATTGTAATGCAATACTATTTTAAAGCTGTTTGCATAGAAAAGGGACGATTCACCAAAAAGCTATTTCTTTTAACAGCAAATGTATACAAACGCTTTTATGGTCATGCTGCATCAAAATATCATGTGTTACATTTATAATTCGCTGCACAAAATTAAAACAGCGTATAGATTAGGCAATTCTGAAATTATATGTAACGAAATAACAAAACAAACTGAACCTAATTGGTATGGAAACTAAAAAAAATTCATCCGAAATTATTGTATTTCCGATAAAAAACAGAACAAATTTTTCTGCCATGCACACAATACAATAAAATATTTAGGGCTCTATTCATTAATGTGCACTAAAATGTGGATGCTAGCGGGGGAAAACCTGCGTCTGCAGGTTTCCCAGTAGCATCCCCATTTTACCGCACTATTCCAGGTCAGGTGCTAATTCGGCAGCCTGCTCCGTAACGCAGCACTACCCTAGATGATTTTCGCAGTAGCGCTTTCGTGTCATCAGTCCATTGAGGGTAAGACCTGTGAGAGCTCGCTCTCGCGAGATCATGCAGGCTCACGAATTGATTCGCGGAGGGAGACTGGAGACTATTTGTTCCCAGTCTCACTCTGCCCCCGGTGGCCAGAAGCACCGGATCGGGCCACCATTCTCAACGCAGGATGAGAGGCGAGTATCTGATTTATTGAGGGGGTTAAGTTGGTGTTAACGGATTCTGCAGAAGTGGAATCAGTAAGCACCAGTTTATAGCAGTGGTTAACTTTTTCAGCTCAGTGGAATCCGCCAATGTCAGTTCGGTGCAATTCAACGGTTATCGGCACAGTTCAGCAGTTTTCACCCTGCTTTGTCTACTCCAATTTCATTGACAAGTGGATAAATAGCGAATTTACCAAATTTTCAGTGGAATGGAGTCGTAAAATGGGCTAAAATGCAAAGCACAGAAACTGTATTCAATTCCATAGTGTTGGGATTATAGCCAAGGAACATAAAATAGTATTTCGGGAAATTGAAAACATAGGGCATAGAATAGGATTGTATTGCAAACAACTCTTTGGAGTGAAATATTATTTTTCTGACGTTGCATACATCTCGCATAAAAGATTGTTTACAATACTGCAGACCCACAATATTGAATATGTTAATGGAATTCTATACATAGAAGATTTTCTTTCTATTTGAAATATAAACATAGGCTACTGTAGCTTTCTAAACATATAAAATATGATTATGCTAGTTTATGCATAGTCATATAATATACTTTCTGATATTCAAAACAAAGATCACAGAAAATTCTTTCCTGACATCAGAAATATACAGTTAGAATACTCAGTCTGGCATTCTACACATGAGGCAGGTAATACTCATTTGGGTAAGGCTAGGGACAGATGAGCGCATTTTCTGCGGCCACCGTCAAAATGTACGTCGATGCGTGCGCACGCATTTTTTCACGGAATACGCTTAAGTGGTCAGACGATGCGCAATTCTGGACGTATTTCATGACGATGGGGTGAAATCCGGCTGTTTGAACGTTATGTTGGCCGCACACTAGCAGCGTCTGACATCTCCTAATCACGCACACACGCTGCCATGCGGACGCAGCGCACTCTGTACGTCAGTACCAGCGGTTTAACGTTCTCGAAAAAATGCGTTCATTTTCCACTTGCGTTGCGCGGCCGGACTTTTGTGCGACCGTACTTCGTATATTGGCCGTCATTGCCCGGCATCTGCTGCTAGTGCGGCCGTGATTATGTGCGCCAGAACGCGCGTTCGCACTGCCTCAGTCTGACCCTAGCCTTATTCTAAACATAGAACAATACTTAGCCCTTGCACAGATTTTATAGTAATAGTTATCAGTATGATAAGTAATCCTTTTATGCATTTAATTATATTATTTTTTATCAATATAATTTAAATGTATATATTATAATGAATAGTAAGGGGGGCATCCCTTTACCCTAACAGCAGCAGAACATTCAGGGTTATTCAAAAAGCACCTAATTGGCCCCAAAATTCCACCGAACAGTGAATTCCCCCGTAAGGTACAATTTTGTGGCCATTCGGCTATTCAAAAAGCTGGCAATTCCCAAAATTTGGACGAATTGCAAGTGAAATATGGTAACCTTTGGCGGCAGTGAAATCCCCCATAGAGAAGTAATGGCTAATCTATTCAGAGCACACAGAACAGCACCGAAATGTCAGTGAAATGCCCTGATTTCCGATGGTTTCATTCGACCGGTTTAATCAGGGGAATCCCATAGATTTCAATGTTAAAGAAATTCCCCGTTTATCTTAAATATTTATTAAACCGTTTATTCTTTTCATTTGCAGCAAAAAGTCTCTTCGTTTATTTTTTTAGGCATTTTTCGTAAAAAGAATTTTCAGGATTTTTTTAAAATGGCGTTTTTTCTTTTTTCTGTAACAGACCTTTTTATTATTATTCATATGACCTTATATATTATTTCCAGGCATTTTCATGCAGTAGTTTTTTTTAAAACACTTTTTAAAAGTTGTGGTTTTTGTTTTTGTTTTGGTCTTTGGTCGGTGGTCTGTTTGGCGGGTCAGCGTCTTTTTACGGATCAATTGGCGGTTTTGCGGCAGATCGTCTCATGCATTCAGCGCTTTTTCTATGTTTTTTCTGATCGATTCAGCGGTTTTGCAGCATTTGTTTTACTTGTTTGGAGGGTCGATTCGCCACACGTCCTGAGATAATTGCTGAATTCTTCGCAGGGTCGGCAAATTGAACTCGCCGTAGTGCGGTGAACAGGAGAGTACCAAAATCCGTACTCTCTGAATAACCCTGATAGAAACTGCATCACAAATGTCAGTGTCATATAGAGCAGTTTAAACAGATGTAGAAGTAATAAGTAATAAATATTTTTT